>CM060913.1:1052559872-1053282372 GCA_030737875.1 Allium sativum
CTAGGATACTACTGATCCCATCTCTAACGAGTCATTCTTATTGGATATTAGTAATCCAATCTCTGATGAATCCTTTTGTATGGTTCTAATGTGCCTTGTTCTCCAAGCTCTGTAAGCCAAAGCTATGATATCAGCTGTAACAACAAGGATTTGCGCCCGATCTGAATCGATCGTTAAACCGACAAAGACCGTTCAAAACCCCGGATTGTTTTGAGAACACGACAAATCGGAACGCAAATAGAAGAACATTTCATTGTTAATTACAACAATTCCATCAGATTACAAGAATATTACAGAGTATGAGTAAATATTACACAGAAAATATTAGAGATTTAAATTACATTTAAATACATCGTAGCAGAAAAATAATACAAAACACAACTGAAAGAGATATACGGATATAGAGATTTCCGGATATCATTCCAGCTATAAACTAGGTTCCTGTGAATATAAATCTGCAAAACCAAAACTACTAGCTGCCCGTGTCAAAATAAGGGCACCCAGAGTTCAGGTTAAAACAATAAACTCTAGGTCAGTCATGTGACTGGTGTGAGAACTAAAATAGTTATTAATCTTTATTTTAAAGTTAGGTAAATCAAGGGACCATGCCGTATAACCCGGAACGGGTTTCCTCCCAAGAATACCAATGCATAAAACAACGGCGCAATGCTAAATAAAGAACAATGAAGCTATTATAAGACCCAGGTCCCATCACATAATGCAACGCAAGCCAGAGGATAGGTTTTTACCTTATAATAGCCAAGAATGCTTGGTACATTAAAACAAATCATTTGATAATATTAAAAGTGCATAGTGTATAAAACAACTTCAAATCATAAGTATCAATCATAGATGGCATAAGTGCCACATACCACTATGTCGCCATATATAGGTTATACAATCAAAACCGCAAAGTCACGTATTGGAAGTTGGATTTCCATCTGTGAACTGAGGCAAGGGATTGTCCTCATTGATTCGAGACTCTCTAGCCCGAGCCTCAGGACCCAGACACAGGTGATCCGTTGGATCATCAGGGTTGGTCCACCGATGTGGATTAAAATGCCTGAACACTGCGTTTCCCCACACTTTGGGGTGTAAATGAGCCAAATGACTCCATCGGCTCCACATAGTCACCGATATATCTGAGGCGCCTCGCAACAGCAACAACCACGTAGGTGAAAATAATAAAATGTCAGGGCTGGTAGGTCACTGACACCACCCTAGCTAGAAGGAAACGCATGCCCTCCTTGATGTCCTCTCCCGTTTCTGGTTTACAACCGGGTGTGAGGCTCGCGAATCAACGCTACACAAAGCTATGCCACACAGGTCGTGCTTTGATCACCAACCACAAGACTCTGCTTTTCAACAAAAGCCTTGATCATTTGCTACTTAGGCATGCCACACAGGTAATTCACTCCTTGTGATTGATATCGATCAATATATAACCTCTGAGCTCGTACGTCTCAGAGAAGGGCGTTAAGCAAGAGAATAAATTCTTCGCCACCAAACAGATATATATTTAATAGAAATCAATCACACAGAATAAAATCCAATTTCAGACACAGTCCATTTACAAGTCCGTTCTGGGTCTAAACGAAACCGGAGGCACCTTGCACCTCGCATATCCATCGATCTCTAAGTACGTCTGGACGATCACCAACTGATTCCCTCCTCTTGGGTGTACAGCCCAATCAAGATCATCAGTAATTATCCAAATGATGTGAAGACCTCCGGTCTTTGACCACCGTCGTCATCCTTGACACATCGTCGAATCAGTTATTCAGAATGGGATAAACCCGGTCTTTCTGAATAACTCGCGTATATAATAAACAAGTGTTACACAAACACAACATACGCCTCATTCCAATTCAGAATATTCTTTTATTCAAATATTCTTATACTTTGGGAAAGGTTCCCATTAATTTTATCAAAGACAAATTCTTTAAAATTTATTCTTCAATCTTCCTTTGGATATCAAATCAAACCGTATTAAGGTTTTCTAAACTAGTCGGGATTAGCGAACCATACCGAAGAAATCATTTATTTTATTTCCCAATCCCAACCTATTCATCCCATGAAGTAAAACTTGTCATACTTCATATCTAACACCACGGTGTTATCGGTAAATTCAATTACCATTTCATGTTTAAATCTAGTTAAAGATTTAACTATCGCCTGGAGCAAAACTGGTGATACTCCATTCTCGATCATTTCAATCTAATTAAAGATTCATTAAAACTCCACTTAGTTTTAATCTTCCCAAAAATCAATATCCTGTCTTTAACTGGGTTAAAGAACCAATGTCATTTAAAACATGGTTCACGATAAACCCAAAATCACATTCTATTCCATCAGCCTTTAACTGTAAATTAGCAAGTGAACAATTCCCTAAGTAATAACCCCAAAGGCCGAAACCAACATCAGATCAATACCCAAGAAACCATTCAACTTAACTAATTTTCAGTTAGTTTCTGATTTTCTTAACTCCGTTGGGTCCAGGAACAACATTATTAAAGATACCATTCACGACAACCCAAAACCCATTTGATATTAAATACAAGGCTCTGAATAGAAAATATATCGGCTTATATTGAATATCAAATTCTACGACCAACAAATATCGTATTGGAAATAACGATACCAATATATCTTTCAAATTTCCATAGCAATATCTGTATAATCACGAAATCCAACATCGAAATATTCCAAAGACAATTTCGATTCAAATCCATTTCCACTTTATATATTGGAAATTCTGGTTATTTTCAAAACCATTTCAAATCCACTTTATTTATTTTAAAAATAAATGGGATTATAATTCTAGTTTAGAACTAGTTCATTTCGATAAAAATCTATTTTTATCTTTTCAATTTTGGAATTTTTCATCCCAATTCTTCACAAATCATTTCTTATGATTTTACACAAATTATTACTATTTTTATAATTTTATCAAGGCTCGTACAGTCGATTTCCATCAACGGCCATCGAACTGCACTTACAGCGACCTTTTCCCTAATTTAATTTGGACATAATTCCAAATCCAACCATTAGATTTCAAATTTCTAATATTCGTTAGAAAGTTCTTTTCGATATGAACCCGGCGGTTCCGGTTTTAGGAGAATCCGAAAGTCGGATCTCCTGTAATATCGATTCGAAATCAATGGTCGAAATTCGCGAAATGCCGCAGTGCGGCGTGTTCTATTCAGGCCATTATATATATAATATATATATTATATATATTTTGTCGATTTCAATTCCAAACGTATTTTATAAATCGTTTTAAATTCGTTTTCAAAAAAAATTCAACATCATATTCAATTTTAAATCAAAATTGAATATCCTATATCATTAATATATAAATGATAATATTTTCCAAACGTCATATTTTGAAATCACTTCCTTTTCTATATTCATTATAAAAACGAATATAATCCATATAAATATCGTTCGCGTCAAAATGGCCTAAATCTAATCAACATGGCTTTATATATTTCAATAACTTCATTGTTCTATTCAACTAATGAATATTTTCTTCAACACATGAATATATATTTTCTTTCAACACCTGAATATTCTCAGCACATGAGTATCGTCAACACATGAATATTTTTGTTATTTAATATATTTTATAAAATTATGATTTCTATCATTTAATTCTTAATTAGGCTCCAACCGTATATTAGTAAGAGAACGATCCCCTAAGTATTAACCCTGAAGGCCGAAACCAACATTAGATCAATACCCAGGAAACTACTCATCTTAACTAGTTTCCAGCTAGTTTCTAATTTTATATATGATAAAAATGTCAATTTTATTGTTAAAATATTTCGTTCAACACATGATAAGTTTCAACACATGAATATTCTCAGCACATGAGTATCGTCAACACATGACTATTTATTCTATTCAACACATGAATCTTTATTTTATGATATAATTTATTTTCCCAATTGGAATGAGGCCCAATCAATTACCATATAACGTTAATTATATGTATTCCATACAACACATGTATATAATAGCAATGATAAATAATCATCCATCATCCAAAGTGCACCACACAACTACATGAGCATTAGACATAAATAGTAAACACTTACATAGTCTATCAACCTATCGATTGACATACAACTAAAAAATTGGGATTAGTGTACGCCAAATATCATCCCAACACTCGTGTGGGGGTTCAATCCACAAACACTGAATATTATTTGTGTAGTTGGGCGATGTGTAAAATTTATCGTCCCAATCAATATCAGTCAAAACAGTGTAAATAAACAAATCGTCTGATTTGTAAACGAATATTTATTTATTCACATTCACATTAAAAATTATATTTTTAATGATAAATAATTTATTTCATCACATGAATATATATTTCATTCAACACATCACAATCATTTTTCACCACACAAAAAAATCAAACAAGTCGTCCATGGTCTGTGGACAATGGGTGTCGGGTGCTGCTAAGCACCGTCTGCATCCTAGTATATATTTCAAACTAGAAATAAAAATAAGAGTGAGGAGTTCTCACCGACTAGCTAAACCAATTCACCGCGAATCTTCATATGTAGGGAGTCTTCACCTCGCTTCTAACGAGATCTGTTTCACGCAATCTTATGTTAAAAAACTCATTTTTATTTCATATCTACATGTATAAAATCGCATTTTTATGATATCAATTCATGTATAAAAATTATATTTTTTACTTCCTACTTATATAAAAATTATATTTTTATTTCAAATCCATATGTGTAAAAATCACATTCTCAACACGATGTTTACATTATAAAAATCATATTTTTATATCGTTATACGTATAGTTAAAATCGAATTTTTATTTCGCTCCTTCATATGAATAAAAATCTGAATTTTTATCTAATAATGAAAAAAGAATTCCGTTGTTAAAAATCTCGCCTTCATCTTGTTAAAAATCACGTCTTTACTTTGTTAAAAATCACGTCTTTATCTATAATGAAAATATGATCCTTACATACAATAAAAATCGTATTTTTAGTTCTAGAATCATTTCGAAAAACCCAATTCTTTTCCATTTGTATAGAAATCAAAACTTTTATTTATTTAATATATAAAAATAGAAAAGACAATTAAATAAACAAAACACAAACAAAAATATGTAAATAAATCTTTACAGTAAAAAGGAGGAGGGGTGTTTGGGGATCGTAGGAGTGCTGGAAGGTCGGGGAAGCGGCGCTAGGCACTGACGAGGTCGGGGAGGCGACGGGGTCTGGCGAGGCTAGGTCTCGGGTGCGACGGTTCTGGGTGGAAAGGGGGATTTGGGTGCGGGTTTCTGCAAAGAGAAGGGGAGGAGAGAAAGGCGGGTCAGACCTGAGAGGGGGGTGGCGGACCTGCGACGGCGGCGCTGGTCCTCCAGGAGGCGGCCACGATCTGGGTAGGGCTACGATGCGGGGGAGCGCGTGTTTTATTTCTTTCTTTTTTTTTCATTTGACTTTTGACTGTAAGTGGGGGGGTAAGAGAAGTTATATTATATATAATTATTTAATTTAATTTCTATAAAGTTGTTTTTTCCATTCGAACTCAAATTCCAACCCAACGACTATCGTCCCCAGCTAATTACCCCCATTCCGAACAAAATGGGATATGTTTCATAAGCTAATTCGACTGTTTCGATCAGTTATCGTCAATATCGAAATATAAATCTATATGTTGAATTTGAACGCACATTTCAATTTACAAGGGCCACGTACGGACTCTAAAAATTCCCGAAAAATTATTTCTAGCTTCATATTGATGATACGGTCCTAACAAAACTAATTTCATCAAATTCCGAGAACGTTTAAAAATGGCTATTTTCCAGTCGATCGAAATTGACTGAAACTGTTAAAACACGTTTAACCTCGCCACACTCACATATTGATTCAGAAAATTACGAATTTTGGAATCTAGCAATATCTTGACATCCCGGATCCAACAAAAGTGGTTTCGTCGAAAACAGAGGTCGTTCGCAAAATTTACATTTTAAGGGCCAGAATTCCATAGCAACTATTCTGAATTTTCAGCTGGGCATAACTTTTTATCCCCACTATGAAATTTCAATTTTTCGGATTCGTTGGAAAGATATTCTCAAATAGATTCTAATATTTTTGGTTTCGCCAAAATCCGGTTTATTTTGAATCCTGTACATTCATTTAAAATTTGAAATCGAATTTTCAAACTACCGCGCCATTTTCAATTCCTTTTATAATTTAAAATAAATATTTATATTCTAACGACGATTCAAATAAATATATACGTTCTATTCTATTCAAAATAAATTTCTCGTCGCTATTATTTAAAATAATTCATTTTAAATATTCAAAATTCGCTAAAATTGTCAAAATAAAATTTTTAAATTGGCTTGGATTTCCAGATTATTACAGCAGGATACCAGTGCTATCAACACGGGTTCCGATAGATTGGAATTTTAAAAAAGAATCAGTTTATCGGAATTCGGGTTGTTACATACTGTTTACACATTTTTGTAAACATTGTATATAAAGCACCCATAAACCGTCAATGAATAGGGGTGCATTGCTATACGACAACATTATATCAAAATCATAGGGGGGGCTCGATCAGGATGATATGCAAGGCACGCGAGGAATGCCCAAAGTAGAAATATACTAATTGCACGCCCGGATTGGTGGTAACGGATAGCTGTGACTCCTGCCCACCTTGGAACAATACTCCCAAATCAAGGATGCCCATTAAATTAATCAATCAAACCGAAGGACTATAGTAATAAAGGAAGAAGTGTTGCTAATAGGGGTAGCTAACCCACTTGGTCACGATATAGCCCCGTTTTAGTAGTCATTTTAATTATAACCGAAGGTCAAGTACATCCATCATCATTCTATTACTTCATTCGAGTGGCATTCATCAAACTAGCCTACATCATTTTGGATTCTCCACCATGTACACATTTATTAAAGTGGTTTTCGGTATTGGCAGGGAGTACGACAATATATGATCCTGGTCTCTTTAACAACCAAATGCTTACACATTTTACACCAGTCAGATTTACATTTCAAATAGTCCATACTTCATATCGAAATATCATATTTGATTTGATACCACTCATGTTCAAAATAGGATATGCTTTCATATTAAAATCTCAATTTAAACCAAGCTTAGAATCTTGAAACAATTCCAATTTAAAATAGTTTGAATGTTTAGAATAGTTGAAAAGTATATTAAAATAGTTTAGTTATATATTTGAAATAGTTTGAAAATAGATATTTAGGACAACAAATTATATAAAAAGTTTGAGATTTAAATTATGATTTATCAAATTTCAATTATATATATAGTTAAATATTAAAGAAGTTTATAAAATAAATAGTTAATTGTTAATTTATGTATAAGTTAAAAATAATATCGTTTATAAAGAAAGATAGTTTAAAGTAAAATAGTTATTTATTAAAGTAGTTTCTTAGGATAGTTAATATATATTGGTTTAAATAAAATAATTTATAAAGAAAACAGTTATTTAGTAAAATAGTTTATATAATGGTTTAAATTACTATAGCTGGAATTGGAATTGTTTCTTCCAAATTTTAATTAACTTGAAGTCATATTTCAATTTTCAAATAAAACTAACCCTACTTCGATATTTCAATTCGATTCAACTCCTATTTTGTATTCAATTCAATTCAATAATTCAATTCAAACATTTAAACTTTCAATTTAGAGTTCCCAATTTGAACTATTTCAATTTATAATAATCTCAAGTTAACAATTCAAATATCACTTTAAATCAAGTAAACTTAAGAAAACTAAAAAAAATTCAAATTTGGTAGATTCGGCTCATATTCAATTTACTTTTAAACTTCAGTTTACAACATAAAAAATTTCCTTTAGTTTTTACATTTCAAAGTCCAAAGTTCAAGTTCAAAGGAAATTTATTTATAAAATGTCATTTATACTATATTTAAAACAATATTTCAAGATTCAAAGTTAGCGAAAAATTTATTTAACCAACTAGTGCCCGTATAAAATTTTCTATCCTATGGCCAAGCGATACTTAAATTTTAGTTTTAGTAATTTGGGAAAGGATATATATCATTTCAATCCAAATCAAGGTAATATGTATTTATCATTTCAACCTACGTTCTTAATTCATCATAATGATTAATCCCGGGTCTATTTGATGTCCGCAACATCTAACGTAATTGATTGGAATTAATCAACACAAACAAATAGTCAGTTCTAAGAAATGTGAATAACAAGTAAATTCACACACTTAAACAATAATGTATCAAACATATCAATCCAAGGCATCCATCAACATCAATACATCCAAACAGTTCAATAACAAATCAATTTACCAGTAATTAGGCGTCGGGTTTAAACTAGTAATTAAAGGTCAAATTTAACTTAACCACACAATTTAAACTAACAATCAAATTATACAATATTGATGTCAATCAACATAAGAATGAAATTTTAACTACCAAACAACAATCAATACAATCATATCATAAAATGATTTTAATTAGCTAACAATCAACTATTTTAGTTAAGCATGAGTGGGTTCACTCACTCCCCTTTGATTTCGAACGTGTTTGAAATCCAAATGGAGACCCAAAATTTAACTATCCTCAAATCCAACTAAACTATCTCCATGTCTTCCGGAATTTCAGTAGATCTTAATGTAACAAACCGCAAGTCAATCCGAGTTCGTATGAGAAAGTTATACATGTTTGAACATTTTAATTTAAAAAATTATAAAATGATATAACAACTCCTCGCCCAAACGTCCTCTGACACGTCGCCCCCTTCTCTTCTCTCTCGTTTGCACTTCCCGATAAGAAAACCCGAACCACCCCCTTTCCTAGATCCATGCGCCACCCTACGAGCCACTTAAACCCAATCCAACCTCACTGCTGAGTTCGTCGTTCCCTCCTCTAATGTCTACCCTAATATAAGCCCACTCGGTCAACCCCACCGCTTATAGTCACCATGAAACCATGCGCTTTTCCGGAAGCAATTCTGGAAGTTTCTGATACAATTAATGTCGATAGAATATTATATATGGACACCATTGGCAAAATGCAATTATTTTCCAAAGTTCATATTTATGTTTTGTTTTAAACAAGTTGATTTAGAAATTTAATATATACTTTAAGTTTAAAATTAATTATTGAAATATTTAAACTTGAATTTATGAATCAAATACTTAATTGTTTTAATGAATGATTTTAATTTAAAATTTGAGATTAAATTTGTTGCTTAAAATCTAATTTATAAATTTAGTTCTAGATTTCAAGATCCTATTTTTAAAATTTAATTTGTTTAAAATTAACTGAATGAAAAGATTTTATTTAATTCAAAGATTGAATTGATATAATATTTTTATATTAAGCTTTAACGGTTTTATGGATTTAAAGATAAATTTTGAATTTGGAATGTTATTTATGTGATAAAACCAAATACTTAAACTTTGAATGTTATTTTAGACCAATACAATGAATGAAAAACGAATTTTAGAATTAAAGTTTCAAACCAAAATTGAAGTTAATGATTTAAAACTGGAATTCCAGTTGTAATCTAACTTGCTTACTTGTTTAAATTAGAAATACATATTGTTTTAAGTTTATGCTAGTTTGAATTGCAATATTAAATTTGAATTTATGTTAAGTTGGATTTTAAAAATATAGATGTTTGGTTCAGATTGTATTATTTTGTTTAAATTATTTCAAAATAGTACTATTTTAAAATTGGAATATTTGAACTAATTTCTCTTTTACTATTTCTTTTCATAACTATACATTTAACAACTATTTTAATAAACCTAACATATATACATAATTTAACTATTATATATTTTTATATTATTTTAATTTAACTTTAATACATTAAATTTAACTATTATATATTTTATAACTATTTAAACATATTTTATATAAATATTAACTATTATATATATTTTTATAGCTATTTTACTTAAATTATTTTATAATAAATGTAACTATTTTAAAATAGGAGTATATTTTTTATCTTAACAATTAAGTTTGAATTAATTGAATATAAAGATTTCATCATATAATGATATTTGTAACATGAAAATCTAAAATCAAAATGTAATTTTTGACAATGATCCATTTTATAATATGTGATTGAAACGTGAAACTGAATCTGATATTTTATTATTCGAGTGAATGATAATAAAAATCAATAATTAAAGTAAACTTATTTATGATATTGAAATGTGATTTATTAAAATATTAACGAATACGGTGTTAAATACGTGTTTGGTTGTTAAAGAGATCAGTCAGACATTGACATGCTCTTTGTCAATACTGAAACCACTTTGATAGTTGTATACGTGATCAAGAATCCAGAACAAAGTAAAATGGAGTGGCAAACGCTACTGGAATGAAGTATGAGAACATAGTGGTTATCCTTGATCTTAGGGTCATAATTAAAATGACAAAAATAGGAGCTATGTCGAGGCAAAGCTGGATTGTCTCCCCGATCGAACACACTTCTTCGTTTACTATCTCTGTCCCTCGGTTTGATTTGATCTGATATGCATTACTAGTTATAAGATTGTTGTTTTAGGTGGGTAGTAGCTACATGCTATGCGCTACTGTAATGACCCGTATTCGACGCATCGGGGGATCGTAGAATATTTATTTCTTTCCCATGTGAAGTCGTATGGTCGGGTAACTTTGGGAAACATCTATTAGAGTCATTTCCCATGACCATTTTCCCCTTAGTTGGTACTGTTTTGGCCATAACTTTTGATTGGAAAGGAATTTTGACTTGAAACCACTTTCATTGGATTCGTTTGATGGTTTACTTTTCCGTAGAGTGTTCATAATAGCCAAACGGACTTACCGTTTGGGAGATATGGCTGAAATAAGATTTGGAAGGTGAAAAACTGCTTAACCGGGCCAAATCGGGTGATTAGTGAGTAGGCCCATAACCCATTTCGGGATTAGGGTTATGGGGAGGCTGAAATGAGATAGAGGATCATTCCATTTCAGTTTTCTAGCCTCCACTTATCACCAAGGAACCCTAAAAATGGCCTCCAACCTCCAAATCACCTTTTGGTCAAGGATTTGGCTTAGCAACCTCTAATCAAGGAAGATCTACACCAAATCAACATTGGAGCTGCTGTTTAGCATTGGGATTCACATCAAATCAGAGATTTATTTCAGATCTTATTCTGTTTTGTGGCTAAGGTGAGTGATTTGCATAGTTTTACACTAATTATGGCTAGTTAAGGGTAATTAGTGCTAATTAGCGAATTTAAACATGATAAAAATTCGGGAAAAATGTTCATAAATTCCTAAATGATGTTTTAGACCTCTGATATGAATTTGGGTTATTTTGGTTAAGTTTTGTTAATCCTATCATTAGTTTCACCTAAACATGCTTAAGGGGAAATATGGGGTTTTGGGTATGTTTGATCCATTTTAACCTATCATATTGATGTTTTGATGTTTGTGGCTGATTATGCATGTTGCTATGACTGTATGAAATGCTTTGTGATTGATTTCAATAGTTAGAATGGTCGAAAACGTCGTCGAATAGCGTAAACACTTGCTGGAACAGTTTCAGAAAACAGTGCAGGTTTCGGATCGGATCGGGTGTGGGGCTCGGATCGGATATGTTGAACTAGGCAAGGTATTCGATCGGATCGGAACCTGACACTTGGGAAAATTGGCAAAAAGGAAGGCCACGCTAACTGACTGGGATCGGATCGGATTAAGGAGAATGGATCGGAGCAGAAGCACGAAGATGGATCGGAGCACGTGGAGGATGAGGAGACGGATCGGAGCGGAGGCACGAGCTGATGGGGAGATGGCACCCGACCCAACCCGAAGTGAAGCACCCGACCCGACCCAAGGAGAAACACACGACCCGAATCGCACCAGAAGAAGACCCGACCCGAACCGTTGGGGGCCACCCGACCCGAACCGATGGCTTGAGGAGAAACCCGACCCGACCCAGTATTGACCAATAACCCGAGATGCAAAGGTAGTTCAATATGGGAAGTAAGAGCTCAGGATCCAGTTGGGAACCGACGAGTTCACTTCATGGTTGGACTTTGCTACGGGACGTGTGCTAAGGAGTTGTCAACGTTCATAACTTCGATTTGCCACTAAGAATGAAGGATGGCTACTTATCAGTGCAATAGGGTCATTATGACCTGAGGGGCAAGGTGATGGTAGCTAGACTACGTTATCAGTGCAGTAGGGTCATTATGACCTGAGGGGCAAGGTGATGCGTAGTAAGACTATGAGACAACGCAGATGGGGTGAATAACTCCATGGGGCAAGTGGACATAGTAAGGATTGGTAAGGCTATGAGCCAGCGCAGATGGGGTGAATAACTTCATGGGGCAAGTGGACATAGCGAGGAATTAGTGGCTACGTTATCAGTGCAGTGAAGTCATTTATGACTTCATGAGGCAGAGTGATCGTAGCAAGGTATGTTGGGTGATCGAAGTTGTGAATATCGTATGCTTTACGCACTGAGTGAGAGATGTGAGGATGGATGCTATGTTTGATTGTTTTCCATCACTATGACATGCACACCTCCCCCACCTCCGTATCTTTACACCGTTTGATATGATACCTTAGAGTGGTGTACAGTATGTAGTGCTAGCTCTTTGGTTGCAGGTCCAGGTTCAGGTATGTTTTAGTCTACCTGTTATTGTTCACTTTAGATGCTTATCTCTCCTACCAGGCTTTATGTCTGACCCAGAGTTTTATGTCTCCTCTTATTACTCTGGGTGCTCACATGAGCAGACTAGAGACAGGTTAGCTGGTGATGCACGAGTAGCTGATTCGGAGGCGGGCAGGAGGCTTCCATGTATGATATATATATATATATATATATATATATACACATATTCTCCCTGTGTCGTTGGTGGTCGCTGCTTGGGCATTAGTAGTGTACCTCCTTTATCTTACTTTTACTTTGAGACAGTTTGAAAGTTGTAATAAGCTGTATTTTGGATTTCCGCTGCTATGATGTTTGGTTCTAATTTTCAGCTTATGCACTGTCTCTCCTGTTTTATGTCAAGTATGTTATTATTATATTTTGTTCTATGCGCTGTGAGACATTCTACAGGTTCCTTGTATGTTCATTTCCTTCTTCCTTTTCCCTTCTGACGACCCGTTCCATGCTAACTGGACATGTGTACAGCGCACCTTAGGAGTAAATGTCGGTTGGTGCGGGGCGGGTCGTCACACTTGGTATCAGAGCTCTAGGTTGCGTAATTAACCTAGGGATAGACACTAGGGAGAGATAGTACGTATATGAGAGCGTGTATTTGTGATTATTTTGGTTTTCAAAAGCTATGTATATATATATACTATTAGTAGTATAAGAATGAAGTCGCACTGCACTAGCACCACTATGGGGTCGTTAATCGTTTCCCTTTTTCAGATTGACGATGAGCCGAGGCACGAGGGTTGCTGGTAGAGGAACCAACCCAGGGAATGCCGCTGACATGAGGGCGATGTTTACTAACCTCATGAGAGACATGCTTAGAGAAGTGCAAGGGGCAGTTCCCAATCCCGGAGTTGGTATTGGCCCAGTAGTGCAGGTGCCTAGGGTCGATTTCGCCAAGTTGTGTAAGGATTACACTAATCTTGGTGGGAAGCCGTTCCACGGGACGGAATTGGCCACAGATGTTCAAGATTGGATGGATAGTTGTGACCGTATCTTTGATGACTTGGGTCTTGAGGATTCGATGAAGAGAAGGCTAGCGTCTCGTCAGCTGCAAGGGCGAGCGATGAATTGGTGGAATGCCAATAGAACAGCTACTCCAGAGGATCAAGTTACTTGGGATCAGTTCAAGGCTCGCTTTAGCGAGAAGTTCATTCCAGCTGCCCAGAAGTCAGTGTTGTTTAAGAGGTTCTTGGAACTCAAGCAGAACGGAAGGGCAGTTTCTGATTATATTGCTGAGTTCGACACTTTGTCGAAGTATGGACTGTCTCTTATTGATACTCCTGAGAAGAAGAATGAGAAGTTCATTACTGGTTTGGATGGATACTTAGGGGAAAGGCTTATTAATCACATCGATGAGACTTTTGAATCGATTGTGGGGAAAGCTTTGAGATCAGAGAGTCTTTACCCTAAGTCAAAGACTGAGGCTGCATCTGCGGAAGGGCCAAAGCCGCAAGTAGGCGGTGGAGGCAAGAATAACTCTCAGAATAAGAGGAAGCAGGACCAATCTAAAGGTGGCCAGAAAAAGAGCAAGAAGGATGTTGAGTGCTTCAGCTGTGGCAAGAAGGGCCATTATGCTAAAGATTGTCGAGCCAAGCCAGCGGACAAGAAGTGCTTCAACTGTGGTCAAGTGGGACATTTCAAGGATAAGTGTCCGCAACCTCTTAAGGAGAAGCAGATTGTGAAAGCATATGCTATTGATGTTGTTCCTTCTTCGTCGAATGCCCCAACTGCGGCGGAGAAATGAAAGAATGTTGTTATTCAAGGTATGCCTTCTATCTATGATGTACCAGTTCGAGTTTTGTTTGACACTGGGGCTTCCCGTTCCTTCATATCTAGTGACCTGGTAGATAGGTTGGGACTGGAACCCGAGATAGTCGATAGACCATTGGTTGTGACGAACCGATTGGTGGTTCGACTAGCCTTAGTATGATTTGCAGGAATTCGGTCTTATCGAGTCATGGATGTATGTTTGTATGTGATTGCTTTGTTTTGGGCTTTACTGGGTATGGCAAAATATTGGGAGTCGATTAGCTCCAAAGATACGGGGTGGTGGTAGACTGTGAGGGCTTTTTGGTGACAGTGAGGGCGGATGATGGGCGGAGGGTAGTGTTTGGTAGTCTACCTAGTGATGGTGTTATGGCTAGTTTTGTAAATTCCCTCGACATCCCGCAGGATGAGTTGTCAGATGTGCCCGTGGTTGGCCAGTATCCGGACGTCTTTGAGGAGGTGACCGGGCTTCCACCACACCGAGGGATTGAGTTCCGTATCGATTTAGTGAAAGATGCCAGACCTATAGTGATGCCACTTCGTCGTATGGCACCAAGGGAGCAGCGATAGCTCGGGGTGCAAGTCAGCAATCTTTTTAAGAAGGGATTTATTAGAAGAAGTGTCTCCGAGTGGGGAGCACCAGTTGTGTTTGCCACTAAGGCAGATGGTTCCCTTCGGTTGTGTGTGGACTATCGCGAGTTGAATAAGGTGACGAGGAAGAATAAGTATCCTCTACCGCGGATAGATGATTTGTTTGGTCAACTGGAAGGAGCAAGAGTGTTCTCCCAGTTGGACCTTGCGACAGGATTTCATCAGCTACGAGTAGCGGATGAGAGTGTTCCGAAAACGGCATTTAGGACGCCGTCTGGATTTTATGAGTGGTTGGTCATGCCATTTGGGTTGACCAATGCACCAGCCTACTTTGTCGATCTTATGAATCGAGTATTCAGAGATCAGTTGAATAAGTTTGTTCTTGTGTTCGTGGATGATATCCTTGTTTATTCAGGGACAAAGGAAGAACACAAGGGACACTTGAGGATAGTGATGGAGGTGTTGAGGAAACACCAATTGAAAGCGAGATTCTCCAAGTGTCATTTTTGGAGAAGGGAAGTGAGATTCTTGGGTCATGTTGTTTCCGAGAGTGGTATTGTCGTGGACCCTGCGAAGGTGGCTACGGTACAGGATTGGCCTACACCCAAGAATGTAACAGATGTAAGAAGTTTCTTGGGATTAGCTTGATATTATCATAAGTTTATCCAGGACTTCTCCAAGACAGCAGCACCGTTGACTCAATTGACTAAGAAGAATTAGTCCTTCGTCTGGGACGGAGTGTGTGAGGATGCCTTCAAGAGTCTAAAGGAGAAGTTGACACATGCGCCAGTGTTAGTCATTCCAAAAGGGAATGAAGAGATGACGGTATACACGGATGCTTGTGGTACCGGACTGGGTGCTATATTGATGCAAGGAGGTAGGGTTGTAGCTTATGCTAGTCGACAGCTAAAGCCTCATGAGAAGAAATATCCTACCCATGATTTGGAATTAGCAACGATTGTGTTTGTGCTGAAGATGTGGAGACACTATCTCTTGGGAGAAAGATTTGATTTGTTTACCGATCATAAATCGTTAAAGTATCTTTTCTCCCAGAATGATCTGAATTTCCGTCAGCAGAGATGGTTAGAGTTCTTGGCTTCGTATGATTGTGATATCGCATATACACCTGGGAAAGGTAATGCGGTGGCCGATGCCTTGAGTAGGAGACATGCCAGCTTAGGGGCAATATTTCTTGAGTGGAAGCAACTGGAGTATATCGCGGGGTTTGATTTCAGACCAAGATGCGAATTGGATCCAGTCATGCTAGCTAGTTTGACGATCAGACCCACTTTGATAGAGCGGATTGGTTCCAGCCAGAGGAACGATCCTAATCTATTGAAAATCATCTCCAAGTTAGAGATGAGTATCGACGGTGAGGAGATGAATGTGTATGGGCTTGATCGAGATGGATGGCTTCGGAAGAATGGAAGACTAGTTGTGCCCAACGTGAATGGTTTGAGAGATGAAGTGCTTAGAGAATGTCATCACTCAAAACTGACTATACATCCTGGTGGTAATAAGATGTATCGAGACATGAGGCGGACTTACTACTGGGAAGGGATGAAAAGAGACATTGGGGATGAAAAGAGACGTTGGGAAGTTTATATCCAAATGCATAAATTGCCAGCTAGTTAAAGCCGAGCAAAAGAAGCCTAGTGGTTTGTTGCAACCACTAGAAATTCCCGAATGGAAATGGGAGCAAGTCTCGATGGATTTCATCGATGGCCTACCAAGGACTAGATCGGGACATGATAGCACTTAGGTAATTGTGGATCGATTGACTAAAAGTGCAAGATTTATACCAGTCAAATCGACCAGAACGGTAGCCAAGTTGGCAGAATTGTATATGAAGTGGGTAGTGAGATTTCATGGAGTACCCAAAAGCATTGTGAGTGACCGAGACCCATTGTTCACTAGTGGGTTTTGGAAGAGCTTACAAGAGGCTCTAGGGTCAGGATTACATCTCAGTACCGCATATCATCCTCAGACCGACAGTCAGACGGAGAGGGTGAATCGTATATTGGAAGATCTCTTGAGAGCTTGTATATTGGATTTTGGTGGATCATGGGATGACCATTTGCATCTAGTAGAGTTTGCATATAATAATAGTTACCAATCCAGTATCGGTATGGCTCCATATGAAGCTTTGTACGAAAGACCGTGCAACGCACCATAATGTTGGATAGAGACTGGCGAGAAGTTTTTGCTTGGACCAGATATGGTGAGAGAAACTTCAGATAAGATTAAGATCATTCAGCAACGAATGAAAGCTGCCCAAGATAGGCAGAAGAGTTATGCTGATAAGAGGAGAAGAGACCTGAAATTCTCCGTTGGTGACTTGGTGTTTGTTAAGATCTCTCCGTTAAAGAGCGTGATACGATTTGGCAGGAGAGTCAAGTTGGCACCAAGATTTGTAGTCCCATTCCCTGTTCTTGAGCTAGTCGGGAATTTGGCTTATAGAGTTGGCTTCCAGAGAAGATGGCGGGAGTTCACAAGTATTTCATGTTTCCCAACTGAGGAAGTTCGTTCACGACTCAGATATGACTATTTCACCTGATCAGTTAGAGGACTTCGAAGTAGAACCCGAGGCGGTTGGGAACCGCAAGCCGATTCGTATTGTGGGGCACGATACGAAGCAACTTCGAAGGAAGTCAGTGAAGCTAGTCAAGGTTCAGTGGGGCGAGAATGAGAATGATTGTACTTGGGAGACAGAGGAGAGCATTAGGAAGGCATATCCAGAACTCTTTGCCTGGTAAGATTTACTTTGCGATTTAGTTATTCCGCATGCTAGGATAGACTTATTTTACTTGTTTTGCATGTTTGATGGTTGTTTTATGGTTGATAGGCATGCGGGAACCTTTGTGTGTGTTTTGACTAGGGAATTTCGGGGGCGAAATTTCTTTGGGGGGGGAGGGGGGGAGAGTGTAGTGGCCTGTATTCTACGCATCGGGGGATCGTAGAATATTTATTTCTTTCCCATGTGAAGTCGTATGGTCGGGTAACTTTGGGAAACATCTATTAGAGTCATTTCCCATGTTCATGATTTTTGTCGATTTTTAAATGACCATTTTCCCCTTAGTTGGTACTGTTTTGGCCATAACTTTTGATTGGAAAGGAATTTTGACCTAAAACCCCTTCCATTGGATTCGTTTGATGGTTTACCTTTCCGTAGAGTGGTCATAATAGCCAAACGGACTTATCGTTTGGGAGATATGGCTGAAATAAGGTTTGGAAGGTGAAAAACTGCTTAACCGGGCCAAATCGGGTGATTAGTGAGTAGGCCCATAACCCATTTCGGGATTAGGGTTATGGGGAGGCTGAAATGAGATAGAGGATCATTCCATTTCAGTTTTCTAGCCTCCACTTATCACCAAGGAACCCTAAAAATGGCCTCCAACCTCCAAATCACCTTTTGATCAAGGATTTGGCTTAGCAACCTCTAATCAAGGAAGATCTACACCGAATCAACATTGGAGCTGCTGTTTAACATTGGGATTCACATCAAATCAGAGATTTATTTCAGATCTTAGTCTATTTTGTGGCTAAGGTGAGTGATTTGCATAGTTTTACACTAATTATGGCTAGTTAAGGGTAATTAGTGCTAATTAGCGAATTTAAACATGATAAAAATTCGGGAAAAATGTTCATAAATTCCTAAATGATGTTTTAGACCTCTGATATGAATTTGGGTTATTTTGGTTAAGTTTTGTTAATCCTATCATTAGTTTCACCTAAACATGCTTAAGGGGAAATATGGGGTTTTGGGTATGTTTGATCCATTTTAACCTATCATATTGATGTTTTGATGTTTGTGGCTGATTATGCATGTTGCTATGACTGTATGAAATGCTTTGTGATTGATTTCAATAGTTAGAATGGTCGAAAACGTCGTCGAATAGCGTAAACACTTGCTGGAACAGTTTCAGAAAACAGTGCAGGTTTCGGATCGGATCGGGTGTGGGGCTCGGATCGGATATGTTGAACTGGGCAAGGTATTCGATCGGATCGGAACCTGACACTTGGGAAAATTGGCAAAAAGGAAGGCCACGCTAACTGACTGGGATCGGATCGGATTAAGGAGAATGGATCGGAGCAGAAGCACGAAGATGGATCGGATCGGAGAACGTGGAGGATGAGGAGACGGATCGGAGCGGAGGCACGAGCTGATGGGGAGATGGCACCCGACCCGACCCGAAGTGAAGCACCCGACCCGACCCAAGGAGAAACACACGACCCGAATCGCACCAGAAGAAGACCCGACCCGAACCGATGGGGGCCACCCGACCCGAACCGATGGCTTGAGGAAGAACCCGACCCGACCCAGTATTGACCAATAACCCGAGATGCAAAGGTAGTTCAATATGGGAAGTAAGAGCTCAGGATCCAGTTGGGAACCGACGAGTTCACTTCATGGTTGGACTTTGCTGCGGGACGTGTGCTAAGGAGTTGTCGACGTTCATAACTTCGATTCGCCACTAAGAATGAAGGATGGCTACTTATCAGTGCAGTAGGATCATTATGACCTGAGGGGCAAGGTGATGGTAGCAAGACTACGTTATCAGTGCAATAGGGTCATTATGACCTGAGGGGCAAGGTGATGCGTAGTAAGACTATGAGCCAGCGCAGATGGGGTGAATAACTCCATGGGGCAAGTGGACATAGTAAGGATTGGTAAGGCTATGAGCCAGCGCAGATGGGGTGAATAACTCCATGGGGCAAGTGGACATAGCGAGGAATTAGTGGCTACGTTATCAGTGCAGTGAAGTCGTTTATGACTTCATGGGGCAGAGTGATCGTAGCAAGGTATGTTGGGTGATCGAAGTGGTGAATATCGTATGCTTTACGCACTGAGTGAGAGATGTGAGGATGGATGCTATGTTTGATTGTTTTCCATCACTATGACATGCACACCTCCCCCACCTCTGTATCTTTACACCGTTTGATATGATACCTTAGAGTGTTGTACAGTATGTAGTGCTAACTCTTTGGTTGCAGGTCCAGGTTCAGGTATGTTTTAGTCTACCTGTTATTGTTCACTTTCGATGCTTATCGCTCATACCAGGCTTTATGTCTGACCCAGAGTTTTATGTCTCCTCTTATTACTCTGGGTGCTCACACGAGCAGACTAGAGACAGGTTAGCTGGTGATGCGCGAGTAGCTGATTCGGAGGCGGGTAGGAGGCTTCCACGTATGATATATATATATATATATATATATATATATATATATATATATATATACATTCTCCCTGTGTCGTTGGTGGTTGCTACTTGGGCATTAGTAGTGTACCTCCTTTATCTTACTTTTACTTTAAGATAGTTTGAAAGTTGTAACAAGCTGTATTTTCGATTTCCGCTGCTATGATGTTTGGTTCTGATTTTCAGCTTATGCACTGTCTCTCC
Source organism: Allium sativum (assembly GCA_030737875.1). NCBI lineage: Eukaryota > Viridiplantae > Streptophyta > Magnoliopsida > Asparagales > Amaryllidaceae > Allium > Allium sativum. The sequence continues at coordinate 1,052,580,344 of CM060913.1, forward strand.
TGTTTTATGTCAAGTATGTTATTATTATATTTTGTTCTATGCGCTGTGAGACATTCTACGGGTTCCTTGTATGTTCATTTCCTTCTTCCTTTTCCCTTCTGACGACCCGTTCCGTGCTAACTGGACATGTGTACAGCGCACCTTAGGAGTAAATGTCGGTTGGTGCGGGGCGGGCCGTTATAGCTACCACTAGCCTAGCTCTGCAAAATGGTAATATCTTATTTGGGGAATTGTCTCGTGTACCTTGTCATATTTATCTTGATCAATCCCACTGCTAGTTTGATTTTACGTTGTTCGTATAACAACACATCCCTATGCACTGATGGTTTACATGTACTTATATGCAAACTGTACGACAATGTCATAAAATGTGCTAAGAGGGATAATGATAACGTCTTAACGCTATTTTCAATAGTATATTTACCATAAACATTACTATAATCGCGTATTATATTATACATAAGTAGTTTAATGCATCCTTAAAGGATAGCAATTCAAGTTATCATTTAAGTTACTTGTACCTTTCACCTGAACATTTCACTTGAGTTGACTTATTTGTATAAGAATGTTAGCACTGATTCGAGTGTTTTGGTCTACTTTAAGCTCGGTTCAGCCTGAGTACCACAATATTTGAGATGCATCTTTTGGATTTGAAGGCCTTTTGAGGAGTCTATCTATTTATTTCAGTTTTTTCCTATTTTAGTCATTTTGTATTAGAATTTCTATGTATTAAACTTCCACTGTGTTTTCTTTTAAAACTCGGATGTATTTTATTAGTAGCTTCATGAACTATTACTTTATCCTGCTACAAGATATTGTATTATTCTATGTCTATGATTTTCTGATTTGATTACTATTAATACCCAAAATAATAATAACATGTCGTGTTGAACAATTTAGGTTGGACATGTGTGGTTTTATTGTCGACTTGAATCGCCAAAAAAAGGGTTGTAACATAAAAATTGATGGAGAATATATTGTTATATGATCATGTACTTTTTGCCTTCACAGGTATTTTCTCATAAGAGTTTTCTTAGTAAGGTGTTAATGAGGCATTACATTGGTTCCCGAGTATCAAATTCCATTAGATATAGTAAACTTTTGAAACATACATATTATATTATACTCTTTTTTCCTTCTCTAAGATTTATCCTAATTGGTTTTTCTTAGGAAGGTTTACGAGATGATATCTTGATCTAGAAGTAACAAATACATTTCGATACAGTAAATTATTAATATATGTCATACTATGTTTACTCTTTTTTTGTTCACTAATATTTCTCTCATTGGGTTTTTTTTAGAAAAGTTTCAACGAGACATTATCATGATCTAGAAGTATCAATCTTCTTTAAATGAAATAAGATATTACGATATGTCGTTATACTTTTTTTCTTTCATTAATATTTTCCTGTTGGGTTATTCTCAGAAGGATTTAATGAGACATTACTTTGGTTTTAAAGTAGCAAACTCTTTATAATGAGTAACATTTTGACCCAATGTTTATTATTTTACGACTTATACTATTTTCCTCATTCAAGTTTTTTTTAATTGAGTTTTAATAATAGAGTTTTCAATGAGGCAATGAAAATATCTATGTTGACTGAATAAATATATGTAAGCAAGATAATGTTGGAGAATGGATTTTTGATGACAACAACCTTATTTCAATATTAATTGATTATAAAATACATGTTAACACTTTTCTATAGAATATATATACACACACACACACACACATATGCAGGATTTATGTACAGGAAATATTACTCAAGACTGTACAGTTTAAAGATATTAGAGATTCAGAGTTCAGAGAAATTTCAAGAGTCATGAGTATTCAAGATTTCAAGAGTTCAAGACTAATATAGTTATAGAGTCTAGATTATGTAAGACTCTAAATAGCACTCCAGGTTCAAATTCAAATTCTGTTTTTCAATTTCAGTTTTCAAATTCTATCTTTAATCCCCACTATTTCTATCTTTAATCCTCTCTATTTTATTTTCTATCTTTTCTATTTTCCTTTCTTACTTTACTTTTGTTTCCAAGCTTAAGTTATATGTATGTTTTCTTATACTTTATATTTATATAGTTTTAAGCTTTATAATTTTATAAATATATTTATATAGCTTATATTTTTGTTTTCATATGATTTCCTACTTTACAATATTAATTTATAAAACTATATTTTAATTCAATAATTTCTAGAATTATATGTATATCAAAACACTTGAAAAATACTAAAAAATTAAATTTACACTAAGCATATGTCGACATATATAAAACACTATGTCGACATATAATTGTCACTTTTTCAATTTTGAAAGGAAGTGTCGTTTCACTAATTGTGATGGTTCTGAAATGTTGCAACCTTTCACACACTATAAAAAGGGTTTGAATTTGAATTTTTAATCATCTCTTCTTCTCCACTTTCACTCTACTTCATTACACCATTAATTCTTATCATTTTTATGATTCCTACACCAATACTCTGCCAAATTCAATTCTATTTTCAAGAATCTTATTCTCTCTACACTCTCTACTCATTACTCTCTGAATCAAGTGGTATTGAAGAGTTGTAGGGCTGTTTTTAATTGTTTGGGTTGTATTTTGGGTAATCGGTGGTATCCCTAATAGCCATAAAATCAAGGACGAATAATCGGTGCTAGCCGTGAAATCAAGGAGGTTGGAATCGGTGGTATCCCATGTAGCCGTGAAATCAAGGAGGTTGTAATTGGATTTTGATATAATAATAAAACTCAACGCAATCCAGTGTTGTGTGGGACTGGACGTAGGAGCAATCCGAATCAGTATAAAATCCGGTATGTTCTTTTCTTTTCTGCATTTTTATTTCTGTTTATTTTGCATCTGAGTTTGATTCTGTGTCAGTGATTCTTTCTATGGTGTTTGATTCATATAGTTTATCGCATATATTTTAAATTTGTTTAAATTCTCAAGAATACTATTCATGCCTGCCTCTAGTGTTTGTTTTGCCTTAACGATCCTTTCTACAATCCCTAACAGATTAAAAAGAAACAACTTCAAGTTACCATATGAGCATTCAAGATTTTAAAGTGGGGGATTGTTATAAATACATAAATTTATAAGGGTGAATATGCTAATATTATAAGGGCATTATTGTAATTTTTGTTTTTTGGCTTGTCCATACATATGGATTCATTGTAACATTTGTTTTAGATCCAGTATGAACAAAAATTCTTCTCTCTCCTTCTTTAATGAAGTATAGTTTCATTATTGTTAATTATATATATATGAGGGACAAGTATTTAAACACAAAAATTGACACAAAATCTCGGTTATTAGATCATTTTGTCCTTATATGAAGTAGTAAAAATCAGAGGGCCATCCATTGTATCACTAATAGTTGCTTCGTCTTGCATAACAGCCGCTTCTGCCATAATTCTGGATCATGATCCCGTCCTTAGCGCGTATGGGTGCGCTCATTAGACCTCGGTCTCCATCATGTCAAACTGTGTGCCCTCAAGTGCATCGCTGAAATCTGCTTTGAGTTCCTCCTTTCACTTCGAAGCAGAGGAGCGTGCATTACGTTCTCGTACTAAACTATCTACGGCAAACTTCCTGCCATATGCAGTCATGCTTTGGTTTTTACGCTTGTTTGCCAAACATGGTCGAATCAAACCACACAAATGCTCCATCTCTACTGTTCTGGTTCAACATAATTTTGCTGATACATCGATTATTGCAGATGAGGACTTCAACTTAGATACCGATGAACTGTTCTTCGATGAGGATTTACATATGTAGCAACTTCCTTTGCACTTGCCCAGTCGGTTCAACTTCCTGGGTGATAAACTGGGAGTAGGTGTTATCATCCCTTCATCTCTCTTTAACGGGGAAGGCATCGTAGGAAAGGTAAACAGAGATTTAATTTTACTTGAACCTTTTATATTTACCTACAACACTTGTTCTTCGGTCACACACACACACACATCATCACCATCACACTCTCTTAGTTCTAAATAAAATGTAGCTCTAACTAGTCTTGCAGTCTTTGACCATTCCTTGTCATCCTTTCCTTCCTCCAAGGGTCAAGAATGTATTCTTTTTTCAAACAATCCCATCCTAACCGTCTCGTATTCCCCCTCTGTCTTGGTAAAAGGTTCTTAGTTGGTTTCTCGGGATAAATACGAGCAACACGTCTTACATCTCAAACCCAAAACAAGGGCAATAATTTCTTAACTATCCAAGGTGTCACATTCCTCTTCTAGCATTCAATGATTAACATTATTTTCTATAATATTAGAGGGATTGAAATGATCCTATGATTAAAAATCTCAAGTGCATCTCTAAAAAGCACGAAATTTTCATCATAGCCATTCAAGAACTAATAATGGAATCCCAGTTGCTTCCTAGATTGGCTCAAAAATTGGGTTTTAATGGTGGTATCTCTAAATGTAATGGGAAGATTTGGGTTTTCTAGAAATTTGAATGTATGGCCATAATCGATCTTGATTCTAATCAAGTTCCGGCCTTTTCCATAAAACTATGCCTCAATTTGACCCTTTGTTTTTCTCGCATGTCTATGTTAAATGCTCCACGTCTGATAGATATACTCTTTGGAGTGGTGTCCCTTGGTTGCTAATTTAGGTTTTCCATTCTTGGGTTACTAGTGGTGATTTTAACATCATCGCAAATCAAGATGAGAAAATCAGTGGTAATCCCAAAGACAATCAAGCTATTGATGATTTCAATGATACTATTGCATATTTGGGCCTACCGGAGATCCCAACCTGTAGGCCCCTCTACACCTGGTACAACTATTGAGAGGATAAAGCTAGAATCTGAGCTAGACATAATCGAGTGCGTGGCAACCAAGATTGGTTTGCTAATCCCTTCACATACGTAGTTGATCACCTTCACGGTTCTCATTCGAATCATGCGCCTATGATTCTTAAATTAAAATCAAGGTGCGACTTGTATCCCAGGCCTTTCTAATTCCAGAACATATGGGTCACTCATCACTCTTTCCTTGATATCATTGAGGAAGCTTCGGCTTCTTCGGTTTTTAGGAACTCACTTCAAGCCTTCTCTACTAAACTATGTAATGTCAAATTGAAAATTCGTGCTTGGAACAAATCAACTTTTACCAATAAATTTGACTAGGTCATGGAATTTTTTCACTCGTGGAGACTATCTATGATTAAGATCCTTCTCCCAAAAACCAATATGCTTGGTTTCAGGCACAAAAACTGCTTTCAACCATGCTCTCCAAATCAGAGAACTTTTTAGGAAATAGAAGGTGTGGTTAAAATGGATCTCGCTTAGGGACTCTAACTCAAAATTCTTTCATTACGTGGTTACAAAAAATAGAAATAAGCAATCTATTCACAAAATTCAAAAACCGGATAGCTTGTCGACCAATGAGTGGAATGATATTGACAAAATAGTTGTCTCGTTCTTTAAAGATCTTCTCGGTTCAGGTTTAGTCTTTTATCCAGACATGAACATTCTCTTACAAATCTCCACCATCATTCTCAAGTCTTTCAGTGCCTTCATTATAGCTACTCTGTATGATGATGAAATCAAAGCTATGTTTTTCAGCTTGATAAAAATAGCATAGCTGGCCCAAATAGGTTTTATGGCCTTTTCTTCCATGATTTTGGGATATCATTGGGCCTAACCTCATTCTCGATGTCCAAGCCATTTTTTGCGGTTGTCCCTTTCCCAAGAGCTGGATGACCACAAACATCATTTTGCTTCCCAAAACTGATAATCCAAATAAAACCTTAGATCTTAGGCCAATTAGTTTTTACAATTCGTGCAACAAGATCATATTCAAAATTATTCCTAATAGGTTATCCCTCATTCTTCCTGACATTATTTTTTATTCCCAATCGGGATTTATCAAAGGCAGGCTCATCACCGATAACATCCTCTTAGTCTAGGAACTTGTCTCTAAATTAACCACAAAATCAAAGTCTCAAACTTGGTTATCGAAATGGATATGGTGAAGGCCAATGATCAGTTATCTTAGGTTTTCCTCAGGAAATTTCAATGGAGGTTCGGTTTCCACAAAACTTTTATAGATTTAGTTTGGATACTCATTTCCAACTGTTAGTATTCCATTCTTATTAATGGATGGCCCCAAAGACTTTTTTCTCTCTGGTAGGGGTGTACGCCAAGGAGACTCGCATTCATTGCCTTTTCATCATTACTGTTGAACCTCTTAATGGAGGGTTACATAATTTGATGGGCTATGGTGATATCATGCATATCTCTCTTCTAAATGGCACTCTAATATCTCATCCCTATCTTTAGATGATGACATTTTGATTTTTATTAATGGCCATTCCGGATCTATTCATATCCTCACAAACTTATTAAAGAACAATAAGAGGTGTTTTGGCCAGTTGACTAATTCATGTTATTCTCAAGCCCCCCTTCCCTTAAAGCGATAGTTGGGGATAAAACTAACTTTATCATACAGAGTCATCCAATTTCGTACTTGGGTGTTCAACTGTATCGTGGCCACAAAATTAACCTATACTTTAGAGATCTCATTACCAAGGCCCGTAAACTCATTAATAAATGGAATGCCTCGATGCTTTCTCATGCGGACATGATGGTCCTCATCCAATTGGTTTTTAGCACCCTTGGTTCCCATATATTCATGGTCTCCGCACCGACTAAATCTTTCTTTTTAGAATTTCACTGCCTCTGCTCCAATTTCTTTTGGGGTTCGCAGGACGATCGTCTGAAACATCACTGGGTTTCTTGGGATCGCATTTTCCATCCTTAATCCAAAATGTGTTTGAGTATTCGCAGCATGAGGGATGTCTGCAAGGCCTACCGTTTTAAACTCTTGAATCACTTTCTTTACTATGATTCCTTATAGGCCAATTTCCTTGATCATAATTATCATAGGTTTAAGTCTTGGGACTTTTTAGGTCGTCCTATGTGCTCGAGTGAAACATTGATGCACATGCAAAAGGATAAAGCTTTGAATGACGTGGCGTCATCCTAATCCCCTCCTACCAGGTCGAATGACTATTTCTGTATTAAGAAGACTTAGGGCTTCGTTCCTCCTAACTCTCCTATCTGACTTTAATTCTCTTTGATCTAGGATCGCCGCATTTGATCCAAAATGTCCATCCTCATGTGTAATTTTTTGTACAACACCCTCCCGTTGGGCGCTAATATTTCTAAACATTACATCTCCTCTGTCTCGAAGTGTTGCTATTGTGATTCTGATTACTACAAATCCCTTCATCATCTTTTAAGCTATAGTGATGCTGTCGATTTCATTTGGCAACACTTTCGTCGTCTCATGGGTATTCCCCTAATCGTTGTTGGCCCTAATGCTAGTTCCAACTTTTGGTGGTCCAATCGCATGGTAAATGAATTAGAGCCACTATCTTGCGTATTATTCCCTCGTACATCTACCGACACATTTGGTGTGCTTGCAACATCTTTCATTATGATAACAAGAACTTTGATAAAACCAAAATTATTAACTCTATCCATGAAGATATTAAAAATATTTTCATTGTCCATACCTGTAGAGGCCCAACTAATATATTCCTAAACTCCACCACGGACCTTAGCATCTCTACTTCATAATTACCTACTTACTATTGTTGAACCTTTCCTTCATATCAGATAATGATGGCTTGTTTTCATTTCACGGAGGTCTAAAGGTTGGTGGTTACTCAACAGTATCCAGGTTGCTTTTTGTATGCTAGCGACCCTACTCTCTGGGTCTTACATGCTCTTACGACTGTTTGTTCCCTTTCCTGAGCGTTTTAGAAATTGGATATTCCCCTTAATATATTTTACTTTCCTTGCATTGGTGTTTTATGTATTACATTATGCTTTTACGACCTTTATAGTTTTGGGCCTATTTATACTTTTTATATTGTGAGCCACAATTAAGAGACATTTTCCCTTCTTCTTATTTATATATAACACACACTACCCACCCTACCACGCCATCTTTGATTGTAATGACCCAAAAATTCCCGATCCTGATTATCGACACAAATGTGTATCCGGTATCCTATGTCGACTAATCAAAAACTAGAAATTAGCGGATCAATTATAGAAAGAAGTTATAGGGCGAGAAATAGAAAGAAGAAAATTAGAATAGAAGAAAAAGAATAACATTAGAGTCTTACAGCGGAACTAAAAAATATATTATATAACAACTCTTCAAATACAAAACTGTATTTTTACTTACATACATCATCAGAGTACAACACATATACAATACAACGAAAATAAACTCTATGCATCAAATGTTTAAGCTTCTTGCTCCAAGCTCCTTCAAGTGTATCTATAAAATCGTGAACTAATTGACTGTCCATACAAATTTGGACACCCAAGAGTTTAAGGAAAACAAAGAAAAATAAACTGTGGGCCAGTCTTGGCATTAGTGTGAGTAAACAATTTTAAAATAGCTTGATTTAACTTTTAAAAAATCGTTAAGAATAAAGGATATCGAAAGACCGATCCAAACATAAATACATATGGTTTTTACCTTTCGATAACCTGAAACATTTCTTAAAATCAATATTATTTTGATATTAATCAATAGTATCTAAATCAAATAAATAACTATCTAGCAGAACGCTTGCATCTCACACTCCACATATTTAGTGTACAATCAAAACCACGGGCGTTTATTAGGTAATGGATACCGACTATGACAAGGTATGAAACCACCTTCTAATAGTGTATCTCAAGAGCGATTACACTGGGTTCAATAAGAACATCTTGCAACCTGCACATACATGACCGACCACTCACTTCGCTTGAAAGTTCCAAATGTATATCACCGACGATTGAGATCAGCAACCGTTTCCCAAAAGGGAAATCATATCTATACCATATTATCTCTCCTTGCTTCTGAGGTTGACCTTTCATTTCCAAATTACCATGTCCTTTCAAACTTAACTCCATTTATTTTTCCCATACCCGATAAAACCTTCATGATTATGGTGGGTTTTGTTCGCTTTAATTTCTATTAACCGTTTCTTCTTCAAACCGGTTCAACATACAATTCGTCACGTGTCCTTTCCGTTCCCATCTTTTCAATCTCTTTTTCCCCTCCCGTTCATCGCCCGTACCCCTTCTTTTACATTTAGACCTCAAAATTACCAGGTTGCCTACCACCTCCTTTTCTTCCTTCCGTTCTTAAATTATGTTAGCCATTGCCAACGCCAGCTGGATTCTAGGAGAGCAACATCGTGTAACAACAATCTGTGGTGATTCTTTACTCTTGGGTGCGTCCCTTATCTCAAAATAATCTGTTTTCGTTTCCACTTCTATTTGTCTGCCGAGCTTAGTTTAAGCATGTTTTATGCTCTCTTCGAATTAGGGTTTTCTTAAATTACCTTGATGTTCCAATTTCTCAACTTTCTCGCTGATTTTAGCTACTATGTTCATAGTGTACTGCCCTCTTCGAATAAATTAATAAATGATTTATAAATTATACAACATAACAACCACTGAATGCTTTCTGATAATATATGCTTCTTCCATGGTTACCATGACAGTATAGATTCAACGCTGTGTTTGGTGAGTTTTGGAAGCTAATAGCGAATGATTTACGCCAAAAGTGACAGCCCTAAAATAGTGTGTCAAATGTTGTGTTCAAATGATTGAACTTATTTGCAAAAGATTTTGTTTTTTGTAGGATTATGCGTCTCCGTTCCAGCTTTTCATTGCATTTTGGTAAGGTCTATATTATCCTGTTCATAGTACCAGTTGTGCATTAAATAAAATAAATAAATAAATCCTGCTCATTTTCATTGCACTTTGGTAGGAATGAAGTTTTCTTACTGGAGAATGTTCAAGTTTGTCATTGTATCAGTATTTCAGTTGATCATTGATCACAACAAAAGAATTTATTTTCCTTTATGAGCATATACTTTCACAAATATGGGAAGGCTATTATTTACATTTGTGCATCAGACTTCTCAGCTCCAAAATAATCATTTGACAAATGTAGCATATTATTTTAGTCAGTCAATTTCAGATTGATATCTTCGCTAATTTTGTGGAACCGTTTTCTAGATTACTTTTGGAATCGGCTATCTTGGGCAATTCTTGCATTAACATTGGAGCATTGTTTCAAAAGCCATGCTAAATTGTATTTTTCAGATGGAGATAGATTTTACGAAAGTCCAATCATTTAGTTCAAAGCTACGACGAAGGTTTATTACTTAGTTTTGAATTTGTATTTCAGACTTGTATGGAATAAGAAGCAATTAAAATTTTCTCTAGATGGGTGATAACACACCCTAATGGGAGCGACCCACGTAGCCATGCTGCCTACCCGATTTTTTTTCATTTTCCTGTTGTGAGGCTTGACATTACAATTACCTTTTTGGAATATCCGACCGTCATTTACTTTGAATGTCACATTGTCAAATCCGTCAAATCACTGGTTGACGTTCACAAATACACTCTACGTGTTAAGCTAGCCCTTCTTCGCCACCAACTTGGTATATTTGTAAAAATCAACATATGTGGTTTTTAGGAAATACTCTGCCAGACGTTCGTCCATATAAGTCATCCAAAAACAGGATGAACAGAAGGTACTCTCCTACCGCATCCAATTTACAAATCACCCCATGGAATCCTTGCAATTCGAAGATTTCAATCCCGATAGAATTACTGTCAAAATATCTCCAGGTGTTGCCCAAAGAAACTCATCAAGTAGTTCTTCCGCTCATGAAGACCTACGCTCTTCAATTTGACCATTTTTATAAGTTTCCCTATAAGTTAGTTTACAAACGTAAAGTTGGTTCGAAGTGATTTTGGGTGCAGTTCTCATCCCGGTCTCTTCAGAGTAACACGTAAGGAATATTTATTTGATAGTTGGTTCTTTAACTATCATATTTAAGCAGTAAAATTAAGTAAGACTATTTATTCAAATTATTTTATATTAAATTTACATGATTTGTCAATTAAATTTAATTAACTTGTACAAATATCAATTCTGATTTCAGAACAGTAATTAGGATAGGACGATTAAAATACAATAAAAAGTGTCAATGTTTTATTTTAAATAATCCAGATTCGTATGATCATTTCATAGCATAACAGATAAACAACAATAATCATTCATCACAACAATAGCAATTACCAATGATGATTCAACGTTTAACTTCAAACTAAATAAAAGTTTGAAAATATGTGATCTCGGTAATAATTATTTTGACATAATATATTCACACTTTTATTATTTAAACATTTTGTTTCCAATAGACTATATATACATATATACGAATATTTGAGATTCAAACTAAGGCTTACACGACGACGTCTATTTCTGTAATTACGAAATAACTTCCCAATCCTTCTTTCTTTTATTCTTATTTACTTATATATTTAAAATCAATTTTAAATATAAAAATTTAATTTAAATAACATGAATTTCCTTGACCCATTACGGCCCAATATTTCGTGCACATACCCTTAAATTAGATTTTGTCATGTCCTGTAACTATTTGGGTAAACTTCACATTCCTTTAATTATATATATATATAATATAAATTTAAAAAGAAACTTAATTATTTAATAACATTGTTTTTTTTCTTGAATAAATTACTGGTCCAAAAGCCAAATAATCTGCGATCAACCCACACCACTTCCGTGCCCTATTTCTCTCTTCCAAGTGAAAAATCAGTGATCCATACGAAGTGATCACCTAAATTTTTTGCCTGACATCCCATTCTTCTCTTTTCTTGCATCTGCCAAGCACACCAAAAATCAAATGAAAAACACTGATCTGCTCAATTCGATCTTCTTCTTTTTTTCCTTCTGATCTGTTCCCCTTTCTTTTTCTTTCTTCAACCAGGCGATTGAAAAAAAATTACATTGGCAAACTCGAGCTTGGCAATGCAAAAATGCGGATCATCCTGCTTTGATCATTCTTTTTTTTCTTGACCAGATCCTTTCTTCTCACTTCTCTTCTCCTACCCCATTCTTCTTCTTCCTTGTACACAGCTTCCACCATTTCTGTGCCTTGAACACACTATGCATCTGCACACCTATCCCCATAGCCACCTTATTGATCTGATCATCTCCACAAGTCTGAACTTCAGCACTAAATCCACCTTCACAACCAAAAATCCTGTTTACCCACTATGCCAAAATCTGTTGTTCACACTGAAGCTCCTCAAAGAAAATCACCTCTAATTAAAAGCCTGGTTTCACCACAAAAAGCCATCTGCCACCTCCAAACTTTAGTCATAGATTGGTGACGACCCACCGATCCTTTTCCTCTACGTTCGATCGTCAGTGCCTCACCACAAAGGCGCAGCTCGCCACTTAACCTAACCTACCCCAAAACAGTAGTGACAACCCTTATTTCGATCTAAATTCCCCAAATTATTTGATTAAAAATTCAGATTATATTTTTAGTATAGACCTAATACATTATTGAAAAACTTTCATGCTTAAATCAAACCTTAATACACACTATATTTTGGTTTAAGGAGTTTTGAATAAACAAGGGACGAATATATCAACCTGTTAAACACACAGACTAGCTTATATATAACTTGCAGTGATTACTCAAACATATCCAGCATGTATATATAGTGTTATACACTCGGTAGAAATCAGTGAATACATGTAATTGAATCCAAACTATATACAATTATGAAATAGATTTTTGAAGTGCAAAAATAGAAATTTACTCACCTAAATGTATTAATTGTCTTTTTTATGTCATTCTTAGATTTCAAACCCTCAAATCATATTCTAACTTATTTGCAGAGATTCATCCTATAAACAACATCAATATTTCCTTTGCCAAAAAAACTTCAATATTTGAATCAAATATTGATCGGTACATATTATCATACAAATGGTTTGATCCACTAGAATTGAGTATAAAATAGTAAATAGATTTTGGTTATTACTCACATATAAGTTCACTATTGCTTCGAATTTGTTTATCAAGTTTTTTAAACCCTTAGTCTTAAGCTAACTACCTCTAAACAACTTCACTAATTGCATTCAATATAATGGGAACATACCATCATACATATAGTTTGAATTCACAAGAGTTAATTATAAAACAGTAGGGAATTATGAGGTGTTTACTCACTAATCTATTCACTACTGCTTCCTATTCACATTTCGGGTTCTTGTTCTCAGTATGTTAGTTTTCAATGATTCAAATCAACATGAATAATCATGTATAAAATGTCTTATACACTTAGAAACAACTTTGTGCAGACTTATGTATGAATATAATTCATATACAATCTTTAAATAGATTTTAAGGAAGAAAATTAGAGTTTACTCATAATATATAGTACTGCTACTTGTTCTTGTTCATAGCCTTTACTATTGTGTTAACTGCCATTGTTCTATAGGTTTTGCTCTCTGTTACCAGTCTTTAGAGAGTTTTGTGTGTGTATCATAGTGTATTTAAAGGTGGAAAAAAATCTAGGCTCAAGTCGGGTAGGTAACTGAGGCAAACAGGGTACATATGCTTCAACCCCTTTCAAATGAATGAGATGTGTGATGTTAAGGCTTTTTCTATCTACATATTTTAGGCTACAAGTGCACACCTAGTTATGAGTTCATGTACATGTTCGTGTACAGTGCTATGTGCTAATGGCTTTACGGGCTAGACTATTGGATAAGGAATGTATAGGCTATCTCTAATTTGATGTGCAGCTGCCATGTGCTAATGTGTTTTAGAAGCTAGGTATTATGTAGTAGATAGTGTAGGCTGGCTCTAAAATGGCGATGAGATGCATATATGCGGCAACATTCAAATGAGGTTATGTTGTTGTGATGTTGCATCCTATCTATATGGAAGTGTGATGTGTGATTGCACAAATTCAAATAAATGTCTACAAACTTAGATCCTAAGTGATCTTGTTGTACACATACGCACATGTGCATCTATATATTTATATATATATAGGTACTCTCTATGGCACCCCTATTGCCCCTCTTTTGTATCCACTCATTAGTAATTAAATAAGTTAGCGCCCGGGGGGGGGGGGGAGGGGGAGAGAGTTAGTGGGAGGAGAGAGAAAGGGGAATGTGTGGTGGAAATTAGGGAGGCTATAGGGATGCTACACTTTTTGGGGTGTTCTTGATCCTATCTCATATATATATATATATATATATATATATATATATATATATATATATATATATGTTGGTTTGAATAGAAATGCCAGGTATACTTTCATTTATATGTTATGCAAACTTCCATGTGCTTGCTGCAAAACATGAACATGCATATGTACTTTTTATATTAACAAATTAAATTTGGCCTCCAAGGAATATCGACCCATTAATGTCCATGATCTTCTTATGTATTTAATGATTTAAATGTCTCAAATCTTAGCATTATGGCAAGTCAGCCCCATTAATGACCAGATCCCACTTTCTTATCACATAAATGCATATCCCTTTTGTATTTATAGCTATGATCTTCCTATGGGTAATTGTATGTGAAGCAAGAATGAAATATTACTTCAAATATGTCTCATTATTTACTTTAAGTAACTCTATATTTACATGACTTATAAAAGCAAGTTTAAATGCACACAGATATGTTAAAACAACAAACACTTGTCTCTCTCTCTCTCTCTCTCTTTTTTATATATATATATACACACACACACACACATGACATTTGGGTCTGGAATCAAAATGATCAATTTATTCTTGCAAATGCATAAGACAACATACGTAATCACAGTTCTATGGCATAATGGTCAAAAATTGTGTGGAATCGTGTTAAAGTCCCTAAAATGGTATGCATCACATGTAAAGCAGTTCTACAACGATTATCGACAAATGATAAATTAAATAAATGGGGGATAAACGTGGATCTTATTTGTGTTCTATGCAGCGAAGACGAGGAATCACATGCACATCTTAATTTTCATTGCCATTTCTCTAAACAAGTTATGCAAAATCTCTTCGGCAATCAAATCATGCAAGCAAATGACAATCTAGAGAAAATTCTAACATACCTATGGAATCGGTGGAAGCACACAGATGTGATGTCCAACATATATGGCATCACACTCACAACTACAGTTTGGTGGTTATGGAAAGAGCGCAATAGGTGAATTTTCAATAATTGCAACAAGTCAATCAAAGAAATCAGCAACTTTATTAAATATGAAATTGAAGGCACGAAGAAGCTCAAGGTAAGAGGGGGACTTACATCATTCCAGGCACACAGTGTAGATAATGTGACACCCGAGGATCGAACAGAGAGAGCCTCTGGAAACCTAAATAATTTTGATTTCCTTCCACCATAATTGTAGGGTTTGTCTGTGTTTTGAAAAAGGAAAGAATGGTGTTGAACTGTATATGACGTGGTTTTGTCGGTAGAGTATTGTTGCAGGTTTGGGTGCGTCGTATTTACCCACTCATCATAGACTAAAATGGGTTGTTATGCCTTAAATAAAAATATATACCCAATTTCAATATATATATATATATATATATATATATATATATAAACATGACAAGCTAATATATACGCACATGATATTTAAAATAATCATTATACTAATTTAAATGAATTTGATCTTATCAATATTATCAAATTAAATGAATAACTTACATTTAATTTATATCTTCTCTTGTTTTCCTTTCCTATGAAGAAATCAAAATTTTACTTGTACAGTCAGTTTACTTGTACAGTCGGTTTACTGGGCACTAGAGTTGGATATTACCAAATATGCTTACACATTACAAACCTTGCAAATCAGTCTAGAATGCTGGGCAACAATACATTACATCCTAAGTTCATGAACAATTTGGATTGCATAGTTTTTATGTTAAAGATCCATTGGTTTAAACTTGTCTGTGTTGATATTGTATGTTTTGTAAGAGTTGTGATGATTTTGTGTTATAAAATATATGCTGGTAATGGCTAGTTTGATATTGGATGAAAATAAAGTAATAAAGATAATAAACTGAAGCGAAAAATATAAAGTGAAATCCAGTTCAAACTAATTTAAACAGGCACATTCGTTGGTATATATGCGATTGCAAAAGAATCAACTTCAAGATCAAGCTTGAATAAAACACTTTTATTCTCAACTTATAATGGTGGACTTTTGACTTTGACCTAAAGTTCTCTTAACTCTAGTAATTGTCGTCGATCCTTCAAATATAAAAACAAACTCAATGCCCCTTGGTTTATAGGCGAAGGGAGAAGAGTTTTTAGTTTCTTTATTCATGAAAAATAATAAGATTTTATTCTTCTTAGTCAACAAAAAATGTCTCTCGCCAAAACTTAAGTTATTACCCATATATCTTCCCTGAATCGATAACATATTTTAATTCTTTTTTTATATTATAACTTGATCTTAGAGAATACTGCATAATTAGAATGAGAGCAAAATTTGAATGAGCCTACACTAATTGGATTTGACTAACATTTCTACAACCTCCTCCTCCAACCCCATCGGGAATTGCTCATCATCTTTTACTTGAGCTTATTGTGCAACATTGTTGCAACACTTTAGTTTCTAGTTGAGGAATGACTTCTATCAGCATTTTAAAAATATTTCATGAACACTATTTTGATTCCAGTGATATATCGTATGGATGTATGGTGCAAGAACGATAAATCAAATATTTTCTCAGTGTATAACATTGTGACTATCATAATTCATTTTGTACGCATCTTGCTTTAAATCCAACTCTTGAAAAATAGAATCTTTACAACCACATAAACTTTTGGCTAGCTTCATTTTCAGCGGTGTACTCAACTTTTGTAATGGAAGAAAACTTTATTGCTTGAACTATCATTAAATGACTTTTTCAGCAAATGTGAACTGGTGTCATACTTCCTGCATCTATAATTGTTGCTAGATAAGTATTTGTAGAAATGTCGTAAGTTGTTTACTCTTAAAGTTGTCTTAATTTTTTGTGCCTCTTAAATAGTGTATGCTTAATACTAACTTCTCGATGTGCCTTTTGCATTTGTGGCGCGATTGATGCACATAAGAAAATGCACTAAAAGTTGCATATGATGCAAAAGATGCACATATTACACGGTGGAAAAAGAATAAAAATAAAGAACAACATGCCTTTCTAGTTTTTGTATATTTTTTCATTATAAAAAAATGCATGTAGTTTGTCTACTAAATTCTTTCACTTGAACACAAACATATGCAGTAATCGATATGTGTAGAAATACTAGAGAATAAACAAATGTTCCTAAAATCAATTGGTGATAGTAATAACGATCTCATAGTATATATACAGGAAACATGACACAAATTACTCGATGTGGGACAATTCTAACACCATCCCTACACGTGGGTACTACTGGACATCATGTCCCACACGAGCCAAACCAAGCTCTGATACTAGGGTTGTTAATTTCCAACCCGACCCAAAACCCACATGGAAATAAGCTGGTCAACCCGACCCATTTATTTAGTGGGTCATTTTCAGGTCAACCCGAATTTGACCCGTTTATAAATGGGTGGGTTTCGGGTTGACCCGCTAACCTGAATTTGACCCGTTTACAACCCGTTTATAATTATATGGGTTGACCTGACCCGTTTACAACCCGTTTGACCCATGAACCCGAATTCGACCCGTTTATGACCCGTGAACCCAAATTTGACCCGTTTATGACATGTGAACCCGAATTTGACCCATTTATGACCCGTTTATACCTTGTACGGGTTGACCCGACCCATTTATGACCCAACCAGCTATGACCCATTTACGACCCATCCCGACCAAATTAAACGGGTTAAACGAGTCGGGTCGGGTCAACCCGTTTATAAATGGGTCGGGTTCTTGTTGAGCTATTTCTAACCCGTTTAATAAACGGGTTGACCCGATCCGTTAAAATCAACCCGAACCCGACTTGACCCGACCTGAACCCGACCCGAACCCGACCCAATGACACCCCTATCTAATACCATATAGAAATATTAGAGAACAATCAAGTGTTCCTAAAACCAATTGGTGTTAGAAATAACGATCTCAAAGTATATATACAGGAAACATGAAACAAATTGTTCTATATGTGACACTTCTAACGATACGAAAAAGCTAATTTTTTATGAAATATCATCAAAGGAAATTTATGTGCTTAATTGTAATATGATGTTGATCACAAAGAAACTAATATTATTGATGTTTGAATGTGTTTGTGTCTACAAATTGATGTAGAATTTAAAATAATCGTATTAGTTCAATATAACCAGAATTCAGTAAACATATTGATTTTCATTTTGATTTATTAGGGTATGTTTTTTCTTTGAAAAATTATGACAAACGGATGGTTGCATGTAGTTGTTGCCTGTAATATGTTATCATATATCATATTTAGTTCATTGAGAACATTTGAAGGACTATGAATTTTGGCTTATGAGTAATATGTTATGTTATTTTGGATTATTACCTTTAAAAAGACTTTTTTCTTTAAATTCTATGCCTATAATATCATGTTTAATGTTACCTTTCACCAAATGATATAAAAATCATTGAATACCTTATTGTAAATAAACTAGAATAGTCTTGTTTAATATTATTATTATATGCATGTTTGTATGTCTATAATGCACTTTTAAAAAACACTTGTTTGTCATATCGTACTCCGGTACTCCAGAAAGGTTTTACGTTTTTGTGCCATTGTGTGTCCTGAATAATAATATAGCTTAGGGTGTATATTTTGTTAAAAACACTACATTGCTAACATCTATATATCTCAATTGCTACGAGTCATTACTTTCTTTTAACTTTCAGGCCATCTGTCATTGCTTAACAACATGTACTTGGAACGAGGGCAATCATTGGTCATTAAAACATACTCGGATAATTAATATTTGGTTTCCAAATTTTGTTTACCATTATTCGGTATATTGCAAGCAATTGTTTTTTGCAATCAACATAAATGTAGTTGGCCAGAATGTAGTGTGTTGTTTCCGTTTAATTGGTTTGTGTGTTTTGGAACAATCATTAACATCGTTTATTTTCAGATATTAACAATCTTATGCATTTTATGCGGTATTATCATTTCGTAACTCAGGAGATATGAAGTCGCGTAATATTCGTCCTAACACACACACACAAAAACAAATCCATTCGACAGGTATTGCACAATGACAAAAATCCTTGCACTTTTAAGTGCATATGGAAAGGCTTTGCATCCAAAACATCTAAGTGGGAATTTGAAATGCTTTTGCTAGTCCATGTCCTTTATGAAGTCTCAAAGTCCAATAGGTACACATGTTGTTTAATTTATGAAGTTGGATTGAATAGTCACAACTAGTGTTTTCAAGACATATCCAATCACGACCCAAACTCGAACAACTTTAAACCATAGATCACTATGTTTCAGAACTCTATTAGACCTCGATTGTGCATGAAAATTAGTCATATCTATAAACAAGTGGTCCAACCATCAATAACCATCAATTTTAGACAGTTGAACCATGGTTCTTTTATTTTTCTCTTAGTTTCTAACGTGCAATTGTCTTTCATTTTCTCATCGTTTGTAATGCTTTGAAGAAAATAAATAAATTTATGTTGCAAAGGCCTTCTCAAAATTTAACCACACTCACCACTACAATCTTCACCTTTTCTATTTTATCTAAGATCACTTAAAATTCATTAAATACGACATCACTAAACTTCAGTTATTGTGCACTGCACTACTGTGTAGACGTTATAGTTGCGTTGGCGCAAGTGTGCACGACAATACTACATAATTATGACTGTAGAGATTTAAACCATTTACAAGTTACATACATAGCATTTTAATTTTAATATTATTACTATAACTTGTTAAACATATAAATTCTAAAAAGAAAAAAAATCACAATTCTAACGATTTAACTGGTTGAACTACCAAAACATTGAATCTTGAATCATCACAGTTCGAAGCACGGTCTGGTTATGAAAACTATGGTCACAACTGCATTCCAAAATTTCTTTGACATGTTAACTGTCTTTAACATGCCTTCGGTCTTATCCATAATTGTTTGGATCATCACTTTTTCTACAATATTCTATTGTGTTATTTCAGATATTATCCTATCCTTCAAGACATCATGCTTTAAGCAATAATCTCTAAAATTCGGTTGAGGACATTCTCCACTATTTTCACCATGGATGCTTTCGAAAGGTTTTCAAAACTCTCTTTTTACCATAACATGGAAGTCTGTGTAGGTACGTTACGTTTCGTATATTGGTTTCAACTTTCAACAATCACGTTGAAGGCTATCGGAAAACATCAACAACAAAAGTTACGTAGTTTTTATTCAGGCCTAGTAATTCAAACTTCCATAAACTACAAACAATACAATGAACAAGTTCTTAACATCTTGCTTAGTTGGAAGGTCTTAGTGAACTAGTTTTTTATCCACTTAAATAATAATTAAAAATATCAAATCAGGTACTTTTGCAAGAGAAAATAAAATACTTCCTTTTTAGAATTTGCAAATCTTTCATTCATGTGGTCTAAGTGCTTATGTCATATATTTGATAAGCCATCCACTACATACTTTTTTATCCTTTAGCAACCACAAGTGATCCTTTGGTAAACCATCATTTTCGATCATCACCATTTAATGATTAAATTAGCATTGGTCAAAAATTTGATTTACAAAAGAGCAATCTTAAGTAAAGAACATTCTTTACATTAACTAGATGTAAGCTGTTGGCCCACTTTGTGACTGAGCCATCCAAAGCCTAAGTACTATGATTGTATGAAAGTCAGGTGTCGAGTTGATTAAATGACTTGGCATAAGAACAAGTGGAGTAAGAGACTGTCAAGTCGAGTAATATGAAGCATCAACGGGTCGCAAGGCATGATGAAGACATCGGATTTGATGAAGGTAAAACCGGCTTTGGGGTCGAGTAAGGGCGAGCCGACCCGCTCGCACCTTGGGGATGTCCCATAAACGATGTTTCTTCGGGTAGGATGAAGATCAATCCGACCCACATCCTGCTACTTAAATGCGACTGCACTACGTCATACACGAACCAGATCTTAGGCCTGAAAATACAGGTCGGGTCAAAATTCGTTCCCACGATCCAGAGGCCATGTACCCACCATCCCATAACCAACTCCAAGATCTTAGGGAACAACACCACGTCATCATGCAACTCGGCTACCCTCCATGACTATAAATACACCTAGACTTGACATTTTGAAAGATCTTTTGGCACACTACACACTTAAGCTCCACCATTATCAATATTCATTCTCTTTACTCAGATTGTACCCGAGATTTTTGAGTATAATTATACAGATTCTAAGAGATTATTGATTGTATTTGTTAGATTGAGAGATCATTTGCATTGTATTTGTAATCTATCGATCAATCAAAGAATATAAAGTGGACGTATGCTCGTTAGCGTCGAATCACTATAAATCTTGTGTGTTGACTGCTTTTTGTTTGTTTTTAGATCATTGTTTTCTACGAATTCTAGTCAGTTAGGTGTTAGAGCCAATTTTTCGTCTAACATTTTGGTGCTTTCACTGAGAAAGTATAATTCTCAGGTTTCTGGATTGTCATTCTATTGTATGGATTTTCAAGTTCGAAGAAATGGGTCGTGATTCTATCGTTTTTGAAGTTTTCACCAATTTTAACAAATCTGAGTTCCATGGCTCCAAGGAAAGGTAAAGAACCGCAAACCTCTTGAGCAAATGAAGCTAGCGAAGATTAGTTGGATGGTGCAAAAACGCTCACAACTATCATCTCTCAGAGAACTGGCTCGGTTCCGACCCGGCACGAGGAATGGCCCGCGACCCGACCTGAGATCGCCTCCACGTTCTGATCCAAGGTAGGAGCTATGATCCGATCCCAGAACCCCATAGTTGCTTAACCTTCCACTGAGATCTGACCCGATAGGGGACCCGAACCCACTTGTTGCTAGTGTTTCAGTTCGAGCCAATCCAAAACTCTAACTCTGGCAGCAACTACTAGCAACCAACTTCCTACGACTGCCCGTGTCTCACCAATGGATTCTGCGCGTTTGCTTGCCATCATGGGAAAACTAACAAGGGGTGGCAATTAGACCCGACCCGATGGACCCGGACCCAACCCGACGGGTCTCGGTTTTAGGTGAGTCGATTTTTGTCGGGTCAAACTATACATTTCAAAATTTTGGACCCGACCCGACCTTCGGTTCGGGTCGGATCGAGTTGAAGCTCGGGTCAGGTCGGGTCGGTTCGGCTCCGATTGAATAATAACACTAAAAATACATATATTTCAATGTTTTTTGTCAGGTCTTTCGGGTCGGGTCTATGCGGGTCGGTTTGATCAGGTCTTGATGGTATTTTTCATCACCTATACCCGACCCGAGACCCATCGGGTTCGGTTAGGGTCTTTTCAGGTCAGTTCGGTTCGGTTTTTGGGTTCTCGGTTCTAATTGCAAACCTAAAACTAACTATAGAAGCCCAAAGACGTGATAGTTCCACAATTCACGAGAACATGAATGCGATGAACATGATGATGGATGAGCTTCGTAGGCAGAGAACGCCTGGCGCAGCGTCCAGGATCTAACTCCTCATGAATTGATGGATTCGTGGAAAATCGATCAAGGATGAGATAGGTGCTCAACTCTGTTGATCTTTCGACGTCGGAATCTTGCTATCTTCAATGCGTTGATCTCGCAAGATAACACGTTGTCGATCTATGATTCTTTGAACGTTGATCACTCGCAAGTGATACCATGAATCGGCTTCAAATTCGTTTATCTAAGCGCACTCGAATATCCGAAAATGGAGAAAGGAGATTAAATTCAACTTTAATGGTGGCACAAAGCTCACACAAGGGATTTTAATCAAAATTCAACAACCTTTACAACTCACGCCACACCCCTATTTATAGGGTTTACAACACACCCTGTCCCAACGGACGATCCGAGCACAAGAGAACGACCCAATAGAAGCGGCCGACCTTTTACAATACGCGATCTTTAACACGGTGCAGATAATAGATCAAACGACTCAACTATGACAGTACACAATGCTGGAATGGGCGACCCCTATATGATCTTGTCCTTTAACAGTTCTTATTGTCTTCAGCCAATAGCGGCCCAAGAGTGTTCGACTCGATAGCAAACATTTCCAAAATGAACGACTTAGATGCGGACAAAATAGAAGCGAGCGACCCATTAGCGATAGATCCAAAATTGATCAACTATGGAGTGAGTGATCCAAAAGCAAACGATTCAATCCTCGAACGATCCACGATGCTTCCTTAATCCTGCTCTTTCTCTTCAAGCTGGGAAACGAGCTTGTTGGACCATTGGGCTTCTTCCCATGAGTCATTGGCTCGTAAAACGACGCTGTTAGATCGTTGGACGAATGATTCTCCACTTTTTCAAGAGTCTTTGCAAACGATCTGCTCTTCCTCCCGTTTCGTTCTAGGTCACTGAACGACTGATAGCTCGCATGCAAGCATCTTCTATGGTGCGCTGCATCAACCCCTTCTCCAACTTATCGCCTTGCAACAAACTACTCATCTTCTTCGGAGGAAAATGAAAGGCACCCACGTCAAAGGAGGCCATATGAGAACTTAGAACCTCGAACAAATAATGTTTGGCACATTTGGATCTTGTGAAGATGCAGCTCGTCGGTTAGGTCCTAATGAACCCAGCCTAGCAGAACCAACGTTACTGCCTATGCAGGGATCTCGTGTCCTTCCAAGAGACCCGAATATTACTAATCCTACTCAATGTTGGAGAAAGGAGTTTTGATGACAACAACCTTATTTCAATTATCATTGATTATAAAATATATACTAACACTTTTTGTATAGAATATATATATATATATATATATATATAGGAATTATATATAAGAAATATTACTGAAGACTGTACAATTATAAAGATGATAGAGATTCAAAGATCAGATAAATTTCAACACTCACGAGTAATCAAGATTTCAAGAGTTCAAGAGTTCAAGATTGATATAATTATAGAGCCTAGATTTATTAAGACTCTAAATAGCACTCCAGGTTCAAATTCTAATTTCTATCCTCAATCCTCTCTATTTTATTTTTCTATTTGTTTCTATTTTTATTCTTCATTGTTTTTCAAACTTAAGTTTTATATATTTATATACTTTATATTTATACTTTATATAGTTTAAAACCTTATAATTTTATAAATATATTTATATAGTTTAAATTTATGTTTTCATATGTTTTTCTATCATATAATATTAGTTTACAACACTAGATTATTACTCAAGAAATTCCAGAATTATTTTCATATCAAAACACTTGAAAACTACTTTGAAAATCAAAAATATACAAGGGTATGTTGACATACCAAAAAAAAACCATGTCAACATACAATTATCATTTTTTCAATTTTGAAAGGAAGTGTCTTTTCACTATTTGAAACGATTCAGAACCGTTGCAACCTTTCATACTCTATAAAAAAGTGGTTAAAACCGAATTTTTTATCATCTCTTCTTCTCTAGCTTCATCCTCTTTCTCCACACCATTATTCTCAATCATTTTTATGGTTTTTACACGTATACTCTGCCGAATTCAATTCTGTTTTGATCAAACTTCTTCTCTCAACACTCTGTACTCTCTGAATCAAGTGCTATTGAAGAGTTGTAAGGCTGTTTGTAATTGCTTGGGTTGAATAAACATTGTTTGTGTTGGATCAAAGAGGAATCGGTGTGTCCTTGTAGCCATGAAATCAAGGAAATAGGAGTCGATGTGTCCTTGTGAGATGTGAAATCAAGGAAGCAGGAATCAGTGTCTCCTTGTGAGCCGTGAAATCAAGGAGGTTGTACTTGACAATTGGAAATAGTAATAAAACTCTGTGCAATCCAGCGTTTTACGGGACTGGATGTAGGAGCAATCCGAATCGGTATAAAGTTCGGTGTGTTCTTTCCTTTTTTGCATCCTTGTTTCTGTTTATTTTGCATTTGTGTTTGAATCTATGTCTGTGATTGTGTTTGTGGTGTTTGATTCATCCCGTAGTTCACTTTAGTTTTAGATTTTGTTTAAATTCTTACAAACACTATTCACCCCCCTCGAGTGTTTGCTTTGCCTTAACGATCCGTTCCGCATTCCCTAGTAATTGGTATCAAAGCAAGGTCCTTCAAAAAGTTCATAATCTAATTTTTGACACTATAAGAAAACATTGATTTTGCGTCAAATTTTAGAAGCGGAAATTTCCGTCGCTAATTTGCGATGGATTTCCATGAGATCTACAAGGGATAATTTTTGTTTTTTTTTTGTTCTTTTTATTTATCACCGTCGCCTTGTGTTATCCCTCGTTAATCCGCTGCAAATTACGCCAATTTACCAACAAAAAAATTCCCGCCGCTATTTTCCGTTGCAAATTGAGGCAGAACACCGACGGATATGTTTCGAAGGTATTTTACAGCAAAATTCCAATGTATTTGCAAGAGATATTTATGTTATTTTTGTAAAAGATGCTTTAGTGTTATTTTTTTAATATAATTATTAACATGCTTAATAATTAATAATTAATTGCAAACAATATATTAAGAAGTAATCTTTAATAATATATGATTAATGAGTAATTTTTAATAATTAAAAAGTAAAATGTATCTAAAATTAAATAATTATAATTGATAATTATGTTTAATACATATTAATTCAAAAAAAAAATAAAACTTTCGTATTTTCTAAAATAAATATTAAGTTTAAATATAAAATTTTGAAGTTTTCATAATTTTGAAATAAATATAAAATTTTGTAAAATGTTCAAAATTTTAAAATAAGAGATTTTATAAGTATTAAAGAGTTCCGAAATTCAATGAATACATGCATAACCATACTAGTCATTATATCCATGCTCATTTAAAGGCTTTTACATGTAATTATCTTCACTCACACATAGTAAGTATTGAATATGTTTTCAATTGTGATGAATAGTTTATAATTACACATTGAATGTTATGTATTTTTTAGTGAATAACATGTAAAAGTGTTAATTTTTTCTGCTTATAATTTATCTTTATTTTAAATAAATAGATTTTACATTGGGTATTTTCATATATTTTCACAGTTTGTTCATCAATTCGCATGCACCCCGAAAAGCAAAGATATTACACAAGAAGAAGACCAATTTTGAATATTTTATCCTATGTTGCCTTTGGAATCTAATAAATGTCCTTGTTTGGAAGAATTAATCACATGCGATCTTATCTCCCTTCAATTAATCACATGTCAAACAAGGAAGATATGGGAGGAATAATTGCTAATGGGAAGAATAATTGCTGATTGGAGGAATAATTGCTGATTTGAGGAATAAGTGTCGATTAATATAGGAGGAATAATTGCTGATTAATATAAGAGAAATAATTGCTATTAAAAGGTCCATATATGCATATATTGGATTAAGGTTTGAGGTTGGCATTTTATCTTATAAATACCGTTGTACTCTCATTGTAAAAAGGATCTGGGAATCAATAAATTTTTCTCTATTTTCTCTTTTTTGCATTTTTATGACAAGTGTGTTGTCTAGTTAATTAGATTTGCTAGAACACAATTATTATTGCAAATTTATTTTCCTGTTAATTTATTTCTATTTTGCAAGTCTATTTCCAGCAATTTTTTTATTTCCTAATCATTGAATTGGTTATAGATTTGATTAGATTCAAATCTGTTGTGAATTCAATTGCAGTTTTAATTTGTTTTATTGATAATTGTAATTTGGTCATTGATTCAATTAGTTTTGTTTTGAACCAAGTTGCAATTTCAGTTTTAATCACCCTCCAATTTTGTCTAACTCGCCCAAGGAATATATAAATAACAAAATTTAATTTATCCACCCTGTGTTCGACCTACATACTACACACCTGTACTCTTGCAGAATTTATTACAATATCGCGCTTTTTTAGCGTCGATCAAGTTTGTGGCGTCGTTGCCGGGGAGGTAACGATTAAATTTTATTATTTATTTAATTTCTGATTCGTGTTAGTTTTATTTTTATTTTGTTCCCTTTTGTTTACTTGTATATATATATATATATATATATATATATATATAAATCTCGATTAGTTGATTTGGTATTTATTTGCTGATACTGTAATCTTCTGAACAAGAGAGAAAAAAAATCTTGCTAGTTTTCCTTGATTTTCCTTTCATTTTCATTGTTTATTTCTTTCTCTTTTTACAATTTTTTTTCCTTATTTATTTCCTCCTTTCCATTTTGTTTCTTTTTTTTTCACATTCATTTCTTTCCCTTTCTTCTTGTTCAAATTTACTTTTAAAAAAAACTTGCTTTTATTTATTTATTTATTTCCTTGCAACCTTCTTTCTCATTTTCAATAACTTCTTTCCCTTTTTTTATTTATTTCTTCCCTTTCTACACATTTTTTCCTTTTCTTTTTTCGTATTAAAGAAAAAAAACTTCTGATTTTTTTTGTCACTAATTGCTTTCCTATTACAACTCTCTCTCACTTCCTCTAATCTCTCTTTCCATTTTTTCTTTTCATTTGTTTCTTTCCTATTCTCTTTCTACAACAATAAAAATAAAATAAATAAATTCTTTGGATTAGATTTTCTTTCCTTGCTATGCATTTCCAGTGCTTTAATTTATTTCCTTTTCTCTCTTCATATATTCCCTATTTCATTCTTTCTTAGGCCTTTATTCTTCATATTTCTCCATCACCAATCCTTCAATATACATCTGCCATATAAAGTTCAATCGAACAAACTTCCTCCATCACTGCCTTCATCACCCATCATCCTCACCTAGACAAGAAAACATGTCCCTTCTTCATCATCCTCCCTTTCCATCCATCTTCATCCACCCACAAACTCAGCAAGCGCAACAATCTCCGATCACCCTGATACCCAAATCTCATCACCGCACGTTCTATCAAAGACCCATCTCTCACCATCCCCTTTCATCCCTTCACAAACAAACCACAAATTCAAATCTTAGCAACC
Organism: Allium sativum; assembly: GCA_030737875.1. Lineage (NCBI taxonomy): Eukaryota > Viridiplantae > Streptophyta > Magnoliopsida > Asparagales > Amaryllidaceae > Allium > Allium sativum. Next base: position 1,052,608,253 of record CM060913.1, read on the forward strand.
CACGCCCTCCATCAAATACCTAATTCACAAACTCGATTTGAAACAAAAAGAAGGGGTGCGTTAAAAGTTGAGCGTTGTTTTATGCGAGATTATTTGGGCGTGTACTGATTCTTTTTGAGTTCATTTATTTTATTTGATTTGATTCCAAAAATAAACAAAAAAAGAAAAAAGAAAAAAAGGGCGAGATTTCCTTTTTTTTTTGGGGTGTAATTGCGGTCTGTTGAGTGCTTTCATCTGTTTATGCAACTAGTTCTGGTGGTGTATGTTTAACTATGGTGTGCTCCTAAATTGGTTGGATTAGCCTGCTCGTTTTCAATAAGCTGGTTTTCATTTCCACAGAAAAAAGAAAGAAAGGAAAGAGGTCAACTTGATTTTTGTTGATTGGTGCATGATTTGTATCCTTTTATTAAGGCGTGTAAAGTGGAGAAACTAGATGTGGGGACTTTAATTATTTTGAGCAATTGATTTGTTATATCTTTTGGCATGGGTTGATTTGAATAAATATAGAAAGGGTTAAGATTTTTGGTTGAGCGGCATATTTGTGAAGTTGGTTGCCATTTTTGAGTTGTGCAGATTTGTTATGAGCCGGTTTTCATTATCATCATTTTTGTTGAGCTTATTTTGGCTTTTGGTCTTGTTGAGTCAAGCTTTTTTTATTAGCTTTATTAATTTATTTTGAGTTTATTTTTTTTTTCTCTAGCTGAGTTAGTTTCTTTTCCTCTTGAGATTTTTTTCCTCTTTTCTTTTAGTTTGTTTCTTTTCTGTTTAAAAAGAAGAAGAAGAAGATTCAAGGCCAAAGCAAAAGGAATTCAAACAACAAATCAAGAATTCAGAAATCAAAAGAAATTGCAAATAGTGAGATTTCAATCATGGACGCTACTCATTTTTTCTGGATGGACAGCCATGCCCCACTATAATAATTTTTGAACTCTACAGATGCTCCGCTGCGAAAAAAAAATATAGACATTGCTTGCAAAAAAAAATTCTGCAGGTGCAACGACTTGCATGTAAAATTTTAATTTCTGCAATTATCTGTTTTTGACTGTTTTTTTGGCTGCATTCTGAAATAAATCTAGTTACGAGCACAGCCCTAACAAACATAAGGTGAGGAAGTCATTACCTTTCCTTAGCTCCAAAAAAAATTAAACTCTGTCATTTGCATACTCCCTGGACTTAAATAAAAAACTGATTAGACGTTGGCCTTAGGAGCAAAAACTCGAGCTCAATAGGACAAACAAATTGGGTTAAATAGCTTAGATTTAAAAATTTATTTTGCTGTGTGGAATTCGTTTTATTCCTTTTATAGAGGACGGTGATACGTATTACATCAGGAATTTTTCGACATTCTAGCAAATTAACTTTTTCAATCTATTTATTTAATTTGATTTGCAAAATATTTAACTGCAAGAGTATATTTTGTGAAATTGATCTTCTCAAGGATTTGATCGCGGATATATATTAGTTCAATATATTGAACTTTTAGCAAAAGAGGTTGCATACTACCCGTAAAACATTGGTCGTATCCCTTAGTATTTATACTATACGTGAACGACCATAAGACCCTCTTCCCCCTTCAAATCGAGATTGTCAATTAATAAGATACACTTGAGTTCATTATTTATTTTGATTAGGAGCTTCTTGTGTCAACCTTAAGTCTAGGATTTTCTTTGTTTGCATTTAACATCAACGAGTAAAAAAAGCGTTAGCCAACACAATTCTCCTAGAGGTTCTCGAGTAAACCAAAACTTTCAAAATGAGATGGATCAAAATCAAACAAATCAAAACTTGCATAATCTCAATATGGATAGACCCTTGTCTCTTTGAGATCGATGTTATCCAACTAGGACCGTTCAACCCTCTGTCATCGTATTCCCACCAGTAAAGGAAACAATTTTGAGCTTAAACATTCGTTTATTCATGGGGCACCAAAATTCACTGGTTCTGAAAATGCTTATGAATTTTTAAGTGAATTCAAATTGTATTCGTCCACAACAAAAATGCAACAATTATCTAACGAATCAATCAAGCTAAGGCTAATCCCATTCGCACTACTTGAAAGTGCTAAAAGATGGCTAAATTCTCTTCCAAAACATTCCATACAAAGTTGGGATGAATTTGTTACTGTGTTCTTGAAAAAGTTTTTCCCTTTCCACAAGACTCTAAAAATTCGAACTGAAATAAATCAATTTTCTCAAAATAAGGGGGAAACTTTTTCAAAATACTTTGATAGGTTCAACCAATTACTGTATAGTTGTCCTCATCATGGAATCATAAAAGATCACTTATGTCAAATTGTTTATGAGGGTCTAAACTATCAGACTAGAACTTAACTAGAATCAATGTGTGGAGGAGATTTTATGTCTAGAACGACCAATGAAGCTTGGAAATTCTTAAAGGATTATTCTGGAAAGGACATGCAATGGGAGTCTATTGGTGTTCCCCCTCGTACTTCTACTAGAGGAGTGCATGTCGTGGACCCAAATCACGTTCCTTTAGAAAATCAAACCCCTCAAGTCGGAGAAGGGTTACCCCAATATTACTCTCAAGACCAAGCCAATTCTATAGCTCAAAATAATCCTTACTCATCCACTTACAACCCTAGTTGGAGGAACCACCCAAACTTTTCATGGTCAAATCCGAATAATTCGGAAACCCATCTCACATGCAACCTTTTATTCCAAATCCGAATTACCTAGCTCCATCTCCCAATTCTCAATCCTCTCAATCTACACCTCAATCCAAACAACCTTATAGGCACCCCAATTTTCGATCATCAACTCAATCCTCTCAATCTACTCAACCATCACAAGACATTGTGCGTTTAGAGAAACAGTTGAACTCTCATGAAGCTAAAATGAACTCGCACGACGCTAAACTTGACCAAATGATGAATACGATGATGCAACTAATGAAAAGTAACGAGAAGGGAAAGTTACCTAGTCAACCCGAGGTGAATCCAAAATATAACTCTCGTACTGTGAATTATTGTGAGGATGGAAATAATTTGGTTAATGTTGTTACCACCTTGAGGTCTAGAAAAATGATTGACAATAATGTTGGCAATCCCGACAACCATTCGATTTCAACCCCAATTGAAAAGCTTGACACTCTTGCGATGGCAACCAATGCCAACTCCTTGGAACCTTATAAAACCCCATCTTCTTCGAATATTGGCAATCCCAACATCTCTTCTTCTAATGTCGGCAACCCCGACAATATCTCCTCCTCTAATGTTGGCAATCCCAGCATCTCACCTTCTACTCCTGTACCTCAATCACTTTCCACATCGAAACCTTCTTCTTCGAACAACCAAAATTCTGAAAGAGTCTATAAACCAATAGCCCCTTATCCTCACAGACTTAACAATAAGAAGAAGGAAGCAAATTTCGAAAAAATTCTTGAAATCTTCAAACAAGTTCGTGTCAATATTCCACTCTTAGACACCATCGAACAAATTCCTCAATATGCCAAGTGTCTCAAAGAGCTATGCACCCAAAAATGAGCCACTAATGTTCTTAAAACAGCCTTTCTGACTGCGAATACAAGCTCCATTCTTTCGAATCCTACCCCAGTCAAGTACAAGGACCCCGGTTGCCCTACAATTGATTGCAAAATAGGAAACATTCACATATCTCATGCCCTACTTGATCTTGGTGCTAGTGTAAATCTTCTTCCTTACACTGTTTATCGTCAACTTGGATTAGGGGAGATTAAATCAACAAACATCACTCTTCAGTTAGCTGATCGATCTTTTAAAATACCATTGGGTATAATTGAAGACGTTTTGATTCAAGTTGAACAATTTTACTTCCCTGTCGATTTCATAGTTCTAGAAACCGAGCCTGTTTTGAGTCATGGTACTAAAATTTCATTGATTTTGGGTCGTCCCTTCTTAGCCACCTCAAGCGCTATCATAAATTATAGGAGCGACCAACTTCGACTATCGTTTGGGCACTTAACCATTGATATGAATATTTTTCATCAACCGAAATATTCTGAAATAGGAGAAGTTGAGGTGATTGAAACAGTTGAAGAAGACACATCATATTTAGCCCTTCAAGAAATTTCTCTTACCTCAATAAACATATCCACTATGTCTTTTGAAGAAATTTTTGAAGACGAACTTAAACTTTTAAATGACGAGAATGAATATATGGAACATCTCAAAGATAATCGTAATTCCATATCATCAAAAGAATGGTTAAACGCTCAAATTTATGGGATTTTGATAATGTTCTGTTGAATAAAACAAATCATTGTCACAATAAACTCTTCATAGGGAAGATTTTGATTTTAGAATCTATTGACATGCCTATGATACGTCACGAGTTTGGAGGTAAGAAACCAGCACTCAACAATTTCGATAAGTACAAGTGTGGGGGGAAAAAAGAAATTTCATCCTTCACAAACCATTTATCATCTTCGTAAATTTCATCTTGCATATGATTTTCACACGCATATAGTTGCTAAATTGCGTTTTATTTTACAAATCATTTTGCATTTAATCCATCTTTGGGTTCTATCTTTCACATTTAGGAAACGTGTTAACAGTGTGGACACTGTTTAGTCCAAGTGTGGGGGGAGTCTGCATTGCATCCTTTTCATTTTTCTTTAATTTTCTTTTCTTTTCGTTTTCATGCATTTAGATTAAACAATCATGCATTTTAGGTCATAGTAACATGCCAATTTTTTTTTTAAATGACTCATTTTAGATCGATACAGCTAAATAAGTTTACAATTTTTTGTCAGTTGATAGTATTTTTTCTCTCAACTAAGATCGAATAAGAAATATAATGAAAAGTTGAATTTTGAAGGATAATAGTGTAACTGGTACATAGGGAGATTCTTAGGTGATGGCCATGAAATCTATTCTATATTGTAGTCTTTGTTTAAATAAGTAGAGGACTTAAAATACTTATATTGGCTTTTCGAATCTTTAAAACTAAGTTGTGTTAAGATGAATTGCGTATCTCTCTCTTATTCTTATATTTTCAATAATAATAATAGCAATCCAAGGGTATCCAACATTGCTTATATATCGAGCGTTGGTATGCAAACCCACCAAGCTCTATCCGACATGTTGTTGACAAAGTCAGCGTTGGAATATCTTGGTCTCATTTTATGAGATTGGACAACTAAGGATTACCGACATGTTGTTGACAAAGTCAGTGTCGGTCTGCACAATCCGCCAAGCTCTGTCCTAACTCTCCGTCAGTCCGCAAGGTAGTGTATGCATGGTATACCTTGGTCTTTTAAGTTGGGTGTGTGTACATAATCATAAATTTTAACTTTATAAAGAGAATAAGCGATGATGCCCAAACATTTCTTGACCTTATTGATTTGACTAGCCATACACAAGGAAATTAGAATACCACTTCACAAACTATGACAAGCAAACTAAGAATCTATTTCATGGCTGCACTATTTATCAACCGAACCAACTGGCCAAACTGGAATTTAACATTTGAAAACATGAAATGTGTTGAAAATTTGTGACAAGTTGAGGTATCTAAAAAAAATCAACTGACTAGAAATTGTTAACTTAAATTGTTGTACCACTTTTCCGAAACAAGTCGTGTTGTCATTTTTTGTTTTTTGTACATATCTGTTGCATTCATGTAGTTGCATTAGATCCACATACTGAATTTGGATTTTGTGGGTAGTATCCGCTGAAAACCCTCACGAGACACTACTCGTCCTACTAGGGTCACCTAGAGGTTTAATGGCTTATTGCATACGCTCAATGCAATCATGTTTCCTACGAAAGTGTGACCTATCTAGTTTAGCTTTTCATTTTTTTTCCTTTCTTTTTACTCGAGGATGAGTAAAAGATAAGTGTAGGGTTATTTGATTAACATGTAAAAGTGTTAATTTTTTATGCTTATAATTTATATTTATGTAAATAAATAAATTTTACATTGGGTATTTTCATATATTTTCACAGTTTGTTCATCAATTCTCATGCACCCGAAAAAGCAAAGATATTACACAAGAAGAAGACCAAATTTGAATATTTCATCCTATGTTGCCTTTTGAATCTAATAAACATCCTTGTTTGGAAGAATTAATCACATGCGATCTTATCTCCCTTCAATTAATCACATGTCAAACAAGGAAGATATGGGAGGAATAATTGCTAATGGGAAGAATAATTGCTGATTGGAGGAATAATTGCTGATTGGAGGAATAAGTGTTGATTAATATATGAGGAATAATTGCTGATTAATATAAGAGAAATAATTGCTATTAAAAGGGCCATATATGCATATATTGGATTAAGGTTTGAGGTTGGCATTTTATCTTATAAATACCGTTGTACTCTCATTGTAAAAAGGATCCGGGAATCAATAAAGTTTTCTCTATTTTCTCTTTTCTGCATTTTTATGACAAGTGGTATTGTCTAGTTAATTAGATTTGCTAGAAAACAATTGTTATTGCAATTTTATTTTCCTATTAATTTATTTCTATTTTGCAAGTCTATTTCCAGCAATCTGTTTATTTCCTAATCATTGAATTGATTATAGATTCGATTAGATTCGAATTTGTTGTGAATTCATTCGCAGTTTTAATTTGTTTTATTGATAATTGTAATTTGGTCATTGATTCAACTAGTTTTGTTTTGAACCAAGTTGCAATTTCAATTTTAATCACCCTCCAATTTTTTCTAACTCGCCCAACGAATATATAAATAAAAAAATTTAATTTATCCTCCCTGTGTTCGACCTACATACTACACACCTATACGCTTGCAGAATTTATTACAATATCGCGCTTTGTTAGCGTCGATCATTTAGAAACTGATTTTTCTTGAACATATTTTTAATAATCAATGGTCGTGAGTTGATTTTAACCATCTAATAATCAAAATTACTATTATAATAAAGAATTTGTAATCAACTGATGGTTGTGAGTCGATCGTGCCTTAAATCTCTTCCAGTTCGTCTGTCTCAATCTCCGTACACTTTAAAACTACTATTTATCTTCCACTTCACCAACTCCTCTCTCACCAGCATCGCTTCCTAACCAAAATACGTCTACTTCTTCCATAAGTCATGAAATAGCCAATGCAAACATTATTTAATAATTAATACATAATATTTATTATCAATATCTTATAATCGTACTATTATTCAATATAAATAGTTTGATATTGATAATTAAACTTACAGTTTTTTAAATTGATTTAAATACAAAATTTGAAATTTTCATCAGATACAAAAATAAAAAACTAACTATTAAAATAAAATTTAAAAAAATAAAATTCAAAAAATTCAAAAAAAATCAAAGTAAATAATAATAACCTATTATTATACCTCATGTTTGATAATTTATAATTAACTTTTAGTAATTAATATCTAATAATTAATGTAAGTTATATAATAATTAATAATATATATAATAGTCAACATTTAATAATTGATGTTGTAATAAAGGAGTAACAAGTAATAATGATATATACTTAATGTTTGAATGTGATATTATATTGGAATAAATTACAAATTTAGATCCTATATTTTTTTATTGATAATTATAACATGTTGAAAATTATTCAAACAAGTATAAACCATTCAATCCTAACGAAACTTCTAGCTTCCTTTTACAGTCGAGAAAAAAGGTGTCTTCCACTACAACAAAAATATAAACTTAAAAGGCCAAAATTTAAAACTTTGTTCTCTTTTGTCTTTATACAAGGACTACTTAGGAACAAATAATCATGTCTCAATTAATTTTGCATTTAACAAAATATTTGCCATTAGTTGATCTCGATTGACAAGCTCCAAATTGCACGCATCCACTCTTATCATTTTTTTCATCTTCCGCTAATCTACGCCACTCCAGAAAACACGATAATTTTCTTATCAAATCTAAAAAACCCTAAATCGCTTCTTCTTAAATAAAAATAAGAATTAGTTTACGTACGTTAATCTTCCCTAGCTTCGAACATTTGCACAACCGATAGCTCACACGGTTAAGTTACCTAAGAGGAAAATCATTTGGAGACAATAAAGGTTAGCTTTTTCCAATCCGATTTCAAATCAGAGCGGATTTCTTGTTCATTTAGTTCTTTTGATGTAAAATCCATATGAGTCTAATCACAACTTTCAATCTTTGTTGAAAAAAGATGAAAGATGAAAATCTGAGCGATGGGTAATGGACTATGAAGTGAGGAAGAATAAGGTACACTTATTCGTTCAATATCTATCCGATCTACAATTCTAAGTTCTCTATTCGACTTTCACAGACATCTGGTTTCACATTGAGCTTTGGAATTGCAAACCAGTTAGTCATATATGTTACAATTTTGTATCCACCATTTCTATTATAAGTCTAAGTTAGTAGCTGAACATTTGAGTTGCTACTAGTGTACATATATATTGGTTGCTTTTGATTAATTATAAAATTATAAATCCTGGTATAATGTATATTACAAAATATTCTGCTTTACCTTGATTAATTATAAGGATTATAAAGTCTCAGTATAGATTGCTTAATTTTACTTTGTTAAGAATGTAAATGTTTTGACAGATTAGTTCAACCGTCATATAATGTATATGACCTATTTTGTTTTCTTATCCTATAGAATTATTGAAAGGGACTCCTTATGAGCAGTCATACTAGGCCGTAGGTGTACACTAACATATTTAATATTTGAAATGTATATTTCAACATTAATATTTGAAATGTTCGCGGTAATGATCATTATATGTTTGCTAACCAACCCTATAAATACAAACATAACTAGGATGAATACTCCCCTCCCCCCTTCTTAGTGCACTATCAGTGTATATTATTGATATTTTGAATGTTAAATAATAGTTGCTTTAAAGTTCAATATAATAATTATGATAAAATAAATTTTAATAGTAATTGAAATAATTTTACATTTAAAATAGTAATAGCAAGTAAAGGTAAATGCGCTTCTCACATTCTGACCGATTTGAACTATTAAATCCTTAAATCTTGAGTCAACACATTTTGGCCTATAGTTCGATCTTCGAAACAAGGACTGAAATGACACAATTTTTTCGAATACCTCAATTCTTGCCCTCAAGTTAAAAATATTTCACTAAAAAACAAAGTTGGAATACCATGATTCACGACCATCGTTAATGGCGGCTTCGAAAGTATCTTTTTCTTCTTCCGCTTCAGAAGCCTTCGATTCCTCTTTTCCTCCTCTTCCATCTCGCTCTTCTCCACTAATTCCCTCGGATGCTCCACCTCTCTCTGCTAATTCCACTTCTGCAATCCACTTGGATGCAAATTCTGGATCGCTTCCGGTCCACGAGATTCATGATAATTCCAGATCCAATCCTCAACATGATTCTTTAAAGCAATTTCCTCTAGCTTCGAACTTTAATACTTCTAATTCGTCTTATCCAGCTTTTACAAAGTGTGATTACACCTCTCTTTTCAGATCCCTCCCTATAAACACTGGATCTTTCAAGCCTCTCCACTTCGATATCCCTAGGGATGGAAAGCGTAAGCCAATTTCTGATCTGGTTAAGCAAGCAGGTATGGAATATTGGAGCGATTATTTGATTGGTTTTTTCTTAGATGGAGTCTTAAACAACCTTGCTGTGGTGAATTACTTAAATTGGTATTGGAAACTGCAAGGTGAAGTAGATACGAAATTTGATGGCAAGCATTTTTATTTTAAATTTTCAAATGAATTAGATAAAGAGAAAATTCTTTGATCTGGTCCTATTTTCATTAGAGGCAGGATGTTTATTGTTACTAGGTGGGATCCCACGATTGGGAATGCACAATCTCAGATCAAGAAAATACGAATATGGGTTCATTTATATCGTATTCCTATCATTCTATGGACACTAATTGGTATCAATTGGTTAGAGTGTCATATAGGTAGGTTAATTTGCTTTGATAATAGCACTGAAAGAATGAATCGATTTAGGTATGCTAAAGCTTTGGTAGAAATATCTGCTGATTTTGATTTGCCTAAGTCTATTGATACTTCTGAACTAGGTGATAATTGTCCTCCTATTATACTACAATATGACTGGAAACCATCCATTTGTATAGTGTGTAAAGTTTTTTGGGCACAATTCTTTTGACTGTGAATTCTGTAAAAAGGATAATTCTACTAATAATGAGTTTAGTAAAGAGGATTATACTGGTAATGCATATGTACATACTGAGCCAAAATGGAATGTTCATGTAAATAACAATAGGAATAATTGGAATAGTGTAAATACTAAGAGAAAGCAATATTGGAGGATGAAGGATAATAGTTTAAACCAGGTGAATAATGGTAATAATGCTGAAGTGGAAAATGTACATGTTAATCCTTTTGCCTCGTTAGCTTCCGATGGTTTAAGAAATGAAGAAAATACTCAGCAGGATGTTAATATTGAGGTAAGGAATAATATAAAGCAAAATAACACTGATGCCAATACTGTTTCAAAAGCTGCTAATGTTAGTGCTCTGGAAGATGTTTCTTTTTTTGGGAATCTTTTTGATGAAGCAAATGTTCAATCAGTTTTGTTAAATAAGGATTCTGGGTTTACTGTTCCTGTCCCTTTTTCTTCTTCTAGTTATACATGTTTGAATAATGCATCTCAAGCTACTGACAATGTCATTAATGAATCATCAAGTGTTGGTTCTTGTAATACCATGTCATGCTCGTCAACCTTCAGTATTTCTGCTCCTGCTACAGTTGTCTCCAGAGTTAATAATGTATATGTGGGTTCAATTGTTGGAGGAAATGTGGCGCAAAGTGTTGATAAGGGGAAACAGGTTGAGTCTAAGTCATCCCCCTCAACTTCTTCTCTTTCACGATTGATAGGAAAATTTTGGCAAGATGATGATGGGGGTAATTGATAATAGAAAAGCTCTAGAGAGTAATGTTGCAGTCATTGCTCCTGGTAATTCACCGTATTCACATCTAACCCTTCCCCAGCATATTGTTTTGCCGCCACCGTCTAACACCATCTAGCTCTGCACCACCTCTATCATCTCCTTCTAAGGCAGCTTCTAAGAATGCGAAGAGACGAGCGCGAAAGAAGAAGACTGCTGAGTGTAACGATGATGTTTTGGATGATGGTATCGAACTACTCGCTTGAAGAGTTCCTACCAAATTCTATGAAATTTCCGCCAAGACACACTAGAAGAAATCCAGTTTAATACTTGCACTTGATCTCTTTTGATGTGCTTATTGAGGTGGTTCGATAGATGGAATTGTAGGTAGATTAATTATGGAGAACATGGAAGTTTGTTGATGGTTTTTTTTTCTATTTCCTTGTTATAGTTTCAAAATGGTAGGTGGGCGTGAAGATTAGTTATGCAGTTGAAGGTTTAGCTGTCGTAATCATTGTTTGGACATGCCGTGAAGTGCTTTTGGTTGCTTGGAGTATTTTGTTCTGTGGTAATGAAGTTCTCTTAAGAGGTATTAGCGGTGAAGCGTTTTTTCTATGATATGTTCTTTGTTTATGGGCATCTCGTTTTTAGTCATACCGTGGATAGGATTTCTTTGGCACTTCCAGAAGTATTCATCTTTATTTTGGCAATTCATGTTTTGGTTAATAAAGCTAAATGGAGTTCTCAGTGTTATAGGAGTAATTGGATTTAGTCTAGCAGTTTTGAGTTTTTTGTGTTCAATTGTATATCATTCAATGTTTTTTTTCCTCATTACTTGCTAGTTGTGGTATATGTAATAGAACAGTAAGTGTGTAGGTTATTGTAATTCTTGTATGTACATTGTAATATTTCATAGTGCTAATAATAGTTTTACTTGCCTTTCAAAAAAAAAGTTCAATTATTCAAATACAGCACAATACTTCAAAATTCCTAGAATCCAATCATTTTACTAGAAAAAGAAAAAAAAAACAACGGATCAACACTTCAAATGCATCTATTTCCTTCAAAATCCTAAAATATATATTGTTTCCGACTATAGAAAAATGAAAACCACTAATGAAGGAAAAATAAATAAATAATCACATGATGCTTCTTACTTTTCCCTTGCTTGCTTTCTTGCTTGAATCGATGTTACCATGTGTATTTAAAAATATCCCCCTTCCTCCTCCTCTCCCTTTTTGTGAGGATCCAGAACATGAGATTTTGAATTCCTGGTCTAACATATATGTTAAGTTTTCCCAGAAATAGGATTGGATACAAGGGCTATAACATAATTTTTCAAATAATTGATTTAACACTGTCTACACATGTGTAAGCTAAACTTAACAAATTCCATGGCCATATATTATCAGATTGGAGCCATAGGTTGTTAGAGGAAGCATCAGCCAACACAGTATAAAAAGATCTAGTCATGTAAACATGTAATTCTCCTTAGCTAGATTCTTTTCCAGTTTTGTAGCTATGTCACTTAGTCTTGGTAGCTTTGTTGGTGTCATGATTATGTATATAAGTATTAAATAAAATCACCATTTAAATGGCCATGTGTCAGCTGCTGCTTTCTTGTCCTGGGTATCGTTTTGTGCATACTATTGTTGTGGCTCTCAGCTTAATGTCATGCAGATCAATACTAAAATCAGGTCAATTTTATTTTTTATTAGCATTTTTATAATTTTGAAAAATGTTCAGATGTTTTTACAGGTACTAAAATATTTTCATATGTATACACACACATAGAGTCAATTAGTAATGTAGACAAATGAAATTGGTAAATATGACTTTATTAGTGCTATGTTAATGATATATATTCATGGATAACCATGTAGTCTTAAGCACCCTTTTAAAGGAATGTTTTTATATATTTATTTATATATATGGATCTTGCTTCTCAGTTCGTATTCTATAACACCCAAATATCTTCATGGTTGTAATAATCAAATCTCTTTATTCTGATGTATACCACTTTAAAGTCATGAGTTTGAGAAGCAAAAAAAAGACTTTCATGTTGCTATTGAATTAATAATATCTTTAGGAGATATATCTTTTTACCAATTAAGTTTATTGTTTTATTCCAACTGTTAAGAATAAAACTAATACCTCTTCCTGTAATGATTATTGCATGCCTTGCTTTAACTCAAGTTCTTCAATAACCGAAGAAGGACATTGTTCAATGTTGTACCATAATGATAATTTAATCTTTTCTCGATTGGATGTTCTTATGCATGAATATCTACCTTAACAATTAAATTGTGTATATGATTATGTCCTCTAAAACATTGCCAATAAATGAATTGGGTTTCTATGGATCATCTACCTTTAGTCCCTCTATTATTTATTTATTCATTCTATTTTAGAGGGCAAGTCTATTTATTTGTATTATCATTTTCTATTAGTTCAATGTGTTCCAGTTTAGGATATCACCATACTAATGTTCTGACAGTTTCATGTTATAACATTGGTGTTGTTTCTTTTTTATATAATTAAAATAATTATATTTATTTATTTACTTATTTTTTGATGAATTTGGTTTCATGTTACACTTAAAAGCTGAAAGTTTCATATTTATTTATTTATATAATATAAAATAATATTCTGATAGTTTCATGTTACACTTAAAAGCTGCAGTATGATAAATTTGGTTGAATGAACAAGAAATTCAATGTACCATGCTATAATTTGAGTTGCATTGTTAAGCGTACAAAATGAACAAGGATGTGCATGCTATATGGGATGGACAAGAAGTGTGAAATGGTCTGAGTCTTAACGTCTGCAGAAACAATCAAGCAGGAAAATGGTGCTGAAAGTCTGAAATTGCTTACTTGACCGCTGGTGCAAGAGTCGAAAGGTGGTCAGGTATATTTTATGGCCAGGTGAAGGAAGAATCAACATATATTTTACAAAATTAAAATGCTTAGGGGCTGTGATAGAGTTTTGTGTTTGTCGTCATCATCTTTTTTGTAGATTGGTTAGGTATGTTAAGACTTATTTTAGTGTAAATATAATGTTATATCGTATTCGTTCGACATGGTATGTGTTTGTATATGGGATAATGTAAGCATCAATTAAATTGTTTTGTTGATCATAATTTAGCTTCGTGTATGAATTAATGAAGGATCATGGATAATCTTTTTTGTACGTGATTATGAACTTTTTTTTAGTTCAAAACTAATATCGTTGGCAAATTTGACTTTGTTTTTTGATATGCTATGTAATTTAGCGTTCACAATTGGATGATATATATATATATATATATATAAGCTGATCAGAAGAGGAATAGCGATGGATTGCCAATTAATGATGTTAGATGACATGTTCACATAAACATAATTACGTCGCTAATCCCTTGCTAAATTGCAAGGGTTTACCGACAAATTATCCACAAAATATTTTAATGAAATATATTCCGTTGTAAGTCCCTTGCTAATTAGCAAGGGTTTACCGACGGATGTTTATGAATAATAATTCCTCAGAAATACATATCCATCGCTAAAACATCGCTGAATAAATTTTAAAATAATTTAAAATTAAAATTTTATATTGAGAGAAATGACGGAAATGGTCGGAGAACTCACGCTAAAATTCGTCGCAAAAGTTTGACACAAATACCGCCTTGAAATTTACTAACCACTCGTGTCCATAGGTATCCGTCGCTAACACCTAAATAGCGACGGATTACCAGCGGATTACGCCACTGCAAAATCTGCTTTTTCTTGTAGTGTGAAAATAGTGATAATGACAACCAACACTGATAGCAATAATAGTTCTTTTATAGAGGGTCAATCCACTGTTAGACCACCATTGTTTAATGGGAGTAATTATTCATATTGGGCATGTATAACGAAAATTTATTTACAGTCAGTAGGATTAGACACATGGAATAGTACACAAAATGAATATGTTGAACCCACAACTGCATTTGCACAATGAACAAATGAACAAAATGCAGTTGCACAAAGCAATTCTAAAGCCATGAATATGTTATTTTGTTCATTAGATAGGAATGAGTTTAATAGAGTATCAGTATGTAAGACTGCTTATGAAATCTGGAGAACTTTACAAGTTACTCATGAAGGAACTACTAAAGTTAAACAGACTAAGATAGGCATGTTAGTTAATCAATTTGAATTATTCGAAATGAAAGAGAATGAGTCTATTTTAGATATGTATTGCAGATTTCAAGAGATAGTGCATTCACTACCAGCACTTGGAAAAACCTATTCAGAAGCAGATCAAGTCAGAAAAATATTGAATTCACTAACTCAAGAATGGGATCAGAAGACTTTGAATATTAAGAAGCCAACGATGTCAATGAAATGAAGATTGAAGAGTTAATTAGAAATTTGATGTCATATGAAGTCCAATTACAGAAAAGAAAAGAAAATAGATCGACTGAAAAGAAATCTATTGCGCTGAAAGCAACAACAAATGATTCTGACTCGAGTAGTGAAGATGATGAAGAAACATCACTCATGAAAAAAAGGTATAGAAGATTTCTAAAATATAGAAGTATGGGTTATAATCAAGAAAATTCAAAAATAAGTGATGGACGATGTTTTAACTGCAATAAACCAGGTCATATAAAGAAAATATGCCCATATCCAGGCAAATCTACTCAACAAACGAGCAACAATAATTCATCAAGGAAAAGAAAGAAAGCATACGCAGCAACATTAGATGATTCAGATTCGTCATCAAGTGATGAAGAGCCACAAATCGGAAATACAAATATATGCTTTGCAGCAATTCAGAGTTTAGAAAATCATGAAAAAAAGGATCAAAAAACCGGGTATGCATTAATTAAATTTTAATTTTATTTGGTTGAATAGTTGCTTTGTTTGTTTGTTTTGGTTTGAATTTAAAACTTCAAAAACAAATTTTGAAATTAGAAATTCAAATTTGAAATTTGAATTTTGAGATTCAAAATAATAATATAATATTAAATAATTAATAAATTAATAAAATAATTTTTTTTAGTGCTTATTAGGATTAGAATTATTTCAGGAAATCGTTAATCCTGAAATATAGATCGACAATATTTTTCAAAAACTTAAAAATCCAATTCCCTTTTTGAAATAAGCCTAGTACGTCGACATATAGAAAAATACATGTCGACATATCTAACCAGTTTTGAAATTTAAAATTTGAATTTCAAAAGTTTAAACTTTCAAACTTCCCTCCAATCTTTTCACCAACTCCCAAGGTCTAAAAAGGTGTCCTTTCAATCTGAAAAGTTGTGCCTATATATTCATGCAATTCATATCTATTCAATTTCTGTATATATCTATCCTTTCTACCTTTCATTCATAACTCAGAACTATATTCTTCATATCTATTCTCTTCCAAAATTATCATTTCAATGGCTTCCTCAAGTTCATCTTATAAATTGATGATAACCAAAACCACTAAAGGTTATCTTTACAGTGACAAAGAGGCCATCAAAACCTTTGGTAACTATTTAGCAAATGCTAAAGTTAACACGGGTGCTTTCGCCGTCTTTAGCGATTTTCCATCTTATGATCTCGTCTCTCTTTTCGAACACAATGAAGTGTTGAGTCTAAATGACTCTCGTGATAACGACGAAGTATGTTATCCCAAACTCGTGAAGATGTTCTATGCAAATCTCAATCGCGGATTTTACGAAGGCAACGAAAACCAAATTTGGAGTAGTGTCAAGGAAACTCAAATTGTTCTCGATGCCGAATTTTTAGGCGAGATTCTAAATTGTAGAAGCGTGGGCTCGGATTTTTCAACTTGATATCAAAGAAACCGATATGGAAACCTTTCACGATATCTTCGAAGATGGTGCTCCAATGGATTTCAAAAATCGTTTCTTACGTCCAAAAACAAGAATTGTCAACCTTCTCCTTTAACATACCACCACTCCTCATTTCGAAAATTTCAACAAACCAACACTTAAAGTCCAAAAAGCTCTCTTTGCTATTATGTGTGGATATCTTATCAATTGGGCCAAAATGATTCTAAATGAAATTAAGCCCATAGATTTATCCACAAGAGAAAACACTCTTTACTATGGTGATTATCTCACTCATATTTTCAAATACTTTAATGTTGATCTTCATGGAGAAGAATTTGTCCCTAGAAAAGTGTTTGACGCATCAAACATTCATCTCATGCAAATTCCTCTAACTTTCAAACCTAATGAGACATTCGAGGCCAAACAAGCTCGACTGCAACAAGAACAAGAGCCAATGGAAGTCGAAGAAGAAGAAGAGGCTTCTATGGAAAGCATTGAGTATCCAACCACAAAGCGTATCTACAAAGACACGATTATTCAAAATCAAGTGAAAATCGTCAACAATCAAAAGAAGCTTAACTAGTGGCTTTCCAAAATATCCAAATTCATGGTCAAGATAGGAAGAAAACTTGGAATTTCATCTTCCTCATCATCATCCAAAAACTAGGCCATCTAATTTAATCTATCTTTATATATTTGCTTTCGAATCTCGTATTTAAAGTGTGTCTTATTTAGTTGGATGTATTTGCTTTCTATTAAGTAATGATTGGAGTTTTATTTCTGATAAAATCATCTTTATGTTTCTGGAAAAGGTATTAAAAAAATTTATAATATTACATGAGTTCAAAAGAATTCAAAAAATTTCAAAATTCACTGTAGTATGTCGGCATGACAAAAAGAGTATGTCGACATATAACTAACATATTTTCAAATTATTTCAAATTTTAAAATTAAAATAACTACTCATGTCCATTCAAAATCCAATGAATTCCAGACTGTATTTAAGTATATTTCCTTCAGAAAAATTCATTATTCCATTACTCCTTCTTCCTTAATCATTTCTCTTCAAATCCATGGCAAATCCTATTCATGATCTTAGTGAAAATCTAGAAGAAACTCTCAATTCTTTCAAAAATATTTCTATATCATTCTACGAAATCAGCACCATCTCGAACTACGTAAAATAAAGATGTTCGAACAACAAGAGAAGAATTTTGATGCAATGTGATGGCTAATTTCTTCTCTTTTCAGAGATGAAGAGAATAATCTCGTAAAGGCTCCACCAACCAAAGAAGATGATGATTGAGAAGTAATTAAGAAGGATCCTATCTTTGGAGAAGATGGTTAGGTTGAAGTTCCAAGAAACATTTAATTATTCAGTACGATTTGTTTGAGTATTCTAAAACATATGGTGTGGTGTGATTTGGATTTTATTGTTTGAAACTTGTATATATTAAGACATATGGTGTGATTTAATTTGGTTTGATTTTATATATTGGACAAACATCTGTAATAATAATACTTAGATTAGTTTGTATTTAATCATCGTATTAGGTATTATGAAAAGTTTGAATAGATTAAGGGACTATTCTACTTAGAAATAGTTAATAGATTGAGGGGGAGTATTTTTATTGGGATAGTTATTAATGTTCTATTCAGAGAATTATATAATTTAGGGGGAGTATTTTTGGGATTTCTTTTTGACAATGCCAAAGGGGGAGAAATTATAAAATATAGGCATAGTTTATAGGATTCTTGCAAACAGAGGGGGTGTAGAAGGAACATCATCAAACAGGTATATACAGGTATGATATTTTATAAACTAAGGTTGTCATCATCAAAAAGGCGGAGATTGTTGGAGAATGGAGTTTTGATGACAACAACCTTATTTCAATTATCATTGATTATAAAAATTTATATTAACACTTTTTGTATAGAATATATATATATATATACATATATATATGCAGGAATTATATACATGAAATATTACTGAAGACTGTACAGTTATAAAGATGATAGAGATTCAAAGATAAGAGATATTTCAAGACTCATGAGTAATCAAGAGTTCAAGATTAATATAGCTATAGAGTCTAGATTTTGTAGGACTCTAAATAGCACTCCAGGTTCAAATTTTCAAATTCTGATTTTCAATTCTATCCTCAATCCTCTGTATTTTATTTTTCTATTTGTTTCTATTTTTATTCTTCTTTGTTATTCAAACTTAGGTTTTATATATTTATATACTTTATATAATTTAAAACCTTATAATTTTATAAATATATTTATATAGTTTAAATTTATGTTTTCATATGTTTTTCTATCATATAATATTAATTTACACTAGATTATTACTCAAGAATTTCTAGAATTATTTTCATATCAAAACACTTGAAAAATGCTTTGAAAATAAAAAATATACAAGGGTATGTCGACATGCCAAAAATACCTTGTTGACATACAACTGTCATTTTTTCCAATTTTGAAAGGAAGGGTCTTTTGACTATTTGAAATGACTCAAAACCGTTGCAACCTTTCATACTCCATAAAAAGGGGTTAAAACCGAATTTTTTTATCATCTCTTCTTCTCTAACTTCATCCTCCTTATCTACACCATTATTCTCAATCATTTTTATGGTTTTACCCTTATACTTTGCCGAATTCAATTCTGTTTTGATCAAATTCTTCTATCTACACTCTCTACTCTCTGAATCAAGTGTTATTGAAGAATTATAGGGTTGTTCGTAATTGCTTGGGTTGAGTAAACATTGTTTGTGTTGAATCAAAGAGGAATCAGTGTGTCCTTCTAGCCATGAAATCAAGGAAATAGGAGTCAGTGTGTCCTTGTGGGACGTGAAATTAAGGAAATAGGAATCGGTGTCTCCTTATGAGCCATGAAATCAAGGAGGTTGTACTTGACTATTGGAAATAGTAATAAAAATCTACGTAATCCAGCGTTGTGCGAGACTGGACGTAGGAGCAATCCGAACCAGTATAAAGTCTGGTGTGTTCTTTCCTTTTCTACATCTTTATTTCTGTTTATTTTTCATTTGTGTTTGAATCTGTGTTTGTGATTGTCTTTGTGGTGTTCGATTCATCCCTAGTTCACTTTAGTTTTAGATTTGTTTATACTCTTACAAACGCTACTCACCCTCCCCTCTAGTGTTTGCTTTGCCTTAATGATCCATTCTGCATTCCCTAACACTCAAGAATAACTCCTTCAGCCCACACGCCCCGTGAATGACAGGGATTGTTTGAGGCGAGGGAACTCTTCTCCCGTAAGAAACGAAGGTCGCCGCCTGATGTAGGAGCTTGAAGTACTAGAAGAGCAAGAAGTGCTGAACCTGAGCCTATATTAACCAATGCTGAAGTGGAAGATATGGTACGTCAAATTATAGCTGATAGTAGTGGCTACACTAACGAAGATTGGGGTATTGATCGTAGTGGTATGCCTTTCACCGATGACATATTCGATGTCCAGTTCCAAAGGAGATTCCATCTGCCTCCCGTGGACAGATATGGAGATAGAACTGACCCAAGGCCACATCTGATGATATAGTCCTGGTAAATGAATGCCGCGGCAGCCCTTTATGCCGTAAAGTGCAAAACTTTCTTAATATACCTCGAAGATGTTGCAATGATGTGGTTTACCCGGCTTCTGCCTCGATCAATTTCCAATTTCAAAGAACTAAGCGGGAGTTTTTTGAATCAGTTTTGTTTTCTCTCCCAAAAGTCCAAAAACATCGCCGAGCTCTCTACAGTCAAGTAAGCTCCGGGGAAACCCTGAAATCATATTTGGACCATTTCAATCTGGCAATTGCGGAAGTGAGTAACCCACATGAATAGACTATTTTGATGGCACTAATAAACGAAGTCGATAAAGACACTGAATTCAGGAAGTACCTGGCCGGAAAGGCACCATTGACTAGTGAGTTGTTTTACGAGAAGGCTAGCATTCACTTATGACAAGAAGAGATATATTTCAGCTGGAAAATAAAATACGACGATAACCCGAGAGAAGATATCCAAAGCAATGTCACTATTAAGCAATCTGGTGAAAGTGCAGGGAAAGTTGAAGTGAATGTCGACAACAGGAGTGGAGGAAATGACCGTCAAGGTGGGAACAACAACAAGAGAAGAAGGAATCGGAGAAACGATCCCAAAAAGAGGCCTTGATTACAACCCTTTGAGAAATACACGCCATTGAATGACACCTTGAAGAACATTTATCTGGACACCGTCAATGTTATCCAATACAAAAAGCCTCTACCAAGAGACTCAACTAAAAAAGAACGTGAAACAGGAAAGTTCTATTTATTTCATGAAACTTGTGGCCACTCCACAAATGAGTGTCACCACTTAAGAGATGTTATGGAAAAGTTGCTTCGAGCAGGGAAGTTGGACAAATATAATGTTGCCCCTAGAGACAGGGGTAAGAACTAAGGAGGATCGGCTCCAAATCAGAACCAACCTGCTCATAAACCTACTGCCCAGCAGAAAGGAAAGGAGATAATCATTAATACTGTGGTTGGAGGACCGCATTCAGTTGGATTCAGCAATAGAGCCATGGACTAGTACGTCAATGCCACTAAACATCTAGAAGCGGGAGAGTGTATTTCCCTCAAGGATACTACTACCGCGAAGAAGCAGAAGACGATGAAAAATGACGTTATCTTCAAAGATAGAGAAAGTGTGGGAGTAGAAACTCTAAGTATCGACTCATTGGCAATCACCACTACCATCGGTCCATCCCTCGTACGGAAAGTCCTTGCAGATTGCGGGAGTTCAGTCACCATCTTGTTTAAGAAAGCATTTGACCAAATGAAATTGTAAGCAAAAGATTTAAAGCCATGCGATGGATGGATACGTAGCTTTAACGGCTCAACAGACTCCGATTGGAGTAGTGGATTTGTCTGTGCAACTTGGGAAAGGAGATCGCAGGAGAGTACGAATCCTTCCATTTGTTGTTATGAATATTTATTCTCCGTATAATGTCTTTCTAGGTCGGCCGGCTCTCGTAGAATTCAAAGCCTACATTGCGCCCTTATGTCTATTGCTAAAGCTACCAACCGAAGCTGGGTAGGCATGGTCCATGGTGATCAAGCTAACGGGAGAGCCTGCTACATATACGAGTGGAAAATGTTGCGCAATAGAGATAACACGGAACCAAAGAATGCCTTTCGAAGCGTCGGCATAGCAAGTAAATGGAACATCGCAGGAGGAGTCGCCAGATGACCTGCCCGAAGACATAGACCCCAGAGTGGATGAAGATTCGGGATGCAGGGGGGCGACACCTAATGAAACTATTGTAGATATCACGAACGATGATGCCGACCCGACCAAGGTCATGAAGACCGGATCTAACTTAGACCCCTCCGTACAAGGGAACTGACAGAGTTTCTATGGGCGAATCTGGATGAATTCTCTTAGACCCATGCCGATATGAGTGGAATTTGACCATTGATTATGAGTCACGCGCTGAGAATAGACCCGAACTATCCACCTGTTAAGAAAAAGGGATGTATGCTAGGCCAGGAGAGGTCAGTAGCGTTAAAGGAAGAAGTGAAGAAGATAAAAGGTAATGGTTTCATACGAGATGCTATGTATCCTGACTGGATATCAAATCCTATCCTTGTTGTAACATCCTGAATTTTCTGTGACTATTAAAAGAACGAATTAAAGAATACTTAATTGTTAAAGTGAGAATTAAGGGAAATGGGTTACTCCATTGCGTTCGTCTCAAAATTCTTCTTGGAATAGAGTCCAAGTTTTCATAAATCGGACTTTGTATGAGGAAGTTATGGCCCTCAGAAGTTTCAGAAATTTAAATAAATTAAAAATAGTTCAGATAAAAATTCCATATTCGAATTCAAACGAAGAAGCGGGCTGGGCGGGATTTTCCCGCCACAGGCCAGGTCGACCAGGGGGTCGACCTCCCCTATACAGGTCGACTAGGGGGTCGACCTACCCCCCCTCCCCCCAGGAAGATATGAACTGTGACGATTTGACTTGTTGCTGAGTCTTTTCTGACTTGTTGCTGAGTCACTAGGGCATAAGTAGAAATTCTGGATAACTCTATCTAGTCTGGATGGTTGTGATTGCTCCAATGATAATCTAATGGCTTATATTGATTTAAACTTCTATATAAGCACGCATAGACTCAAGCTCTAAACCTAAACTAGATTAATCTCTTGGCCTCCATGCTACTGCTGGAATAGTTCTTCTTAAAGCTTAGGAATTGCAAGTCAGGATTCTAATACAAACAACGAACGAATTATTCTCTTCTCTAATCCGTCTTTGTGAGTACAATTTCTTTCACAAAATAATTAATAAATTAATTATGATGAGTTATAATTGGGATTATGAGAACATGTTTGTTGAATCATGTGATGTTACTTAACTTTGTTATCGTCTGTTGGTGAACATATGAGAGTTTTGTTAACTTATGTTAGTAGATCTATTTCATATGTCCAATCATATATGTTTAACTTGATTCATTTTATGACATTAGTTTATATGCAAGTTTGGGATGTAAATCATAAGCTAGTTTGTATGTGAATCATATGCAAGTCTGTAAGTTTATATGTGAATCAAGTATGTGTGTGTGTGTGTGTGTGTGTGTGTATATATATATATATATATGCTAGTTTATATGTAAAACATGTGATATTAGTTTACATATATAAATTCCTATGCAAGTTTGTAGGAATCCATATGAAAGTTTAGGTGAAAACTATAATTACATATGCAAGTTTAGGAGCAACCTATATTCACATATGCAAGTTTAGGAGAAAACTATATTCACATATGCAAGTTTAGGTGAAAACCATATTCACATATGCAAGTTTAGGTGAAACCCATATTTATATATGTTAGTTCGCAATTTTATGTTTAGATCTATATTTAGATCCGTGGAAGTTTATGCAAATTTATGTTTTGTATGTCCATTGCCTATGCAAGTTATTGGCTATGCAAAATTATTTTATAATTCTTATTCGCAAGTTAGATCTATTTTATGTGTTATGCAAGTTGTGATGTTTCTTTTCTTTTTATGAGTTATACTATTTGCGAGTCTAACATATTTCATACTAATCATACGAATGGTGTGGGGACAAAGGGAAAATATTAATTATACAAATTGTAAATTGGCATAAAATGGCTTTAAAGGCATATAATTAATTTTAGACATAATTGGTATAATTTATATACCTGAAAATTATGGACATAATTTAGGTGACAATTATGGAGATAGATTAATTTGGAAATTATTGACAATTTGAATAGGGATAATTAATCCACATTGGAACGAAATAATTATGTGTAATAATAAACGCCTAAGACACGAGGTTAGACTCGTTTGTGGTATAAGACTGCCCGGAACCGCCCAGCAAATCCAGCAACCACAAACGGTAGTATAATGTGAGAGATCGAAGGCATAAATTAAATGCATAACAATTATAAAGACACGAGATTAGGCTCGTTTGCGGTATAAGACTGCCCGGACCCGCCCGGCAAATCCAACAACCGCAAACGGTAGTCTAATGTAGGAGGTCTTACAAGGTTACGGTTATAATGAATTAAGTAACACGTAACCATGATAAACATGTGATGGGACATTGGGGGTTAAGTGGGTGACATGGGTGACATGTGAAATACGATTAGAAACACTTAACCAAATTGAAACATGTAAGAAGACATGAATAAGAAGGGGTTAAGTGGGAAATCCTAGTGGGGACCAAGCATAGGTGGAAAGCTTGTGTCAAGCATGGGGGACCCTTTTCAAACCAGTAACCCATTAAGTATCTTTGTGAGCTCGAGTTAGATCGAGGACGGGACACGCTTACTGGGTTTGATTGTAAGAGGTCAAAACGGGTTAGCGGTGGCAACGTAAGTCCAACGGGGTCATGTGCGTGTGTGGGCCCGGGCTGGTAGGTAAGACGTTGTTGCATCGTGTAGATATAAGTCGTGCATCTTTAGTGGTATCGGGTTGCCACTCTGGGGAGTGATACACCCCACTATGGGAACAGCACGGGTATCTACGAGTTAAGGAGCCGATCGCATGGGGGTAGTGGGTACAACTAGTGGAGACAGGGGCATGCGACACCTATGAAGACAGCTAGGGGTACACGAAACTACCATTATGATTTTTATGTTCAGTAGGAGGGATCAACTTTTAGGGTGACTAGTAATGGTGCAGCATAGTAATTATCCTATAGTGACTAGGAGCGCGATTAACGCCAGCATATTCCTCTTTTTTGTTTTGTCTTGCCCATTTGTTTCATAGTCATTCCTTGTTTTCCCAGTTTATGCCTTATCCTAATTACTTTAATAATTATATTGTTAAAGTTATTGGACGCGCCAGACTTTATGTCTGACCCCCTTTGTTTTCGACTCTTTTCTTCCTTTCCCCCCCCTCCCCCCCTCAGGTTCTCAGGGTGGGACTAGTGCTAGTGGAGCTTGATTTAGACCTCTTTCTCTCTCTTTTGGAATTGCTTTGATTGCTGAAAGTAAAGTTTAGCCTATCTCTTTTATGGCTACTTATGTTGGGGTTATGCTTTTACTTTATGTACTCAGAAAATAATTTGTCAAGATGGATATTAAATACTTGGTTTTATTGTTGGTTTTTGATGTTGTTGTGACCAAACTATTTCTCCGCTGCAATAAAAGTTGTTTTTATTTTTTCAAGTACCAATATATGTATATGTCTTGTTATATTCTGTTCTATACATCAATAATACTCCATGAAAGTTAATGCATTCCCTTTGAGATTATATTAATGAATGTGGGGTGTTACACGTGGTATCAGAGCTGAAGATTATCAAGAACAGATAAGAGATTTTAAAAAACAGTTTTTCAAAAGCATTTTATAAAGAAATACTTTCAAAAATAGGTTTTAAGGAGAGTATTTTCAAGAGAAAAGTTTGTTTTAAAAACATAACCCCCACGAGCCATACATCTTTCCTTTGATTCTCCATTTTGAATCTCTTCTTTTTTCTTTTCAGCATGTCTGGGGTACCCGAGATACCCGAGGGCATACCGATACCAACCTGGTTCAGAAGGTATCTGGAGGCTAGGACCACCGCTGCAGGCCCAGCAGACGTTCCTCCTCCCCCAGCTGCAGCCGCTCCTTCTCCTCCACCTCCCCGCGTTGTTACTTTTTCGAAGATATGCAAAGACTTTTGGGCAATGGGCGAGAAACCTTTTCATTGGTCAGAGACGTTTGTTGAAGCTCGAAATTGGCTTAAGGAGGTGGAAGATTTGTTTGGTATCTTCGAGATAGAAGATGGAAGGAAGGTCCAATTAGCTGCTTGGTTAATGAAATGAAGCCTCGTTTTGGTGGGAGGTCATAAATGGAGAGCGTCCAGTGGAGACATGGATGGATTTCAGGCATAAGTTCGAGATGAAATTTCTCTCATGAGCAGAAGAGAATTTATACATGGAGAGGTTCTTGGCGTGGAAGCAGGGGAATTTATCAATAAAGAAGTACGTCAACAAGTTCAATCAGTTGGCGATATTTGGCTTAGACTCGGTGAACACACCTGAAAAGAAGGCCCTGAGATTCATTAAAGGTTTGAATGGGCTGCTACATGGGTTTGCTATGACCCACATTCCTATTGGGGCTACCTTTGAGAAGTTGGTTGACATGGCACTTATGCATGAAGAGGAGAAAGACGCTAATGCTAATAAGGCACCGGAAAAGAAAGGGGATCAAAATAAGTCACAGTAGCAACCTAAGAAAGGTGGTAAGGATAACAATAGCAAAGGAAAGAAAAGGTGCTTTAATTGTGGAACACCAGGCCATCTGAGCAAGGACTGTAGGAAGAAGAAGAAGACTGGCTCTTTCAACTGTGGTGAGGCAGGACATCTGATTAAAGACTGCCCGAGAAGACAAGGGCAAGTGTAGAGGACAGGGTCTACCTCTGGAGGGCAGGTTCAGGCTCTCATGGCACCTGGGAAGGCAAGAGGGCAGGTTCATGTTCTCATGGCACCGCGACAGGAGAGAGGTAGAAACATTTCTATTGAAAGTTTGGTTTTTCTGTTTGACCATCCTGTTCGTACTTTGTTTGATTCTGGCGCTTCACACTCGTTTGTATCTGCTTCGTTAGTTGAAACACTGCACCTAAATACTAGCCTAGTTATGGATCCCATAGTAGTCTCAAATCCTATTGGTGGTTCAGCTCATCTTTCAATGACTTGTCGGGATTTGAGAGTGTCTATCTTGGGCATTGGGTTTGAATGCAACGACTTCGTTCTTGGCTTCATGGGCTATGGTTTGATTCTAGGCATGGATTGGTTGTCCAATAATTGGGCCATCCTCGATTGTGAAAAGAGAGTGGTT
The DNA here is from genome assembly GCA_030737875.1 of Allium sativum. Taxonomy (NCBI): domain Eukaryota; kingdom Viridiplantae; phylum Streptophyta; class Magnoliopsida; order Asparagales; family Amaryllidaceae; genus Allium; species Allium sativum. The sequence goes on from CM060913.1 coordinate 1,052,635,219, forward strand.
AGACTTATGACTCGCCTCAGTAACACTTGAAATCTCTTGTAATCCCATACATTCTGTTATGCTTAGCTACTTGGAATCTCTTGATGCGTCTGTTGAAAACTTGCAATCTGTTAGAGTAGTCTGTGAATACTCAGATGTATTTGAAGAGGTGAAAGGCTTACCTCCAAAGCGGGAGATAGACTTCCGCATATACCTTGTTGATAATGCAAAACCCATAGCTCTACCCGTTAGACACATGGCTCCAAGGGAGAGAAAAGAGCTCAGCAAGCAAGTCAAAGAGTTGCTCGAAAAAGGGTTTATAAGGCGGAGTATTTCTGAATGGAGTGCTCCAGTAGTATTCGCAACCAAAGCAGATGGTTCACTTCGCCTATGCATTGATTACAGGGAGCAAAACAAGCTGATCAAGAAAAATAGGCACCCACTTCCAAAAATAGACGACTTGTTTGATCAGCTTGTAGGTGCGTTGGTTTTCTCCCAACTAGATATGGCTACCGGGTTTCATCAGCTAAGAGTGGCTGAAGACAACATTGATAAGACCGCGTTCAGAACCCCGGATGGTTTCTTCGAATGGCTTGTCATGCCTTTCGGCTTGACAAACGCACCCGCATACTTCGTTGACTTGATGAGCAGGGTGTTCAGGGAGTTCCTTAATAAGTTTGTGGTGGTCTTCGTAGACAACATTTTGATTTTCTCGAAGAATGAAGAAGAACATGCTTTGCATTTAAGGGAAGTCATGGATACTCTTCATGAACACTAGTTGAAAGCCAAATTCTCCAAATGCCATTTCTAGAGAGAAGAAGTTAGGTTTCTTGGGCATGTGGTGTCCAAAGAGGGGATAGCTGTGGACCCCGCAAAAGTAGTTGCGGTGCAAGATTGGAAGGTTCAACGGAATGCAACTGAAGTATGAAGCTTTCTCGAGTTAGCGGGCTTTTACCGAAATTTCATTAAAGACTTAGCAAAAATCTCAGCCCCACTCACAAGATTGACAAAGAAGAACCCGACTTTCGCTTGAGATTTGGATTGCGATATTGCTTTCCAACATTTGAAAAGGGCTCTAACAACAGCCCCAGTTTTGACATTGCCTGATGGGAGCAAAATGTTTACCGTATACACAGATGCATGTGGTACAAGATAGTGCGCTGTCTTGACGCAAGAAGGCAAGGTAGTTTGTTATGGGGGAAGGCAATTGAAGGTACATGAGAAGAACTACCCAACTCATGATTTGGAGCTGGCTGCCATTGTTTTCGCTCTAAAGTCATGGCGTCATTACCTACTAGGAGAAAGGTTTGAATTGTTTACTGACCATAAGTCATTAAAGTACCTTTTCTCACAGAAAGATCTTAACTTAAGACAACAAAGGTGGATGGAATTTCTAGCCTCATATGATTTTGAGATTTCCTATACCCCTGGCATAGCCAATGTGGTAGCAGATGCCCTGAGTAGAAAGAAGCTGACCTTGAGTCCTATCTTTGTAGAAAGGCAAAGCTTGGAGTACATAACAAACTTTAACTTTAGACCCTCCTCTAAAATTGTACCTCGTCTGTTAGCATCGCTAGAGGTGCGGTCTACTCTTTTGGATTCAATAGGAACCGCGCAACGAGAAGACCCTCAACTAGTTGATATGATGGATAAGCTAGTTAGGGGTGAGAATTTTAGTCACTTCAATAGATACTCCATTGATGATAAGGGTTGGTTGAGACAGGATGGATGGCTATGCGTCCCAAAAGTAAGGGATTTAGTGAAGACAGTTCTCGAAGAAGCACACCATTCTAAGATGACCATACACCCAGGCAGAGACGAGATGTATAAAGATATAAAAAGGGTTTACTTTTGGAATGGCATGAAGAGGGATGTAGCTGAGCTCGTCGCTAAGTGCTTGATATGCCAGCAAGTCAAAGCGTAGCAGAAGAAGCCTGGTGGTCTGCTTCATCCTTTAGAGGTCCCACAGTGGAAGTGGGATAGCATTTCGATGGACTTTTTTGATGGGTTGCCTAGGTCAAGAAGAGGCAATACCAGTATTTGGATAATAGTGGACAGGCACATAAAAGCACTCACTTTATACCTGTTAAGAGTAGAAGGACTGCCTTGTCCCTAGCATCCATTTATCTTAAAGAGATAGTTCAACTCCATGGGATACCCTCTAGCGTAGTGAGTGATCGAGATCCTATCTTTACAAGCGAGTTTTGGAAGAGTTTGCAAGAAGCTGTAGGCACACAATTATGCTTAAGCACGACCTATCACCCCCAAACCGATGGTCAGACGGAAAGGGTGAACAGAGTATTGGAAGACCTCTTGAGATTGTGCATTCTTGACTTTGGAGGGGCATGGGAGGATCAACTTCCTTTGGTGGAATTCACTTACAATAATAGCTACCAAGCCACCATAGGCATAGCGCCCTTCAAAGCTTTATATGGAAGACCGTACCGATCACCAACTTGTTGGTGGCAGTCTACAGACAAACTCATACTTGGGAAAGACATGATTAGGGAAACCTCAGAAAAGGTGGACTTGATAAGAAGACAGATGAAGGCTACACAAGATAGACAGAAGTCCTACGCAGACAAAAGAAGGGCTGACCTTGAGTTTGAGGTTAGAGATAGGGTATTACTTAAAGTATCTCCTTTGAGGAATGTCATTCGCTTTGGGCCCGTAGGAAAGCTGGCACCAAGATTTGTAGGACCATTTCCTATCACTGAAAGGATTGGGACGATGGCTTACAAAGTAGAGCTACCCGAAAAACTGGCTGGAGTTCATAATGTTTTTCATGTTTCTCAACTACGAAAGTGGTTACATGCGTCTTTGGAAGTTATGGAGCCAGGTATACTAGAGGAAGTAGAAGTGGAACGAGAAGCAACTGTGAGAAGAATTCCAACTCGTATCTTGGGTACAGAAGTCAAAAAGCTACGCAACCGTGAAGTCAAGCTTGTTAAAGTTCAATGGAGAGACGCTGAGGAAGACGCCACTTGGGAAATTGAGAGGAAAATACGCGTAGCCTACCCTTTTCTTTTTGAGGGTACCTCCTTGATCTCTTTTTCCATAAGTTTATTCATGCTTATATCTATCTTTTAAGTATATCTCCTCGGTCCTATTCTTTATCTTTAGATAGAAACCAATGGATGTAAACATTTATTTGAAACATGTTATGATTGATGGTTGTGAGTGGTTGCAAGTGATAGCTAGTGGTTGCTCATGGATGCATGTACACACACATTAGGCACTAGATCGTCTCAATCACTTTCATATTGCATATAAATATGTGTGCATATTTAAATTAATGGATGTATAATGATTGTGTTATCATATGGATGCTGCATTTTGATGAATGGTTGTGTACACATGTAGAAGTAATATGTATCGTTAGGATTCTTTCGCATACATAATGGACACATGGCACTATCATGATTTGCATTAAGGAGGTCAACTGAATCAGTAGACCGCCTGATTTTTCATTGGATAAAGAACATATACACACACTTTTTGGATATGTTCATACGGCATTAGAAATCTTGTAAGGACAATGGATGCCTGTGTTTGAGGCTGAGTAGATGGATGATTGGATAATAGGATATACATTCTTTTTTACTTGAAGATTTCGGGGACGAAATCCTTTAAGGAGGGGAGAATGTAACACCCTGAATTTTCTATGACTATTAAAAGAACGAATTAAAGAATACTTAATTGTTAATGTGAGAATTAAGGGAAATGGGTTACGCCATTGTGTTCGTTTCGAAATTCTGCTTGGAATAGAGTCCAAGTTTTCGTAAATCGGACTACGTATGAGGAAGTTATGGCCCTCATAAGTTTCATAAATTTAAATAAATTAAAAACAGTTCAGATAAAAATTTAAAATTTAAAATTCGAATTCAAACAGCGGGATTTTTCCCGCCCCAGGCCAGGTCGACCAGGGGGTCGACCTCCCCTATACAGGTCGACCTGGGGGTCGACCTACCCTCCCGGGCAGATCTGAACTGTGATGATTCTGACTTGTTGCTGAGTCTTTTCTGACCTGTTGCTGAGTCACTAGAGGATAAGTGGCAATTCTGGATAACTCTATCTAGTCTGGACGGTTGCGAATGCTCTTATGATAATCTAACGGCTTATATTGATTTAAACTTCTATATAAGTGCGCATAGACTCAAGCTCTAAAACTAAACTAAACTAATCTCTTGGCCTCCATGCTACAGCTGGAATAGTTTTTCTTCTTAAAGCTTAGGAATTGCAAGTCAGGATTCTAATACAAACGACGAATGAATTATTCTCTTCTCTAATCCGTCTTTGTGAGTACAATTTCTTTCACAAAATAATTAATAAATTAATTATGATGAGTTATAATTGGGATTATGAGAACATGTCTGTTGAATCATGTGATGTTACTTAACTTTGTTATCGTCTGTTGGTGAACATATGACAGTTTTGTTAACTTATGTTAGTAGATCTATTTCATATGTCCAATTACATATGTTTAACTTGATTCATTTTATGACAACAGTTTATATGCAAGCTTGGGATGTAAATCATATGATAGTTTGTATGTGAATCATATGCAAGTCTGTATGCGAATTATACAAAAGTTTATATCTGAATCAAGTATATATATACATATGCTAGTTTATATGTAAAACATGTGATATTAGTTTACATGTTTAAATTCATATGCAAGTTTGTAGGAAACCATATGCAAGTTTAGGTGAAAAATATATTCACATATGCAAGTTTAGGAGAAAACTATATTCATATATGCAAGTTCAGGATAAAACTATGTTCACATATGCAAGTTTAGGTGAAAACCATATTCACATATGCAAGTTTAGGTGAAACCCATATTCATATATGCAAGTTCACAATTTCATGCTTAGATCTATATTTAGATCCATGGTAGTTTATGCAAATTTATGTTCTATATGTTCGTTGCCTATGCAAATTATTGGCTATGCAAACTTATGTTATAATTCTTATTTGCAAGTTAGATCAATTTTATGTGTTGTGCAAGTTGTGATGTTTCTTTTCTGTTTATGAGTTAGACTACTTGTGAGTCTAACATATTTCATATTAAACGTATGAACGGCGTGGGGACAATGGGAAAATATTAATTATACAAATTGTAAATTGGCATAAAATGGCTTTAAAGGCAAATAATTAATTTGAGATACTAATTGGTATAATTTATATACCTGAAAAGCATGGACATAATTTAGGTGACAATTATGAACATAGATTAATTTGGAAATTATTGACAATTTAAATAGGGATAATTAATCCATATTGAGGTGAAATAATTATGTGTAATAATAAACGCCTAAGACACGAGGTTAGACTCGTTTGTGGTATAAGACTGCCCGGACCCGCCCGACAAGTCCAACAACCACAAACGGTAGTCTAATGTTAGAGGTCGAAGGCATAAGTAAATGCATAACAGTTGTAAAGACACGAGGTTAGGCTTGTTTGCGGTATAAGACTGCTCGGATCCGCCTAGCAAATCCAGCAACCGCAAACGGTAGTCTAATGTGGGAGGTCTTACAAGGTTATGGTTATAATGAACTAAGTAATACTTAACCAAGATAAACATGTGGTGGGACCTGGGGGTTAAGTGGGTGACATGGGTGACATGTTAAATACGATTAGAAACACTTAACCATATTGAAACATGTAAAAAGACATGAATAAGAAGTTTTTAAGTGGGAAATCCTAGTGGGGACCAAGCATAGGTGGATAGCTTGTGTCAAGCATGGGGGACCCTTTTCAAACCAGTAACCCATTAAGTATCTTTGTGAGCTAGAGTTAGATCGAGGACGGGACACGCTTACCAGGTTTGATTGTAAGAGGTCAAAATGGGTTAGCGGTGGCAACGCAAGTCCAATGAGGTCATGTGCGTGCGTGGGCCTGGGCTGGAAGGTAAGACGTTGTTGCATCGTGTAGATATAAGTCATGCATCTTTAGTGGTATCGGGATCCACTTTGGGGAGTGATACACCCCACAGTGGGACCAGCATGGGTATCTACGAGTTAGGGAGCCGATCGCATGGGGGTAATAGGTACAACTAGTGGGATAGGGGCAGGCGCCACCTATAAAGATAGCTAGGGGTACACGAAACTACCATTATGATTTTTATGTTCAGTAGGCGGGATCAATTTTTAGGGTGACTAGTAATGGTGCAGTATAGTAATTATCCTATAGTGACTAGGAGCGCGATTAACGCCAGCATATTCCTCTTATTTGTTTTATCTTGCCCATTTGTTTCACAGTCTTTCCTTGTTTTCCCAATTTATGCCTTATCCTTATTACTTTGATAATTATATTGTTAAAGTTATTGGACTCGCCAGACTTTATGTCCGACCCCCTTTGTTTTCGCCTCTTTTCTTCCCCCCCCCCCCCCCCCGATTCTCAGGTGGGACTAGTGCTAGTGGAGCTTGATTTGGACCTCTTTTTCTCTCTTTTGGAAGTTCTTGGATTGCTGAAAGTAAAGTTCATCTTATCTCTTTTATGGCTACTTATGTTGGGGTTATGCTTTTACTTTATGTACTCAGAAAATAATTTGTCAAGATGGATATTAAATGTACTTGGTTTTATTGTTAGTTTTTGATGTTGTTGTTACCAAACTATTTCTCCGCTGCAATAAAAGTTGTTTTTAATTTTTCAATTACCAATATATGTATCTGTCTTGTTATATTCTATTCTATACACCAATAATACTCCATGAAAGTTAATGCATTTCCTTTGAGAGTGACATTAATGGACGTGGGGTGTTAAACTTGTCAAGAAGGCCAACGGGAAGTGGCGTACGTGCATTGATTTTTTAGACTTAAACAAAGCATGCTCGAAAAACAGCTTCCCACTATCCATAATCGATCAGCTTGTTGATTCAATGGCGGGACACAAACTCCTTTCTTTTATGAATGCATATTCGGGTTACAACCATATTCCCATGCACATCCCTGATTAAGAACATACCAGTTTCATCACTGACCTCGTATTGTATTGTTATGTGGTGATGCCTTTTGGAATGAAGAACGCTGGGGAAATGTACCATCGCTTAGTGAATTGTATGTTCTACAACCCATTTGAGAAATCTATGGAAGTTTGTGTGGATGATATGCTTTTGAAGTCCAAGTGATCATATGATCACGCAACATATTTAGCAGAGATGTTCGGTATTCTCCACCAATATGGAATGAAGCTCGATTCGTTGAAATGTTCTTTTGGAGTCTCGTCAGGGATGTTCCTTGGTTTCATCGTCATCTCGCGTGGAATCGAAATCAATCCTGATTTATTGCAACAATCAAAAACATTAGTGAACTACGGAAAATCAGAATGTCCAAAGCTTAGCAGGAAAAGTGGTAGCTCTGAGTAGACTCATGTCCAAGGCCACCGACAAATGCATTCCTTTCTTCGGTCTGATAAAGCGAGGGAAGCGCAACTCGAGTGGACCTTAGACTACATTGAAGCCTTTCAAAACCCATTGAATCACCTAGAGAGGCCTTCGATATTGTCAAAGCTGGTTGATTTTGAAGATCTCTTCATATATTCGTCAGTATCATCACATGCAATAAGTTCAGCGCTTGTCCACGAGGAGGATAAGATTAAGAGACCGATATATTATGTAAGCAAGAAGTTGACGGCAGTGGAGCGTAACTACCCAAAGATCGAAAAGCTAGCTTATAGCTTATTGATTGCCTCGAGAAAGCTTCGCCATTATTTCCAGGCTCATCCGATCATTATATACACCGATCAACCCCTCAGGTCCTGCAACGTTCTGAGGCATTCAGAAGACTGCTTAAATGGAACATCGAGCTAAGCTAGTTTGACCTTAACTTCCTTCCTAAAAAGTGTATTCGAGGACAAGCACTAGCTGACTTCATCACTGAATTTACCATTCCTAATGAGGATATATTAGAAAAAGAAGGTGGCCCCACAAAACATGAATTGGAACCAAGCTCCTGGAAGATGTACACCGACAGAGCTAAAAATGATAGACGGTCTGGCGCTGGAGTTGTATTAATAACTCCTGAAGGACGGTCAATTTACTATGCCCTGAGGTTGAAATTTTCTGCTACTAACAACGACTCCGAATACGAGGCCCTGATCATTGGGTTGAAACCCGCTAAGGAGTTGGGAAGCAGCCTCAGTCGTCTTTTGTGACTCTCAGATTGTTGTTTGCTAGTTTCAAAAGGAGTTCTAGACAAAAGGACCTCGACTTGCGGCTTACCTAGAAAGAGTTGAAAAGCTATAAGATGGCCTAGAATTCTATAGTATATCTCATATCCAGCAAGCGGAAAACCAGAAGGCGGATAAATTGGCTAAGTTAGCAAGTTTTGACAATCTAGAGGAGATGTAAATGGTCCCAACTGAAACACTAGATGCTCTAAGAATTGATCAGATGGAAGTTGATTCGGTGCTGGAAACCGGACCAGAGAGAGAATCATGGGTGAAGCCGATAAAGAGCTTCCTACAGGATGGAACACTTCCGACGAAAAAGAGTGAAAGACGTGCCATCGTTCGCTAAGCTTCAAGATATATCATGCAAGGTGAAGTTCTTTACAGGCAAGGATTTTCAGTACCCCTACTCCGATGTACAGCACACATGACGACATCAGATGTGTGCTGAGAGAGGTGCACGAAGGCGAATGTGGAGGTCACACCGGAGGTTAGACATTGGCAAAGAAGATATTGCAGTATGGCAACTTCTGGCCTGACATAAATCGGGATGCAGCTGATTATTTACGATGTTGCGAAAGGTGCCAAAAATTTGCGAAGATTCCTAGAGCACCTCTTAGCCAACTCAATTCGATGGTGAGCCCATTGCTGTTTGCCGTATGGGGAATTAACATCATTAGGAATCTTCCAATCGCCAATGGCAGGGCAAAGTATGCAATTGTAGCCATGGATTACTTTGTAAAATGGGCAGAAGCTGAGCCATTGACCACGATCACGACAAAGCGGGTGATTAACTTCGTTGTCAGAAACATCATTTGCTATCCGGGATCCCCAAAGTCGTCATAACCAACAACGGAACCTGGTTCGACAACACATAATTCATAGATTTCTGCCAAAAATACAACATCGAGAAGAGATACACTGCTGTAGCACACCCGCAATCAAATGGGCAAGTCGAAGTAGTAAATAAAATCATTAAGTCCATTCTAAAGAAGCGATTGAAGCAAGAGAAAGCCATGTGTGTCGACAAATTACCCTTAGCATTATGGGCTTACATAACGGCCTACAAATCGGCGACTGGCTACACTCCCTTCTCACTTTCATTCGGATCAGAAGCAGTCATTCTAGTGGAATTGGAAGTCCCCACTCACAGAACAACATATATGATCCGATGACGAACAAAGCGCTTCTCCTTGAGTCCTTGGGAAGGACCATATGTCATCCAATAGAAACTTGATAAAGGAGCTTTCAAGCTAACAACCGTAGATGGGAATGAAAACCCCAGAGTGTGGAATGCCAAGCATCTGCGGCACTACTTGACTTAAGTTGCAATTATTATTTTGTTTTTTAAACTATGTCAAAAAGCACGACTTTCCTAGAACAGTCTAATTAATATAAACAAAAGATTATAAAGCAGATGTGGGCTATGATTGGGCCGAACCACTATAAAATATCGTGTGTTATTTACTTTTCCTGCATTTATCTTTCCATGTTCTGTGATTGTTTTAGTCGTCTTTGATTCGACGTCGTGATGTAATTGGTTGGTGTTGGACTTACGGGAAAGGGATGATTCACCCCTTTTTATGGAGCTAGCTCATCCACCGCTTGATTAAGCAAACTTAAATCTATGGCCAATCGAAGTTTGATTGGCTAACCTCGAGCTTGATACCAACACCTGATGCGGTAACTTTCATTTTGTGAACCGAAGTAGGGATACGACGCCCAAACATCTTGCCCTCTCTGTCCCACGATTTGATGGGATGAGAGAGGTTTGATCAGGAAAAAAAGGCACTAGCCTTGAATCGGGATTTAGAGGTAGCCCTTTGGCAAGTGCGATACGAACGCTTGCCTGACAGGCTCCATACGCCAATGTGAAGCGTGAAGTATGGATTAAAATCGAGTGCGAGAACGACACTCGAACCGGCGGAATCCCTCTCTTGGAAATAGAGTGTAGAAGGAAAGCCAGGGGAATGGCATGATCATTCACCTGATAAACTCAAACTCTCTCGATCCAAGAGTGAGTACAAAAGTAGGCGTTACTGGTGCACCTCAATTTAAAACCGCCTTAACCACACTCTAACTTGGGTATACGACTGGAGATTATAAAGGCATTGAGACCAAGTGCTAAAGGAAAAGGGTTCGTACCCCCCACTGAAGGATTGAGGAGGAAATTAGAAGTTGTGCTCGTACTCCCCACAGAAGGATTGGGGACGATATAATATCAATTCAAATCAATCTCGAATAAGCCCTGGCCAGACACTTTATTCAAGATTAATTGGGAGCATACACATACACATCACACCCTTACGACAGCTACAACAATATGACATGTTGTTTAGGCTACCCCTATGACAGCTGCAACAATATGACATGTCGTTTATTACTTAGTCTAGTAATGATTTTTGGTTGCAAAAATTTTGATTCTTGATTTGCTAGAATGCTGAATAGGAATCATGGTTTGATATGTGATACAATTTATTGTTTATTACTTAGCATAATAACGTTTTGATCAAAGTTACATTTGATTTAAATGGATAATAAACTTGCAAACATATGATATTGCAGGAAAACTAATTTTATTAACAATGCACAAATTTACATAGATGACTGGTCAAAAACACGACGGTCGCACTCACAACAACAACCGCAGGCTAGTAGAAAGCAAAATAGAAATCAAAACAATGCTTCATTTTGAGCTGGGAGAATGTTTGGCTTTCTTAGCATCCTTGAGTTTCTGCTTCTCCTTATTTTCATCATCTGTGAGAATGCGCCTTTTCTTCTTCTTGTCAGAGGGAGACTCTTTTGGATCGAGGGAGGACTTGGAAGCCAACTCTCCAATAATTGACCGATATGGCGTCTTGATGATTATTTTGCTGCTAAGAAGAACTACTTAGAGAGGATCTGCCAAGATGGGATCTTCTTCTTTCTTGGTCTTCAAGAGTGCCTCAGATCTAGCTTTCACATGAGCAAGTGTCAAGTTTTCATTCTCATCGGTTTCTCCAGTAATGGTGACATCCACATCCTCTTCATCCTCCTTGCTATCCATATCCTTTAAAGTGTCAATGATTTCCTCGTCTTTGGGAGCTTAACTAATGGAGAAAAATATGTCCTTGTCAGCGGCCTTCTCCTGTTTCTCTTCAGGCTCCTCATCAGGATCGATACCTAAAGAATGCGAACAAATAGTTATTAACTTTGGGGAGAATATAGATCTTTCAATTGTCTGCTCCACAATACGACGGCACATTATGATGGCCTTGACAAATTGCAGTGGAAAGGTAGAGATACCTTTGGTGGACTTATCCCCAGGAGTAGCAGAAGTAGCTCCTTCCTCGATGGGAGATAGGAGAGGAACCTTGGGGATTGCTGAATCTTCAGGATCATATCCCTCAGTCTCTATAGCTTCAGGCATGGCAGAAGAGGAACCGGAACTACCTTCGATGGTATTCTTCCCATTGGCTTGACGCTTCTCTTCAAGAGCCTCTTGAATTAATTTACGTTTCTCAGCTAAACACTCTTGCTCCTCGCCTCTCAAATATGTCCTCATCAGTTCCCCTCGTCGATAGTGTCAACCTTCAACCGCTTCTTCTCATCTTCAACAATTTGATCCCACACGTCAATCAGAGTCGTCGGATAATGCTAGATCCAAGATATGTCCCAAGTTCGAAGCACTTGGGCAAAGAAAGATATCAAAAGATCTCCATATTCATCTAACTCTTTCCGGGCTTTGGAAAGTTGTGCATTACATTTAGAAGCAGATTAAAGAGCAACATCGGCATTCCCTTCAGCAAGTACTGCCTTTGCCTCGGCCTTTGCCAATCTGTACTCCAGACCAGCATTTTTCTTTTCTAACTCTGCTTTTTCTTGTTCGAGGTGTGTAACCACCCGCCTTTTCGACCGCTTCAAGTCGGTAGTTAAACCAACTTAAACCGCTCGAAACAACGGATTTTTATTGCTTATGACGTTTAACATAATCAACACACAGAATCACAGAACATAATAACATGCAGCAGAATAATTTTTACAAAAAAAAAGAGTTTTACAATATTTTTAAACACAGCGGAAGAAAATATGAATTAATTTGTTTACCAAAAATTTGTGAATTTTAAGCGGATCAAAAGCGGGTGCCTCCGTCACTCTGTAACTTAAATAACCGAGACCTTTAAATCTGCAACACTCGTATCTGACCCGAGCATTTCATGCAAAACAATAAAGCACTCGAGTCAGGATTAATCATTGTTCAAGTAAATTAACTTCAATAAAAATTGAATATAATAATTAATTCTAACATCAAATATATCATATGTAAAATAAACAGTTGTGTAGTATGTATTCAGTGTCAGCTTAAAATGGGAGCAGTGTCTATTAAAATTAGTTTAAACTTGGTGCAAATCTAGTGTAGTATCAGTTCAATAGGGTGTGCGCGAATAACAACAAAACAAGTAGCATAAATATACACAAAACAGTGCATTTAAAGGCAATAACAACGTAGTTGCAAACATATTGGCCAAATAAAATGCAACTTTCAAAGTGTCTGCATGTAATTGACTAATGCATATATTTCTCAACATGATGCAACGAGTAACAAAACAATGAACAAGTTTTTTTTAATAATAAAAAATATACATATAACATATTTCAGGTCTCAAGACATGCATAATATATCTACCCTTACAAATTAAAGTTATAATATGAAGTATAATACACAAACAGAGGCAAAATATAAGCTCCTAGGTTCATATGCATAAGTATCCACCCACATGCACCCAGATATATAATCAAAGCATAATGCACAAAGCTACAGCAATAATTATCAAGTTACTAGAATGTTCAGCCATCGATTAGTACATTAACTGCCATCAAATAAATTTTCATGTAATTCATTCTATATATTTTTTTATATAAAACTGATAATCAGAAACAATTTCTATTTTCATTTCCAAATTAATGTTCCAGAGGTATACCTGACATTCTAAGGCTAAATTTTGACTTCCCTATACATATCCGTACTATTCAAAAGCAATTGTCTTACTTTACGTTTTACACTAATCATTAATTCATTCTTTGTATGATTATAGTCACCAAATTTCTCCATATGGTTTTCAAACTATACATGGTAAAAAGTTCAAACATTGGACAAAATACATGTGCAGCTGATTAAATAAAGATTTGAATAGTAAATCATGATTCTAATGTATTGTCACTTGCGGTCTATAGATATGAATTGTTTAGCCCAATGTTAAATTTAACTGTCGTCCTAACAAGATGAAAGTATATACTTGTACAGGGTTTCTTTAGATAAAATCCAAGTGATTATGGATTTATCTTCATAGTTTTGAACATGAAAATTTAGATCACATGCATCTTGTATATGAAACTGAAGCAGGGCAACAAAGACCAAAATATTCAGATGCAAACAGTAGATACAAACATAGGAGTTTAAACTTTTGGAAAACTGGGCAATATGCAAAAAATATATTTAGATTTGTTATATATAGCAGGGTGAAATCAAGGTAGTATAAAAATATATTTATATATTAGGAACATTCCTACACATGATTAGTGGCATGAACAAATCAGAACAGGTAATGTAATAAACAAAATATATAGTGAACATAATAGGAAATAAAACACAAGAAAATCATGCAAGCCAAGATTTCACAAGCTAATTGCAAAAAAAAATTGACCAGTACGAAGGCAGCAAAAACAAAATCCAAAGTGGCAAGCAATCAAAATGTTAACTATTATATTTAGTTAAATTACAAAAGTTAATAAACTTGAATCAATAATTAATCGTGAGCAAATACTCATTGTAAATCAACAAAGCGATGGTGCGAGGGTGGATTGTTTGGAGACGAAGCAGAGGAAGGGGCTCGAGTGCGACTCGGGCGAAGGCTGCTGGATTTGCGATGGGCCTGACAACACGAGGCACGACTTTGAGGTGGAAGGAGGAAGCGATGAACGATGAAGGGTAAATCACTGGATAAGGGAACAACGATCAATTTGGTGGTGACCATTGTTTTTTTTAAGAAGTTATAGGAATGAAATAAGGAAGGGAAAGAGAGACGTTATGGAGAGAGGAGCTAAAAAAAGTGATTGTTTGATTCAATAAATAAGCACAGGGAGAAGACGAGAAAACACCAGTTACATTTCTTTTATTTATTATTATTATTATTATTATTCTTTTTTCATTAATTTCCTTGGTTTCAAAAGGAAACTGAATGAGTGGGGACAAATTTTGAATGTACAAAAATAAAGTGGTTGAGAATAAATAGATATTGGAATAGAGAGGGAAATATATTTACTTTATTGACAGAACAAATTTCCTTATATTACTATGGAAATTCCTCCATTGCTATAATTAATTAGATGCATTTCAATACAATTAAATTTGATTGTAAATTTTTGATGTTAATTCCCGTTAACTATGTTATTTAAATTGTGCATTAATAAAGTCATGGAAAATTTTCGTTGTTATCAATGGCTAATTTAATTTTCTTAAATTAAAGTAAATACAAGCATACCAAATTCAACTCATTTAAGGAATGAAAGTACATAAATGGAATAAGATACATGAAAATAGAATGAAGGGAAAAGAAATGAAAGTTGCATTAAGGAAACATTAAAGAGCAAAAGCTTTGAAGATAAAATGCATGTTTCTTTTATATAAATGACAAAAATTATGTAACATGGATGCATGCCTTAGAATATAAGGAAGCGAAGATGCAGGTTATAAAATCTTACATATTTTACCTAGAAATGATGAAACACAAGCATGAAAATAAATGGAAATGAACGAATGCTGCATGGTATTTGAAAAGTTTTTTTTTTAATATAAACAACATGATATTGAAGAGAAGGGAAACATATATGTACATGGAGATGGTTCGTTTTTGGAAAAAAAATTAGTGATGGGAAAGAAAACAGGAAAGGAGAAATAAGATGTAAATTTAAGAAATAAAAATACGTAAATAAAATAGGATGTGTAAAAATGGAATCAAGTGAAAGAAATTAATAAAATTGAAGGGAAATAAATAAATATATAAAAGAATGAAATGAATGCGTAATTAACATTACAAATTAAATTAATTAATAAAGGTTTAATTGGACATGTAATCCACGTTTTGAATTCCTAAAATTTACAATTTGAATAAACAGGGAAAGAATTAAAGATGATAGCCAAAGATATGTACATTTATGTATTAGAATTTATTTCCTCCAAAATGTACACATTATTTTCAATCGATCTTTCACCAGAAATTAATAAATTTCATTAATAACATCATAAATTTTATTTTTTAACCACTTTAAATTCAGTAATAAAATTTAATTCAATAACTTAAATGCTCAAAATTTACAGGATGTTACAACATCCCCCACTCAGAACTTTTCGTCCTCGAAAAGGAGAGGATGTTAAAAATATGCTTATGTATATAAAAAAAATATTCTTACCTTTACAAATTTTAAAAAGTTTGGAACAAAATAAATTATAGGATTTTAAATTTAAGAATTCGTCCTTACATTATTAAATAAATTCATTTGTTATAAATCTGTTTATTAAATTCAAAATCTTTATTTCAGACACTTTTTATTAAAGTGCAAGTTTTCTTATATCACAACTTAAACTATAGATAACAAAACGTAAAATTTGAAAATATGATTCTCGTGTTTGAAAATAACTTTTGAAATCAAAAATAAGTATTTTATTAAAAATCCAAAGCTGTTGTATTTCTCAAGACATTTAAAACTTTTCTTTCTTAGTTTATCATGTTGAAGTTATACAAATTTAGTTGCCGGTTATTAATTTGTTATTTAACGTTTGAAAATACTTGATAACTCGAAGTTTAACAAGTTTATTGTCGTTCTTATAGACGTTAGGCATACGCTGGCCTGGCGCGTGACTAAAATCTTTAACTACTAAATATACTTGTTTCAACACCCATTGAAAATACTTAAAACAATTAAAATGGATATGGAAAATACGTTCCCTCATGGATTGTGGTTACTCGGCGGTTACGCTACTATCCTAGTGGAATCGCTTGTAACCATAGGTATCACACCCCTCGAATATCGCCATGGTTGTTGCCATATATTGCGGTTACAAGGCGGTTACGACCACTATCTCAGTGGAACCACTTATACTGTAGGCATCGCGCCCCTTGAATTTCGCTATGGCGTCTAGATCGCAGTTACATGGCGGTTACGACCACTATCTCAATGGAACCGCTCATAACTGTAGGTGCACCCCTCGAATTACACTAGAACAGATAAGTAATAATAATCAATGTGATCCCACCGAGTGAGATTCCAATATCAATGGATACTCTAATCAACGGAGCACCAACGTAGCAATGATTTTTAATTTTCAATTTTCAATGGAAGGCAGTTCCCATATCTTCATTTCGAAAACATACATACCAAATATATAGTACTTCATTTCACGTTTCGCATATATCGCACTTACATAAATATCAATTTATATAAGATTTTCTTTTCAAATCACGTTTTTTCCAACATATCATTCTCATATAAATTCTATTATATAAGACTATTATTTCAAGCAATTATCTTCCAAATCAGTGGATTTCAAATTAACCTCATACTTATATAAGTTATATAAGTTTTAAACATTTCAAATCATAATTTTCATAAGTCGATAAATCTTCAGAAATTTCATTTCAATATCAATTTAGTTTTGATTTCACAATTGATTTGAATATTCAATACCATTTCAAATCTAGTTCATATTGACAATCAACTTGTTTTTAAAAACTTTTGATTTGGGTTACATATCACAAATATCATTATTCATTCAAATATTTACATTCAGTCATTTCTTATCAAGATTCTCTTCAAGATGTATAATTACACTATCTTAGTGCATAAGATTACCATTCGACTAAACTCGAGAATCAATTCCATATGTTCTTTCAATCATTAAAAATATACATATATATTTGCATATCAAATCATACTTCATAAATCCAGCTTTGTTTGACTAAGAAAAACAAGTAGCAAAGCTACCAAAGTGGTCTCCCCTACTTCGAGACCCAAAAATAAATTCCAATGAAGTAAAATTATCATTGAAATTATTTTCTAGCAACAAAAGTGGGTTCTCCATTCATATAATTTCCTTTTTGAAAACATCTCAAAAAAATAGAAAATACTTGTATATACTACTGGTCTTTTTCTTCAAAACATTAGGAATCAATTTCACAAATTTCAGGAATCAAATTCTCAAATATTTGTCAAACGATTACCTTAATTTTAACTAAATCAATATGTGAATTTACATTTCATCAATGGTTTAACATTTGTAATTTATTAACCCAAATATCATTTATCACCCATTAGTATATCTTAAATATACTACAATAAAGACAAGCATCAATTTACCCCTACGAATATATTCTTCGAAAATACGTAACTTTCTTTATATTTAACATCGCTATTTTCTATATGCAATTTATATAATAAAACTCGTTTGTTGGAATTCAAAAGCAATAATTTTTCTAAACCATTAAGAGATTTCAAAATACTTAATTCAATATCAGATTTACTCATACTATATTACTAAACAATTTACAAAACATAACTTGATTCAATCAAGTTAGTTAATACACTATACTTATATTTCCAAATAATTTATAAAACATAACCTTATTTATGAAGGCTTATTTAGATTCACATTCAATTAAAATGATATTTTATTTGTTATACAGATTCATTTGGGTCATATTTACACCCAAAAATTTATTTGGTTTCATTTTTTTTTTTTTTTTTGCTCAAATTTTTTTCTCGTCATAAGATTTCATAATTTCAAAATACTTCATATTTCAAATTAACTTATATTCCAAAACGTTTTATGTTTCATTTCAATTTGTACTTCTAAACAAACTTTATTTCTAATCAATTTATACTTCTAAATACATTATATTTTCAAATTAATATACACTTCAAAAGTACTTTATAATTTCAATTCCAAATTTTTTCAAATTAATGTATACAAAAAAAACATAAATTTTCAAAATACGTTGTCCCTAGAGATTCTGGTGATAATTCTTGTTAAACCTCATAAGTTAAGCTTTGTATAAACCAAAGCTCTGATAGCAACTGTAACAACCCACCTTTTCGACCCCTTTAAGTCGGTAGTTAAACTAACTTAAACCGTTCGAAATGACAGATTTTTATTGCTTATGAGGTTTAACATAATCAATACACAGAATCACAGAACATAATAAAATGCAGCGGTATAATTTTTACGAAAATATCAGAGTTTTACAATATTTTTAAACACAGCGGAAGAAAATATACATTAATTTATTTACCATAAATTTGCAAATTTTAAGCAGATCAAAAGCGGGCGTCTTCGTCGCTCTGTAACTTCAATAACCGAGACCTTTAAATCTGCAACACTCGTATCGGACCCGAGCATTCCATGCAAAAACATAAAGCACTCGAGTCAGGATTAATCATTATTTAAGTAAATTAACTTCAATAAAACTGAATATAATAATTAATTCTAGCATCAAATATATCATATGCAAAATAAACAGTTGTGTAGAGTATCAGCTTAAAATGGGAGCAGTGTCTATTAAAATTAGTTTAAATTAGGTGCAAATCTAGTGTAGTATCAGTTCTATAGGGTGTGCAAGAATAACAACAAAACAGGTAGCATTAATATACACGAAACATTGCATTTAAAGGCAAATAACAACATAGTTGCATACAAACATATTGGTCAAATAAAATGCAACTTTCAAAGTATCTACATGTGATTGACTAATGCATGTATTTCTCAACATGATGCAGCGTGTAACAAAACAATAAACAAGTTTTTTTTAATAATAAAATATATATATATATAACATATTTCAGGTCTCAAGACATGCATAATATATCTACCCTTACAAATTAAAGTTATAATATGAAATGTAATATACAAACAGAGGAAAAATATAAGCTTCTAGGTTCATATGCATATGTATCCACCCACACGCACCCAGTTATATAATCAAAGCATAATGCAGAAAGCTGCAACAATACTTATCAAGTTACTCGAATGTTCGGTCATCGATTAGTACATGTCTAACTGCCATCAAATAAAATTTCATGTAATTCATTCTAGACATTTTTTTATATAAAACTAATAATCAAAAACAATTTCTGTTTTCATTTCCAAATTAATGTTCCACAGGTATACCTGACATTCTAAGGCTAAGTTTTGACTTCCCTATACATTTGCATACTATTCAAAAGCAATTGTCTTACTTTACGCTTTACACTGATCATTAATTCATTCTTTATATGATTATAGTCATTAAATTTCTCCATATAGTTATCAAATTATACATGATAAAAATTTCAAACATTGGATAAAATACATGTGCAATTAATTAAATAAAGATTTGAACAGTAAATCATGATTCTAATGTATTGTCACTTGCGATCTATATATTTGAATTGTTTAGCCCAATATTAAATTTAACTGCCTTCCTAACAAGATGAAAGTATAAACTTGTACACGGTTTCTTTAGATAAAATCCAAGTGATTATGGATTTATCTTCAAAATTTTAAACATGAAAAATTTGATCACATGCATCTTGTATATGAAACCGAAGCAGGGCAAAAAAGATCAAAATATTCAGATGCAAACAATAGATACAAACATAGGAGTTTAGATTTTTGGCAAACTGCGTAATATGCAAACAAAATATTTAGATTTGTTATATATAGCAGGGTGAAATCAAGGTAGTATAAAATATATTTATATATTAGGAACATTCCTATGCATGATTAGTGGCATGAACAAATCAGAATAGGTCATGTAATAAACAGAATAGATAGTGAACATAATAGGAAACAAAACACAAGAAAATCATGCAAGCCAAGATTTCACAAGCCAATTGCAAAAACAATTGACTGGTATGAAGGCAGCAAAAACAAAATCCAAAGTGGCAAGTAATCAAAATATTAACTATTATATTTAGTTAGATTACAAAAGCTAATAAACTTGAATCAATAAATAATCGTGAGTGAATACTCACTGTAAATCAATGAAGCGATGATGCGACGGTGGATTGTTTGGAGTTGAAGCAAAGGAAGGGGCTAGAGCGCGATTCGGCCGAAGGCTGCTGGATGTGGCGATGGGCCTGACAACGCGAGGCATGACTTTTAGGTGGAAGGAGGAAGCGATGAATGGTGAAGTGTAGATCACTGGATAAGGGAACAACGATTAATTTGGTGGCGGCCATTTTTTTTTTTTTAAGAATTTATAGGAATGAAATAAGGAAGGGAAGGAGAGACGTAATGGAGAGGGGAGCTAAAAAAGGTGATTGTTTGATTCAAAAAATAAGCATAAGAAGAAGATGAGAAAACACCAGTTACATTTCTTTTATTTATTATTATTATAATTATTCTTTTTTCATTAATTGCCTTGGTTTCAAAAGGAAAGTGAATGAGTGGGGATAAATTTTGAATGTACAAAAATAAAGAGGTTGAGAATACATAGATATTGGAATAGAGAGGGAAATATATTTACACTATTGACAGAACAAATTTCCTTATATTACTATGGAAATTCCTCCATCGCTATATTTAATTAGATGCATTTCAATACAATTAAATTTGATTTTACATTTTTAATGTTAATTCCCGTTAACTATATTATTTAAGCTGTGCATTAATAAAATCGTGGAAAGTTTTCATTGTTATCAACGATTAATTTAATTTGCTTAAATTAAAATAAATACAAGCATACCAAATTCAACTCCAAAATTAAAGTTTCAAGGAATGAAAGTACATAAATGGAATAAGATGCATGAAAATAGAACGAAGGGAAAAGAAATGAAAGTTCCATTAAGGAAACATTAAAGAGGGAAAGCTTTGAAAATAAAATGCATGTTTTTTTATATAAATGACAAAAATTATGTAACATGGATGCATGCCTTAGAATATAAGGAAGGGAAGACGCAAGTTATAAAATCTTACATATTTTACCTAGAAATGATGAAACACATGCATGAAAATAAATGGGAATGAAAGAATGCCGCATGGTATTTGAAAAGTTTTTTTAATATAGACAACATGATATTGAAGAGAAGGGAAACATATATACATGGAGATGGTTCGTTTTTGGAAAAAAGTAGTGATGGGAAAGAAAACAGGAAAGGAGAAATAAGATTTAAATTTAAGAAATAAAAATACGTAAATAAAATAGGATGTGTAAAAATGGAATTAAGTGAAAGAAATTAATAAACAAGGGAATAAATAAATATATAAAGGAATGAAATGAATGCGTAATTAACATTGCAAATTAAATTAATTAATGAAGGTTTAATTGGACATGTAATCCACGTTCTAAATTCCTAAATATTTCATTTTGAACAAACAGGGAAAGAATTAAAGACGATAGACAAAGATATATATATATATATATGTATTAGAATTTACTTCCTCTAAAATGTACACATTATTTTCAATTGATCTTTTACCATAAATTAATAAATTTCATTAATAACATCATAAATTTTATTTTTTAACCACTTTAAATTCAATGATAAAATTTAATTCAATAACTTAAATGCTCAAAATTTATGGGATGTTACAAGGTGACTGCAAGATAGCTTCATTCGGATGTTTTCTGACTTAACTCCCTCAACTGCGAGAATCAAGCTCGGTATAGTAGTGCCACTGCAATTCTTGATGTTGTTACTTGTAATTCTCAGCATCACGCTGCACAAGAGCAAGCTTGGCCTAAGTGTCATCGAGCTCTTTCTCTACGGTATCTTTGGCCTTCAAGTCATATCAGCCATCTGCTACATGTTATCTACATCCGCCAGCAGATCGCAGATGATCTTGGAAAGGTTTAGGGAAAACTTACACATTTCCTTGTATTGTTTATCCACAAAGTCAATTTTAGCTTTGACTTTTGGCGCCCAATCCGAAGGTACTGGCTCAAGGTCCAGACCAAAGTGCATGTTCCTAAAATGATGATCTAGAAATTGCTTCCTCAAAATATTTAGCTTGGCCTCATTCTCAGAATCAAGTATTACGGGGCTCGCTGTGGTGATGTCGATGTTCCGGCCTTTGGCGCGTATAATCATCGCACTACTTTTACTCTTCTCCTTGCCCAGATCGTCTGCCTTGTCTTTAGGATCAGAGTGTTTCTTTGATGACTTCTCTTAAGAGTGAGAGTCTTTTGGGGGAATTGGAGCTTTACGAGGGTATTTATCTCCCTCAGGCTGCCGGTGATAACCCTTGTACGTCTCTGAATCTAAGTGGGCTGGAGAGCGAAAGCAGGCAGATCAATGGTGTTGAGACTGATAAGGCCTCCTATCGTCTCTCCCGCGGCTTTACCATCGATTGTGTTCAGTATCAGAGTCATACCTGGGAATGCTTGCGTGAACGTCTCTTATCTGTGGCAAGTCATTCCTCCTGCAAGTCAATAGAAATTGGTATTAGAGCCAAGAAGTAATGTAACACACGAAAGTTGTGATGTGCAGTGTTAGTGTGGTGTGTGTCTTAAGTGATTCCCCCGACAGACCGGAGCCCGGAGTAAGGCTTGTTGGTGTAGTCTTCACGGCTTTCACAGGAGTAACCTCCTCCTCTGAGGTAGGGAAGAAGGAGTCTGTGCCAATATCTTTAGAAGTGTATATTGTGTCGGGCGAAGGAAGTTTTGCCAGGCCTTCGAAAATGGGGTCCTCTAGCTAGGAATCAAGGACAGAGGGCTTAGAGAGAGACAGTGTTTTGGGAGAAGGCTGGCTTTCGGAAATAAAGGCATCTTTTGGATCAACATCCCGGGTTTCCTCCCCAATTGGCCTATTCAGAATTTCTTCATCTTGGATGTGCACTAGGAAAGGACTCCTTAAAAGAGTAGTTGGACCTTGCTCAGGAATTGTCTCTTTATCTCCGGATTGTGGTACTTCCTCGGAACCCAAGATTCTTTGGGCCTTAGAGCTCTCTCCCCTATCGATTGAAGTTATGACTTGCCCCTCGACTGGGGGCACACTGCCGGTCTCGGGGGGCACGGGAGGAGCTTGAGCCGAGGGCACATATGTGTAAGCGTGGCATCCATGACCAATGCTCCGGTTTAAATCAAGTAGATGATGCTTATGCTGAACTTCAACCACCAAGCATTTTTTGTCATTTAAGAAATCTGGGTTGCTATTCAATAGATGGCTCAAACGTTCTAAGTATATTTGGCCTTGCTCCTTTTTGGGATTTGGAACTGCAAGTAGAAAAGGAAGGTTAATGCATTTACTAGTATAGTTGAAGCGGAAACACTTGATATACACGTAAATGTGTATATTTTATCCGCATATTTATCTTTTTTATATTTTAAATAATTGATACTGTGCATTTATAGTTTTGTTTACAGATTATTTTTGATGAATGGATTAACGCACTTAATTATTGAAAAGCTTGAAGAATTTGTGCAAGAAGAGTGTTGAAATTTAGAGCTGGATTAAAGCTTGAAGACCTGAAGAAATTTGCTATTCAATCTCCTTCTGCTGCATATTTTAAAGACAAGATTCAATGCTTTTCCATAATGATCACTTGGAGTTGTTATTCATTCTCAAGGCAATTGGAGTTGAAGCTCGCAACCTATTTTCCATGACATCTGCATGCATTCACATTGGTCTAGTTGCTAATTGGGCTAAGTTATTTGTCCCATATCATGTAATTTGCAAGGCTTTTCATTCATGCGCTGCACGCGTTCACACTGAGCTATTTGATTTATGTGCTATTTTGGAAAAGGGGTTTTGTCCCATATTGTGGAATTTGCCAAGTAGTCTTTGTCATATCAGCTATAATTACATTGTATCTCATTCATTGAAAAACACACTTAGTTTTATTCTGTAATTCTCTTCTTGGAACAAAACTCTTCTTCTCTCTTTTTCTCAGTTGTTATTTTATTTTATTTATGTTCATGTTATTTAGTTTCTGCTTCTCTTATTCTTTAGCTATGTCTAGCTAATCCCCTTTGATTAGGGGGTGATGACGCTAATAGACATGATTCAACATGAATCACATAGCCAAAAGATGAGGACTTTATACATGTAGATCTGGATCTGAGTCAAGGGTTTGATCTAAACCTTCATACTCTGTGTCGTTTAAGAGCTATGCTCCTTCACAGGGTATATTCGTGTTCGATCTAACAATTATCAGATTTAGATCTAATTTTAGGGTTAAAGAAATTAATTAGTGAATCTGTCCAGATAGCCTATGGTTGTTTAAGAGATCAGCTCCTACATAGGCTATGCTTGTCGTTATTTACTTATTTGTTTTTAAGAACCTAATTATCGTTGATTCATGTGCGTGACAGAAACATGAATTAGATCTATATTTATTTGTTGGCTATTGATGATTGTGAATCCAATCTATGTCATTATCCCTTAATTGCATTCTTTAATTATATAAAACACTCTGTTTATTTGATTTCTGTTATTTTCTATGTTTTCAAATAATCAAAATCCTGGAATAACTTAATTGGATTTATTAACTAAAATATTTTTGGCCCCAGAGTTCGACACCCTCCACAATAATCTTTTTTGTTTAGGAAAGCCGAACGGATTTTACAATTTTTTAATTTGTTCGCAAACAAATTTTGGCGCCGTTGCCGGGGACCAAAAATAATTTTTTAGTGAATCCTTCGGATTAGGTTTTTTCTCTTTATTTTTCCTTTATAAATTTATTTTTATTTTTATTGATTTTCTTTTATATATAGAAAAAAATTCTTGCTTAGACGATTTGGTATTAAATTATTGGTACCACAATCTCTATAACAAGAGGAAAAAAATTGCAATTTTCTATTTGATTTGTTTCCCATTACATTCTCTTTTATTTTTTCAACAATTCTAAACAAACAATTTATTGCTTTCCTTTTGTTTGTTTCTTTCCTCTTTTGTGTTTCTTCAGCCATAATCAATTGCCAAATTTTCCCATTTCTTTCTAGTTGTTTTTCTTTGATTTCTTTCCTTTTTACCCTCTTTCCAAATATTTCACAATTTCTTTCCTTTTACAACAATTTAAAAAAAATTCTTTGCAAATTTTTTTGCCGTGATTTTCTCTTTCCCTCTTCTCTAATTTCTTTCCGCTTTTCTGCAAATTTCTTTCCAAAATTTCTCTTCTCTACGGCCTTCTCAGTATAAGTCCAACACTCTCCAAACTTCTTCACTACATATTCCCAATTCCATCTACTGGCACATCGCCTTGCTGCCATCAAAAAATCCCCAACAAACCCTCAATCCTTCATCAACTCTGTCCATCGGCCTCCTTTCAAACGTCCTTCAACTCACTTTAACAAACCAGCCTTCGCTTCAATCCCCAAAATCGCCACCCAAAACCCTATCCAAACCCCCAAACTGCTACATCCACCGATCAACAGAAAACTCACCTGAACGCAGCCACTGAAATTCCCTTTAAACTGCTACATCACCGCGTCACACAACCGAATACCACAGTCCCCTAGAAATCCAATCACATCTTCACCTCCTGCATCTGATCCACCCAGCACTTCCCGTGTTGCCAGACTTCACCTCCACCCTCTTTCACACCTGACCGCACAAAAGCCTTCATCAACATCATCAGAAATCCCACTCCACAAGCCCCTATCCAATCAAGACCTGTACCCAATCCGCGAGATCAATATAAACAGATTCGAAAATCAACTGTCACCAATTCTAGAATCCAAACCCATAAGAAAAATTCGAATCGAAACAAATATCCAATTCGATGACCAGGAACCTGAATCAGAGTCCAAATTGATTTTGAATCAAAAGAAAAAAGGACGAAAAGTTGCTGCTGATTTGTTTCCGCATTTCTATATTTTTTGGGGAAATCTATCGGGTTTTCTTTTGGTAGGAGATAGTAAAGATTGGTGGATTTATATTATCATATGAGTGCTGAGTTTGGGTCAGTTTTTTGAGTTGTGTCCAGTCAGATGTCGAGCCTAGTTGCTTGAGTTGGGTCAGTTTTTGCTCTTTAGTTTTTTTTTTACTGATTTTCTTCTAAAAAAAACAATTTTTTTTAGTGTTATTATTTGAAAAAAAATTCATCTTTCCTTTTGTTCAATTTGGCTTAGTTTAGTTTGATTTTTATTTGTTTCCATTTTTTTCATTCATTTTCTTTTTAATTTCATTTTTGCTTCATTTTAATTTTCTCTTCAAGGAAAACAACAAACTAAAAAAAACGGTGAAATTTTTCGAAAGCAGGTATAGTGGAAATTAGAAAACAACATAAAGCGGCGTACGATTCAGAGTTCGAACGGTTGCATACCAAGTGGGGTGTGAACGCGCTAGCGCTTCTCAATTGCACTGGACGGACTGCCGATCTAGGTGAGATTTTTCTAAACTCTACAGGGACTGCTGCTATAAATAAACAAAAAATATATAGACATTGCTTGTAAAAATCGTCTGCAGGGGCAGTGGCTTGCTTGTAAAATCTTTTAATTTCTGTGATTATTATTTCTTCATCTGTATTCATTCTGTTAAGGACAATACCCTAATTCACGTAAGGTGAGGGATTTCATCACCCTTTCCTTAGCCCACAATTGCATTTCATCGTAGAATCTGACTAATAATAACGGTTAGACATTGGACTTAAGGGAGTCGCGGGCTCATCTAGGGCTTAATTGTATTTTGATAGTTGATTTATTTGGAATGAATTATTTCTTGGTGTCTAGACTACAACAGAGAAATAACTGTTTATAAATATTACGGTGATTCGTAAATATTATATCGGTTGTTACTCTGAAGGTACTTAAACCTTCGGCTGCATTGCAAGGGTGATTCCTGGTGCACCGATAACTCCTGTCCATTAATTGGCTGAGAAATCTTTTGATCTAAGTAATCAAACGTGTCACTATATAATTTTGGGTTAGGAGCCATTAAGGACAGAAAATTTCATTGTAGTTAATTTCTGTGTGTGATTGTTTTGTGAAAAAAAATGAAAAAAATTCAAAATTCCTCAAAAACAAATAAAAATTTGAAAAGCAAATAAATTTTTTTAACATTTTTTCCTTTAAACCTTGCTAGTCTGTAGGTCGTACTTTTACAAAAAACTCCCATTTTCAAAACTTTTTTCCCTTCTCACCTCTTTCCGAACTCCTCCACTTGTTGGATTTTCTGAGTTCGTTTTCTGAGTTGGATTTTCTGAGTTCGTTTTCATGCATAATATTTTCTTTTCCACTCAAATTTTCAAAATCATAAGTTCTAAAATCCACTTGGCTTCAATTAAGGAGAAATGACTCATTGTAGCGTTCTTCTTCGATACCCAACATTATTCAAACCCAAGTTTTAGTCGAATTACATCCATGTTTCGACAAGTTTTTCTTATATTGGTATACTAAAGAACCTTGTACTGATTTATTTTCAAAGGTTCAAAAACGTCACTTTTTATACCAATATTACACTACCCACTCTGTACTTGTTTTAAGGTAGGATAACCATATACCACATCTTATTTTATATGGGTTATCTATCTTACGAAACTTTACTTACCATTCCTTTCAGCTTTTTGTATAACATAAATCCAGACTTGTGTGTTGAATTAGGGTTATCGAAGTAGGGTAACTAGGGAACAAAACTTTCCTTTCATGAAGTGTTGGTATAGTAGAGGAGGAATCAAATGAAATAATGTATGGTATCATTCCATTCCATCTCCATTCATCATTAATATGCAAAAGAAAGAAAAAAAGAAAAACAAAGGAAAAGAAAAAAAAGAAAAAAGAAAAAAAATGAAATAAAGAGAGAGTCTCTCAGAATAAAATAGTCATTCATCATTCTTGACCATAAAGCATTCAGTTCCATTCCATCCACATCCATTATACCGTACTTGGAAGTGAGGATTGTAGTAGAGGAGATGAAAGGAAATAAAAATGTTCATATGTGCCTTAGTATTACTTTATCTTTTGTAATTTGAAGTTCAACTAATATACTTGCCCTCGTATCTAGAATATTTTTGGAACTTACAAAATTTTCCTTCATCTATGCATAACTCACATCCAATACAGTACAGTTACACTGGTGCAAAATTATTCCAAAAAAAGAAGAAGAAGAAGAATAAATGATTGGGTGCACATTATCGATGTGTAGAACTTTGGTTGATGCCACACTCTTAACCTTCAAGACAATTACAGTGTTATTAAGGAATTACGATTCAGCTTGAAATTTTTTATTCATTTTTGCACCAATTATGGGATGGACAATTTGGGACTAAACCATTATTATTGAAGTTAGGTGAAATCCTTGGAATGTGAAAGACCTTAAATATATTGTTTGATCAATCCACGTACTTAATACGCTTTGGATTTTATGGGTAGTATCCGCTGAAAATCCTCACGAGACGACACTCATCCTACTGGGGACACCCAGAGGTTTAACGGCTTGTTGCATACGCTAAATGCAATCGTGTTTCCTACGAAAGTGTGACATATCTTAGTTTAGTTTATTCGAGCACGAATAAAAAGATAAGTATGGGGGTATTTGATATACATGTAAACGTGTATATTTTATCCACACATTTATCTTATTTTATCTTTTAAACAATTGATACTGTGCATTTATAGTTGTGTTTACAGATTATTTTTGATGAATGGATTAAGGTACTTAATTGTTGAAATGCTTGAAGAATTTATGCAAGAAGAGTGTTGAATTTTAGAGCTGGATTAAAGCGTGAAGACCTGAAGAAAAGTTGCTATTCAATCGCCTTCTGCTGCATATTTTAAAGATAAGATTCAATGCTTTTCCATAATGATCACTTGGAGTTGTTATTCATTCTCAAGGAAATTGGAGTTGAAGCCCGCAACCTATTTTCCATGACATCTGCATGCATTCACATTGGTCTAGTTGCTAATTGGGCTAAGTTATTTGTCCCATATCATGTAATTTGCAAGGCTTCTCATTCATGCGATGCACGCGTTCACACTGAGCTATTTGATTTATGTGCTATTTTGGAAAAGGGGTTTTGTCCCACATTGTGGAATTTGCCAAGTAGTCTTTGTCATATCAGCTATAAATACATTGTATCTCATTCATTAAAAAACACACTTAGTTTTATTCTGTAATTCTCTTCTTGGAATAAAACTCTTCTTCTCTCTTTTTCTCAGTTGTTATTTTATTTTATTTATGTTCATGTTATTTAGTTTCGGTTTCTCTTCTTCTTTACACTACAACAAAAACACCATATTACAACTTTAATTTTACAACTGTGGGAAAAGAACAGTTGTAGTAAATGTTTTTTTGCAACAGTCAATTCCCTAAAGTTGTAATAAACATATTTTTACAACTTTTCATTTTGTTAGTTGTACTAGATGCCTATTACTAACTTCATGTTTATAATATCTATATTTAATAACTAATTATATTAATATTTAATAATAATTAATAATAAACTTAGGAAAAAATAATATTTATTAATTATTATTAAGTAATTAATATTTAATAAGTAGTAATTTATTTTGAATAGTTAATGCTTTTAATAATTATTAATCGATTATAACTAAGTAGAAATAAGTAAAAGTTAAATAATAACTATTATTAATAAGTAATATTTGATTTGGTAGTAACTATTTCAGCAATTTTAATAAATATAATTTTGGCAACCTATTTGTTCAACAGTTAACAATTGCTTATTCGTGCTTTTGATAGATTTATTTTAATTTGAATAAGTAATTAATAATAGTAACTAAAAATTAAAAAAAAATGTTTGAAAATAAATAATAACTAAATAAATAGATGTATAAATGAGTATTTTTTTATAAAACCATTAATATCAACAAGGGTTTAGTTCCACATAAACCCGCTTTCATTCTGTACCGAAATTTTCGTTCCCCACTCCCCCCGCTTTTAGTATGGACTGAAATTTTCATCTTTCCTCCATTTAATGAAACCCAAATTTAACTCCAGTGAAACCAAAAAACTCACAAGACCCAACTGAAAAGAAAAAAGAAACTTATGATCTTTAATCGCTGCCTCAAAAAAAACCTATCTCTAACGATCTCGAACTACCACATCACCTTCATCCTTTCGTTGCTGCCTCACCTTGGCCCTTAAGCCGCCTTGCTTGCTTGCCTCCGTTCAATCGTAGGTGCCTCAATCCTCGATCCGTGCTGCATGATTTGAACACAAAGACACACCTATTGACACGGCCAGTAAAGGATGTGGAGAATTTAAGAGCAAAGTGTATGGATTTCAGTGGAATTATAGTGGATGCAGGGAAAACTGTGGAGCTCAAAGTAGGCGGTGCTGCACAGGTATGTAGAGCTGCTATTTCACTTCTATTATAACGAAGCTGTGTTTACTTGGCCATGCTATTCACAGCATGACTTTGTATTGATTTGGGTATAACTGCAGTTGGATGTTGAAGTTGAATTTAGATTCCATGGAAGCTTCTTCATGATGTGGATCTTCGATATGTGATGGCTAACAGTAAGCGGGTTTCTGAGGTTGATTTCTAGTTCCTTTGATTCAGATTTGCCACTATTTCATAGCGTTTGGGTGATTGTGACTATCTATCTTCCAATGGTTGTTACTAAGTTGTAAGTTACCATGATAAGTACTTGAATATCTGAAAAACATAACCATTTAGCATATTTTAAGGACAGACGGGGCTTAGATAATTATGTTTTATGAATTATAAAGAGGAGATACTTGTGTTCTAAAGTTAGGACGACTGAGCCAAATTAAATTACTTAAGTTGGTGATGATATAAAATACATATGGTTCTTTGTATAAGTTCAGTATCTCGTTTTGATAATTTTTTGATGCAAGGTTGTAAATTTGAAATTTTATGACACTTCAGTATTCAACTTATGAAAATTTTTGGTTAGCATAGCAAAGTTGAGCTTCAATTTAATACTATGTTATTTCCTGAGTCTTTCGTTACAGTTACAACCATAATTGTCTAATTGATTTTTCTTGACTTTAGACAGTGTTATTAAGACTGGACTCGAAAGACTGGATTTTGGTTTGTGAGGCACTGAATAATGTACGCCAATTTTCCTTGTACCACACGGAAAAATTACTTGAGATAATGTTGGTTCTTAGTCAATACATTCTTTTGGCGAGGTACTTATGTATTTTAGCTTACCCTCGGTACATTTTCATACATCTTGCAATGAACAAGTGATTTCGCTGATAGTAAAATCCCTAAAGAATCCAAGCAGTGCTGTTTGCAAAACTGCAATCATGACATGTGCTGACATCTTTAAAATATATAAAGATTTTGTAGTTGATTTATTGGATACAATGGTAACACAAACTTTAAATTTACTGGTGTTTTTTATCCCTTCATTATGTACTGCGCACTTTAGCAATGTTTGGTTTCAGCTATTTCTAGACTCTGACTATTCTTATGTAACTGGTAGTACTAAATGATATAATTTTGCAGAATGTTATAAATGCACAGATAAGATGATATTAAAAATGGTAAAAGGTAAAACTAAATTATTAATTTCAAATTATAATTGAGGGTGTAATGCAAATAAATGTAGACAATAGCTGGATTGAGGTTTATCTCCAGTTGCCCTCACCTATGTTAATACAAGTCCTCTGTCACATGGTAAGATCGTTGCTGGCGTTTAAGCATGGTTAGATCATGAATCAAAATTCTACCAAGAAAAATTATATTGTAAAGGTGCGTATATTAATTTTGTGTATGATAGGGAGTGGCATTACGACATGTGCAAAGATACCCGGAAATGTTTGTTGAACATTCATTGAACCCAAGCCATATCATCCATAGTTATGTTCAATGCATGTGAAATTGTTATTTGATTGATTTAAATAGGAAATTCAATGGTGAATCTATGAAGTTATATACTGTGATCTTAGGGTAGATGTTGTTGGTCAATTGAATGGGTAGGTTAATTTTGATTGTTAATAGAATGTTTAACCGCTCGATTAACTGTTAGTCATTTAGTATTCTTAGGTGTATTATTGACAACTATTGATTGAAGCTAATCATTGTCTTTAATAGGTTGTTCCTTTAAACTGTACTGGCTAATCGTTTATATATATATATATATATATATATATGCATGGCTCACCCTTGTTTTCTTATTGTAGGCTTAAACAGTTATGTATGCATATTACTTAGTTCACTTCTTCATATTTAGTAAATCATTCAATTTCAGCTGCTTTTAACGTGAAATACTAAAAGTATTACTATTGTAATCAGATGAATATATTCAGGAAATTTCAGGGAAAACTAAAATGATTTCTTTGTTGGTCTTATATAATGTCAAATGATATCATTTTCATTTAATCATAAAGCGCTACGTGCAGTCAATCTATTACTATATCATTGTATATTTTATGTGCTCACTACGGTAGAAATTTTCATTTATAGCGGTACATAGCCGCTATTAATTAGTATTATAGCGGTTCGATAAACGTTTTATATCGACATATTATAAAAAAAAAACCGCTGAATATTTATAAGGAACTTCTATATGGGAAAATACACAGAATAAACACAGTACTGCAACCGTCGGTTTCTTCAATTCAACCGTTTGTCGTCGTCATCATCCTTATCTGCCAGCTTTATCGCATTTGGATTTATTTCTATGCCGCCTTCTTTAGTAATATTGCGGATCTCTTCTTCCCAAGTAATCATTTGGTTTATTTTCGTGTCCGGAAAAAAATATGTTTGTGTTTAACTGATTTTATGTAGGAGATGAGCTAAGGCAAAAAAAATTTTATGAGAAAAAATTCGTTCTGTTCGTGTTCGGTCCGATTTTGTTTAGGATAGATAGAATCCAAACACATTTCGATTTGGTTCAGTCCGACCGATTTACATCTCTTCTCCTGGGTTTCTATAGCATTCATTATGGCTACGCCGAGTATATATAGATCATAGATGTTTACTTATGTATAAGTGTGTGTAAATAAAAAGAACAAGGCATCATATGTTCATGGTGATTGTTTTTGTGCTCATATCATACTGAATAGTATGTGACAGTGTGGTTATGTTACGATGTTCTCACCTAGAGTTTGATGAACCTGCAACGCTTTTTTTATTTTATTTAGAAGTCCTTGTAACTTCAATGCTTGTAGTGTTATTGGTAGTGCAACAGGAATTTCCACTTTCAGTTTAGTAGAACGTGAAGACAATCACAAATAGGGACAAAGCAAGAAGACAGCCAAATGAAACAAATTTTATTGATATGGCTTACTGAACAAACAGTTTTGTCAAGCAAGTTTGATCTCATGGGAAAAAGGGGGGAAAAGTGAGCAAATTGAAGAAACAGTAGTCATGAGCGAGAACATGGTTTACTTGATATATGAAAAGGTTCTTCAATTACAAAACTTTTGTAGTCAACATGCTTGCTCTAGGTACCTACCTTCTTTGCTCTTTCAAATCATGGATTCATGCATCAATTAATGTGAAAATAAAAAAGAATACCAAACACACATGCACAAGAACTTTAGGCTTAACATCTACTTCATTTATTAAAGTTATTGGATAAAAGTGTGCATAATGCTAGTTCATTTATTAAAGATATTGGTTACTAATGTACATATGCCATCAAAGACATATCTGAATAAAGAAACAAAAGTGCTTGCTCTTGGAAATCAGATAAATGATGCTCCTAACTTTGCAGTCTCCATAAATGTGTTGAAATACCAGCAGCTTTTGATCTAGAATGGGCTTCACACTTTCATTTTTCTTCACAATCAAGCATTGGAAAATTGAAGGTATGTAGGATTTACGTCCACCACTTTCCAACCAGGTATCTTTGTGACAAAAGTTATATGCTAACCTATCCATCATACTAAACATTTAGAAGCAATAACGGTGAGAATTGACATGGGCATAATATATTTTATAGCAGAAAATGATATTTTTCAACCATTTCAATAGTATAAATTGATACAGAACTGATTTGAAGAATGCTTGAGCATGCAACAGTTTCTACTATCAAGACCCTAGTGACTGCAAAAGTAGTAGCTAAAATGGTTATATTCTCTTTGATTAAGGCTCTCACAACTATAGCTCAAAAAAATCCATTTACGGCCCTTATCTAAAAATGAATTTCATTTCGGAAAAAAATTGGATACTTGGTTACAAATGCTCCATCATCTTGTCCTATAATAGTACAACTTAGTTATGCTCAAACTCTGGTTGGATTATCAAAAAAACTAATGGTTCTCCTTCCGTTGCAATCTTTCCTTTGCTTTGTAAATTTAAAAGTGGTTGTATTTGATCCTCAATAAATCATATTGGACGTAGAATTAACATTATATGCATTATCATTTTTATACTACTAGATTCTTGACTGAGCCTTATGGTAGAAAATCAAACAACAATCATCTTTCCTTTTTTGCAGTATTAATTTCACCATAATTTGCACTTTTATATCTTCTTTCACTCTCTTTTAGTAGTTTTATAATTGCATTTTCCAAGGTTGTTATGCTTCCAATGTTATGTGGTTAGCCTTTGCTTCTTGTCTAATTTTTGTAATGTGCAATATGCAGGTGTTTTGGTGTATGTCAGTTCTTAGTTGTTTACCTTGTCAAAAAAAGTCGAACCTGTCACAAAGCGCTTTCGATTATCCACATTTGAGCCTGAATTGATCCCAATTTGAGCCTGAATTGCATGTAAGGTAATCAAAAGGCTTTTTCTTGTGTTGGAACCATTACTGATAATAAAAATGCTTAGCTGTAGCATTCGATTATCCACATTTGAAATCTTGGTGTTTTTAAGAACTAAGTGGGTAAGAAACACACTTAATGCCATGACAGCGTTTTGGGTGCAGCTTGTCTAAATATTGCATAGCTTGTTTACTTTATCTTCCACATACATAGGCAATACATTTTAACATTGATGATTCCTCCTTATTGCAGCTGACAGCACTTTTGGTATGTTGTGCTAAAATGGAAATGACCGAATGCGATGGAAGATGAGAAGATGACTACATGCTTGAAGCAAAGAGGTATAATCAGAACCTTAAGTTCATTTTCCAATTAAATTTATTTGTACAGATTTTTTTTCTCTAGTATTTTGTATAAATTTATATGCATATTAGTTAATTCAAAAGCGTGTAGAAGCTGTTTAAACTCTCATCTTGATAAGCATTCAAATCTGGAATATTGTATATTATACCTTATTTTTTAGATAAAATGCATGCTTAAATGAAAATACAATAGATATTGGTTCTCTGTGATATGTTAGTGTAACAACGGCTTATATATCGTTTATTATTTTTAGGATTGAACCAGCATAAAGCTAATTTATGATTAATTTTACAGTTAACGGACAACGAAAGGAATCACAAGCTATTTTGATGATTTTTGGAATCATTTTAGAGTAATGTCATCTAGAAAAGAAGATAGGCAGGTTAACCAAAGAAAAAGCTTGCAAGAGAAGTGGTATCTTTTGCATTAACATGTAAAATTGTAGATGATGTGTAATTTGGACTTGAGGCGGGTTCTGACCAGTGGAAAATAAAATCGTGTCTGTGATTTGTTGGAGTACACTTTTAATTAAGGATGTTATGGTAACGGTTGTAATTTTATACATTTTTATGTGGTATATGGTTTATAATTTGTATTCTAGATATAAAGTTGTGATTTTTATCAATGAACGGATCATTATGCCTTTAAACTAACATCTATTTCTTATATTGTTTATCTATTTATTGTTACACATATAAAATATATACAGATTCTTATGCATATAATTTCTAGATATATTACAACTGTAAATTAAAAGTTGTAATAAAATATAACACAATGATTATAAATATTTGTAAAAATTACAACAACGGTGCATAACTGTTGTAATAAAGTTTATTACAACAGCGGAAAAAAATTGTAAAATGTACATACTACAACAGTGCTGCAACAGTGCAAAAAAGTTGTAAAAGATTTTAGTCTATTACAACTTCTTAATACACGACGGTTAGCCCACCATTGTATAATTTATATTACAACGGTGTTCAACCGTTGTAATATGGTCATTTTGTTGTAGTGTATTAGCTATGTCTAGCTAATCCCCCTTGATTAGGAGGTGATGACGTTAATAGATATGATTCAACATGAATCACACAGCCAAAAGATGAGGACTTTATACATGTGGATCTAGATCTGAGTCAAGGGTTAGATCTGAACCTTCGTATTCTGTGTTGTTTAAGAGCTACGCTCCTTCACAGGGTATATTCGTGTTCGATCTAACAATTATCAGATTTAGATCTAGTTTTAGGGTTTTAGAAATTAATTAGTGAATCTGTCCTGATGGCCTATGGTTGTTTAAGAGCTCAGCTCCTGCATAGGCTATGCTTGTCGTTATTTACTTATTTGTTTCTAAGAACCTAATTATCGTTGATTCAAGTTTGTGACAAAAACATGAATTAGATCTATATTTATTTGTTGGTTATTGATGAGTGTGAATCCAATCTATGTCATTATCCCCTAGTTGCATTCTTTAATTATATAAAACTCTCTGTTTATTTGATTTCTGTTATTTTCTGTGTTTTCAAACAATCAAAATCCTGAAATAACTTGATTGGATTTACTAATTAAAATATTTTTGGTCACAGAGTTCGACACCCTCTACAACAATCCTTGTTGTTTAGGAAAGCCGAACGAATTTTACAATTGTTTACAATTGTTTAATTTGTTCGCAAACAACAATGGAACTTGAAGCTCACTTGATTCTAGCAACCTTCTAGCACACGCGGCCTGGTGCTTGATGTAGAACCAGTAGGGCTTTACTTCCCCTGCATTGGATGTATCCTTCATTTGGAATTTTTCTGTTTGGCACAGATTCGAAGAAGACGAAGGAAGGTGTTCCCTTTAAACGATGCTTGAAATGGTAAAAGAAGTTCAAGTCCTCAAAAGTAGGCTCCGTGTCTAAGATTTCCATATATCCTATGTGTAACGTATACAGATAAATGTATACGTTAGGATGAAGTTGCATGAGAGCGATCTGCATTTGTCTTAGAAACTTGACGACGGATAGCGGAAACGGAGGAATGGCTCCCATTGTGCATATCAGTCGACTGGTGGCCATGTACCCCTCCAGAGGATTATGAGGTCTGTCCGCGCCAATTGCGACTAAAACTTCTTTTGAAGGAATTCCATGCCTTAGGCATATTCACCTAAGTTTAGCTTCATCGATCGTAGAGGTCACAAAATCACTAGGTGCATATAGAATGGTCGCACTCCTGAATTCATCGGGAGCCCGGTTGTCACATACTCCTCCTTCTTATTCATCTCCTGAGCCTGGTTGTCTCGTGAAGCTCAATCTCGAAGTCGGAACCTTTAATGTCCCTTCCTGAATCTGATGTTGATGAAATACCATCGACATCGGGATGGCTAGATGATTCAAGAATTTTACTCTTGTCCAACTCTGAGTATCTCGTCTGATATCTCCTCGGCATACTAGTTGTACTATTGAAGAAAAATCAATGATTAGAGAATAGTTGCCCATGTCCCCCCTGTATGTGAGCTAATATAAGCAGTGTGCGCATTGTTGATATGAGAAAACACAAAATAAGTAAGAAGAACATGCAGTTAATCGATATGCGCTAGGTTAAGGGACAATCCTATGTTCGTCAAGTCCAGAATGTTTTGTTTAGAAGGATCGATCCTAACTGTCTGCTGGTTCATAAGTTATGATTAGCTTTGATTGAGCTATACACGAGCATGCACTACGAGTTCGTATTGTCAAAGTCCATGCCCTGAATAAGTTCAATGATACATAGGAAAACACATATGGCATGCTAAAGGTACGGGATCGGGTCGGAGAAATAAACTAGGACACCACCGGGATAAAACTGCATAGGCTCGCACGTTGGGATTGAGTCGCGGAGGCTCGACCTGACCCAATGCTCTCATCATACTCTGCTTCTCTCTGAAAATTGGCTCCAACTCTAATTATTTCCTACACTCACCAACTCCAGTGTCAACTGTTCCCCCATGCCTTCTTGTTCTCTCTCCATTGGGAGCTCTCTCTGTATCTTCTCCTCCTCATTAAAATAAAAAGAAAGAACTTCGTTCAATCAAACTCCACACCGCCGGGGACTTGAGTCTCATGACCGCCACCTGAAGGAGAAAACGACGTCGCCAGTGGTGGTTGCAGCGCGAGAGGCCTGGGCGTTAACGTCTTAACGACCGTCCCCGAAGATTTACACGAAAATCGAACGCATTTCAGTGGAAATTGAAAGAAACCAAGCTTTAAACCCACCTTTAAATTGGGTTTGAAAGAAGAAAGGATTTCAGAAATTTGGGAGTCACGGTTCTTCAGACATAAGCGGTGTGGTTTGAAATGAAGGAAAAAGGTGAGTTAAATAGGTTTATATAGTATACTAGAAGGCCAATTCATATTCCATTAGCTGACAGTCTGACCCGAACCGCCAAGCGTCGGAGCTGAATTGTTAATAAGTAGCATGGTTTGAATGTGGGAATGGGTCGATCGAACTTGACCCGATCCGTAAGCAGGTCCATTATTTTTTCGTAAGTGCAAAGTAAAGCGGGATGGGACTCAATGGAACATGAAGAGAATCATTCGAAGTCACACATACATACACGTGAAGAAGAGTTGATGAAGCAAATAAGATCAGACAGAGACTATTTTTTTTCTGATTCAACAAAGACCAAAGAATGTACCTGGAGACCCGTTTTCCCAATCAAAAGTTGAAATTTGTTGAGCACAATAGAGATGTTTGGAAACCAGATCTCGTATTTATACTTGATACGTAAATCAAGGGACACGACTTCACAGAGCGTCACAACTTTACAGATAGACATGACCACTGAGTTTCATCGGTTCAGGAACGGATAGGTTGGTAATTTCAAAGCACATCTCATTTTCTATAAGATGTACTTTGAGGGGGCAAAATATTGGCCGACTTTGTGACTGGGCTATCCAAAGTCTAAGTGCTACGATTGTATGAAAGCCAATTAGTGTCTATTTGATTCAATGACTTGGCATCGGGACGAGCGGAGCAAGAGACTGTCGGGTCGAGTAATATGAAGCATCAACGGGCCACAAGGCATGATGAAGACATCAGATTGGATAAAGGTAAAACTGGCTTCGGGCCAAGTAAGGGCGAGCCAACTAGCTCGCACCTTGGGGATAGCCAATGGACGATGTTTTTTCAGGTAGGATGAAGACCGATCCGACCCACCTCCTGCTACCTAAAGGCGGTAGCACTACGTCAGCCTTGAATCGGATCTTAAGCCTGAAAATGCATACCGGATCTAGATTCATTCCCACGATCCAGAGGCCACGTACCAACTATCCCATGACCACTTCAAGATCTTAGGGATCAACGTCATGTTATCATGTGACCCGACTACCTTCCATGCCTATAAATACACCTAGACTTGACATTTTGAAGGATCATTTGGCACTCTACACACTCAAGCTCCAACATTATCAATATTCCTTCTCTTTATTCAGATTGTACCCGAGATTTTTAAGTATAATAATTATATAGATTCTGAAAGATTATTGATTGTATTTGTGAGATTGAGCGATCATTTGCATTGTATTTGTAATCTATCGATCAATCAAAGAACTATAAAGTGGACGTAGGCTTGTTAACGCCGAACCACTATAAATCTTGTGTGTTGACTGCTTTATTTGTTTTTAGATCATTGTTTTCTACGAGTTCTAAACAATTTATGAGTATCTTCCGTTGTCTATCTTCATTAGCAAAATCAAATCTTTTTTGTGCTCGCGCAAAAAGTATTGGAAAAAAGGTAGAAGACATGATTTCCCAAATACTTTGATATTTGCTTATATGCATATATTCATGACAAAAAATTTGTACTCCTGCTGAGACATGTTGGCAGTTGGGTTGTTGGAATCACACTTATTTAATAGATTTTCCCATTTTTGCTTCTCCCTTGTCATCTTCAATGCATGACAGCTCCTTTTCAGTTGCACAAATCTACCACAACGATTACGCTTTATCTTGTTTGATCCTAAAAATTAGGATTGCTAGAATTTCTTCCATGACCTATATTACAGGTACTGTGTCTTCAACTTCCTAAAAATTAGTGATTGGGGATACTTCCCTTGTCTTCATCTTATGACCACCCGCATCCATCATTGTTTCAGGTATCCAATTATGATAGTTTATAAGTGTGCATGCGATGTGATTGATATGCTAATTTGGTGTAATCTTTTTTGATGTTTTAGTTTATCACTTTCACGTGATGCCCAAGATAAATATATTCATGTTAATAACAATTATGAAACTTACATTGCCATTTGATCTATTTTCCCAGCTTGCTACATCTTCATTGCTGTGAAAATTTTCAAATCGGTATCTTTCGCAGATTTATCTAGAAGATGATCAAACCCAGAACCATTTTTTTGGATGATCAAGATCTGGACATCGTTGCTTGGTATTGGGGTGTGAGGTAATAATCACATTTGTTAACTCTCCTTTCACTATATTTCCGTTGTTCTGTCTTATGAATTGCTATCTTTGTTTATTTCAAAATACAATCAGATAGAACTGATTTGCACATTTTATAGAATACTGTTTTTAATGTGGTTGGTATATATTTGAATTTGTATTAAATGGTAAAATTTGATTATTGTTTCTTAAAAGTGGAACCCATAAATATTACCATCAATGATTTTTCAACAGCAATTCATATGAAGCCTATGGTTTATATTATTCTTGTGAATGGAGAATTTTATGTCAGGAATATGTACGCATCTAGATTAGTTACAATCAAACTCAAACTTGAAAATTTTGTCTACATGTTTAAAATTAAATTTATGTGCTGGATTTAATGTTTACCTGATGCATTGCAATTCATAATCAAGTCAAAGATACTTTAGGTTTTGGGATGTTAAAGTTATATTGGTGCTTTAAAGTAATTAGTTCATGAATAATTAGAAGTGTAATAGGTTTTTTTAATAAGTTAAAGCATGTGTCCTATTTGTGTGGTAGAAGTGGTCTTGTTCTTATCTTACTAGCTTAAGTTTAGGAGGTAGTTGATATTTTTATCTTTTCTATTTAAAGCTTTGTATTTCATCTTTCAATGTGAAGCAAAAACAATAACAATGTAGTCGTTCAATTATTCTACGTTCAATCTCTCTCCTCCTCTCTATATCAAATTCTAACATGGTATCAGAGCTAGGTTGATGAGAGGGGATAGAGAGATCTCTAGAGAGCAAAAATATATATATATATATATATATATATATATATCAGTTTTTAAACAATTCAAAGATGGACCAGCTAAAGCACAACAAAAGCAAGCAGATCTAGTCATGAAGAATCATTAGCAATAATGTAGGAAAGATCCTATTTTTAGGTAGTGCTAATTGGTATTTTATAAATAAGTTGTTTTAATAAGTCAAAGCATGTGTCCTATTTGTGTGATAGAAGTGGTCTTGTTCTTATCTTACTAGCTTAAATTTAGGAGGTAGTTGATATTTTTATCTTTTCTATTTAAAGATTTGTATTTCATCTTTCAGTGTGAAGCAATAACAATAACAATGTAGTCATTCAATTATTCTATGTTCAATCTCTCTTCTTCTCTCTATATCAAATTCTAACATGGTATCGGAGCTAGGTTGATGAGAGGGGATAGAGAGATCTCTAGAGAGCAAAAAAAAAACAGTTTTTCAAACAATTCAAAGACGCACCAGCTAAAGCACAACAAAAGCAAGCAGATCTAGTCATGAAGAAAATGATTGTTGGCATAAGGGAAAACCTAAGTGTCAAAAATTTGGGCATATGGTAAGGAATTGTAGGTTCAATGATGAAGAGCAAGAGAACATCGCACAAGTGGTTGTGGAAAAGAATTTATTTTAGAGTTGTGGGTGAGAAGTGCACCATGGAGAGAAGTGCTCCAATATTCAAAGAGTAGAGTTGATGAGACGTGCTTCAACAATTGAAGGTGATGAGAAGTGCATCACAAATCGAAGAGAAGGGCTTTGTTTATTAATAATGACCATTAGGAAGGTTTCCCTACTGTAAGAGCCAAAATCAATTTGTCCATCCCAATGAAATTCGGCATGATGTTCGCTCAGATGTCCTCTTGGCATAATGTTCACTCAGATGTGCCCCGCATTTTGTTCCTTCCTCAAATCTATCCAATTCTTTCTCA
This sequence comes from Allium sativum, assembly GCA_030737875.1. Classification (NCBI taxonomy): domain Eukaryota; kingdom Viridiplantae; phylum Streptophyta; class Magnoliopsida; order Asparagales; family Amaryllidaceae; genus Allium; species Allium sativum. The sequence goes on from CM060913.1 coordinate 1,052,677,453, forward strand.
ACCCCATTTTATCCTCCACGATTTCTCCCTCCGCTTTCTTCTCCTCCTCACCATAATAACGATTCAACTGCAAAACATGTTTTCCTTCATCCATCCTTACAACTGAATCAGGCATATCCCTAATTCTTTTAGTTCTCCTTTTCTAATTCATTTTTCTTCTACGATTAAGAATCCCAGGTAAACTCTCAAATCCCACCATCTAAGAGGAGACGAAGAGCATAACCCTTCTAGAATTAGTGGGTGTTTTGACCCAATCCCATCATACGAGGTCAAGTCTACGAAGATATGACAATGATTTCGATTCAGACCAAGAGCATGATCTAGAATTAGTATTTGCCCTCACCATAGAAGGAGACAAAGCTTTTCAGCTATTCTTCAACTCAATTGTCTAAATCAAGCATTACTTCGTACATCAAATGATTCTGATAACATTGGATGCGATGAAAATGGTACTGGATGGGCAAAATCCTCCTATTTTCTCACCATTTTCATTTAGTCAGTCGTTTGCGTATTCGCATATTCCTCCTATAAAAGCCCCAATTTTCTCATGTATTGGATTAAATCACATATTCGCTTTTTTAAACTCCAAAAAAAACTAATTTGCATCAAAGTTCACAAACCAAAAGCCGATTTAGATTCACGATTATCGATTGAAAGACTGTTGCTTGGATCTTGTCTGCTTATATTTTAAGATTTCCGATCCTCCGCTATCGCTTGGATTTCGCCTGCTTATATTTTATAATTTCCAATCCTCCATGTATAATTATTTCATATATATTGTTGCAGTGTTTTTCGATTTTTTTTCAAATATTCAACAATCTACCAGTTTGGTGTTTTTCATGTGAGCCGTATTTTGATATTCACAAAATGTCGATTATGTTGGGATTTTGTGCGCAGCGGAAGCTTGACAAAATGCCAAGAAAAATTGGATCTTTATCACCCAATCATTGAAGATGAATTTGATTGAAAAACAAAAAAAAACAATATAAAAAATATCGGAAATATGAGCACACGATATTTCACCCAACCACCCTCTTTATTGATTCACTAATAAAAATTGTTTACAAACGACCTCAACTATCGTTACAAACAATTACAACTTGAACCAATAACCTTATTGAGAAATAGGTAGAGAGTATCTAATGGCTAAAAATATAAGGAGAAAGACAATGAAGAATAATGGCAAATTTTCCACACCTAATGAAGAGATTAGCTAGCCCTTTTTATAGTGAGAATTGCTTCATGCCCAAGAAAAACTTGGCTTCATACCCAAGAAAACTTGGCTTCCAAATATCTTCATATATGTTATAAAACTATTTGGTTAAGCACCAAATATCCTTGCAATAAATGTCCACAAATATAGAAACCAATATCTCTCCATAAAAAATAGCACCAAATCTCTTTATCAAATCTAACAACAAATCTCTCCACAAAATATGTAAGATTATTTATTGCCCAAAATTGTGATTTGCGTATCACCAATTTCAACACTCCACCTTGATACCAAATCACATCTCCTCCACTCAAACAATATCCCCTTAGCTCTCACTTTCAACCTTTCTTTCTCAATTAACACCATTACAAACCTCCACCATCGCCCGCACCTCCCTTATCCGTGCACCATGCCACTAGTGATCTTCAAAAGCATTTGTAATACCACAAAGACCTCCATCTCATCTTTGTGGATTTCACAACTCGACATCCGTCTTCCGTTTGACATGATCTCTTCATCTCCGGGATCCCTCGAGCATCATCAACATCTAGACCCTTGTCGATACCATGATCCTCTACCTTAGGACCATCAGCAACGACCATATTAACCTCTCCACCTTGCTGTGGACTAGGTTCTTCAACCGTCACCCGCCTTTCATTATTGACCACCGAACCGATCAAACTATATAGGTTTCCCTCCTCCAAAACTCCTCGCATCATCACATGACCACCCTTCTTCACTCTCAAAACTCCACCTCGAGTCTCATAAGTGCAACCACGACGATCTAACTGACCGAGAGATATGAGATTATGCGAACAAGTGGGTATGTACCTCACACCGGCCACTTCTCTCACCACTCCATCATGCATCCGAAACCTAACAGCTCCAACTCCACAAATTGGTAGCTCTACTCCATCGGTTGTCTTTATCATACCAACACTCTTCTCATATGAAGAAAAATTTTTCACATCACGACATATGTGAAAACTGGTTCCTGAATCCATCTTCCATCTTCCAAGGCTCCACAACACTAAATAGGACATCACATGAAGAATCGCTTTCGGTACCTTCAGCAAAATCTGCTTGTGCCAAATCATTATTATTATCACCTTGCGCCTTCTTCTTATCCCTCTAATAAGCATAACAATCATTGCGCTTGTGGCCTTTTTTACCATAATAATAACAAGCACCTTCACCATTAGCCCCTTTCTTCTTCCTTCTTGTTTTTTTCCCCCGAGCCCCTTGTTGCCATCACCTCAGTTTGAACCAATTTCAACTCCGACCCTTTTCTCCTTAGCTCCTCATTCAAAAGACTGCTTCGAACCGTTTCTAAAGAGATAGTTCCATTAGCATTGGAATTACTCAATGAAACAACCAAAGTCTCCCAACTTTCCGAAAGAGAACTCATCAACAAAAGAGCCTGCAACTCATCATCAAAATTGACCTTCATATTTGCCAATTGATTGATGACATCCTGAAACTCGTTCAAATGCTCTGCAATAGACTTCTCCTCATCCAATCGAAGTTGCACCAACTTTCGAACCAGAAAAGCCTTACTTATAGCATTCCTTGACTCATATAAAGATACTAATTTGTCCCACAACGCCTTCGCGGATTCACAACTAGCCACATGGTGGAATACAGAATCATCCAAATATTGACGAATCAACTCAATCGTCTTTTTGTCCATTTTCTTCCACTTTCCCTCATCCATATTCGAGGGCTTCACCCCCATCTCCATCAATGGGATCATGCAAATCATTGAGATATAGAATGTCCTCCATCTTCGGCTTCCATATACCCCAATTCTTCCCATTTAAAATAGCCATCTTTGAAAACGTCATCATCTCCGACATCTCCAATTTTCAATCCAAAATCACTTCAAGCTATGCGATGATCTGGCTCTGATACTAAACTGTTGGGATTTTGTGCGTAGCGGAGGCTTGACAAAATGCCAAAAAAATTTGGATCTTTATCATCCAATCACTTGAAGATGAATTTGATTGAAAAACAAAAAAAAATATCGAAATTATGAGCACACGATATTCCACCCAACCACCCTCTTTATTGATTCACTAATAAAAATTGTTTACAAATGACCTCAACTATCGTTACAAACAATTACAACTTGAACCAATAACCTTATTGAGAAATAGGTAGAGAATATCTAATGGCTAAAAAATTGAGGAGAAAGACAATGAAGAATAATGGCAAATTTTCCACACCTAATGAAGAGATTAGCTAGCCCTTTTTATAGTGAGAATTGCTTCATGCCCAAGAAAAACTTGGCTTCATGCCCAAGAAAACTTGGCTCCCAAATATCTTTATATATGTTATAAAACTATTTGGTTAAGCACCAAATATCCTTGCAATAAATGTCCATAAATATAGCAACCAATATCTCTCCATAAAAAATAGCACCAAATCTCTTCATCAAATCTAACAACAAATCTCTCCACAAAATATGTAAGATTATTTGTTGCCCAAAATTGTGATTTGCGTATCACCAATTTCAACATATTATTTCATCTTTCTATTCTGTTTGAAGAGCATGACTTGTTATTTTTTATTTGTGAGCATATAATTTTTTTTAGGATTTTAACAAGAATCAATTTATTGGTTTTTGGAAGACAGACTGTCGTGAATAGAAATTACATTTCATATGGCTTGAAGCAAGGGGAAATTAGGATCTTAATACAATACTGAGGAGTTTGTTGAGAGGGAATGTTCAAAAAGTTACCGAAATGGCTTTCTTTGCTGAGGATGTTAACCTTCTAGCCAATGCAAGTGTTGATGGGAAAGTAATCATATGGAAAATTAATGAGGGACCATATGTGGAAAACAAGCCTCAAATAACTGGGAGATCAATGTTGCTGTACCGGTAGAAGCAGCCGGAGATTCTTATCATCCTAGGATTTGCTGGCACTCCTACAAACAAGAAGGTACAAATTATTTTTTTGTATACAATTTGTTGTTTCAAACTGCAATGATGAACATAAAAAATATTTTATGCACATAAAAAATTGTTTGAATTTTTTTTTCAGTGAGTCCGAGTCTAGGTCCAAACAAGCCTATGCTGAAGCTCATTACATTGCATGATATGTGTGATATGTTTGATCATAAGTTTGATATTGTGGCCATTCATTAGGTGTAGTTTAACAGAAAATCAAATAAATTTTATGATTGATCTTTCAATTTAGACTTCTAAGACTATCATGTATCAATCAATTTACTTCTTTTGGTGTTTATCTTTATGCACAATCTCTGGAAAGATTTGCAGGTGGATCACCCTATATCTCTATCTTTTGTATGGATTAACAGAGCTGCGGCAGGTTTACATCAAAATCAATTTTGATTTCCTCCGAAGTTGATTACTTCTCGGTCCAAATTATCTCTGGTTCTTCCATAGCATCCCCGATTGGTATTACTCTTTCACTTCTTTATGTGATGTTATTAATATTTCACATTGATTTTATTTGTTCTCATAAATTTACCAAGCTATCTACTGTCAGCTTAAGGCTTATTTCGATGAATTATTTGACCTGGATTACCACATCTGAAATCCGTACATAGCCGACCTGGTTTTGATCTTTTTTATTTTTTGATTTTGATCTTTTTTTAATTTTTGTTTTCTGTTTTTTTTCCTGTTGTATTTTAAATTCTACCATTTATTATTTTCTAGAATTCCAGTTTCTACAACTCCTAATCTTTAAGTTTTCTAAATCATATGAAATCAGTATGTTTCCTGCTATATTTTTGTGGTTATATTCATGGAGAATGAGTTGAGTTCTTATCACTAAGTAACATGATAGTCAGGAAATTAATTGTTCCCAAATACTATTTCAATAAATTGTTTAAATGGCACATGTAGGGTAGATGACTTGTAACCACCCATATTCTAAATCTGTGCTCGAATTTTAAATCACGTGGTTTAGACTGTTAAATGCATTTTTTTTGTTTTTTCTTATTCTGTTATGTTTAGTTTTGTAAGTTGTAACTACTTCTAGGAAAATTTTCCCAAAATAAATGTTGGCTACTCAATATTCACTCTGTGAAACAACACTCTTGGATTATTATTATTTTCTTACTTGTTTGAGCAACAGTTTAAAATTATTGCATAAGAGTGCTCACTATTGTGTATTCATTGGTTAATTGTATTTTTAGAGACGAACAAGATAAACTCCATTGCTATGGCGCTGGATGGAATAGGCGTTTTGGCAAAAAAAATCATTGATTCTATATTAACTTGCCTACTGATCTAGGTAGATGTGTGCACAAGCGTTATGTCATGAAGTTGGAGATATCATTGGCATTCTCTCTCGTAAATTGACATAAATCATGATGGCATGTTTCAAGTTCCGCAGCCAGATTTTGTTAAAATCATCGATTGCATTCTATTGGCCTGCTTTGCACCAGTTGACAAGTTTTCTCTCAACATAAACTTAGAAACATGTTATGACATCGATAGATGGATCTTATATTTATCAAGAACTGGCATAAAAAATTGACCATGATATTATGACTGCATTGCAAGTTGTGTTAAAGAGATCACTGGATCATGATGGCCTTGTATGTGGGCTTCATGAAGCTGCTAAGGAAATTGAGAAGCATGCTGCTTAATTGTGTTCTTGTTGAAGACTGTGATCAACCTAATTATGTAATGTTGGTCAAAGCACTGTGTCTGACCACAACGTGCACTTGGTTATTGTTCCTAGTGCTAAAACTCTTGGAGAGTAGGCAGGGTTATGCAAAATTGATGATGAGGGTAAAGCAAGGAAGGTTGTAGGGTGTTCTTGCTTGGTCATCAAGGAGTATGGTGAGGAATTTGAAGGTCTAAGCATCGTTCAGAATTACATGAAGTCTCAGTGAGTTAATATTTAGATAATTCAGGTCATACCAGTTTAGCAAACAATGTTGTTAATTTTCTCTTGTAATGCTAAGTTTGATGATTTGATGTATTCTGAACTCTGTTTGGATTTTTATGTTTGGTTATGAAAAAAAATAGATATTGTAGGATTAGGATGAATGATTTTTTGAGGGCAATTTAATTGTTAAATACTAAAATTTTCTCACTTATAAACTGTTAATAAAACTACTAAAAATTTACACTTTTAGTTTATCTGCTTTGTTAGGCAAGTTTTTTAATTGCGATCACTACAATTTTTACATGTTTAATTTTGTGAATTGAGAGAATTATTATACTTACGCGTTTAATTTTGTGAATTGAGATAATTATTATTTTTGTGGCAAAATTTTATCTAAGACATAGAACTTAATTTTGTGAATGTAAAGTTGGTTCTATTGTATACTTGGGAATATTATTAATTTATTATTGAAATTAACAATGTTTGTACTGCTAATAACTTGATGTTCTTGCTAGCATTTGGATGTTGGTGATGTTCGAAAGCATCTTCCATTGGTTTTCCCTATCAAACACGTGATGGTTTGTATCAATTCTGAAGATTTACAAGAAGCGTTGGCTGCTTTTTGCATCTTCAAAAGTTCCCCATTTATACAAACACTACACTTAAGGGTATATGTGTTCAAGAAAATAATAATTCCTTCTCACTTGTTTGACTCCATACATATTGCCTAATGTATCTAAATAAGTGCTTTGGCACATTAATGCTAAATCTTTAATCGCTTATATTATCCTTCAAGAGTTTCGGTAACTAATATTTCTTGAAAAACACACATGCTTGCATGCATGATCATTGATGATAGCTATCGGTGTATCCAAATTAACGATCATTATTTGTACAAAATATTATCATTATTTATTTCTTGTTTTATGCAGTTATATTCTAAAAAAGAAAGAAGCAAGGTTGTCTGCTGATGGGTTCTTGTAACGACCCAGAGAATCTGAACCAATTTAAAATTTTTAAATTGGCTAAAATAATGGATTTTAAATATTTAAAATAAATATTTTGAATAATGGCGATGAAAACTGAGTTTGAATCGACAATTGAAAACGAATATAATTAATTATAATTATAAACAAGGCCTGAAATGGCGTGGCAGTTTCAAAAATTGAATTCAAACTTTGTCGGACTGTACCGGGTGCAAAACAATCCGGATTTTAGTGAAACCAAAAATATTTAAATCTGTTAGAGAATACCTTTCTAACGAATTTGAAAAATCGAAATTTGATAGCGGGAATCAAAAGATATGTCCAGTTGAGAATTCTGAATAGTCGCTATGGAATTCAGGCCCTTAAAAATGGACATTTTGCAAACGACCTCGGATTTCGACGAAACCACTTTTGTTGGGTCCGGGATGTAAAGTTATTGCTAGGTTTCAAATTCCATAATTTTTCGAATCAATATGTGAGCGTGGCAAAGGAAAACGCGTTTGACCAGTTTCAGTTGATTTTAATCGACTGGAAATTGGCCATTTTTCAAACGGTCTCAGATTTCGACGAAACTAGTTTTGTTAGGACCGTATCGTCGATACGAAGCTAGAAAATATTTTTCTGGAATTTTTCTAGTTAGTATGTGACCCCGGTAATTTGAAATGCGCGTTCAAATTCAATATATAGAGTTAAATGTATATTTGAAGAAAACTGATTGTAACGATCGAATCAGCTTGCGATACATATCCCATTGTGTTCGGGATGGGGCTAATTAGCTAGGGGCGTCACTAGTTGGGTTTGATATGGTGTTCGTTTGAAAAATCACATTTAAACGAAATAAATAAATAAAATAATATAAAAACATTTTCTATAACCCCCCCCCAATTAAAACCCTACCCTTTCACTTATCTTCTGCCGCCAGTATCGTTCAGTGGCCAGGAATGATCGAAACTTCCTCCCTCTAATTCCATTTATCCATTTCGATTTTCAACCAATTCCAAACCGAAAATAATTCAGCACTTCGAGCTCTCTCCATCCATACGGCTTTGATGGGATAATCCGATCCGTGGTGTTCGATTTCGGAGCCCAAAGGGGCCGGAGTTCGTGACAAAATTACGACGCAGGGGGACTTCGAGCTTGACGTGGTGGCGACCGTGGGTAGCAATGGCGGAGGCGCGCGACATGGTGGAGGTTGATCGGCCTCTGGCCCATCGTGGCGTCGGTGAAGTCCAGCCCTAGCTGGCGAACGGGATCGAGATTCTCCGGGAAGAAGAAGACCAGCGACAGTGTAAATTTTTATTTTATCCTTTAATTAGATTTAGGATAAAAAATAACCTAGTAGAAAAAAAAATCAGTTTGTTCTTTTTTTAATTTTAAGAATCACATTAGTATAAATAAAATAAAATGTAAATAACTTTGTTAAATATATATATATATATATATATTTTTTAAATAAAATTACTACAAAGCAATATAAAATGTGATTTTATTGGTAAAAGACTTTATTTTAAAATTATGTTTCTTTTGTTGATTTTTTTTAATATACAGAGCAATATAAAAATGTGATTATTAAATATATATAGCATTATAAAAAAAAATCATATCTTTCTCATATGTTAACGAAGTTCGATGAAACAGAAAACATGGTGACCGTGTGGACGCCTTCTACCTCTATAAAGAGGCCGCATATTTTTCTGAGCCTTCTACAATTTTTGGCAAAGCCGAAAGCAATGTGAGAATTTCTCACTCTTCAATTTCTTTTTCTAGCCATATATATATATGTGGAAATAAAAGTGAATTGCTATATATAAATATATATATATATATATATATATATACGCCCCTCGTCCACAAACCATGGACGATATTTATTGGTTGAAATTGTTGTGAAAATTGATTGATAGCGAATGATTGTTTGGGATTGTTTGTGGTTGATATTGGTTGATTGTGGTTGAAAAATACCCATTTGTGATTGAGAAATATTTGATTGAAACCACATAGGATTAGTTTGTGGAAATGAAATAAATATATATACATGCCGCCTGCGTGCGAACTAGATGCATGATCCCCATTGTCAAAAACCGCGAGGTTTTAAGGTAGAGCGAGGAGCCGTACTAGGGACGGTCCCGGTTTTAACTACCCTGCCGTTATGCTGCTGAAATTTTGAATAATATTCGTGTGTCTGAATTATTTTCATTTACTTAAACTATATTTATTCATTGAATAGAAAACCTTCATGTGTTGAATTAATATTCATTCGTTGATTAGAAATTCATGTGTTGAATGGTATTCGCGTTTTAAATATAAAAATCACATTTCTATCTATATATAGAAACTATAGAAAACCTTCATGTGTTGAATTGATATTCATTCGTTGATTAGAAATTCATGTGTTGAATGGTATTCGCGTTTTAAATATAAAAATCACATTTCTATCTATATATAGAAACTATAGAAAACCTTCATGTGCTGAATTGATATTCATTCGTTGATTAGAAATTCATGTGTTGAATGGTATTCGCGTTTTAAATATAAAAATCACATTTCTATCTATATATGGAAACTATAGAAAACCTTCATGTGTTGAATTGATATTCATTCGTTGATTAGAAATTCATGTGTTGAATGGTATTCGCGTTTTAAATATAAAAATCACATTTCTATCTATATATAGAAACTATAGAAAACCTTCATGTGTTGAATTGATATTCATTCGTTGATTAGAAATTCATGTGTTGAATGGTATTCGCGTTTTAAATATAAAAATCACATTTCTATCTATATATAGAAACTATAGAAAACCTTCATGTGTTGAATTGATATTCATTCGTTGATTAGAAATTCATGTGTTGAATGGTATTCGTGTTTTAAATATAAAAATCACATTTCTATCTATATATAGAAACTATAGAAAACCTTCATGTGTTGAATCGATATTCATTCGTTGAATTGAAATTCATGTGTTGAATGGTATTCATATTTTGAAATAAATTGTTTGATAATAAAATCATCTTTTATCGACTATATGAACTGTGTAAAATAATCTCGTTTTAAAAGAAATTGTTTTATGATAAAAATCCTATTTTTGTCACCTATATGAACTATATAGAATAATAGTGTTTTGAAATGAATTGTTTTACAATAAAAATCACATTTTTATTGTATGCATGAATCGTTGAAATGTGAAGTGTTAAAAATAGCCACTTGTTCAAAATAAACATATATGAGTTGGAATATTCATTAATTAGATAATGAAATGATTTGCACCTATGTATGTAACATTAGAATGAATGGTGTTTTTTTAAACCAAATAGAAATCAAATATGAAGTCGAATAGAAAATGATAAATAGTAAGAACTATATATATGTGTACATGTATATTCATTGAACAGGTTATAGCAAAGGGGCTAGAGAAGAGGAATAAAATTTTGTGCTCGACAAATAGGTACACATTTACTGTTTTGTTTGGGTGATGATTTTATGAGCCTCTTGGCTAGCCGCTTGGCTTTTTTCTTTTTCTTTTTGAGATTAGAAGGACCGGGAAAGCTATTTGCGATTTCCCGATGCTCCCGGTGCAGGGGAGGTTATGGCGAAATTTTCCAAAATTTTAAGGCGTTAGTGAAATATTTGAAGTGAAAACGATATTGAAATCATTGAATGAACTATATTTATATAAATATATAAATATAAATAAAATTAAAACGAAACGTGGCCGTGCAGTTCGCATTTTGAAACTGTGATTTCATACAACTAGTACGGGGAATCCGACCATTGGATTTTCCCGAAACCTCAACCATCGGGTTCGCCTTGGAAATATCTTCCCAACGGCACCAACCTTGTAAAAATCCAACGGTTGGATTGTCTGGAATGTTTAATTCAAATCTGAAGAAAAACAGCGCCAGAAACGATTATATTTATTTATATATATAAATATAATTATATTTAATCGAATAACGACGCTGCAGTTCGTATTTTGAAATCGAAACTTCAAACGATTGTACCGGGAGATCCGACCGTCGGATTTTCGCGAAACTAGAACCGTTGGATTCGTTTTGAAAAGACCTTTCTAATGATGTAAATTTTGCGAAGATCCAACGGTTAGATTTTCAGATATGTGTAAATCAAATCTGAAGAAAAACAGCGCCACGGCCGCTTTATGGCCCGAAGCGTCGTTTTGAATAAATCAGCTATTTTAAAATAAATAAAAATAGCGATAAATCATTATAAAATATTGGAAACGTTATGGAATGGAAATAAACTGAATTTGCTTGATTTATGTGATATTTGATGGTTGAATGTGTTTGGTGTGAAAATTACATTAAAGAACAAAATTGGTGTTGTCGAATAATTTAACCATTGAAATAAATTGAATTGAAATTCTAAATATACGTGAATTATTTGAGAAGGCCGAGTTAATTCTCATTTCAAATAATTGACCGACGATTGAAAGTCGAGGATAAAGACAGTGGTCGAAGACCGGAGATCTTCACCTCGTTTGGATGGTAACCGAGGTCCTGATTGGGAGGCATCCCGAAATATGGATAATGAGTGGTGATCGTTCAGACGTACGTGGTGATCGATGGGTTTGCGAGGTATTTAGTGCCTCCGGTTTCGTTCAGACCCAGAACGGATTTGTAAATGGACTGTGTGTCCGACATTGGAATTTGTTCTGTGTGATTGATAGCCATCAGTTGCACGGTGTGAATTGCCAGTGTGGCATGCTAAGATGCAGTGATCAGGACTTCTGTTGAAAAGCAAAGTCTTGTGGTGATGATCAAAGCACCGCCTGTGTGGCGTAGCTTTGTGTATAACGTGAATTCGCGAGCCTCACACCCCGGTATGAACCTAAAACGGGAGAAGGACCTCAGGGAGGGCATGCGTTTCTTTCTAGCTAGGGTGGTGTCAGTGACCTACCAGCCCTGACATTTATATACTTTTCACCTATGTGGTTGTTGCTATTGCGAGGCGCCTCGGTTTGATCGGACGATCCGGGTCCGATGGAGTCATTCGTTGGCTCGTTTACGCCCCAAAGGGCGGGGAAATGTATTGTTCAGGCATTTTAATCCACATCGGTGGACCGGCCCTGACGATCCAAGGGTCGATACGCTCTGACCCTGTGGCTCTGGCTAGAGAGTCACGAAGTCGGTAAGGACTATCTTTTGCCTTGGTTCATGACGAAAATCCAATTTCCAAATACGTGACTGTGCGGTTTTGATTGTATACCTATATATGGCGACATAGTGGTATGGGGGCATTAATGCCGTCTATGATTGATAGTTATGATTTGAAATTGTTTTCAAAACATATAAACACTAGCAATAATATCAAATGCCTTTGTTTTATTCGTATCAAGCATATTTTGGCCGTTATAAGGTAAAAACTCTATCCTCCGGTTTGTGTTGCATTGTGTGATGGGAACTGAGTCTTATAACGGCTTCATTTTTATAAAATGCATTGCGTTGTTTAAAAGAAAGATTTGTTTTAAAGCACTGGCAATCCAATGGAGTAAACCCGTTCCACGAAAGTGGCGTGGTCCTGTGATTGGCCAAATTATATATGTGTTGAGTAGATTTCTCATACCAGTCCCATGACTGACTCGTAGTTTGTTTCACTCTCAAACTCGGGTGCCCCTTTTTCTACACGGGCAGCCTTGTATTCAGGTTTAGCTGGTTCTTTCTGGATAGCTGGAGCTGAAGATGGATTCTATCATTTATTTCTTTTTATGCTGTTCAGCTCCTATTGTACATATTGTGTTTGTTTTCCGCTGTAGACATTCATGTATAGCTGAACTGTATTTGTACTAAGTAAGATCCTGTATATTGTGTAACTCTGATGATTACTTTTATCCAGTATAATCTATTGTTCATTATCTGGTGTATTTATTTAATTCTGTTCTGCTATTGTATGTTTTGTGTTATATTCCAAAGATAACCCTTGTTTCCGTCTGATCGGGATTTCGGGTCGTCTCAACGTGGTATCAGAGCTTTGGTTAAGCTTAGTTCTGGAATATAACATTTGAACGAACTCGTCAGAAATAGAACCAGTAGTGTTCTAGGACGGGTAACTCAATACAGATAGGATCAGTAATATCCTAGTATGAGTAGCAGAATGAAATAACACATCGATAGACACATTTACATTCAAGTATTTGTCTCTATATTTTGAAATGTCTTTTCTGTTGACCTAACACTTGATCTGCTATTTGCAGAAGTACTAGAAAATGAGTGACAGGAACAGAAGAAATAATCGTATGGCTCGACCAGCTAATGAGCCAGTTGTGCTCCCACAGCCAGAATCCGATATAGAAGTTCTATTCAAGAGATTTCGGAATCTTGGTGGATCGCCATTCTTAGGCAAGGAGTCCATTATGGAAACACAAGCTTGGATTCGTTCGGCTGAGAAAATCTTCGAAGCATTAAAGCTGAGGGATAACCAGAAAAGATTACTGGCCTCCTAGGCTCTCAAAGATGAAGCTTTATTCTGGTGGGATTCAGTTATCAAAGGTAGTCCAGAAGGTGATATCACCTGGGACAGATTCAAAGTGATTTTCTTAGAAAGATTTACTCCTCCCGAAGCAACTGAGCGATTATGCGATGAATTTTCTTATCTGATACAAGGAGATATGACCATTCCCGAATATCATAAGAAATTCAATGAACTTTCTCACTTTGCTCCTCATCTAATTCAAAATCCGAAGAGGAAAAATATGAGATTTATTCACGGACTTCAAAGGAAATACCAGAATAAAGTATTGGGGCATGTGAAGCTTCCTTTTTCTGAAATGATATATATGGCCTATCAGTATGAAGATCTCCATAAGAAAGGAATGTTATGCGACGAAGAAGAAGTCAGTCCTAGTGTGATAGCAGAGTCGGAAACTGATATTCCTGAAGCTAGTACGACGTCTGAGATCAGTAAGAAGCCTAGTGCCAAGAGAAAAAGGGCTAAGTCTGGGAAAGAACCGGTGACAACAGCTATTTGCTCTAACTGCAATAAGAAAGGACATTTGTCGATAAGTTGCAGATCTTTAAAGAAACAAAGAAAAGAGGGATATAGAGCAAATCGAAAACAAAAGAAGAAAAGGTTCAGAACTGACGGGGAGTTCCAAGAGAATAGAGAGTGCAAACAGTGCCACGAGGCTGGTCATCTTGCAAAGGATTGCCCGCAGTTAAACAAGCCTAAAATGGTTCAAGTAAATGAAGTAGCAGAAACTTCTGAGCCCTCAGCTAGTCAAGAAAGGGCCGATGTTTTAGAAGGAACGCTTACTGTCAAAAATATTCCAGTCAAAGTACTGTTTGACACAGGCGCGTCCCGAAGCTTTATTGCCAAGAGTGCAGCTATGAAGCTGGATTTGAATTTGAAAAAGCTGAAGGAACCCATGACTGTCCAGAATCCGGTTGGGGGTTCCATTGATCTCAGTTGGGTTTGTGGAGTGCCGGTTTCTTTCTCTCGTTATCGGTTCCCTACCATCGCAGCCGTCATGAATTTTAAAGAGTTTGATCTTATCTTGGGGTTAGACTGGTTGAGCAAATATGAAGCTGAAGTTAAATGCGCCGACGGAGTCGTAAAGGCGAAGATTAAATCAGGTGATTATATAACCATTCCCTGTGAAGGTCAGAATGCTAATAGAAAAGACTTCTGGGCAGCTTTGAATGTTTCTCCATCCCAAATAGAAAATGTCCCCGAGATCGCAGAGAATATTCCCGACCTCATCAAAGATATTCCTATCGTCAAGAACTATGCGGATGTGTTCGATGAAGTCATTCGCTTACCTCCGCAGAGAGAAATAGATTTCAAAATTGCTTTAATTCCCAATGCAAGGTCAGTAGTTCACGCTATTCGAAAAATGTCCTTGAAAGAGATGGAGGAATTAGACAATCAAACAAGACAGCTAGTATGGAAGGGTCTGATCAGGCCTAGTTTCTCTGATTGGGGTGCAGCAGTGGTATTTGTCCCAAAATCTGACGGTACTCTACGGCTATGTGTGGATTATCGTGATCTGAACAAACAGACAATAAAGAACAAGTATCCATTGCCGCGGATTGATGATTTGTTGGATCGATTAAATGGCGCACAAGTATTTTCACGAATGGACCTAGCTACAGGCTTCCATCAACTTCGAATTGCCGAAGAGTGTGTTCCAATGACAGCGTTCAGAGGCCCCGACCTATTCTACGAGTGGTTAGTAATGCCATTCGGCTTATGTAACGCTCCAGCTTACTTCGTCGATCTAATGAATAGAGTGTTCAGAGGAGTTTTGAATAAATTTTTTCTGGTTTTCATTGACGATATTCTAATCTTCTCTAAATCAAAGGCCGAACATGAAAAGCATCTGGAACACGTTCTAGAAATCCTCAGAAGGAATGTATTGAAAGCCAAGTTTTCCAAATGTATATTCTGGCAAGATGAAGTGAAATTTCTGGGCCATGTTGTATCGAAAGAAGGAATTGCTGTGGATCCAAGTAAAATCACGGCTATTCAAAATTGGAAACAGCCCAGTACTCCCACTGAAGTCCGCAGTTTTCTCGGATTGGCTAGCTATTACCGGAAGTTCGTTAAAAACTTTTCGAAGATATCTGGTCATTTAACGAAGCTTACGAAGAAGCATTCTAAGTTCAAATGGACTCCATAAAGTAAGGAGTCTTTCGAAGAGCTAAAGTTAAGACTAACAACAGCTCCAGTGTTAACCATCATCGATGGCAACCAAGATTTAAAGGTCTGGACTGATGCTTCGAGAGAAGGCCTTGGCGCAGTGTTAATGCAAAGAGGCCAAGTAATTGCTTATGCTAGTCGTCAACTGAAGCCACACGAGAAAAACTATGTAACTCATGATCTTGAGTTATTGGCTATCATATTCTCTTTGAAAATCTAGAGACACTATCTTCTGGGTGAGAGATTTGAACTGTTTACAGATCACCAGTCGTTAAAGTATCTGTTCACTCAGAAGGACTTGAACTTGAGGCAGCAACGTTGGCTGGAGTTTCTTGCAGCATATGACTTTGAAATTATATATACTCCAGGAAAAGCCAATGTCGTGGCTGATGCGTTAAGCAGAAAGAATGTAATGATCGCCAGCTTTATTATCACGACATCCTTGATTAACAAAATATCTATTGTTCAGAAGGAGGATAACTTTATTAAAGATATGATCAAGAGGATTCAGAAAGGTGAACCCTCGTGTTTTCAAATAAATAACGACGAGACCTTGAGGTTGAAAGGAAGGATTTGTGTTCCTGACATCCCAGAGTTAAAAAGGGAAGTGTTAGACGAGTGTCACAAGTCCAAGCTGAGTATCCATCCTGGCGTGGCCAAAATGTATAACAATCTCAAAAGAACATTCTGGTGGAAGGCTATGAAGAGAGACGTTTCAATATATGTTAGCCGATGCCCTACTTGCCAGCTAGTCAAGAGCGACCAACAGAAATTGGCTGGATTGTTACAACCGCTAGAAGTTCCTGGTTGGAAGTGGGAACATATTTCTATGGATTTCATTGATGGTCTGCCCAGAACCAGAAAAGGTAATGACAGTATTTGGGTGATCGTAGATCGCTTCACGAAGACCGCCCATTTCATACCTGTCAGATCAAATAGAACTGCTCAGAGTCTGGCGCAGATATACTTCAGGGAAATAGTTAGACTACATGGAGTGCCGCTCAGTATAGTCAGTGATAGAGATACAATATTCACTAGCAAATTCTGGGAAGCATTTCAAGTAGAACTCGGAACGAAGTTAAACCTAAGCACCGCTTATCATCCTCAGACATACGGTCAGACTGAGAGGGTGAATCGCATTTTAGAAGATCTATTGCGGGCTTGTGTTCTAGATTTCGGTGGATCATGGGAAGACAATCTACATTTGGCTGAATTCTCTTATAATAACAGCTACCAGGCGAGTCTGACAATGTCGCCATTCGAAGCATTATACGGTAGACCGTGTCGATCTCCTGCTTGTTGGGTCGAGCCTGGAAATAGACATGTGTTGGGTCCCGATATGATTCGAGAAGCTGCCGACAAAGTCGATTTTATTAAGAAGCGATTACTTGCCGCTCAAAGCCGACAAAAGAGCTATGCCGATAGAAGAAGAAGAGATATATCCTTTGAAGTTGGCGACTACGTATATTTGAAGGTATCGCCGATGAGAGGAGTTATCCGGTTCGATAAAACTGGAAAGTTGGCACCCAAATTCATTGGTCCGTTTCCTATTCTGGAACGGATCGGAACTCTCCCTTATAGGGTCAAACTGCCTGATTGGTTGCCTGAAATTCATGATGTATTTCACATATCTCAACTTCGAAAGCACGTTCATGATCCAGACTTGATCGTGGAAGAAGCAGCTCAACATGACATTGAAATAACCCCAGAATTAGCTGTGAGAAGAGAGCCGCTAAAGATAATAGGCAAAGAAACCAAAGAGCTGAGGAACAAGAAGGTTCGCTTAGTCAAAGTGCAATAAAGTGGAGATCCGCGAGATTGTACTTGGGAAACTGAGGAGAGCATTCAGAAGGCTTATCCTAGGTGCCGAGTGGATATCTCTGATTGACTCTGGTGCAAGGTACATTTACCATACTTTGCACTACCATTCAATTCTCTACTCTATTGTTATTTTCTTTTCATAGATGTGCACTTTTAATCATATAGTCTGAATGATTTTTAAAGGGTATAGGATTTGAGTAGTGTATCTTTGAAGGTTAAAAATAATTGGATTGGTTGTTGTGTTGTGTGATTGTAGATTTATCAAACCACTTTCGACTTTGTTCCTTTTCGGGGACGAAAAGTTTTAAGTGGGGGAGATTGTAACGACCCAGAAAATCTGAACCAATTTAAAAATTTTAAATTGGCTAAAATAATGGATTTTAAATATTTAAAATAAATATTTTGAATAATGGCGATGAAAACTGAGTTTGAATCGACAATTGAAAATGAATATAATTAATTATAATTATAAACAAGGCCTGAAATGGCGTGGCAGTTTCAAAAATTGAATTCAAACTTTGTCGGACTGTACCGGGTGCAAAACAATCCGGATTTTAGTGAAACCAAAAATATTTAAATCTGTTAGAGAATACCTTTCTAACGAATCTGAAAAATCGAAATTTGATAGCGGGAATCAAAAGATATGTCAAGTTGAGAATTCTGAATAGTCGTTATGGAATTCAGGCCCTTAAAAATGGACATTTTGCAAACGACCTCGGATTTTGACGAAACCACTTTTGTTGGGTCCGGGATGTGAAGTTATTGCTAGGTTTCAAATTCCATAATTTTTCGAATCAATATGTGAGCGTGGCAAAGGAAAACGCGTTTGACCAGTTTCAGTTGATTTTAATCGACTGGAAATTGGCCATTTTTCAAACGGTCTCAGATTTCGACGAAACTAGTTTTGTTAGGACCGTATCGTCAATACGAAGCTAGAAAATATTTTTCTGGAATTTTTCTAGTTAGTATGTGACCCCGGTAATTTGAAATGCGCGTTCAAATTCAATATATAGAGTTAAATGTATATTTGAAGAAAACTGATTGTAACGATCGAATCAGCTTGCGATACATATCCCATTGTGTTCGGGATGGGGCTAATTAGCTGGGGGCGTCACTAGTTGGGTTTGATATGGTGTTCGTTTGAAAAATCACATTTAAACGAAATAAATAAATAAAATAATATAAAAACATTTTCTATAACCCCCCCCCCCCCAATTAAAACCCTACCCTTTCACTTATCTTCTGCCGCCAGTATCGTTCAGTGGCCAGGAATGATCGAAACTTCCTCCCTCTAATTCCACTTATCCATTTCGATTTTCAACCAATTCCAAACCGAAAATAATTCAGCACTTCGAGCTCTCTCCATCCATACGGCTTTGATGGGATAATCCGATCCGTGGTGTTCGATTTCGGAGCCCAAAGGGGCCGGAGTTCGTGACAAAATTACGACGCAGGGGGACTTTGAGCTTGACGTGGTGGCGACCGTGGGTAGCAATGGCGGAGGCGCGCGACATGGTGGAGGTTGATCGGCCTCTGGCCCATCGTGGCGTCGGTGAAGTCCAGCCCTAGCTGGCGAACGGGATCGAGATTCTCCGGGAAGAAGAAGACCAGCGACAGTATAAATTTTTATTTTATCCTTTAATTAGATTTAGGAAAAAAAATAACCTAGTAGAAAAAAAAATTAGTTTGTTTTTTTTTTAATTTTAAGAATCACATTAGTATAAATAAAATAAAATGTAAATAACTTTGTTAAATATATATATATATATATATTTTAAATAAAATTACTACAGAGCAATATAAAATGTGATTTTATTGGTAAAAGACTTTATTTTAAAATTATGTTTTTTTTTAATATACAGAGCAATATATAAATGTGATTATTAAATATATATATAGCATTATAAAAAAAAATCATATCTTTCTATTATGTTAACGAAGTTCGATGAAACAGAAAACATGGTGACCGTGTGGACGCCTTCTACCTCTTAGAAGAGGCCGCATATTTTTCTGAGCCTTCTACAATTTTTGGCAAAGCCGAAAGCAATGTGAGAATTTCTCACTCTTCAATTTCTTTTTCTAGCCATATATATGTGTGTGGAAATAAAAGTGAATTGCTATATATAAATATATATATATATATATACGCCCCTCGTCCACAAACCATGGACGATATTTATTGGTTGAAATTGTTGTGAAAATTGATTGATAGCGAATGATTGTTTGGGATTGTTTGTGGTTGATATTGGTTGATTGTGGTTGAAAAATACCCATTTGTGATTGAGAAATATTTGATTGAAACCACATAGGATTAGTTTGTGGAAATGAAATAAATATATATACATGCCGCTTGCGTGCGAACTAGATGCATGATCCCCATTGTCAAAAACCGCGAGGTTTTAAGGTAGAGCGAGGAGCCGTACTAGGGACGGTCCCGGTTTTAACTACCCTGCCGTTATGCTGCTGAAATTTTGAATAATATTCGTGTGTTTGAATTATTTTCATTTTCTTAAACTATATTTATTCATTGAATAGAAAACCTTCATGTGTTGAATTAATATTCATTCGTTGATTAGAAATTCATGTGTTGAATGGTATTCGCGTTTTAAATATAAAAATCACATTTCTATCTATATACAGAAACTATAGAAAACCTTCATGTGTTGAATTGATATTCATTCGTTGATTAGAAATTCATGTGTTGAATGGTATTCGCGTTTTAAATATAAAAATCACATTTCTATCTATATATAGAAACTATAGAAAACCTTCATGTGTTGAATTGATATTCATTCGTTGATTAGAAATTCATGTGTTGAATGGTATTCGCGTTTTAAATATAAAAATCACATTTCTATCTATATATAGAAACTATAGAAAACCTTCATGTGTTGAATTGATATTCATTCGTTGATTAGAAATTCATGTGTTGAATGGTATTCGCGTTTTAAATATAAAAATCACATTTCTATCTATATATAGAAACTATAGAAAACCTTCATGTGTTGAATTGATATTCATTCGTTGATTAGAAATTCATGTGTTGAATGGTATTCGCGTTTTAAATATAAAAATCACATTTCTGTCTATATATAGAAACTATAGAAAACCTTCATGTGTTGAATTGATATTCATTCGTTGATTAGAAATTCATGTGTTGAATGGTATTCGCGTTTTAAATATAAAAATCACATTTCTATCTATATATAGAAACTATAGAAAACCTTCATGTGTTGAATCGATATTCATTCGTTGAATTGAAATTCATGTGTTGAATGGTATTCATATTTTGAAATAAATTGTTTGATAATAAAATCATCTTTTATCGACTATATGAACTGTGTAAAATAATCTCGTTTTAAAAGAAATTGTTTTATGATAAAAATCCTATTTTTGTCACCTATATGAACTATATAGAATAATAGTGTTTTGAAATGAATTGTTTTACAATAAAAATCACATTTTTATTGTATGCATGAATCGTTGAAATGTGAAGTGTTAAAAATAGCCACTTGTTCAAAATAAACATATATGAGTTGGAATATTCATTAATTAGATAATGAAATGATTTGCACCTATGTATGTAACATTAGAATGAATGGTGTTTTTTTAAACCAAATAGAAATCAAATATGAAGTCAATAGAAAATGATAAATGGTAAGAACTATATATATGTGTACATGCATATTCATTGAACAGGTTATAGCAAAGGGGCTAGAGAAGAGGAATAAAATTTTGTGCCCGACAAATAGGTACACATTTACTGTTTTGTTTGGGTGATGATTTTATGAGCCTCTTGGCTAGCCGCTTGGCATTTTTCTTTTTCTTTTTGAGATTAGAAGGACCGGGAAAGCTATTTGCGATTTCCCGATGCTCCCGGTGCAGGGGAGGTTATGGCGAAATTTTCCAAAATTTTAAGGCGTTAGTGAAATATTTGAAGTGAAAACGATATTGAAATCATTGAATGAACTATATTTATATAAATATATAAATATAAATAAAATTAAAACGAAACATGGCCTTGCAGTTCGCATTTTGAAACCGTGATTTCATACAACTAGTACGGGGAATCCGACCATTGGATTTTCCCGAAACCTCAACCATCAGGTTCGCCTTGGAAATATCTTCCCAACGGCACCAACCTTGTAAAAATCCAACGGTTGGATTGTCTGGAATGTTTAATTCAAATCTGAAGAAAAACAGCGCCAGAAACGATTATATTTATTTATATATATAAATATAATTATATTTAATCGAATAACGACGCTGCAGTTCGTATTTTGAAATCGAAACTTCAAACGATTGTACCGGGAGATCCGACCGTCGGATTTTCGCGAAACTAGAACCGTTGGATTCGTTTTGAAAAGACCTTTCTAATGATGTAAATTTTGCGAAGATCCAACGGTTAGATTTTCAGATATGTGTAAATCAAATCTGAAGAAAAACAGCGCCACGGCCGCTTTATGGCCCGAAGCGTCGTTTTGAATAAATCAGCTATTTTAAAATAAATAAAAATAGCGATAAATCATTATAAAATATTGGAAACGTTATGGAATGGAAATTAACTGAATTTGCTTGATTTATGTGATATTTGATGGTTGAATGTGTTTGGTGTGAAAATTACATTAAAGAACAAAATTGGTGTTGTCGAATAATTTAACCATTGAAATAAATTGAATTGAAATTCTAAATATACGTGAATTATTTGAGAAGGCCGAGTTAATTCTCATTTCAAATAATTGACCGACGATTGAAAGTCGAAGATAAAGACAGTGGTCGAAGACCGGAGATCTTCACCTCGTTTGGATGGTAACCGAGGTCCTGATTGGGAGGCATCCCGAAATATGGATAATGAGTGGTGATCGTTCAGACGTACGTGGTGATCGATGGGTTTGCGAGGTATTTAGTGCCTCCGGTTTCGTTCAGACCCAGAACGGATTTGTAAATGGACTGTGTGTCCGACATTGGAATTTGTTCTGTGTGATTGATAGCCATCAGTTGCACGGTGTGAATTGCCTGTGTGGCATGCTAAGATGCAGTGATCAGGACTTCTGTTGAAAAGCAAAGTCTTGTGGTGATGATCAAAGCACCGTGATTGACATTGAAAAGTGTTTATTTTATGACTCTTATGCTTTATCTTTTGTAAATAAATAAATGATACTTTGGGTATTTTTTATGTGTTTTTACAGATTTCAAGTGTTGCCTCCTTCAATTCAAATCAAAGGCCAACTACAAGAAAGAGCTACTTCCTCACATCAAATTCATTTCAATTGCAAAAGAAGTAGTAGCTCACCGGTAAAGGCATAGGAATTGGTGCTGAGAGACCCGAGTTCGAACTCCGTCAAGCTCACTTTTTGCCAAAGAAACGGAGCGCGTTCACACTGGCCCTTTGCTTTGAGAAATATTTGGACTAGTGTTATGTTATATATATACATACACATATTCATGTGTATGTATTTATGATGTGCACCAATTAACATTTCAGCAATAGCCATTTTCTTATCATGGAATTAAATTCAAATCATTCAATTTCAATTAGAATAATTTCTGATTGAATTGCTGCCAAGAAAAGATCCATTGTGAAGATTTTATCCTTTGTGCCTTGGGATTCTAATAAGCATCCTTGTTTGGAAGAATCAATTACATGCACCAATCAATTAGCCACATGAGAGAATTGAGAGATATGGAAAACATTTACCATAATATGCCAGATTTTTCTCCAATCAAGCCGAGTCAAGGAAGGCAAGAGATATTCATGAATGAGGAGGCCCATTTATTCACAGACCTAATTAGGGTTTTTCCATTCTCATCTATAAATATGTGTTGTAACCATTGTAAAAAAATCATTCATTCTTCTGTACTCTCTTTTAGTTTTAATAAAGCTTTCTTTTCTCTAGTTTCTGCATTTTATTTTCATGGCAAATTGTGTTGTCTAGTCAATTAGATTTTCTAGAACACAATTTGCTATTGCTTCTATTTTCTTACTAGTGATTGACCGTCTGATTAGATTCAGCGGTAATCCTAGTTTTTATTTTCAGTTGTTGATTTCTTTTCTGCAATTTTATTTCCATTGTTCTATTTTATCTTTAATCGTTGAATTTATTACAGATCTGATTAGATTCGATTCTGCAGTAAATTTAATTGCATCTTTTAATTGTAGTTTCACTTTTTATTCTGTTTTGCAAAATCAACCTCCAGCTTCGTCTAACACGCCCAAGAAAAAAATAAATAATAAGTTTTAATTAAACCTCCCTGTGTTCGACCTGTATGCTACACCCCTGTATGCTTGTAAAATTTATTACAAATGTCGCGCTTTTCTAATTCATAGATTAGCGACGATCAAGTTTTTGGCGCCGTTGTCGGGGAGGCAATAATTA
The DNA here is from genome assembly GCA_030737875.1 of Allium sativum. Lineage (NCBI taxonomy): Eukaryota > Viridiplantae > Streptophyta > Magnoliopsida > Asparagales > Amaryllidaceae > Allium > Allium sativum. Next base: position 1,052,701,367 of record CM060913.1, read on the forward strand.
AATTTTATTATTTATTTAATTTCTGATTCGTTTTAGTTTTTATTTTATTTTCATTTTTTTTACTTTTGTTTCTTGTATATATATATATATATATATATATATATAAAATCTTGATTGGTTAGATTTTGTATTGTTCAATGATACCTTAATCTACCAAATAAGAGAACAAAAATTCTTGCCACATTTTCTTTTAATCTGTTGCCTTATTTTCTGATTTCTTTCCTTACAATCCTTTCCAGTTATCAGTACATTGCCTTTCATCATGTACAAGTCTTGAAAAAAAAAAGCTTTTAATTTTCCTTTATTTCTTTCCTTCTTCCCACTTTCTTTCCAATCTTATACATTCTTTTCCTTCTTTTACACAAAAACAAAAAAAAAAATCCCTGCTACAATTTTTTCTTTCCTCTCTATAATCTTCTTCATATACGAGACCACTCCATCTCGCTGCCCAATACCCCATCCACCTTCGAATTCCTTCGAACTCATAAACTCAGTCCGTACACTGTCAATTTCCCCTTCACCAACCATACAGCAATTCCAAACTTCACCCCTACGCAAATACAAACAGACCCCTCACCATCATCCACTCTTCTGCAACCGAATACCCCAGATCCAAACGTTCGAACCCAAATTATCACAACAGCCTACCTTCCTCTTCATCCCTACATCACCATCAACTACATCTCCATTGTTCAAAACGTCAACCAACTTCCCCATCCAAGCACCTTACTTTCACCGGAAACACCCCAATCCCATCGCAATAACCCAAAAACCGACAACCTATTTCAACATAACAACTCCTCCCCTCTACAACAAATACCGCAACCACCTGCTGCTAAAATCGGAATCCTTGAAACTCTCAAATCCGAACTGCAACGTTCATCAGCACCATCACAGGACCATCAACCTTTCATTTACTTTTCCGAACATTGCCACCCACAGCTAACAGCACCTCCCGTCATCGCATCACAGAAAATTGCCATTGAACAAAACCACAAAATTTCGAATACAACCCCCAAATCTGATTCGAAATCACCAGAACCACAAGTTTAAGCCCAATTCGAAATTTGGGAACAAGCCCGAGTTGGAACCAAGATAACAAGCATACTCCATCGATTTCAAGATTCATATCGATTTCAAAAAAAAAAAAATAGAAAGCGGCGAGAGGTTTCTGTTGTTGGATTCAATTCTTTTGAGTTCTGAGTTGATAGCTTGTCTTGGTATTAGCTGTGTTCTATTAAAAAAAAAAGGGGAGAGAAAGGGTTAAATTTTTATTTCGAACTGACTGTGTTGTTGGGGTATATTGACCAGAAAGCCATATTTGGTTTAAGCTTTGTGCGCGGCTTCGAAGGTGTTTGTGCGTGGATTTTTACGGTGTGATTGCGTGAGTAATGTTTATTTGAATCTGGTTAGTTTAGTTGAGATTTGATTTTGCTGGGTCATTTTGTTTGTTTGTTTTCCCATGTTTATGTTGTTGTTTTTTTTGGTTATTTAGTTTAGTTTAATTTTTCCTTCTAGTATAACAATTCCTGTTTGATTCTGGTTTCTTTTGCTATATATTTGATTTCTTAAAAAAAAAACGGAGAATTTTTCATAACAGGTACAGTGGTAGTTAGAAAAAGGTCCTAAAAAAATTTTTTCTGGGCTCCTAGCCCGAACCCGTGCCGCAGCGCAGTCAAGCAATTAATAGAAGGGGACAACAACAGAAAGCAGCGGACGATTCAGATGGGTTGGAGCGGTTGCACACCAAGTGGGGTGTGAACGCGCTAGCGCTTCCCAAATTCACTGGAGGACTGCCGATCAAGGTGAAAACTTTTAAAACTCTACAGGTGCTCTGCTGCAAAAAGGAAAAAGAAAAAATATATAGACAATTGTTGTAAAAAATTTCTGCAGGGGCAGCGGCTTTGAATGTACAATTTTTAATTTCTGCAATTATTTTGTGTGATTGCTGTTCTCTCTGCATTTTTATTCATTCTGTTAAGGGCAATACCCCAATTCACATAAGGTGAGGAATTTCACCACTCTTTCCTTAGCCCACAAATTGCATTTCATCGTATAATCTGACTAATAATAACGGTTAGACGTTGGACTTAAGGGAGTCACGGGCTCATCTAGGGCTTAATTATATTGTGATAGTTGATTCATTTGGAACGAATTATTTCTTGGTGTCTAGACTACGGCAGAGAAATAACCGTTTATAAACATTACGGTGATTCGTAAATATTATATCGGTTGTTACTCTGAAGGTACTTAAACCTTTGGCTGCATTGCTAGGGTGATTCCTGGTGCACCGATAACTCCTGTCCGTTAACTGGCTAAGAAATCTTTTGATCTAAGTAATCAAACGCATCACTTTATAATTTTGGGTTAAGAGCCAATAAGGACAGAAAACTTCATTGTAGCTAATTTCTGTGCTTGCATTTAACAACAATGAGTGAAAAAAGTGTTAGCCAACAAAATTCTCCTATGGGTTCTCGTATCAACCAAAATTTTCCAACCGAATTGGATCAAAATCGAGTAAATCAAAATTTTCCAAACTTTGGGGATCAAAATCAAATAAATCAAAAATTTCAAAATCTCAATATCCAAGTGGATAGACCTTTGTCTCTTCGTGATCGATGTTATCCTACTAGGACCGTTCAACCATCTGTCATTGTGTTCCCACCAGCTGAAGGAAACAATTTTGAGCTTAAACATTCTTTTATCCAAGGGGTACCAAAATTTACTGGGTCTGAAAATGCTTATGAATTTCTAAGTGAATTTGAATTGTATGCGTCCACAACAAAAATGCAACAACTATCTAACGAATCGATCAAGCTAAGGCTAATTCCATTTGCACTACTTGAAAGCGCTAAAAGATGGCTAAATTCTCTTCCACGACATTCCATAAGAAGTTGGGATGAATTTGTCACTGTATTCTTGAAAAAGTTTTTCCCTTTCCATAAAACTCTGAAAATCCGAACCGAGATAAATCAATTTTGTCAAAATGAGGGGGAAACTTTTTCAAAATACTTTGAGAGATTCAACCAGCTATTATATAGTTGTCCTCATCATGGAATTCTAAAAGATCACTTATGTCAAATTGCATATGAAGGTCTCAACTATCAGACTAGAACTCAACTAGAATCAATGTGTGGAGGAGACTTTATGTCTAAAACAGCCGATGAAGCTTGGCGGTTTTTAGAAGATTATTCTGAAAAGGACATGCAATGGGAATCGATTCGTGTTCCCATTCGTACTTCTACTAGAGGTGTGCATGTCGTGGACCCAAGTCAAACTCCATTAGAAAATCAAACTCCTCAAGCCGGAGAAGGGTTACCCCACTATTACTCTCAAGACCAAGTCAATGCCATAGCTCAAAATAATCCTTACTCATCCACGTACAACCCTGGTTGGAGGAACCACCCAAATTTTTCCTGGTCAAACCCCAATAATTCGGCTAACCCATCTCACGTGCAACCCTTTATTCCCAATCCGAATTACCAAGGTCCACCCCCCAATTCTCAAACCTCTCAAGCTACACCTCAACCCAAACAACCTTATAGGCACCCCAATTTTCAATCATCAAACCAATCATCTCAGTCTTCTCAACCATCACAAGATATTGGGCGTCTAGAAAAACAGATGAACTCTTACGAAGCTAAAATAAACTCGCAAGACGCTAAAATGGACCAAATGTTTAATATGATGAAGGAATTTATGAAAACTCATGAGAAGGGAAAATTGCCGAGTCAATCAGAGGTGAATCCGAAATATAACTCTCGTGCTGTAAATTCTTGTGAGGACGAAAACCATAATCCAGTCAACGCTATTACAACCCTTCGATCTGGAAAGAGGATTGATAATAACGTGGGAGACCCTGACGAACCTTCTAACTCGACCCCAATCCCCAATCTTGATGACCACCCATTAGCTTCGAATGGCAATTCTTCTAAACCTCAAGTTTCCTTAAATGTTGGCAATCCCAACAGTTCTTCTCCCAGTGTCGGCAAACCCGACCCACCTTTGAAAATTAATGTTGGCAATACCAACATTCCATCTTCTACGACCTTGGATGAACCTTCTTCTTCGAATGATGAAACTCATCACAGAGTCGAAAAACCAGTAGCTCCTTTTCCTCATAGACTCAATAATAAGAAGAAAGCGGCAAATTTCGATAAAATTCTGGAAATTTTCAAACAAGTCCATGTGAACATTCCTCTTTTAGACACCATTGAACAAATCCCTCAATATTCCAAATGTCTTAAGGAATTGTGCACACAAAAACGTGCGACCAATGTCCCAAAAACAGCCTTTCTAACTGCAAATACAAGCTCTGTTCTTTCAAATCTTGCCCCAGTCAAGTATAAAGACCCTGGCTGCCCTACGATTGATTGTAAAATAGGAAGCACTCACATCTCTCGTGCCCTACTCGACCTCGGTGCCAGTGTCAACCTTCTCCCTTATACTGTCTATCGTCAACTTGGACTAGGGGAGATTAAACCAATAAACATCACACTTCAACTGGCCGATCGATCTGTCAAAAAGCCATTGGGAATTATCGAAGACATCTTGATACAGATCGAACAGTTTTACTTCCCTGTCGATTTTATAGTTCTAGAAACAGAGCCTGTCTCAAATCCCAACGTTCAAATACCATTGATCTTAGGACGCCCTTTCTTAGCAACCTCTAATGGTGTCATTAATTGTAGGAATGGTCAGCTTCGACTTTCCTTCGGGCACCTAACCATTGAGCTAAACATCTTTAATCTCAACAAGCAACCTAGGGATTTTGAGATCGATGAAATTGACATGATTCAAACCACAGTTGATGAAACCTCTAACGACACTTCTGAAGCCTTGAAAATGTGTCTTGACCATTTTGACTCCGATTTCAGTGAACTTGAATACATTTCTGAACTGAACAAAATTCTTGACTCCGACACTTCGTCACCTGAATCTAACCTAGGAATGTTGACCAATGTTGATACACAAGAACTTCCTAAGTTAGACCTCAAACCCTTGCCACCAGACCTTAAGTATGCCTACCTAGACCCTTCAAAAACTTTTCCCGTAATCTTGGCCTCCGATCTTACCGAGGACCAAGAAGAAAACTTTTGGATACCTTGCGGGAAAATAAAGACGCCTTGGGGTGGGAAATTAGCGATATAAAAAGAATTAGCCCATCAATTGTGGAACATCGCATACATTTAGTTGATGAGGCTAAATCCACCCGTGAGGCTCAAAGGCGATTAAACCCAAACATGAGAGAAGTGGTCAAGGAGGAGATAATCAAATGTCTAGACAATAACATCATCTATCCCATCTCTGATAGTACTTGGGTGAGTCCGGTACAAGTTGTACCAAAGAAGTCGGGAGTCACAGTGATCAAAAACGACAGTAATGAACTCGTCCCAACAAAAATCAAAACCAAATGGCGTGTGTGCATCGACCATCGAAAGCTTAACTCAGCCACACGAAAAGACCATTTTCCCTTACCTTTTATTGACCAAATGCTCGAACGCTTAGCGGGACATGAGTACTACTGTTTTCTCGATGGATACTCTGGCTATAACCAAATCCCTGTTGCTTTAGAGGATCAACATAAGACCACCTTTACTTGTCCCTTTGGAACCTTTGCTTATCGTCGCATGCCTTTCGGTCTTTGTAATGCCCCCGCGACTTTCCAAAGGTGTATGATGAGTATTTTCTCTGATATGGTGGAAGAATTCTTGGAAATATTCATGGACGATTTTTCAATATATGGATCATCTTTTTCCCAATGTCTCACTCATCTAGAACTCGTCCTTAAGCGTTGTAAGGAGAAATCACTCGTGCTTAATTGGGAGAAATGCCAATTTATGGTAAAAAGGGGGATAGTTCTAGGTCATGTCGTCTCCAAAGATGGCCTAGAAGTCGATAAATCCAAAATCGATTTGATTGCTAATTTACCTCCTCCTAAGTCTGTCAAAGATGTTCGTTCATTTCTTGGCCATGCGGGATTCTATAGAAGATTCATTAAGGATTTCTCGAAAATTTCAAAACCTCTCTCGAATTTACTTGCCAAAGACGTAAAGTTTGGATTTTCCACTGATTGCAAAACATCTTTTGAAACTCTTAAATCACTCTTGACCATAACTCCCATCATTCAACCTCCTGATTGGACTCAACCCTTCGAACTTATGTGCGACGCTTCTGATTTTGCTATTGGAGCCATCTTGGGTCAGCTTATCGATAAACTCCCTCGAGTCATTTATTACGCTAGCAAAACTTTAAACGAGGCCCAATTGAATTACTCAACTACTGAAAAGGAATTTTTGGCAGTTGTCTTCGCTCTTGAGAAATTCAGACCATATCTCATAGGATCCAAAGTCATAGTTTACACTGACCATGCTGCCCTACGATATCTGCTTTCTAAAAAGGATGCCAAGGCCCGCTTGATTCGTTGGATCCTTCTTCTTCAAGAATTCGATATAGAAATACGAGATAAAAAGGGTTCTGAAAATGTCGTAGCTGATCATCTCTCTCGAATTGTGCACGAAAATGATAACGACACCCAAATCAATGACTATTTTCCTGACGAACAACTCCTTTCGATCTCTAACACCCCTTGGTACGCTGACATTGTGAATTATCTTGTCACACAACAAATGCCCGCTGAATGGTCGAAACAAGATAAACAAAAATTTCTATCGAAAGTTCGAAACTTCTATTGGGACGACCCATATCTTTTCAAATACTGTCCAGACCAAATCATTCGAAGGTGTGTGCCCGATCATGAACACCAAAGTATTCTCTCCTTCTCACATGACCATGCTTGTGGCGGTCATTTTGGAGCAAGAAAAACTGCTGCAAAAGTTTTGCAAAGCGGTTTTTATTGGCCCACACTCTTCCGTGACGCTTTCGAATTTTGCTCTAAATGTGAGCGATGTCAAAGAACGGGTCGAATCTCTAAGCGAAACATGATGCCTCTCAACCCCATTTTAGTGATTGAGTTATTCGATGTTTGGGGCATCGATTTCATGGGACCATTCCCTAATTCATTTGGGAATCTTTACATCTTACTTGCGGTAGATTATGTCTCAAAATGGGTTGAAGCCATTCCAACCAAAACCAACGACAACAAGGTTGTTGTCAAATTCCTCAAAGAAAACATCTTTTCACGCTTTGGTACACCTCGAGCTATCATTAGTGATAATGGCACTCATTTCTGTAATCGTGCTTTTGAGTCCTTGCTCAAGAAATACTCATTCACACACAAGTTGTCGACCCCCTACCATCCACAAACGAGTGGGCAAGTAGAAGTCTCCAATAGACAAATCAAACAAATTCTTGAGAAAACCGTGAATTCCAATAGAAAAGATTGGTCTGTAAAACTGATTGATGCACTTTGGGCTTTTCACACTGCTTATAAAACCAATCTAGGAATGTCCCCATATCGATTAGTCTTTGGAAAGGCCTGTCACTTACCTCTTGAATTAGAGCATCGTGCTCTTTGGGCCATAAAATTTTTGAACTTTGACTTAGAAAAAGCCGGCTCACACAGGAAGTTACAAATTTCTGAATTAGAGGAATTAAGAAATGAGGCGTATGAAAATGCGAAAATCTACAAAGAAAGAACCAAAGCCCAACACGACAAAAACATACTTCGTAAGGAATTCAACGTAGGTCAAAAAGTTCTTTTATACGACTCTAGACTTCACTTGTTTCCAGGAAAACTCAGATCTCGATGGACTGGACCTTATGTCGTGAAAACAGTATACCCTCATGGAGCGGTTGAAATTGAAAATCCTAGGGATGGAAAAGTCTTCAAAGTAAACGGTCAACGACTGAAACCATTTTTGGAATTCGAGCAATATGACGAAGACGACTCTATCGATCTGCATGATCATCCACCATGAAATCAGGTGGTACACGTTCTTTTTCTTTTACTTTTCTTTTTCATTTTTTTTCACTTTATTTTTGTTTTTCTGCCTTAGACAGTTGGGACACTGTCTGAATCAAGTGTGGTGGGGGGGGAGTCTGCATTTCATCCATTTTCATTTTTCTTTGTTTTTATTTCTTTTTATTTTCAGCCATTTAAATAGGACCTTCATACATTTTACGTTGTAGTAACATACCATAATTTTTTTTTGAAATACGACTCATTTTCAATTGATACAGCAAAATAAGTTTACAATTTGTAGCCAGTTGATAGTATTTTTCTCTCTCAACTTAGATCGAATACGAAATATAATGAAAAGTTTAATCTTGAGGGATAATAGTGTAACCGGTACATAGGGAGATTCTTAGGTGATGGCCATGAAATTTATTCTATATTGTAGACTTTGTTTAAATAAGTGGAGGACTTAAAATACTTATATTGGCTTTTCAAATCTTTAAAACTAAGTTGTGTTAAGTTGAATTCACGTAACTCTCTTTTGTGCTTATATTTTCGATAATAATAATAATAGTAATCCAAGGGTATCCAACATTGCTTGTATATCGAGCGTTGGTGTGCAAACCCGCCAAGCTCTATCCGACACGTTGTTGACAAAGTCAGCGTTGGAATATCTTGGTCTCATTTTATGAGATTGGACACCTAAGGATTACCGACACGTTGTTGACAAAGTCAAAGTCGGCCTGCACAATCCGCCAAGCTCTTTACCCACTCTCCGTTAGTCCGCGAGGCAGTGCATGGGTGGTAAACCTTGGTCTTTTTAGTTAGGTGTATGTACTCAATCATAAATTTTAAAATTTTATAGAATAAAGAATAAGCGATGATACCCAAACACTTCTTGACCTTATTGATTTGACTAGCCATACATGAGAAAATTAGAATACCACTTTGCAAACTGTGCCAAGCAAACTAAGAATTTATTTCATGGCTGCACTATGTTATCGACCGAACTAACTGGCCAAACTGGAATTTAACATTTGGAAACTTGATTCATATTGAAAATTTGTGACAAGTCGAGGTATCTAAAATAAAATCAACTGATTAGAAATTGTTAACTTAAATTGTTGTACCACTTTCCTGAAATAAGTCGTGTTGTCATTTTTCATTTTTATTTTTTTTGCATATGTCCATTGCATTCATGTAGTTTCATTAGAATCATAACATACTGCATTTGGATTTTGTGGGTAGTATCCGCTGAAAACCCTCACGAGACACCACTTGTCCTACTAGGGACACCTAGAGGTTTAACGGCTTGTTGCATACGCTCAATGCAATCGTGTTTCCTACGAAAGTGTGACCTATCTAGTTTAGTTTTTCATTTTTTTTGTTTTACTCGAGGACGAGTAAAAGATAAGTGTGGGGGTATTTGATTGACATTGAAAAGTGTTTATTTTATGACTCTTATGCTTTATCTTTTGTAAATAAATAAATGATACTTTGGGTATTTTTTATGTGTTTTTACAGATTTCAAGCGTTGCCTCCTTCAATTCAAATCAAAGGCCAACTATAAGAAAGAGCTACTTCCTCACATCAAATTCATTTCAATTGCAAAAGAAGTAGTAGCTCACTGATAAAGGCATAGGAATTGGTGCTGAGAGACCCGAGTTCGAACCCCGTCAAGCTCACTTTTTGCCAAAGAAACGGAGCGCGTTCACACTGGCCCTTTGCTTTGAGAAATATTTGGACTAGTGTTATGTTATATATATACATACACATATTCATGTGTATGTATTTATGATGTGCACCAATTAACATTTCAGCAATAGCCATTTTCTTATCATGGAATTAAATTCAAATCATTCAATTTCAATTAGAAGAATTTCTGATTGAATTGCTGCCAAGAAAAGATCCATTGTGAAGATTTTATCCTTTGTGCCTTGGGATTCTAATAAGCATCCTTGTTTGGAAGAATCAATTACATGCACCAATCAATTAGCCACATGAGAGAATTGAGAGATATGGAAAACATTTACCATAATATGCCAGATTTTTCTCCAATCAAGCCGAGTCAAGGAAGGCAAGAGATATTCATGAATGAGGAGGCGCATTTATTCATAGACCTAATTAAGGTTTTGCCATTCTCATCTATAAATATGTGTTGTAACCATTGTAAAAAAATCATTCATTCTTCTGTACTCTCTTTTAGTTTTAATAAAGCTTTCTTTTCTCTAGTTTCTGCATTTTATTTTCATGGCAAATTGTGTTGTCTAGTCAATTAGATTTGCTAGAACACAATTTGCTATTGCTTCTATTTTCTTACTAGTGATTGACCGTCTGATTAGATTCAGCGGTAATCCTAGTTTTTATTTTCAGTTGTTGATTTCTTTTCTGCAATTTTATTTCCATTGTTCTATTTTATCTTTAATCGTTGAATTTATTACAGATCTGATTAGATTCGATTCTGTAGTAAATTTAATTGCATCTTTTAATTGTAGTTTCACTTTTTATTCTGTTTTGCAAAATCAACCTCCAGCTTCGTCTAACACGCCCAAGAAAAAAATAAATAATAAGTTTTAATTAAACCTCCCTGTGTTCGACCTGTATGCTACACGCCTGTATGCTTGCAGAATTTATTACAAATGTCGCGCTTTTCTAATTCATAGATTAGCGACGATCACACCGCCTGTGTGGCGTAGCTTTATGTATAACGTGAATTCGCGAGCCTCACACCCCGGTATGAACCTAAAACGGGAGAAGGACCTCAGGGAGGGCATGCGTTTCTTTCTAGCTAGGGTGGTGTCAGTGACCTACCAGCCCTGACATTTATATACTTTTCACCTATGTGGTTGTTGCTGTTGCGAGGCGCCTCGGTTTGATCGGACGATCCGGGTCCGATGGAGTCATTCGTTGGCTCGTTTACGCCCCAAAGGGCGGGGAAACGTATTGTTCAGGCATTTTAATCCACATCGGTGGACCGGCCCTGACGATCCAAGGGTCGATGCACTCTGACCCTGTGGCTCGGGCTAGAGAGTCACGAAGTCGGTAAGGACTATCTTTTGCCTTGGTTCATGACGGAAATCCAATTTCCAAATACGTGACTGTGCGGTTTTGATTGTATACCTATATATGGCGACATAGTGGTATGGGGGCATTAATGCCGTCTATGATTGATAGTTATGATTTGAAATTGTTTTCAAAACATATAAACACTAGCAATAATATCAAATGCCTTTGTTTTATTCGTATCAAGCATATTTTGGCCGTTATAAGGTAAAACTCTATCCTCCGGTTTGCGTTGCATTGTGTGATGGGAACTAAGTCTTATAACGGCTTCATTTTTATAAAATGCATTGCGTTGTTTAAAAGAAAGATTTGTTTTAAAGCACTGGCAATCCAATGGAGTAAACCCGTTCCACGAAAGTGGCGTGGTCCTGTGATTGGCCAATATATATATGTGTTGAGTAGATTTCTCATACCAGTCCCATGACTGACTCGTAGTTTGTTTCACTCTCAAACTCGGGTGCCCCTTTTTCTACACGGGCAGCCTTGTATTCAGGTTTAGCTGGTTCTTTCTGGATAGCTGGAGCTGAAGATGGATTCTATCATTTATTTCTTTTTATGTTGTTCAGCTCCTATTGTACATATTATGTTTGTTTTCCGCTGTAGACATTCATGTATAGCTGAACTGTATTTGTACTAAGTAAGATCCTGTATACTGTGTAACTCTGATGATTACTTTTATCCAGTATAATATATTGTTCATTATCTGGTGTATTTATTTAATTCTGTTCTGCTATTGTATGTTTTGTGTTATATTTCAAAGATAACCCTTGTTTCCGTCTGATCGGGATTTCGGGTCGTCTCAGTTTTGGAAAGCAGAACATAATCTCAGTTTCAGCTTGAATCATATGCAAATAATATGGTTCAGTGGTTTTACTGGAGTCGGAATCCGAGCGTAAGGTCATCGAGTTTCTTCTTGCCGCTGCACCAACACTTAAGATGATGGAGATCAAATTTCAAGATGTCAAAGATGTTAAGGACTTGTTTAGCATTGTTGCAGAGCGTTATTCGCTTTCCTCGTGCTTCTCACAAAGCAGAACTTATCTACCTTCTTGTTCCAGTGTTTTAGGATCAGGATGAATCGCAGTTATCTATAATATTACTTGTTTAGCTTTATGTACTTCTTCAATGTTTCTGTTATGACTTGTTGCTGCAAATTATGTAGATTGAAATGGCCGCATTTTTAGTTTTTCATGTTATAAATTGCTCTGTGTTCCATACGCGCGCGCGCGTGTGTGTGTGTGTCTATATATATATATATATATATATATATATATTCCGTTGTTTGTAAGTGCATCTTCCATTTCATAGTAGGAACTCTGGAAATGTGTTAATTTGGGTATTGTATGAATTGGGCTGGCGTTTCTGTTGCATTAGTCCTTGTTGGAATTCCCCACATTGATTTGCTCACAGCTGTTAACTTTGTAATTTAGACTATTTTGTTGATTCAATTTCGTAGTTTAAATGATCCTTATTTTCCTCAATGTATAATTGTGTGTTACATGATAGTTACATGCAAATCTAAATTAAAGTTCTTTGTTACATAATAACTGCGTACAAATCTAAAATAAAATAAAGTTGTTTAATGTATTTGAACAAGAGTTAAAACAAATGTATGAGCTGTAAATGTTGGATCTATAAATTTTGTTAGTCTAACATTCTCAAATAAGCTAAATACTATTGTAGTTGGCGGTTAAACTAGACTAATACTCATAAACCAAGGGATTTGATGTTGTGCAACATAATTAACAGCGGATGTTATTCGAAACTTTGACCATTATCAAACCGATTGTAAGAAAGCAATACTTACTGTCACTTGTTCAAAATTAACTTTTTCGAAGCCAAAAAAATATGAGATATGTCTCTTTAAATCTCTTCAATCTAATTTATTTAATTCTCACTGGTCTAGTTCACTTAATTCTCTTCATTTTTTCCTCTTTAAATTTCTTAAATTTTAAATATTCTCTTCCACATTATTTTTTGATGTTCAACCGAGATTAATAAAAAATAGTTTTTTTTCTTTTATTATTTAATCTAACGGTCGGTTTTTTCCACCGTTGTACGGTAATACTAGTTATATCAACAACTTTGAAGTAAGGGGGTGTGTTAAAGTTATATTGGTGCTTCAAAGTAATTAGTTCATAAATAATTAGAAGTGTAATAAGTTGTTTTAATAAGTCAAAGCATGTGTTCTATTTGTGTGGTCTTGTTCTTATCTTACTAGCTCAAGTTTAGGAGGTAGTTTATATTTTTATCTTTTCTATTTAAAGTTTTGTATTTCATCTTTCAGTGTGAAGCAATAACAATAACAATGTAGTCGTTCAATTATTCTATGTTCGATCTCTCTCCTCCTCTCTATATCAAATTCTAACATAAGATGTACAAAATCTAGATTTCTTTTCCTAATTTTAACTTTCAGAGAGTATAATGGAGAAATGTAGGGTATATTGTTTCAAAGGCAAGCACTACTTACCTATTATAATGAAATGTTTGTTTAGGTACCTTAGAGTAGTTGCACGTTCAAATATGAATGCTTTGGGCAATAACACCTATATGATACCAACCAACAAAGGGTATTAAATTAAAAATCATTGTAGCAAAATATTTTTAATCTTTGATGTCCTAGAGATTCCTATATTATAATGCTGTCAAGTTATAGGTTGGCTTGTAACAAATCCTGAAAAATTAACCTCAAGTACCATGGATATGGAATTGTTTAAAGCATTACTTAAAACAACAATGGTAAATTCTATTTACACCCAAGAATTTGCTGAGTAAACCCAACGAATCTGGAAAAACAAAGTAAACCCAGTGTTTTGCTGGGTTCACCCATGTATTTTTAAAAAAAAGTCATTTTTACCCTCTCTCGTAGGGACTCTATGAGATTCTTTAGCTTACCTCGTAGAGTCCCTACGATATTCTTTACTTTACCTCGTAGAGGCCCTACGAGGTAAAGTAAAGAATCTCGTATGAGTTATACGAGGTAGAATACAAAATCTCGTAGGGGTTTTACGAGGTATGCTGAGAATTGAAGAAAAAAAAAAAATGCAAAACAGGGGTATTTTTGTCATAGATTTTTCTGGGTTAACTTAGCAAATTTCTGGGTCTAAATAGAATTTGCCAACAACAAAATACATGCTACAACCTTTTAACCCTACCACGTCCGTTTTGCATTTTTCTGAAAAAAGATCTGGTATTTTATGCAATTTATTCAAGAATTCTTCGAGATATAGCAAAAAATTACAATCAAGAACAATCCAATACCAATTAACAATCTTATCAATTAATATTGAATGTTTCAAAATTACAGACTATTGACTGGGAATTATACATCAAAAGAAACCATTTCTGTGATCTTTGGAAGAAGACACGACATAACATGCCTGTGAATCTTAAGCTAGCCATGATTGGTTCAGTTGACCAAGATGGTGGCCAAATGAAACTGCATTCAAAAATACATCCTAATCCTTTTGTGGACATTACAGGAACCTCTCCTAATATTAACAACTTGACAACATTGGCAGTATATGTGAAAAGTGGAATTATTTGATAATTTAGTTAGCTATTCATGTAAGGTTTTATTAATTAGTTGGTTGTGACAATTGAATTTATTTAATCAAAAGTACTCTTAACATAGTTCGAAATCATTTTGCTTTTGGAGACACTTTTTTCGACAACCATATTTAGTCCAAAAGCATTTTACAGAACAGAAAACTTTTAACTTAAAGCCTCTTTTATATTAGAAAATGCGGTTAGAGTCCTACTTTGAAAGAATATTTTAGTTCTGTCCAATATTTGAAAATAGTTACCAATGTTAACATCTAAGAGTTGAAAAGCATATAAATAAATATGATAAACAGTCAAGAAAAATATGATATAAACCAAATATTTATTAACAATTTTATATCTGAATACAATGAATCGGTATAGCAGTTTCCAATTATTTTACGTACAACCGTCTGTACATATTTCAAACAAATAAAGAAAATGAATAAATACAACAATAAATGGTTATATATACACATATATATGCTTTATAAAGTAAAAAAGAATGTTTGATTGCATCTCCTGATCAGATTTATAGATTGGCTACCCTTTGCCTTCTTTCTTCAGATAAAATGACTGCAAAGCGATTGAGTGCATCTTCATTTGTTTCCTTCCCATCAATTGGTTCAACCAGTCCGTTCTCTAAGTTCACCCTTGATACCGGTTTTTTGAGCAGATCTTTTCCAATTTGAACTAAATTTAGCAAGTTCTTTTTTGTGGACAGGTCGACAGATGCTGTGGTTCCAGCTAAGGTGTCATCCTATTTTACAAAAATAAACCGGGTTCATGCATGATCTTAAGATGTGAATATAGCCATATAGGTTTTGAACAATATGATTAAATAAAATGAAGTTTATATTCAATTGAATATAGCGCGAAGAAATATCAATAACACTGTATGGAATAAAATCCATTTTTCTGCATTTTTATTTTCTTACAAAAATATATTTAGTAATGAATAAAATTTTGTATTACTATCGTTGGTAACAGTGTATCTACATATAAATGTACTTGAATTCAAAATTAATTTCATTACCTGTATACGGAGGTAGTTCTTTTCAGAATGCCTTGCTTGAAAAAGAACCGAAGTATGAATATCTACCATATCAGCACTTGCATTGCTGAAAATGTCGATTATAGGTGTAGTTCCTTTGTTGTGTAACCATCCTAGAAGTCCCCATTTTGCGCATTCTTTGGCGGTAAACTTGTTCTCTATTTTTTGGGTTCCTGTTCCAAGAGATAACACAAGGAAGTTCCCATAGTCTGTTGGCTTCACAGGACAACTTTGATCCTCCATGAAAATTTCCCTTGTGACCAAGTTCATTGCTAACAAGGTCTGGGCAATAATATATATTTCAATCGTGAGCAACAAGGTTTTTTTTACTTTGACTGATGGAATATTAATTAAGTACCGGGTTATTGGCTGTGACACCTCCATCTACAAGATTGTAGGTTCTACTAGTATTATCATTGGAATCATAGGTGGTGAATTGGTGCCCTGGAAGGTAGGTTGGCGCTGCTGCAGTACTGATGCAGACATCCGATAACAATGCATCTTTTAGCGCTGATGATTTTGCCTGCAATTTTATAAGTTGATAAATAGTAGGCAACAATTACTTATATATAACTTATTTCAATAATTACTACTATTCTTCTTATCACAGTTTCATCTGCTTATCTATTCAAATATTTTTAACTTTTACAATTCAAATCAGAAGTCAAAACTACTTAAAAGGTTATACTACTCAGAACTCCTTTTAGTAGGCCTTGTAAAAAAGAAAGCGCACCTCAAAGTTAGTAAAGATGGTAGGTTGAAGCGATTGGATATCGAAAGTTGGTATGATGACATTAGTGAGGGTTTGATGAATTCTGGTATGACCAAGCAGTTGCCTTACTTTAGAGTGCAAATACTTGCCATTGTATTTAGGGCCCTTCATTGCTCTCAGCAAGGTTCCTACCCTGTGAATTTTAATTGGTAAAAAGTTATTGCCTATTTTATTCACAGTAGTGCATCATGCTGAAGTTGTTGATTATGCATGATAATTAGTCAATATTAGCAATGAAACTAGTACTCACTTTTTATGGGGAAAGATTTTAGGGCAGTTTTCAAGATAGAACTGGTTAATCTCCTTAGCAGCAAATAAAGGTCGGTTATGAGGATTAGGTGCAGTGAGCATTGCAGTAACCAGACCTCCAGTGCTTGTTCCAGCGATCACATCAAAATAGTCTGCCAGTCTTGCCTCTGGTCCATCCAGCTCCTACAATTACAATGTAGCTAATATAAATACTTTTACCATGTGATAAGGAAAACTGTTATAATATATATGACAGAAATGTACACACTTGAAGTTTGGATTCGAGAAAAGCAAGAATGGTTCCAGGAATAATGCCTCTAACGCCTCCTCCATCGATACTTAGAATTGTAACCATTCTTCCCGTTGAAGGAGTAAGGATTGAAGTTGCATTGCTGTAAATTGCGGCCATTGAATATTTTTATGTTCGAATATTGGATTTTGATGATGAAGTTTCTTTTTGAAAGAAAGGGGAGGAAAGATTTTGGATGAAAGTGGATGTTTGATATATTGCAACAAAATGTTAAAGAAGTTATGATAAGTATATATTCTGTTTTGGTCCCTTTAGACATGGTGTATTTATAGGCTGATAAGGATAATATTTGAATTTGTAAAGGAAGACTTTTTACAAATTAGCAGTGATATAATTTTGATAAATAAATTAAAGAGTAATGAATAATAAATCTGTCTTGAGATGCTATTTGAATAATTGTTTAGAACAAGTTAAAAATCGAAGGTCATGCATTTGACAAAAGTCAGATTACTCTCAGCAGGGAATGTATAATTTTAAGGTGACATTTGTGGTCGCCAAAAGGAGTCTATACTGTACGGTTATTACTTAGTCATAAATTTAATGTTGATAGTTGTTCTTAATTTGTATTTAATGAATAAACATGCATTAATAATATTTGACCAAGAAAAAAAAACACAGTTGAACAAAGCATCAAATTAATTGACCTGTACAAAGCTTAAGCTGGATGAAATAGCAATTATAATTTGTATAGATAAATGCTCATTTGATTTAGGCATGCTTAATATATATGATTTACAGCTGCATGTTTCAAATTTGTATAGATAAATCAACTTTGCAGACGCTTTCGTTTTCTTGTGCTGATTTGCATGCTTTTGTTTTGGGAGCAATATATAGACCATCTAAACGACCATGATATTTATTATATATACGCACGTGCAGCCCCAAGCATAATTGAATTTGGGACAACGGCGGCACAAATGTTTTCTCGTATTAGATAGTATTAATTTTCTCACACGTGTGGTTGATTCACAATTTTTGACATGCAAATTAATATAAAAAGAAGAAGAAAAAGAAAAATCAACTCTGGGTACATGTATATAATCCTTTTTTAAGTACATTGCGTACATACATTTGCTGTTGTTTTCTTGTATTGGTTTGCATGTAGGAGGTATAGATTATCAATCTATAGATTATTATCCAAATGTTGAAATTTCTCAAGCTTGGAGGCTGCATGGATAGGTAGTAGGAATGAGCAGAAAAACCTATTACAAATCGAAACCGAACCGAAACCACATAAAACCGCATCATAAAAAAACGCACCGAAATAAAACCGTAAAACTGATGAAACCGCACCGTTAGTATGGTTCAGTTTCGGTTTTTATCTTTTCTCAAACCGCAAAACCGAAACCGCACCGATATAGTTTATGAATGCTTGCATTCCAATAGCACTTTGTTTTGTATCTTTTTTCAAGCCTTCGCTACTTGCATTCCAACAACACTTTGTCTTGTATCCATTTAAATGCTTACATTTTACTCCACTTCAGCTACAAACATAAGAAAATATATAGTTTACTTGGATTGAGAAATGGACAAGATTGTATTTATCGCAGGTAACATTATTGAGCAGATATTGATTGATGTGACTAGGTTGTGTTTATGTGTGATAATGTTATGTTCATGCTGAATGGTTAGGGAACACCGCCTTTTTTAATTAATTGGTTTTAAAATCAAAACTGCACTTTTAAAACCGAAACCGCACTTTTAAAACCGAACCGCACCAATGGTTCTTGGTTCGGTTCCGGTTCTTACTTTTGAAAACCGCACCCTAGAGGTTCTGAGTGCGGTTTTAAGTCAAAATCGCACCAAACTGCACCATGCTCATCCCTAGTAGGTACAGTCATGCTTCAGTACCATAGTTATCATAACCGAACCGTAGATCAAACCATGTTAGTCTGAAGTCGATGATTTTGAAGGTCGTATATACCGTTAAAACCGTTTTGACTGAATATAGAATTTATAGTCAAACAGAAATCATGGTAGGATCAGGTCTAGTTGGAGCCAGATAATCATTCAGCAAGTTAGAACGAGTCTTACTTAGCTTACTGTTATTAAAGTTTGAATAAGTGTTCCTGTAGATTAGGGACATGTTGTTATTTGCTTCCTGTTTATTTGCTATATTAGTTATAGCTGTAAAGGCTATATAAAAGCCGCATCTTTCTTTTAATAATAAAAAAACAAGTTCAGAATACTTTGTTTTACTTTGCACACAGATTTATCAATTGGTATCAGAGCGATTTAAAGGCAGCAGATCTCTGATAGTTGTGACTAGATTAAACCATAGCAGATCGTTAACCGAAGATGAAGAAGAAGAATAACAATTGCAGATCGGAGAGAGAAGAAGGAATGATGGCCTCAGCCAACAAATTTTTTCAACAAGCCATTCCAAAATTTGATGGTCACTTTGACCATTGGTCTATGTTAATGGAAAATTTCCTAAGGAGTAAGGAAATGTGGAGCCCGGTTGAAGATGGAATACCTGCACCTCCTATTGGCACGTCTGCTGCGAGTGAAGCTCAAAGAAAGGCCTCGAATGAAGCTAAACTCAAAGACTTGAAGGTCAAAAACTTTCTCTTCCAATCCATTGATAGAGAAATACTCAAGACAATTCTGGACAAAAGCTCATCTAAGGCCATATGGGATTCGATGAGGCAAAAATACGAAGAATCAACAAAAGTAAAGGGAGCACAACTTCAAGTCCTAAGGAAGGAGTATGAGTTACTAGCAATGAAGGAGGGAGAATGCATTGATGCTTATCCTCATCATTGTCAACAGATGAAGGTAAATGGAGAGGTATTAACACCAAATGCAGTGGTTTTAAAAATACTTCATTCCTTAACACCAAAGCTTAATTATGTTGTATGCTCAATTGAGCAATCTAACAATTTGGATGTCATGACTATTTATGAGCTACATGGTAGTCTCTTGGTTCAAGAGCAAAGACTGTTAGGTCAGCAAGAGGATGAGCAGGTTCTGGTAGTTGGTGAAGGTAAGAGTGAAGGGCAGTGGTATGGTAATAGAGGAAGAAGGGAATGCAGAGGTGAATTTAGAGGAAGAGGAAGAGGATAAGGTAGATGATCCTTCAACAAAGCTCTTGTAGAATGCTATAGATGCCATAAGCTTGGTCATTTTCAATATGATTGTCCTGAGTGGAACAAACAAGCTCAATATGCAGAACTTGACGATGACGAGGAGATGGTGCTCATGGCCTACATTAAAAAAGAACAAGCTAATTGAGAGCAAGTATGTTCATTGATTTGGGGTGTAGTAACCATATAAGTAGAGATAAGTTGTGGTTCAGTGATCTCTATGAAAATTTTAGACATTCAGTGAAGCTTGGCAATAATGCAAAAATGAGAGTCATGGGGAAAGGAAATGTCATATTCCAAGCGAATGGCGCAACGCATATCATAACAAACATGTTCTATATTCCTGAGTTGTTGAGAAACCTACTAAGTGTGGGTCAACTACAAGAAAGAGGAATGGCAATACTGATTCAGGCAGGATCTAGCAAGATTTACCATCCTGAGAAGGGACTAATTCTTAAGAGCAAGATGAGCACAAATAGGATGTTCGTTCTCATTGCAATTGTGCTACCAAAGGTAACCTCCTGCTTTAATACAATTACTGAGGACTCTACACACCTGTGGCACTATAGGTATGGTCATCTAAATTACAAAGGATTAAGGACCTTGAAGTTTAAAGTGTTAGAAACTATATTGTTGGATTTTGATGACAACAACTATACAATTATATCAAAGAACTTCTGAGCTAACTTGCAGGTACATGGGTATCAAAAAGAGAAAAGAAAATAAGTTCAACATGAAGATACACAGTACAAAAGAGGATAAAAGCGTATGCATGAAGGATGCTAATCAATTATGTAGTGTTCAAGCATTTAAATATCTATTATGGTGATTGAAAATCTATTTGGACTCTAATGATGGAAGAAGACAAGAAGAAACAGACTCAAGAGCTTCAGAAGAATATCATAAGTTGAGTGTACATAAAGTCATTATAGTCTAGAATTGTTAAAGCCCCACAAATTAACTTCAAATCACATAAAATTTCTACATAACATCTAATATATCATAAAAGCATTTTTCATAATTTTTTGGAATTTTTTATTGCAAGAAAAATGATAAAAAAAGTCAAAAAATGATGAAAATAGAAGGCTGTTTTTGCAGAAGTTTTCGCAGCAGAAAACGGTAGCATTTTGTCCAAAAACGCTATTAAAGGTTATAACGGCTATATTCCGAAACGCTATGAAAAGGTATAACGGCTATATTTTGAATAGACATATGATAGCGTTTTTCGGCCAAACGCTACTGTTCAGTGCTGTCTTAAGTGCTGTAAATAACGACTATATTTTATGAAAAGACACTTCGTTTTTCACCAAATCTTTTCAGTTTTTTGATCTTTCAGAAGGGTTGTGACTATTCTAATGACATCCCTTCATCATTATATAAGCCCCAAACATCTCCATTGATTTTACAACAACTACTTTGATCAAATCTATTGATTTTGCTCTAAAATTGCTCTACAACTATCATTCTCTCAAATTCTGTTAAAAAGATCGATTATTTTTCATTCACATCTTTTATAATCGATCTAAATTAATCCTAGCCTTTGTACATCCACTAAAATACCATTTGTGAGGGCTATAGGAGTGTTGTACTATATTGTGACTACTCAGTGTTGTTTGGAACACATTCAAAAGTCAAAAACCTTTGTAATTGTGAAGTCCTCTTCAGTGGTTGAGGCAAGAAATCCCGTTCAGTGGTTCGGGTAATTGTGAACCTATTCCTCCGGGTGAAGTGAGGGTTTTAGTGTTAGTGAAATACCAGAAGTGAGTCTGGGACTGGACGTAGGACAGTGGTCCGAACCAGTATAAATCGACTGTGTGATTTACTGCTTACTACTCTACCATATACATTATATCATATACTCCATACTACACGATCCAATACCGCTGCATAGCCTTTTTCAATTGGTATCAGAGCTTGGTATTCTAGAGATCGTAACAACATCCTAGAATAAATGGCAATAAAGAAATCTAGTAAAGGCATTAGAAAGTGGAAGAACAACAAAGCAGAAGCGACGGAGCAAGAGAGCAAATGTTTAATGGCTAAAGTGAGATCACAATCGGTATGTGAGGATTCATTATATAAAGATCTTTTATTAGACCATGAAAAATTATTAAAAGATTTTAAAAGTTTGGGTAAACTTAATGCAATTATTTTAGCCAAGTCTAAAGATTGTGAGCAAGAAAATTCCAAATTAAAAGAAGAAAACAATTTTTTAGTCAAACAAACCAAATGTTTTGAAAATACCTTAAAAGAGCTTGTTTTTCAAAAAGATTTCCTTCAAAAAGAAAATGAGCGACTAGAAGATAAAAACAATGTTCTTTTAAAGGAAATCGATCTCTTTAAAAATAGAAATGAATCATTAGAAGATTCTTTAAATAATTCTAATTCTTTAGTTTCGTCTCTTGAAAAAGAGAATGGAGCTTTAACTGAAAAGAATTTAGAATTATCTAAAGAATATGAGTTTTTAAAGGTTAATAATAATACTTTGCAAAATGAAATGTCTGATTCGAATGAAAATTTTGAAAAATTACACTCTTCTTTAGTTAATTCAGGATCTCAAATTTGTCGTCTCGAAAATGAGAATAGTACTTTAAAAAGGGAGAATTCTGAATTAAATAAGAAAATTGGTTTAAAAGATTGCAAGACTTCTTTTGAAAATTTCAACCGCGACTTTGGAATCAAATTTGAAAAATGTACAAATAAGTTCGCAAAATTTAACAAAGGTCAAAATGATTTAAATGATATTTCATCTTGCTCTAGACCTTTATACGATAAAAGTGGCTTTGGGTATAATAAAACTAATCATAGAACTAGTACTAGATATGCTTTCATGTATTACAAAAATTTAACTGCTAGTACTAAAGCACGTATAACTCGAAGATCAAATTTCTATAGAAATTCAAATGCTTCTATGACTGGAAACATTTATAATAGAAGTACAAAAGGAAATATTAATAGAAATTATCTAAGTATTTGGGTTCCTGTAAATTGGAAAAACAGAGAAAAATATATTGATGATTATTTTGATTCAGTAGTTAAAAATAAAAACTTTATTTTCAAAGGTACCATTAAACCCTTGTGGGTATGGTTACCTTCTCTCTAACCCCTGGACTCTAACAGAGAACGTGGGTACCAAAGTATATATATAATATTTGTTGCAGGTACACCACAACTAAAAGGAGGGTATTTCGGTATCTCTAATATCTTTGAAAACTGAGCTCAAAGCTAAATCAGGGAATTTGGGAAAATAATAGTCACATACTTAGGGGGAGAAATATTCATATATCACACATTCAGGGGAAGAAAATAAAGAGAAGATGGCGATATTTATTACATTCCATCATTCTTTTTGATAATGACAAAGGGGGAGAAATTCATGTGTATATTGATAGAGGGAGATATTATACTAAGAGGAAGATATTATAGAAAGAATATTTTTTTTTTTTAAATTGTATAGTTGTCATCATCAAAAAGGGGGAGAATGTTAGAAACTATATTGTTGGATTTTGATGACAACAACTATACAATTATATCAAAGAACTTCTGAGCTAACTTGCAGGTACATGGGTATCAAAAAGAGAAAAGAAAATAAGTTCAACATGAAGATACACAGTACAAAAGAGGATAAAAGCGTATGCATGAAGGATGCTAATCAATTATGTAGTGTTCAAGCATTTAAATATCTATTATGGTGATTGAAAATCTATTTGGACTCTAATGATGGAAGAAGACAAGAAGAAACAGACTCAAGAGCTTCAGAAGAATATCATAAGTTGAGTGTACATAAAGTCATTATAGTCTAGAATTGTTAAAGCCCCACAAATTAACTTCAAATCACATAAAATTTCTACATAACATCTAATATATCATAAAAGCATTTTTCATAATTTTTTGGAATTTTTTATTGCAAGAAAAATGATAAAAAAAGTCAAAAAATGATGAAAATAGAAGGCTGTTTTTGCAGAAGTTTTCGCAGCAGAAAACGGTAGCATTTTGTCCAAAAACGCTATTAAAGGTTATAACGGCTATATTCCGAAACGCTATGAAAGGGTATAACGGCTATATTTTGAATAGACATATGATAGCGTTTTTCGGCCAAACGCTACTGTTCAGTGCTGGCTTAAGTGCTGTGAATAACGACTATATTTTATGAAAAGACACTTCGTTTTTCACCAAATCTTTTCAGTTTTTTGATCTTTCAGAAGGGTTGTGACTATTCTAATGACATCCCTTCATCATTATATAAGCCCCAAACATCTCCATTGATTTTACAACAACTACTTTGATCAAATCTATTGATTTTGCTCTAAAATTGCTCTACAACTATCATTCTCTCAAATTCTGTTAAAAAGATCGATTATTTTTCATTCACATCTTTTATAATCGATCTAAATTAATCCTAGCCTTTGTACATCCACTAAAATACCATTTGTGAGGGCTATAGGAGTGTTGTACTATATTGTGACTACTCAGTGTTGTTTGGAACACATTCAAAAGTCAAAAACCTTTGTAATTGTGAAGTCCTCTTCAGTGGTTGAGGCAAGAAATCCCGTTCAGTGGTTCGGGTAATTGTGAACCTATTCCTCCGGGTGAAGTGAGGGTTTTAGTGTTAGTGAAATACCAGAAGTGAGTCTGGGACTGGACGTAGGACAGTGGTCCGAACCAGTATAAATCGACTGTGTGATTTACTGCTTACTACTCTACCATATACATTATATCATATACTCCATACTACACGATCCAATACCGCTGCATAGCCTTTTTCATAAAGGAATGGTGGAAGGTCTCCCTGACATTAAAGCTCCAAGCAAGCACTGCCAAGATTGCATATTGGGAAAGCAACAAAGAGAAGTTTTTCCGAAGAGAAGTTTGTGGAGGGCAACTCGCAAGCTTCAACTTGTTCACTTGGACCTTTATGGTCCAATCTCACCCGATTCTAGCACAAAAAGGAGGTACATTGCAACTTTCATAGATGATTTTTCTAGAAAATGTTGGATATATTTTCTACATGATAAAACACAGGTCCTTAGTATCTTTAAGAAGTTCAAAGCATTGGTGGAAAAGGAGTCAGGCCTATCAATTATGTGCCTTAGAACAGATCGCGGTGGAGAGTTTAACTCTCAAGAAT
Organism: Allium sativum; assembly: GCA_030737875.1. Taxonomy (NCBI): domain Eukaryota; kingdom Viridiplantae; phylum Streptophyta; class Magnoliopsida; order Asparagales; family Amaryllidaceae; genus Allium; species Allium sativum. Next base: position 1,052,726,430 of record CM060913.1, read on the forward strand.
TCAATGAATATTGCAGTTCCCAAGGAATTAAAAGACAACTGACAACAGCCTACACTCCTCAACAGAATGGTGTAGCTGAAAGGAAGAACATGACTATATTGAATATGGTTCGGTATATGTTGTTTGGAAAGGGTGTTCCTAAGAAGTACTGGCCTGAAGCTGCCTTCTGGACCATTCACTTGTTGAACCGAAGTCCAACTCTTGCTGTAAAAGATGTTACTCCCGAAGAAGCATGGTCTGATAGGAAGCCCGAAGTTCACTACCTAGAAATCTTTGGCAGCATAGCATATGCAGATATACCTTAACAAAAGAGAAAGAAACTTGACGACAAGAGTGTCAAGTGTGTGATGTTCGGTGTTAGTGATAAATCAAAGGCCTATCGACTATATGATCCAGTTAGTGATCGAACCATTATCAGTAGGGACATATTATTTGAGGAAGACGAGCAATAGAACAGGAACTTTGATGGAAGCAACAAGGATCAGACATTATAGTGGAATGGTGATGAAGATTTTCAGGAAACTGAACAAACCAATCGTGTGAGAATTGAGCCTAAAACTGTAGTTGACCATAGTAGCCCTAGCAGCATAGAGAGTTCAAGTCTGAGAGATACTGCTGATGTAAATCATGAAGGTAGAGTTCGACGTTCACCATTTTGGATGAAAGACTACGTTAGCAGTGAAGGTTTATCTGAGGAAGATGATGTTATTCAACTATCCATGTTCACTTCATTAACATATCCGTGCGACTATGATCAAGCCTGCAAAGAAATGAAATGGAAACATGCTATGAATTTGGATAGGAAGCTATTGAAAACAACCAGACATAGGAACTGTGTGATCTTCCTGAAGGAGCCAAAGACATTGGAGTTAAGTGGCTCTACAAAACAAAACTGAATAAGACTGGAGAGATAGACAAATGTAAGGCTCGCCTTATTGCAAAAGTATATGCACAAGAGTATGGTATAGATTATACAGAGGTGTTTGCCCCCGTTGCAATGTGGGATACTATCAGATCGGTACTTGCACTCGCAGCTCAGAAAGGGTATAAGATATACCAGCTTGATGTGAAATCGACATTTTAGCATGGAGAAATATCTTAGACTGTGTATGTAGAGCAGCCTCAAGGCTATGTGATTCCTGGATGTGAGAAGAAGGTGTACAAATTGAAGAAGGCGCTTTATGTCTTGAAGCAAGCACCTCGTGCATGGTATAGTAAGATTGACACCTACTACAGGAAATCATGTTTTTTAAAGTGTCCGCATGAGCATACATTGTTTCTAAAGAATGATCAGGAAGGTAATGTGCTAATTGTGTCACTTTATGTAGATGATTTAATTTTGACAGGAAATAATACATCCATGATTGAAGAATTTATGCTCTCCATGAGATCAGAATTTGCTATGTCAAATCTAGGCAAGATGAAATACTTCCTTGGAGTGGAAATAATTCAAAAGAAGTCTGGCATCTTTATGTGTCAGTGCAAGTATGCTCGTGAAATACTCAAGAGGTTTAAACTGGAATCTTGCAATCCAGTTCGTAACCCTACTATCCCTGGAGTAAAACTTGTGAAGGAAGAATCAGGGAAGCGAGCAGATGCATATATGTACAAACAGATGGTTGGCTGCTTGATGTACATGGCAGTAACTCGTCCTGATCTCATGTATGTTATCAGTTTGGTTAGTAACTTCACGGAGAATCCAGTAGAAGCTTATATGCAAGCCGTGAAACGTGTGTTTCGTTACATCAAAGGCACTATGGAGTATGGCATATGGTACAAAAGGGATGGAAACAAGACTCTAATTGCATTTGCTGATTCTGATTATGCTGGAGATGTTGAGAGTAGGAGTACTTCAGGGTATGCAATGTTGTTATCAGGTGCAGCAGTCTCATGGTCATCGAAAAAACAGCCTGTTGTTACACTCTCAACTACAGAGGAAGAATTTGTCTCGTCAGCCAGATGTGCATGCCAGGTGATTTGGTTGCATAGGATACTTGAAAGCATTAACTTTTCTCAAGAAACAAGTACTATCATTTACTGTGATAATATGTCAACAATCAAGCTTTCAAGGAATCCTGTTTAGCATAAGAGAAGCAAGCACATTGATGATAGATTCCACTTCCTGCTTGATCTTGTGAATGGAGTAGTCAAGTTGATATACTGTAGTACCAAAGAACAAGTGGCTGATATAATGACTAAGCCTTTAAAGCTTGACACTTATGAGAAGCTGAGAGGCATGGTTGGAGTATGTTCTATAACTAAAGTAAATTGAAGTTGGGAACTTTCAGTTTAAGGGAGGATGTGTTAGGATCAGGTCTAGTTGGAGCCGCAGAATCATTCAGCAAGTTCGAACGAGTCTTACTTATCTTACTGTTATTAAAGTTAGAATAAATGTTCCTGTAGATTAGGGACATGTTGTTATTTGCTTCCTGTTTATTTGCTATATTAGTTATAGCTATAAAGGCTATATAAAAGCCGCATCTTTCTTTTAATAATAAAAAAACAAGTTTAGAATACTTTGTTTTACTTTGCACATAGATTTATCAAATCATAGCATTTGTATTTTTATATATTCTTTCTGAAAATATTATAAAAATATTAGCACTGTGTTTTCATTGTAGCAGCCCATGGTCGTACAGGCCATCAACTTCAGATTTTATCAAAGCTAAAGAATATAAGGGCTTTTCTTTGTATTTAATTGTCCCACATCAGCCAGAAAGAGGGAAGGTTCTCATTTCTCAAGTATAAAAGTAAATGATCATCAGTTCCCATTTGCATTGTGGCCTATGCAATTGTTTGCGATAGGCTGCAAAAGTGGCTAATATTTGATTGGCCCACTGTTCTATTTTTTACATGGGTTTGTTTTATTTTGCTTCCTAAAACCCGTTTATTTTGGGCTGAGTCACTGTTTTTTGACAGTTCAGCGAATACAACGGTTTGTTGTCATTCTGGACTGGATTTGCTTTTGGCTCGTGGTTTTTGTGGTTTAACCACAGGTTTGGTCCAATTATGAGAATAGTGTTTAGTATCATTGTCAAAAATTGCCTTGCTTGTACAGACAACAATGTCCTAGTGTATCCATCCAAATCTTTTATAAGATACATCTTTATTTGATCCAATACAATTCATTTATACACCTAGATAATAAATACTTAAGTATAATTGGGGGCCAAGATTGCGATAAAGGTTATCATTATGCATAACTCATGTTTACAAATCTAATATGTTAGGAGTGCTATCTAATTTGTAATAAAAACAGTAGCAAACTGTTGCACTTTCGTCATAGTAATCAAAAACGTCTTAAAGCGTTAATATTATCGTTGCAATTGTATTGTTACTTACAGTAATAACAAACTGTCATGGAATTGTCAGAAGATCTTGACAAATACCACGACGCGGTTTACCAAATATAAAACAGAAGAATTTTTTATCGACTTGTGTTGTCCGAGTACAGTGTAAACTATTTTTTCGAAACAATATTATCGTTGTATGCACCGATTAGTTTGTCGGCAATTTGTTATCTAGGATAAAACGGATCAGCGACGAACTGAATAGAACCAAGAGCAGAGATTGTAGGAAGAACAAGAAGGAAAGCACAAGAAGAACTGAATGTCAGCCGATGACCCATTTAATCCTGAGACAACAAAAGCTCCAAGGTCTAAAGCCTAATCTTTGACTTTTTAATATTTAATATGAAAGCTTTCAAGGGCTTCTTGCATCATTCCCCCAATTTTTCGCGCCCTCATTCCATTTTGACATAGTATGTAAGTGTATTGTATATATAGAGGAGTTGTATAGCTCCATCCTTGTCCTTGCTTCAGCATAGTGGAAAATTATACGATTGCCTCCAGAACTATGTTCCTTCTCTTAAGAGATTTCACAGTTCTAACAAATTGGTAGACTATCGCCACATCGTCCCTAAGAAGAACAACTTGTTCGATTTATTTTGATTTCTTTTACATCAAAGAAAACAATTCTCTGCACATTGAATGTTTGTTTTTTTAAAACTTGTTTGAAGCTGAAGTTCTCTTGTCTAATGGAAATATTTGAAGATGGAGAGATAGGTAAATGGGAAAGATGTTCTCTATTAAAATACCGTCTATTTATAATGAAAATATTCTAACTATTTCCTTTTGGAAAGACAAACCATGTTGTTTTTGTTGGGGAAAAAATACTCGAATTGTGTAAAATACAATTTAATTTTAGTAAAAATTATGGGAAGTGCTTACAAACACATAATAATTAAAATTTAGGTTATGATTTTGTTTTATTTAAAGATAGAGCATGCTTTTTAAATTCAAGCCATGTATTAAGAAGAAACTCATTTCCAACTATACGTAAAGACATTTGTACTCATTGCATAAATATTTTATCACTTGATTGAACTAAATTGAACCAACAACAATAATTATGAAGATTTTTCTTGGTAAATCTTTTAAAATATGTTTACTGAGCACTGACTAATAACTTTTAGTGTATCATGTCATTTTTTTTATCAAATCTTGTTTTGTTTTTTCATGACCTAAAATAATATAAATTTTAATTGTATTTTCATTATTTGTTGTAAGATTTTACTTAATATCAGTGTTTTATAAAACGTGACTGAGACACACCTCAAAGCGAGGCATCCCAGAAAAAGTACTGAGACACACTCATTGGGGCGTTTTTTCGTAAAAATGTAAGCCTCAAGCCTTTTAAGGGCAAAAAAACGTGGAAAAAGCAACAAAAACATTTTGATGCTTACCTTTATTTGAAAAGTAAAACAAACATGTTTCTGCTTTTAATTATTTTCTGTTGCTGCTCTTTTCTTTACATCTTCAAACTCGTTGGTTAAAAAGCGACAACACACAGATATTTTTTTTAATGAATCAAAGTTGATTCCGGTTCTGGAATCAAAGTTGATACTAGACTTGAAATTCGATTCCAAGTCCGGAATCATAGTTGATTGCATGTCCTAGAATCGAATTCAATTCCAGTACAGAAAGCGATCAATTTCTGTAGAGAATTGAATTCGATTCACAGTTCAAAATTGATTCCTGGCAATTTCGACATCTTGATGCTTGTGAGGTTGCTTGAATTATAATTGTTGCTCCTTATTTAACGGCTCATGTTTTTAGATAGTAGCCTGGCAATTTTATAACAATGAGCAAGAGAGATATAGCTTGGAAATGGAACTACTGAAATGCTTGAATTACGTGTTTGTCTTTTTCCCTCGAAAGGCTCACACCTTGCCTCGTAGGCATGTAAATGCCTCTGTATACTTCCGTGTTTTAAAACATTGCTCGATATACAACAAGGTTCCTTTAAAAAAAAGGTACTTTATATTCAAGTTTTAAGTAGTATATAACATACTACATGGTAAGTGGGTTAAACTCCGAAGGATAAGAACCAAATCTATAACCTCTTGCACCATGTCTAATTGTCTTAATCAGCTTGGATAAGGTGCTTGTCAAAAAATTTTAGTCTCTAATTTCAATATAAGATAGTGCTCTGCTTTAGAATTACTTTTGACATGATAATAATTTTTTTATAATACTAATATCAATTTCGATACACATACATATGTATGTGTTGATGATCAAAATTTTTTCTATGGTACGAATATTTATCAGTTTCGATAAACGCATGCACACACGCATGTACATACACATGCATGTGTGTGTGGGCATATTGTGGAATTACCCTTTGTACCTCTACGTACAGGAACCCAACTGTCATGCACAAAACATCCTCTTCTTTGATTCCTTCCTCATATATTAACGGAATCACAAATCAATTTTTCTTAATATCCCACTCCTAAATCTCCATGCCATGGAATCCAAGAGTCAGAATTTGGCACTATATAAAAAAAATGAAGCCAGCCTCGCTCTCATCAAGGCATATGCTGCATTTTACGATGGTTGTTTGGGTTCGACGAAACTTGGTGGAAATGTGTTATCGCAAAGACAAATCCGATTATGGTCACCATTTTGCCTATCATTGCAATAATATACAACTACATCAAACTCTAGACATGGCCATAAAGAGGTCGGTGCGGCTAAACTCAACTTATCAAAATTTTACCATAGTCATTGTGAAGATCTCTTCAAGATGGATTTAATGAAGCTTGTTTCGAACATTTTCATTGAGCATATTATGGAATTAATTTTTGAATGAAAGCAAGGAGAAGACAACCATCATTTCCTAATGGTGAATAGAACACTAATCATCTATAGTAACAAATTATAAGGGAAGAAGGTAGGTTTATAATTTAGTTATTTGACTATTTTGTTTGAATTCTCAAGTAAACCGCCATGCATTTCGAGCTCCTATGATCAGAACGACGCGCTATGCGTTACCACCATCTCGTCTTTGCAAAATGGTAGAATCCTTCCTTGAGAATTATCGTGTATGCCTTGTCATATTTATCTTGATCAAGCCCACTACGAGTTTGATGAACATTATCTGCATCATGACGCATTCCTATGCGCCGCCGGTTTATCAATGTTTATATGCAAACTTGCAATGTTATAACGTAACAACCCTGGTTTTGGATATTTAGGTAAACAAATTTTAGTGAAATTTATGATCTAAGATTATAGCAACGAAAATACAAGGTCAAGAGGGAGAATTTGTATAATCATCTAAGTGTATAAACAAAGGAATTTTGGGAGTTTGTGAGTAATTTGTATTGGAATGATAATACGTTTAATTCAAGTATATGGGTAAGAAGATTAATCCAACATATATTTATTGAATAAATTTAAATACGAAGTAAATGAAGTTGGAAATTTGTTATATGTGTTTAAAGATTTAATTTATTAAATGCAGTAATCTTGTAAATTATTGTTAAACAACCTTTTTGGTTGCTAAAGCGAATAATAAAATTATGGGGGAATCAACATCTAAATATAAAATATTTTTAATAGGAGTTAATAAATTATTTAATATTTGAAAACAAGTTTCTTGGGTAGTTTTATTGTTAGATTATAAAGCTGTAAGTAATTAATTGTGGAAATGTAAAATTGAGTCTGTAATTTAAAACCATGTTCGAAATGGGTTACACAAATTTATTTAATGATTTCATAATATTTCATAAGTTAAGAACAAAATAGTTTTGTAAATCTTAATAAACGGTTGATTTTAATAGTAGAAATAGTGTTGTAAATTTGCTTGTGGTTGCTATTGAAATATTAGATAAGAGTTTGATATAAATTTGTAAAAAATTATTTAAAAATCAAATTTTCAGTGTTAAAAATATTTTAGTGAAGTTGTAAATTTGTAAACAATGAGGTTGTGAAAATTGTGTTGCTGAAAATGTAAGGTATAATGGATAAAGGTGCAAAAGATGCATTTTAATTAAATGTAAATTTTCGATGTTTACATTCAATATAAAGTTTAAAATGTTTTAAAAGGGTATTTTATAATTTTCATTAAGTCAATGTTGAAATGAAGAAAAACAGTGTCAAGGGTGAATTAGGATCTTAAAAATGTGTTAATTACATGTTACATAACTTAATTAAGGAAATTTACCCACACTTAAGTTATTGGGTTGGTTTGGATACAAACCAAAACCTAAAACCCTTTTAAAATCTTTTAGAAAGGAGCAAAGAAGAGAAATATGATATTTTCTTTGAGGGATTTTTTTTCCTCTTCTATTTCATTTTTACTGTAAGAACACTAAAAAGAAATGGTCTCTCCCTCTCTCTCCCCAAATCTAAAACTATCCTCTAAATTTATAGATGAAAAGATGAGTAAGCTAGTTATACAAAGAAATCAACTTCAACAAGAGAGTTAGTTATCTATTTTCTGAAGATTCTGGAAGAAAGGTTACAGTAACAATTTGAGGCCTTGCATGTTAGCATTTCTCATTACTACACACATTGGAAGGTTAAATGTAACAACCCGGAAAATCCGAACCAATTTAAAATTTTTATTTTGGCTATTTCAGTGAATTTTGAATAGTTAAAATTATTTACTTTAAATAATAACGATTAAAAATTTATTTTAATCGAGGTTAGAGCAAATATATTCATTTTGATTTCTAAAGGAATTAGAAATAGTACGGTATTTTGAAAAGTCTAACTTGAACTTTGACCAAATGTACCGGATTCAAAATTTAACGGATTTTAGTGAAACCAAAAATATCTAAATCTGTTTGAAAATATCTTTCCAACGAATCAGAAAAATCGAAATTTCATAGCGAGAATCAAAAGTTATGGCTAGTTGAATATTCGGAACGGTCGCTATAGTATAATTTATAGCCCGTAAAAAAAGCCATTTTTCAAACGACCTCCGTTTGTGACGAAACCACTTTTGTTGGCTCCGAAATATCAAATTATTGCTAAGTTTAATTTTTTGGAATTTTTGGAATTAATATGTGAGCGTGGGAAACGAAAATGTGTTTTGTTAATTTCAGTCAAATCTGATTGACTTGAAAATAGCCATTTTTCGAACAGCCTCATAATTCGACGAAATTAATTTTGTTAGGACTGTATCGTCAAAACAAAGCCAAAAATAATTTTTTTGGATTTTTCTGAGTCCGTATGTGGCCCCGGTAAATTTAAATATACGATCAAATTAATTTAATAAGTGATTTAAATAATAAATTAAAGTTTTCAGAGCACAGACAGTCGTTTGGGCTGACGAGACCTAGCCCATTGGATCCGGAACATGGGCTATTGGGTAGGTCAACTCTAGTTGGACTGAAAAAGGATTTGTTTAAAACTTTTGGATTTATTTGCAAAATTAACATTAAAATAATATAAAATACACCTCATCTTCTTCAAACCCTAACATCTACTGTAGTCTCTGCCCCCTTAACATCTATGGCTGAATTTGTTCCTACCTTCTTCCACTAATCTCTTGAAATCCTTTCAACAAAACTCCACCCTTCTTTGGAGTTATTTGTAGATAATTGAACAAGCTTTCCATCTATACGAGTTGATCTAAAAATTGTCACCTGTAGTTCGAGCTCCAGGCCCCTAAACCCGACGGGTTTCAACCGCCGTATCCCCCAAGACCCGCCGCCGAGTTGCCCCCTTCACCAGCGTGGGTGCGATTCCGCAGGGGCTAGAACGTGATGCCATCCGATCCTTGTCTCGAGCAACGTATCGGAAGCAAAATCAAAACCTAGAATTGAGCTAGTTGGGTTTTCTCACGACCGATTCATTGTGGTGGAAGATAAGGGTATATTCCCTTTTAATTCTTTTAGTAATGTATTTTAAAAAAATTAGTTACATAAAACAAATCATATCTAATCCATACGATATCGAAACTGACCGATTTCAGATCCGGCAAGATCGTACGACAAAGATCTACGTTCCTAGACTAAAAAGGAACAATTCCGAGCTGTTTGAATTTTGGACAAATTTGCAACACAACTATGAGATTTCCTTTTTTATAATTAATTAATTAATTTAATCTATTTGCTATATAACGATTGTATGTATATGACTTAGATCTGCTATGTGATGAGGTTGTGGATGATTTATCTGTTCGTTGGTGATGTATAAACATAGATTTGTATGTGTTAAATAAAAATAAATCATTTTTTTATATTACTGATTTGGATTAGAATTGCCATTTCAATAAAATAAATCATTTTGTTATATTATTTATTTGGATTAGAATTGCCATTTCAATAAAATTAATCATTATGTTATATTATTGATTTGGATTAGAATTGCCATTTCAATTGTTATATTGTTGAATTGCATTAGATTGTCAATTCAACATAAAAATATTATTTTGATTTTTTTTTGAATTGAATTAGATTGCCAATTCAATATAAAAACATTATTTGGATTATTTTTGTTGAATTGAAATAGAATTGTCAATTTAATATAAAACATTATTTTATCATTTTTATTGAATTGAAATAGAATTGTAAATTCAATATAAAATATTATTTTGTCATTTTATGGGATTTAATAGAATTTTCAATACAATTGAAAATATCTTTTTTGTCTATATTATTGTATTGAAATAAATTGTCAATACAATTGAAAATATATCATTTTTGTCTATATCATTGAAATGAGATAGAGTTGTCAATAAACATTGAATTAAAAAGTTATTCTTTTATTTGCATTTTTTGATGCAAATAAACATTGAATTAAAAAGTTATTCTTTTATTTGCATTTTTGATGCAAATAAACATTGAATTAAAAAGTTATTCTTTTATTTGCATTCTTTAATGCAAATAAACATTGAATTAAAAAGTTATTCTTTTATTTGCATTCTTTCATGCAAATATACATTGAATTAAAAAGTTATTCTTTTATTTGCATTCTTTGATGCAAATATACATTAAATTAAAAAGTTATTCTTTTATTTGCATTCTTTGATGCAAATAAACATTGAATTAAAAAGTTATTCTTTTATTTGCATTCTTTGATGCAAATAAACATTGAATTAAAAAGTCATTCTTTTATTTGCATTCTTTGATGCAAATATACATTGAAATAAAATGTGATTCTTTTATTTGCATTCTTTGATGCAAATATACATTGAAATAAAAAGTTATTCTTTTATTTGCATTCTTTGATGCAAATATACATTGAAATTAAAAGTTATTCTTTTGTTTGCATTCTTTTATGCAAATATACATTGAAATAAAAAAAGTTATTCTTTTATTTGCATTCTTTGATGCAAATATACATTGAAATAAAAAGATATTCTTTTATTTGCATTCTTTGATGCAAATATACATTGAAATAAGAAGTTATTCTTTTATTTGCATTTTTTGATGCAAATAAACATTGAAATAAAAAGTTATTCTTTTATTTTCATTCTTTGATGCAAATATACATTGGAAATAAAAAGTTATTCTTTTATTTGCATTCTTTGATGCAAATATACATTGAAACAAAAATTTATACTTTTATTTGCATTCTTTGATGCAAATAAACATTGACATAAAAAGTTATACTTTTATTTGCATTCTTTGATACAAATAAAATGTTGAAATTGGAAGTTGAATTTTTATCTGCATTCCTTGATGCAAATAAAACATAGTTTAGAAAGGTTATATTTTTATTGTTTTTAGATACAAATTAAAAACATGATTTGAAAATTTACATTTTTGTTTGCAATTTTAGATGCAAACAAAACGTTAGAATTTAAATTACATTTTTGTTTGCAATTTTAGATGCAAACAAAACATTAGAATTAAAGTTGCATTTTTGTTTGCAATTTTAGATGCAAACAAAACATTAGAATTAAAATTACATTTTTGTTTTCAATTTTAGATGCAAACAAAACATTAGAATTATTAGAATTAAAATTACATTTTTATTTGCAATTTTAGATGCAAACAAAACATTAGAATTAAAGTTACATTTTTGTTTGCAATTTTAGATGCAAACAAAACATTAGAGTTAAACTTACATTTTTGTTTGCAATTTTAGATGCAAACAAAACATTAGAATTAAACTTACATTTTTGTTTGCAATTTTAAATGCAAACAAAAATATTAGAATTTAAGTTACAATTTTAGATGCAAACAAAACATTAGAATTAAACTTACATTTTTGTTTGCAATTTTAGGTGCAAAAAAAAAACATTAGAATTTAAGTTACATTTTTATTTGCAATTTTAGATGCAAACAAAACATTAGAATTAAAGTTGCATTTTTTTTTTGCAATTTTAGATGAAAACAAAACATTAAATTAAAATTGCATTTTTGTTTGCAAATTTTTAGAATGAAAGTTGCATTTTTATTTGCATTCTTTGATGCAAGTAAAACATGGATTAAAGGTGGCATTTTTTTTTCTTTCAAATTAGAATTTACCTTTTTATTTACATTTTAGATGTAAATAAAAGAATAGGATTAAAGGTATTATTTTTACTTTTAAATTAGAGACAATACAAAGATAGAATTTAAAAAGTTACATTTTAGTTACATTCTAGTTGCAGCAAAAATGATAAGAATTAAAGTATCATCTTTATTGTCATTTTAGAGACAATAAAAAGAATAGATTTAAAATATCATTTTTTTAATCATATATTTAGATGCAATAAAAAAAGTGGAAATAAAATCATGTTGTTACTCTCATTTGTTTTCAACATAAAGAGTGAACATTAGGAAAATATATTTCTAATGTAATTTAATTACCATTGGAAATAATTGGTCATTAAAAACATGATTTTTTTTCCAAATCATCATTTTGTCATGTTAGAAGAACTATGAAAATCATATATAAATTTCTAACGTGAATGTAGACCGTATTTGGCTTTCATGTGATGGTTTGAAAAGTTGCTGAAACCGCCATTGATTTATATTTATATTATATAAATTAAAATTAAAATTAAAACGAATCGCGCGCGGTAGTTTGCGTTTCGACAATTGTAACTTCAAACGATTATACCGTAAGATCCGACCGTCAGATTTTCCCATAACCGGAACCGTTAGGACCGCTTTGGGAAGATCTTTCTAATGATGTGAATTTTGTTAAAATCCAACGGTTAGATTTTAAGATATGTGCAAATCAAATTTTGGTAAAAACAGCGTCAAGGCCGCCCATCGACCCGAAGCGTCGTTAATTAAATTTTGCTATATTTAGATAAAAATAAAAATAGCGATAAATCATTATAAATTAATATTAACGATATTAATTGGTTTAAATGATAATAATTCAAAAAATTATTTGAAAAAACCGAGTTCAAATCATTTCAAATAATTTTACGGCGATTTTAAATCGAAGACAACGATCGACGACCAACGATCTTCACGTCGAAAGGATAACTACTGATGTCCGGCATTGGCTAGGTACCAATAAAGGGTTAAAGTGGTAGTTGTCCGGACGTACTTGTTAATTGTCCGGATATGCGAGCACCTAGGTGACTCCGGTGTCGTTAAGACCCAGAACAGACATTGAATTTCATGCCATGTAATTTAATTGATATCTTATATTTCTGAGGTGGCGGAGGATTTATCCTCTTGCTAAACACCCTTCTTTGAGACGCACTAGCTCGAAGGTTATATATTGGTAGTTATCGATCGCATGGTATGGACTGTCAATGTGACATGCCAAGACGCAATTGATCGAGGCTTTTGTTGAAAAGCAGAGCCTTGTGGATGATGATCAAAGCATAGCCTATTTAGGCATAACTTTGTGTATTTCGTTACCTCACGAGCCTCACACCCCGGTAGAGTCAAAAACGGGACAAGGAAACGCAGGGAGTGCACACGTTTCTTTCTAGTTAAAAGTGGTGTTTGGGTTTTTACAAGGCCCGACACATTTACTTATGTGGTTGATGGAATGAGGCGCCTCAGATATTTTTATTGGTCGCCAATGGCCAATTTATAGGTCCAATAGGATCGGAGAACGTGTGTTCAGGCATAACTAATCCACTAGCATTACTTGTGGACCGGCCCTACAGGATCCAAGGGTTCACTGCAGGGAATCCTGAGACATTGCTAGAGTGTCTCTAATCGGTTAGGAGATCGTCCCTAGCCTTGACTCATGATGGAAACCAACCTACAATACGACATTACGGTCTTGATTGTAAACCTATATATGGCGACATAGTATATGGTAGCTATGTCGTCTAGGATCGATACATTTATTTTGAAGTATTTTTGAAACATATTAGACACTAGAAATAATATTAAAAATATTATTTTCCACGTATCAAGCATTTTTATCATTATAAGGTAAAACTCTATCCTCCGTTTGCGTTGCATTGTGTGATGGGACTTGAGTCTTATAATGATTTCATTTACTAAAAGCATTGTGTTATTTTTGACTTAAAAATTTATAAAACTTATGCATTGGCAATCCAATGGAGCAAAACGCGTTCAGCGTTAGCGGCGTGGTCCAATGATTAGCCATATTATTAGTTTAGTAAGATTTCTCATACTAGTCCCATGACTGACTCGTAGTTTGTTTCACTTTGCAAACTTGGGTGCCCTCTTTCCACACGGGCAACTAATTGACAAGTTTAAGGTAGGGATGTTTTGTGGACTAGAGCTTGCTGATGAAGATGTATCTTTTCTTTTATCTTTTGTTTTCTTCTTGAGATATTGAGACAGTATTGGATATTGATGTATTTTGGGAGATTGAGACTTTATTTCTTTCCCTGTTTTTTTGACATCTATTTTGCTATGTGTATCCTGTACTGCGTACTTTGATGTTCTGTGATGATGTTTGTGATGACATTCCTCTCCGCTGCAATGATTAATATGTTCTGCTATGTATCTGTGATTTGTTATTGTTTTAATTATGTTATACTCTTATGATTATCCTTACTTTCGTTCTACAGAAGTTTGGGTCGTCACATTAAAGCTAGCAATTTGATAAGCTAATTCGCTACATATCCTCTCCAAAACCAATTAAGGTAAGTGCAAACTCACACATTCTAGTTTAAACTTGATTTGTTGTAAATTTATTAAGTGTATTTATTTTCTGTGTCTACGAATAAATTTCTGAGAAAATTGTTTACAGAGATGTAAACCTTGTCTAGACTTATATTTGAAGCATCATATTTCCCTCAATTCTTGTTAAATCATGTAGTTCTTTTTTAATTCAAAGTTTGAATGTTGTATTTCATGCATGCAAAGTTTCATCTCATTCCAGGTTCGAGAACATGGTGTAACAAGTGCTCGAAGTTAGAATCAGAGCAGGTTGTGCTCTAGGAAGAATTCCGGTATTTAGGTCGACTAAACAATTATTAAGGTCAACCTTTGGTAGGCAAGGGTGGAACTTTGCATTTGATTCCTGCGTATATTATTGCCTGTTGCAATTACCTTTCCATCATGTTTCCAAGTGATTTCTATGTATAATTACTAGCTTATTTTAATGGATTCTGAGATGAACTTTTGAGTTGTTTTCTTAGCCTTAGTCTTAAAACGGATAAGCCAACATTGCCCCTAATTTTCATATCTAGTTGTTGATGATTTTTGTGATTTTTGTGGTTGATTTCATGAGCTATTTCATGGGATTTCTGGGATGGTGCACGTTTTATAAAATGAATTTTATAAGGAAATTTCCATATATATATGTGTATGTATGTATATATGTATGTCTATATATTGCTTTGAGAGAAATGTTTTTCTATTTTTTTTTTTATATAAATAAAACCGTTTCAAAGCTAAATAATATACAATATTTTCCAATATATATAAATTTACAAAGAAACAATTCAAATGATTTTGAAATCGTTTTATAAACTCATTTTCCTAAAGCAACCATTTTCAATATATGTAACCATACTTTTTGCGCACTTCGAGAAAGCGAGAACATAATTTACGCGATATAAAAAATCATGTGGTATGGAACACGTAGATTAATTATATTGGCTAATTACAGGCATGCTGATTGAAGCTATTTGAATGTGGTGTAGGTTGACTATTAGTAAATTTATTGGTGAAACATGTTGTATGAGACATATTGTTTTCACATTTCTAGTTACTGTTTAACAGTCGGTTGCATATGATTTTTGTTTATTGTTTCCAGTATTTTCTAGGGGAGGAGCTAGCTCAGGGGGAGGGGGGAGCGTCTTATATATGCATATTCACTTGGACAAAGGAGGGGGAGGGAGGGGTCAAGTTACACTCGGTCAGGGGGCTTGTACTGATGAGTGCATGAATATGTATATAGTTCCTGGCAAAGCTTGGGGGAGCTATATATTTGAAGCATGTGCTATTTGTTGCTTTGGATCAACTTTGGTTGTTATTTATTGTTTTGGATCCATCTTTATTTCTTTTGTTGATTTTTTTGTCATTCATTGATTAGGCACTATGCCAGAAATTGAATTAGACGACAGATATCCACTGTTGTCTGATTGCATATCTTTCTGTCGTTACATCTCATTCTATATCAGACCACATATATAACCTATTGTCTGATTTGAATTAGAGTAACATATAAAAACATAGTCATGTGTTGTCTGATATGATGTTCTTGTTTTACAGATAGTTGTGATGAATATTATATGTTGTTTGGAAGTTAATAAAATAACCATTTTACATTATTTTAACGAAATACTAATTTTCACAACCGTCTTTTTATAATAGATAAATGTTTTTTAAAAGAAATTAACATAACTCAAATCATTTTTTGCATGTGTTGTTCCTTCTCAAATGAAATGACATAAAACAACTAACATAGAGCAATTCAGATAACACAGAGTAGTTTAAATTTCTACTGCATATAGACAATATTAAACAATATCAACATCGACACTAAATCCAAATACATCCTACAAGCAATTGATCAACATGAACTACATAAACTAGGCAACTGAACCCACGTGTACACAAAATTCAACAAAACCAACATTGGTAAAGCTGACTAATAAGGGTTCAATTGGTAGTCACATATAGAATTCAGGTACTGTGATTATACAAAGTTGTAGACATGTGTAGCCCATTCCACCACCATGACATCAATGTCTTTTTGTGAAAAATTACTGTTCACACTCTTCTCCCACTGTAACAAATAGGAAATGCAAAGGTTAACTTTACTCGGCATGTATCTCGATATATGCCTGTATACAAGTATGGTAGTGCATGAGTTTTAGACAGCCTAACACAAGTGTTCAAGGAAAGCCCAACTAATCATGCAACAACAAGTTCAAAGTATCTAACACGGTCATACAATGAGACTGAAGACACATGAAAATGGTCATGACCAGTCAGCAAGGAAGCAAGTCAGTAAAGATTTATGCCAACAGCATATCATAAATGAGTAGTACAATGGACATTAGCGCATATAAGTGTAGTAAACAGTGGTAAGGCCCAAGCAACAAGTAGAATGAGTAGATCACATTATAGACATCACATAAAGTGGCAGCAAGATATGTGCATTTCAGAAATCAAATTTGCACAAGATATTAGATGTGAACAATTGTGTCATGCATGTGTATACGCCATGTTAACAGATGACATTTTAAAATGGGTACAGCACCTATCATTGCAACAACCATGATTCACACTTAAATAAACAAACCATAGTGCATATCAATTATTTATATAAGAAATATACCCACATGCAAGTGCAATACTGGAGTAGAGAAAAATGCACAATGACATGGTGCACCAATAATGGACACGACATGACTTCAATAATGGCGGTGACACAGCATAACAATGGACACAAGAAGGGTGTAGAATAGTGGAAGTATATTTTTCAAAGCACAAGGATTCAATATGTAAGACACACACACACACACATATATATATATATATATATATATATATATATATATATATATATATATATATATAACCTTAGTAGCCCATAGTTAATTCTTGTCTTCCACAATGTCATTCATGTAGCGCATAACCTACAATTCACACGTCAAATGACCTCTCTGTTTTGGAGCTCCCTGAAGCATGCATAGATATCAAGTAAACATATAATTCAATCAATTATGTTGAAGAAAAAGTTATGACCATAAAAGTTTCAGCCTAGACTTTATTTTTCTGAGTATATATATGAAGGTCAACGGTTTTAAATTGCGTTTTCAGAACAACAAATGTCAAAATTTTGGAAAACACTACAAATTAAAGTTCTAACCTTTCTGGAATGAGTAAAATCATCAAAAGCTGACAAATCATTTGAAAGTTATGCTGAGTTTTGTTTAGCTCGGAATTTCCAGAAGCGTAAATGCAGATCAGCTTTGCGAAATCGAAATTTCATCCTAACAAACCTTAAAATGTTACAAATTATTTAAAATTAAAATTATAGATTGGATTCTTAGCTTTTGGGAATGTCTATAATAGTCGAAATCAGAAAATCAATCAAAAGTTATGATTAAATGAATTTCTACAATTTTATGCATAGAAAAATAAAATAAACCACTTATAAAGTACTTGGAAGAAGGTGGGTTTCTCTGTTCATTTTCCTACATCAATTCAGGTTTCTCTAATGACTAATAGCAATATTTATAGTGAACACACCCATTTATTTAACTAATCAACCGCTTCATAAAAAGGAAATAAACTAATAAACACACATGTTTCACATTTCTTAAATACTGAGCAAAGTTGAAGTTTCTAAACAAATTAATAAGTAAATGCAACAATTAAATTCGAAAAGAACAAACTTAAAGATAAAAACTGATAAAGCAAGCAAAACTTCAACATATTTACTTGAATTCTAGACAGAAGTTCAACCTGATCTAAGAATAGTCTTTATTACAATTTTCTTTTTGCTCAAAGCTTCTGCAAATTCATCATTCTTCATTGATTCATGTAGAGCATCTGGGCCAAGCTCAGAGATGTGAGGTACAGTTGCTGGCTGCTAGAATATATTTTATTACCGGGGGCTGTTATGATACTGAAAATACATATATACATATATATATATATATATATTAAATGATATGAAATGAATTGGGTTGGATTGTCGTTCCCATTGATTTTAGGACTCGGTAATAGAGATCTTCCCAGTTTTAATGTTATTCAACTCTAGCCTCACTAATATCAATAATCAAGAACGAAAAGAAGGTTCAACTTGATCACTAATGGCCTAACACAAATTGTGCCATTAGGAAGCTACAAGAAATTATGCAATCTCGATTACTGATATTGATGAGGCAAGAGCCTAAAACAAATTGTCTTCGTCCCCTTTGGGTGATCAGTTAAGAAGAAACTTAGTTGCCTTATGTAACATAATGCTTCTCCCGAGCCTACAGGGAAATTTTTATGATATGTATCAGTTATATAATAATATATTCACAAACGTAACATATATTATACAATCCTTGTACTGTAAACCGATGTAACGCCTGTACGAACATTTTTATGATAAGTAAGACATTTTTATGATATGTAATAATCAACATAGTAGGAAAAAAGGCACAGCCAAGAAAACTTTTGAAGATCCTGACATTGCTAAGTAGTACTGCCATAAAGTTTATTTCAGAACCATGTCCATGAGGTTTCGGTATCTTTAAGATACTGTAACCAAATTCAATAAAGATGGAACATTCACGTTTTATCAAGTACTAAATCACGAGTTATATGCTAGTACCTGGAGATAAGAGAAGTACGGAACAAGCTTTTTGTGGGCTGGTTGAGGGAATGCATGACATGAGATGTTCTTCATTACTTCTCGGGAGTTTTCATTAACAAACCAACTAACCTCGATTTATCTTGGGTGTTACTAAATTGATCCATAGAAACTTCTCGATCTCAGGAACTTGAGTTACTAAATTGGTCCAGTTAACAAACCCTAGGCATATTGCGGAACTCTTTAGTGACTGAAAACTTTATTTTATAGTTTTCATCATTTTGATCAAAGTGTTTCCTCAATCAGTCCACAAAAAGCTAGGTCAATACCTCTCTTGCCTCCACGTATACGCATAAAACTCATGATTTGTTTCTTAATAACATGTGAATGGTCCATTTTCATGGAAATAAGTCATAGTATCCTAAAAATACTAAACAGTCGCTGACATAGATCTGAAATATACCTCTTGACAGCACTACTATACACTAGCAATGAACTTTGATAGGAGATCCTACTATGTTAGTTTTACGTTTCAAATTAATTTTCAGCCCATTGAATGTAGTCACTTAATTTAGTAACGCCCAAGGTAAATCGATCTTCATTTGTGGAATAGGGAAAACGAAGAAGCTCGAAGACACTAGCAACAATACATTTACAGGTCCAAAACTACCAAAAGAAAGTGGAAAATGAATACAATATTACCAAAGTTTTACAGGCCTGACATGCAACAATACAATGACACACTACATTATCATAGCAAGATCTTAAGCCAAGAAAATATCAAATACTCAAACTAAATCTAAGGTATTTCAAAACAACAAGCTCTGGTCATACTCAAAAATTCAGGTCACAGAAGTCCAACTACAAGTGGCAGTGAAAATATGATACATGTCAAAAGGGTCATGCATAAGAACTCAGACCAACGAAATGAAAAAATAAGCACAGGACAACAGTGATGAAAGGATGGTAAATACCAAGGATTATACATAAGTAAAAATAGGGTGAAAGTATTTACAATAAAAAGCATAAAGTTAGGATAATATCATTACAAGATTTACTATACTATTTCTAAAAATAATATATCAAATATTTGGTTTTAGTCACAAAGAAGGAATTGTCTATTATACAGTCACAACTTGAACAAATCTTTAAATATTATAATTTATAATGCTGGAAAATTAAATCTTACTTTAAGCAAACCAAGTAAAACAGTAACTCGGGTAGCATCTGGCTTTGGAGAGAACCCTGCATTTTGAAAACTAAATTCAGATTTTCTATGAAAGTGTTACACACACATAGCGCATGGGGGAAATGATCAAACCTATAGGATTGTTGTAGTATATTATAATACACTTGGCTTTCCTATAACCTATAATTCTAATAAGCAACACATAAACCAAATAGGGTGTGAACAAAAAATAGGAAATGATATATAGATGCAAATATGGATAATATAGGACAAACAGGAGATGAAAAACAACAAAAGAATATTTTACATTCTCGACTTTTGGTCGAACAACTAATTCAGTACTAACAAGGTCCCAAGTATTCCAATAATTCTAATCAATAAAATTGAAACTATTTACCACTACACTAGAAAATGCTTTTAACAGTGTTTCAAAAACGTTATGGTAGGATATTACAGGGTTTTGATAAATGTTGTATAACGACATGCGGTTGTAGGCCCATAATTTTCAACAGCATTTCAAAAACACTATTTAAATTTGAGCTTCACAGCGTTTTGTCTGTGCTGTTAATACTTTATGCATAGTGTTTTTTCATCGTTGTTTTAAAAATTAGATAGCGTTTAATACTTGGTGTCAAAAATGCACACATTCACGCGTAATCTTTTAATAGCAAGGGAAAAACGCTGTTACTACTTTTATGACAGCGTTTATTATGCGCTGTAAAAAAGTTAACTTTGGCTTTATCAGCAATTTTGACACACTGTCATTTGTTAGTGCTAATTTTATAGCATTCATATCATGTTATTACATCTGCACACATATTATTACCCTGAGCTGTACTTTGATCATATTTTAACTACATCACATATGCAATCAAACGAAAAATAATCATATAAAAACACAACTAATAGTCGCTTCCATTAGTTAAATTGAACACAATCCGTAAACAAAGGTTACATAGGTTCGTAAACAACAGCAAACAAAGGCACAATACCTAAAAACAAGTTTGCACTAAATATATAAAGAAATGTATAATCAAAAGTCTTTTCATGTTTTTACTACATGATACCAAAATAAACTTGAAGAACACGTCATCTTGTGCATTTCCTGCATCAACATTCTTCACCTACTTACAAGGATGAAATTAAATGGTTAGTGACCAAATATAAATTTAAAATTAGCATATTTAACTTATAATAACTACTACAAAATAATATCATGTTCTAAAGCGCTTGCTGTTTCGAAATAATAAGAGCAGGCTTGCTATTCCAACATAAAAAAGGCAACACGTGTTAAAGCAATCGTATGGTTTCACGTAAACATAAAGTGACATACATATTTTTTTTCTTTTGCTACAGATTATTCACTAGATGGAGCAACACATGTCATATCAAGAAGACAAGTTACATATTGGTCAAATATAATTTCCTAGTATACATGCATATAAATTGATGTATACACATGCAGTTACAACACATATTCACGATCGATATAATGGTGCGTCATGTGATTCAAAGCCGACATTGTCAGGTAAATAAACAATTGGGTACATATATGTCTCAGGTCCATAAAACAAAGAAAAAGTGCATAAACTACTGTAGTTTAGTTGGCAACAAATAGTTTGGTGATGTAACCATGGCTTACAATAAAAACTGAAAATGCACAACTTAGAGTGACCATGTGTGCATTGATATTGGACAACAGGTAGCTAGAGATCATATGAGCATGGACATTCAAGAGGAAAGGGACATTTAAGAGAAAAGGGACAGCAAGCCATGACTTATATATGTTAAATGCTCCACGTCTGTTAGATATACTCTTTGGAGTGGTGTCCCTTGGTTGCTAATTTAGGTTTTCCATTCTTGGGTTACTAGTGGTGATTTTAACATCATCGCAAATCAAGATGAGAAAATCAGTGGTAATCCCAAAGACAATCAAGCTATTGATGATTTCAATGATACTATTGCATATTTGGGCCTACCGGAGATCCCAACCTGTAGGCCCCTGTAACAACCCGTATTTTGAATAACATGTTATAACGTAAATCAAGGCGGAATTAAATGTTAAAATCCGAAACAAGGGAAACGGGCTATGCCATTGCGTTCGTCTCGGAAAAATACGCGAAATAGAGTCCGAGTTTTCAAAAATCGGAGTCCGTATGACCCAGTTATGGCCCGTCAAAGTTTTCAGAAAATTTCAAGTTCAAAAACAGTTCAAATTTCAAATCTGGAGCCAAACAGACGGGGCGGGAAAATTTCCCGCCCAGCCCCCAAGTCGACTGGGGAGTCGACTTGGGAGTCGACACACCCCAGCTGGTGTCGACTGCCCAGTCGACACCCCTGTCAACCTGGGTGGTCGGCCAGTTTAGCCTGGTGCACCTGTTTTGGCTCCTGGGTCTTGTTTTGTTGGCTTGTGACGTGATATGATGGCTCAGATCTGAATTAGGGTTAATCCTATGGCCTAAACTAGTCTCTGCACCTATAAAAACACCCTAATACCTAGCCTAAATCATCACAAATCATTGCTACAACTAAATTATGCCAAAATGCTTCCTAATCATGGCCTCCACCTTCATATCATGACCTCCATCTTCTTCATGAAAGCTTGAGTGTTCTAAGCTAGTAAAAGAGCCATCTTTCTTCATACAAATCAAAGGAGCTTCTTATTTCTCAAGACAACTTGGAGCTTATATTCATTTGGGGATTTCTAGTGTGGCTTCGTCTCAATCTTGTTTTATTTTGTTCTAGTCTTCTTAGCCAAGCTTTGTATGCCTTATTCTACTCTTAGATTTAAACTATGAACTTAAATGTGACATGTTGCAAGTTGAAATTGGGCTTAAGTATAATGTTTACCTTAGATCTATCATTTTATGCATAGATCTATTCATGACTCTTTTGATCTATGATTATGAGACTATCACCTTGACATTTTGGGTTGAAAGCTATGAGCTTTATGTGGTAATGTTGCATAATGCAACATAGAAACTCTAATGACCTTGATGTTAACTTGCCATGTTATGAACTATATATGCTAATCACAAGTTATCACCCCATGTCTACTATGACCATGTTATCACCTAGTTGCTATGTTGATGTCATGCATGTTTTGAGGCCAATAATGCCATGTGCTAGTTGTGATGAACACCTTTGCCTCATATATCACCATGTTAAACTTGTGATAGACTTTGCCACATTATGCCCAACTTGTCATATCATTATGTTCCCCCCTTTTGATCTATGTGTGTTGATGCGAACTTACATGCGATGGGGTTACGTTATGGGTAAACTTAAATGACATGAAACATGATTTGAAAATATGACATGTGATTATGCTTGAAAACATGAACGTGGACATGACATGTAGAAAACATGAAAGTGGCCAACTCGAGGTTGGGTTGAGTTTGTAGCATAAATCTACCCGGAACCGACCGGCTTAACTAGTGGCTACAAACAATAGGACCCAATGTGAGTAGTTGGTCATATCGCACTTAAAACCCGAGGTTAGACTAGGTTGTGGTGTAAAGCTACCCGGACCCGCCCGGCTTAACTAGTAACCACAACAAAGTCTAATGTGAGAGGTTGGGGTGCATTAAGTTAATTAATGCCACATGGTAGGGTTAAGTCATGGACCACTTGAATACTTAACCAATTAAACGCGATGGATTATTGGGGTTAAGTCATGAACCACTTGGGTATACTTAACCAACTTGAAACATGGTTTGGGTAGGGTTAACCACACTTAACCCATTAGAAACCCTAGTTTGCGGGGCCCTTTTCAGCAGTAACCCACCAGGGAGTATCGGGATACCCTAGGGACTAGGCTAGGGGTGGGGCACGATTACTGGGCTGATTGTAAGTGACCCAAAAGGGACAACTAGGTAGGTGCGCCATTGTAGATTCCGGCGGACTATGGTCGTGCACATAGTCCGGGGATGAAAGACAGACATGGGCACTAGTAGGCTTGGACTGTGCGTGCTTGTTTTGTGTTAGTGGTTGGCACCCTAGGGCCCGGATACACCCTAGGGTGGACCTTGCACAGCCGACTACATCTCGCGGTTGGGCCGTATGACACCGACACTTGATGAGTTAGGCTTATAGGGAGCCGATCGACTAGACCGTGTAGTTGGACCTTAATTTAGGTCATCTCATGATGTTGGGCCAAATTTGGGCCAAGGGATCATTTCCTGTTTATACTTGACATGGATTAGAATACTAGTACACTTGGTGCAACTTAACCTTGTATATGCGATGTCACACTTGATCTATCTTGTTAACTTTTCACCATGCCAGTTATCATCCTATGTTTCATCTCTGTTTTACATGTCCAGTTAACTTTATTAGTTTTTATACTAATAGTAGGTAGGACTTACCAGTCTTTTTGGCTGACCTATTTTTCTTTCGCCTCTTTTCTTCCGTTTCCCCCCCCCCCTTCCAAGTTCTCAGGGTGGGAACACTAGCACCTAGCTTGGATCTTTAGCTTGCTTTCTGGATAGCTCATGTACGGTTTGGACTTGAGCTCGCTATGGCTTTACCACGTCTACTTTGTGGATAGTTTACTTTATGTTATTTCCAGTTTTCAATTTATGTTTCTAGACTTGTAGTAGTTGGAAAATAATGACTTGGTACTTTTGATGTAAGTTGACTGTGGTTTTGAAATAGTAGTTTTATCCGCTGCTTTATTTACTCTGTTTTACTTATATGTTCTGTCTTGTGATATCTCATGCATGTTTATCACCCCTCCAAAGCTAGTGTACTTGCAAGAGTGACCCTGGCGGAGGTTGGGGTGTTACATTTGGTATCAGAGCATAAGGGTTACAAGATTTGAGCAAAAGGTTTTTAAAACTTACCTTTTGAAAAACTATTTTCAAAACCAATTAAGTATTTTTCCAAGAAAAAGTCTAGTTTATTTTAAAAGGCTATTCCCCACAAGCCATTAGCACTATCCTTTGTTTCCTCGTTCTAAATCTATCTTTTCCTTTTTCAGCATGGCCGATCTTAACCTTCCCGAGGGAGTACCCATACCCGGATGGTTCCGGAGGTACCTGGAAGCTAGGGCCAACGATGCGGGCCCAACAAACACTCCCACTCCTCCTACCGTACCTGAGGTTCCTCCTCCTCCTCCTCCTCAGCGCCCACAAGCGGATTTCGTAAAGATCTGCAAAGACTTTAAGGCGATGGGTGGCAAGAATTTTGTTGGGATAGAGACTTATGTGGAGGCAAGAAACTAGTTAAAAGAAACTGAAGACCTCTTTGCCATCTTTGATGTGGAAGACCGTAGAAAAGTTGTATTGGCAGTATGGCTATTGAAAGAGGAAGCTGCTTATTGGTGGGAGGTCACCAACGCTACTAGGCTTATAGAGACTTGGGCCGACTTTAGGATGAGGTTTGGGCTTAAGTTTCTATCATCTACTGAGGAGAATCTACAAATGGAGAAGTTTATATCTTTGAAGCAAGGGGACATGACAGTGAGGGAGTACGTGAATAAGTTTAACCAGCTTGCTCGATTCGGTTTAGACATGGTTAACACACCTCAGAAGAAGGCTCTACGCTTTGCACGAGGATTGAATGAGCCATTACAAGGTTTGGCCATGTCTCATATACCCATGGGGGCCACTTTTGAGAGCCTAGTAGATATGGCATTGCTTCAGGGAGATGATAAGAATGGCAAGAAAGAAGTCAAGCCTAATGAGACTCAAACTAAGAAGGCGGACACCAAGTGGGGAGGAAATCAGAGCAACCAGAACAACAAGAACAACAAGGGTAACAAGGCCAACAACAACAAGGAAAAGGAGACAAGGAAGTGCAACTTCTATGGGATCGTTGGACACATAGCCAAAGATTGTAGGAAGAAGAAGAGGAAGTTGGGAGAATGCTTTCATTGCGGAGAGACTGGACACTTCAGTAAGGATTGCCCAAAGAAGCAAGGACAGGGGCAAGGACAGACTCAGCGAGAAGGACATTCTGGAGGGCAGATGCATGCTCTCAACACTACTCTAGTTCCGGACCGAGGTAGTATTTCTGTAGAAAGCCTTGTTTATATTTCTGGTTTTCCTGTTCGAACTTTATTTTATTCTGGCGCATCGCATACCTTTATCTCTTCTGACATTGTTGAAAGTTTGCACCTAAGCACTAGTCTAGTTGAGGATCCCGTTAGTGTTTCAAATCCAATTGGGGGTTCCGCCCATTTATCTATGATTTGTATGGATTTGAGGATTTCTATCTTGACCGTAGAATTCACATGTAATGCTTATGTTCTCGGGTTCATGGGATACGGGTTGATTTTGGGCATGGGTTGGTTGTCCAGTTATGGAACCATTCTCGATTGTGAGCATAGGGTAGTGAGGCTTATGACTCGCCTTGGCAATACCCTAGAGATTTCTTGTAACCCTCTGGATTCCGTCATGTGATGTTATATTGAATCCCTCGACTCGTCTATTGATAATCTTCAATCTGTGAGGGTGGTCCGAGAATATCCTAATGTTTTTGATGAGGTGAAGGGGTTACCCCCTAAACGCGAGATAGACTTCCGTATTTATCTTGTTGATAATGCCAAGCCAGTTTCATTGCCCGTTAGGCACATGGCCCCGTGAGAAAGAGGAGATCTTAGCAAGCAAATCAAGGAGTTGCTTGAGAAAAATTTCATTAGGCGAAGCATTTCAGAATGGGGTGCTCCGGTGGTATTCGCTACTAAAGCGGATGGTTCGCTTCGTCTATGTGTTGATTATCGTGAGTTGAACAAGCTGACAAAGAAGAATAGACACCCGTTACCGAGGATTGATGATCTCTTTGACCAGCTTGTTGGTGCTTCTGTTTTCTCTCAGCTCGATCTAGCCACCGGATTCCATCAGCTTAGAGTGGCTGAGGATAGTATTGACAAGACTGTGTTTAGGACTCCAGATGCATTCTTTGAATGGCTAGTCATGCCGTTCGGTTTGACTAATGCACCCGCATACTTTGTTGATTTGATGAGTAGGGTGTTCAGGGAGTTCCTTAACAAGTTTGTGGTTGTCTTTGTGGATGATATTACGTTCTTCTCTAAGGACGAGGAAGAGCATGCTACACACCTCAAGGAGGTTATGGATACGCTTAGAGCTCATCAGTTGAAAGCCAAGTTCTCTAAATGCCATTTCTGGAGAAAGGAAGTTCGGTTCCTTAGGCATATAGTTTCTAAGCAGGGCTTAGCTGTTGATCCCGCTAAAGTGGTGGCGGTACAAGACTGGAAAGTTCCGAAGAATGCAACTGAAGTGAGAAGCTTTCTCGGTCTGGCAGGATATTATAGGAAGTTCATTAATGACTTCACTAGGATTTCATCCCCTCTTACTAAGTTAACGAAGAAGAACTTAGTCTTTGCATGGGACTTAGAGTGTGAGCTTGCTTTTCAAAGGCTTAAGAAAGCCCTCACCTCAGCTCCAGTTCTAGCATTACCCGATGGAGGGAAGTTGTTTACCGTGTACACCGATGCATGTGGCACGGGATTAGGCACTGTCCTGATGCAAGAAGGGAGAGTGATATGTTTTAGGGGTAGGCAACTCAAAGTTCATGAGAAGAACTATCCTACTCATGATTTGGAGTTGGTGGCGATCGTCTTTGCACTCAAATCCTGGCGCCACTATCTTCTGGGCGAAAGGTTTGAGTTATATACTGATCACAAGTCGCTCAAGTATCTCTTCTCGCAGAAAGATTTGAATCTAAGGCAGCAAAGGTGGATGGAATTCTTGGCATCATATGACTTCGAGATAGCTTATACCCCTGGCAAGGGTAATGTTGTGGCGGATGCGCTAAGCAGAAGAAGGTTGACTTTGAGTCCCTTATTTGTTGAGATGAAGAGCCTAGAGTTCTTGGCAACCTTTGATTTTACACCTGCTGTTGAGTCGATGACTGGTTCTTTAGCATCCCTTGAGCTTAGATCTACACTTCTTGATCAAGTTGGGGCTTCACAGAGGGAAGACCTGCAGATAGTCGAGATCATGGACAAGTTGATTCGGGGTGAGACGTCAAGTCACCTCGCTAGATATACTATTGATGACAAGGGATGGCTAAGGCGTGATGGAAGACTATGTCTCCCACGAGTGGGAGACTTAGTAAATAAAGTTCTTGAGGAGGCGCATCACTCGAGGAAGACCATACATTCCGGAGGGGATAAGATGTACCGGGATATGAAGCGCATTTTCTTTTGGGATGGGATGAAAAAGGATGTGGCAGAGTTTGTTTCTAGATGCATTGTTTGCCAACAAGTAAAGGCCAAGTCGAAGAAGCCCGGTGGGCTACTGCATCCATTGGAGGTCTCGCTATGGAAGTGGGAAAGTATCTCTATGGATTTTGTGGATGGATTGCCGAGATCAAGGTAGGGGAATACTAGCATATGGGTCATAGTGTATAGACTCGCGAAGAGCGCTCATTTCATTCCAGTAAAGAGCAAGAGGACCGCATCATGGCTAGCATCTGTTTATCTTCGAGAGATAGTGCGATTGCATGGAGTTCCTTCTAGCATAGTTAGCGATCGTGACCCAATCTTCACTAGCCAGTTCTGGAATAGTTTGAAAGAAGCGATGGGTACGCGATTGAATCTAAGTACGGCCTATCACCCACAGACGGATGGTCAGACCGAAAGGGTGAATAGGGTACTAGAAGATCTGTTGAGGCTATGCATTCTTGACTTTGGTGGTACTTGGGAAGACCACCTTCCTCTCGTAGAGTTTGCTTATAATAATAGCTACCAAGCAAGCATAGGGATGGCACCATTCGAAGCTTTGTATGGGAGGCCGTGCAAGTCACCAACATGTTGGTGGGTGTTTGCAAACAAATTATACAATTGTAAACAACTGTAAAATCCGTTCGGTTTTCCTAAACAACAAGGATTGTTGTAGAGGGTGTCGAACTCTAGGACCAAAAATATTTTAATTAATAAATCCAATCAAGTTATTCCAAGATTTTGATTGATTGAAAACACAGAAAATAACAGCAATTAAATAAAAAAAGAGATTTATCTAATAAGAGAAAGCAATTAGGGGATAATGACATAGATTAGATTCACACTCATCAATAGCCAACAAATAAATATAGATCTAATTCATGTTTCTGTCACAAACACGAATCAACGATCAATAGATTCTTAGAAACAAATAAGTAAATAACGACAAGCATAGCCTATGCAGGAGCTAAGCTCTTAAACAACCATAGACTATCAGGACAGATTCACAAATTAATTTCTAAAAACCCAAAATTAGATCTAAATCTGATAATTGTTAGATCGAACACGAATATACCCTGTGAAGGAGCATAGCTCTTAAACGACACAGAATATGAAGGTTCAGATCTAACCCTTGATTCAGATATAGATCTACATATATAAAGTCCTCATCTATTGGCTATGTGATTCATGTTGAATCATATCTATTAGCGTCATCACCCCCTAATCAAAGGGGATTAGCTAGACATAGCTAAAGAAGAAGAAAAACAGAAATTAAATAACATGAACATAAATAAAACTAAAACTAAATAGAACAGAGGAAGAATGATTTTATTCCAAGAAGAGAATTACAGAATAAAACCCAATGTGTTTTACAATGAATGAGATAAAGTGTATTTATAGCTGATATGACAAAGGATACTTGGCAAATTCCACAATGTGGGACTAAAGAATTAGCCCAAATAACACATAAGCTAGTGTGAACGGGGTTGTAGAGCAAGAGGCCTTGTAAGTGAGCCAGTGTGAACGCATGCAGTGCATGAATGAGAAGCCTTGCAAAGGAGCTAATGTGAACGCTACATGACTGAAATGGTCTGCAATTGAGCCAATGTGAACACAATATGAGTCTTTAGTGAGCCAAATCTACCCAACTAAACTCTATTTGCAACCGTTCTTCAAGCTTTAAACTCTTCAAGCTTAAGTAATTTTAACTTCACTCTTTTTCAGCAAATTCTTCATGCTTTATCCATCAAATGCTCTAAACCAAGCTTTTTATCAACAATCTGAAAACACAGCTATAATTACACAGTATCAATTATTTTAAATATAAAATAAGATAAATAAGCGGATAAAATATACACATTTACGTGTATATCGGTGGGAGACGACGGATAAGCTTATACTTGGGCCTAACATGATAAGGGACACATCCGAGAAGGTTGAGTTAATTTGAAGACGGATGAAAACGGCCCAAGACAGACAGAAATCCTATGTAGACAAGCGAAGGATAGACTTAGAGTTTGAAGTTGGAGATATGGTCTTTGTGAAGGTTTCTCCTTTGCGAAATGTGGTTCGTTTTGGAGTAGTTGGGAAGCTGGCACCAAGGTTCGTAGGACCCTTCCCTATCATAGAGAGGATTGGGAAGATGGCTTATAAGGTGGAATTGCCCGAGAAGCTGGCCGGAGTGCACAATGTTTTTCATGTCTCGCATCTCCGAAAGTGCCTACATGAGTCAGCCGAGGTAGTTGAACCTAGCATTCTTGAAGACGTGGAGGTAGAAAAAGAGGCAACTTTGAGGCGAGCTCCGATTCGTATCTTG
The DNA here is from genome assembly GCA_030737875.1 of Allium sativum. Lineage (NCBI taxonomy): Eukaryota > Viridiplantae > Streptophyta > Magnoliopsida > Asparagales > Amaryllidaceae > Allium > Allium sativum. Next base: position 1,052,757,065 of record CM060913.1, read on the forward strand.
GGAACGGAGATCAAGAAGCTGAGGAATCGAGAAGTCAAGTTAGTAAAGGTTCAGTGGAGTGAAGCCGATGAAGATGCAACTTGGGAAACCGAGGAGAAGATGCGTGGGCTTTATCCATTCCTTTTTGAGGGTACACTCTCAATCTCTTTTCCTAGTTAGCATATCTTTCTTTTGCTATCCATGTTTATCTTGTTAACCTTGTCATGAGAACCTTAGGTAGAAACCCTTTGGATGAAACATGTATTTGAAACATGTTATGCTTGATGTTTGCAAGTGGTTGCAAGTGTTTGCAAGTGGATACTCGTGGATGCATGATACACATTAGGCACTAAGATCGGCTCACACACTTTCATATTGCATATGCATGAGTGTTTATGCTTATTCATGGATGAAACTTGTTATGCTATCACATGGATGTTGCATATAGATGAATGTTATGTGCACTCATGTAGAGATTATGAATTATGTTAGGAATTTGCATACATATGGACTCATTTCACTAATATACTTTGCATTAAGGAGGTTTACTGAATCAGTAACCGCCTGATTTTCGCATTAGATAAGTACATATACACACACCTTTCGCATATGATCATACAGCATTTAGAATCTTTTAAGGACAATGGCTGCTCGTGGATGATGTTTTGAGTAGATGGATGATGGATGGTAGGATACGTTCTTCCTAACTTGAAGATTTCGGGGACGAAATCCTTTAAGGTGGGGAGAATGTAACAACCCGTATTTTGAATAACATGTTATAACGTAAATCAAGGTGGAATTAAATGTTAAGATCCGAATCAAGGGAAACGGGCTATGCCATTGCGTTCGTCTCGGAAAAATATGCGAAATAGAGTTCGAGTTTTCGAAAATCGGAGTCCGTATGACCCAGTTATGGCCCGTCAAAGTTTTCAGAAAATTTCAAGTTCAAAAACAGTTCAAATTTCAAATCTGGAGCCAAACAGAAGGGGCGGGAAAATTTCCCGCCCAGCCCCCAAGTCGACTGGGGAGTCGACTTAGGAGTCAACACACCCCAGCTGGTGTCGACTGCCCAGTCGACACCCCTGTCGACCTGGGTGGTCGGCAAGTTTGGCCTGGTGCACCTGTTTTGGCTTCTGGGTCTTGTTTTGTTGGCTTGTGACGTGATTTGATGGCTCAGATCTGAATTAGGGTTAATCCTATGGCCTAAACTAGTCTCTACACCTATAAAAACACCCTAATACCTAGCCTAAATCATCATAAATCATTCCTACAACTAAATTATGCCAAAATGCTTCCTAATCATGGCCTCCACCTTCATATCATGACCTCCATCTTCTTCATGAAAGCTTGAGTGTTCTAAGCTAGTAAAAGAGCTATCTTTCTTCATACAAATCAAAGGAGCTTCTTATTTCTCAAGACAACTTGGAGCTTATATTCATTTGGGGATTTCTAGTGTGGCTTCGTCTCAATCTTGTTTTATTTTGTTCTAGTCTTCTTAGCCAAGCTTTGTAAGCCTTATTCTACTCTTAGATTTAAACTATGAACTTAAATGTGACATGTTGCAAGTTGAAATTGGGCTTAAGTGTAATGTTTACCTTAGATCTATCATTTTATGCATAGATCTATTCATGACTCTTTTGATCTATGATTATGAGACTATCACCTTGACATTTTGGGTTGAAAGCTATGCGCTTTATGTGGGAATGTTGCATAATGCAACATAGAAACTCTAATGACCTTGATGTTAACTTGCCATGTTATGAACTATATATTCTAATCACAAGTTATCACCCCATGTCTACTATGACCATGTTATCACCTAGTTGCTATGTTGATGTCATGCATGTTTTGAGGCCAATAATGCCATGTGCTAGTTGTGATGAACACCTTTGCCTCATATATCACCATGTTAAACTTGTGATAGACTTTGCCACATTATGCCCAACTTGTCATATCATTATGTTCCCCCCTTTTGATCTATGTGTGTTGATGCGAACTTACATGCGATGGGGTTACGTTATGGGTAAACTTAAATGACATGAAACATGATTTGAAAATATGACATGTGATTATGCTTGAAAACATGAACGTGGACATGACATGTAGAAAACATGAAAGTGGCCAACTCGAGGTTGGGTTGAGTTTGTAGCATAAATCTACCCGGAACCGACCGGCTTAACTAGTGGCTACAAACAATAGGACCCAATGTGAGTAGTTGGTCATATCGCACTTAAAACCCGAGGTTAGACTAGGTTGTGGTGTAAAGCTACCCGGACCCGCCCGGTTTAACTAGTAACCACAACAAAGTCTAATGTGTGAGGTTGGGGTGCATTAAGTTAATTAATGCCACATGGTACGGTTAAGTCATGGACCACTTGAATACTTAACCAATTAAACGTGATGGATTGTTGGGGTTAAGTCATGAACCACTTGGGTATACTTAACCAACTTGATACAAGGTTTGGGTAGGGTTAACCACACTTAACCCATTAGAAACCCTAGTTTGCGGGGCTCTTTTCAGCAGTAACCCATCAGGGAGTATCGGGATACCCTAGGGACTAGGCTAGGGGTGGGGCACGATTACTGGGCTGATTGTAAGTGACCCAAAAGGGACGGCTAGGTAGGTGCGCCATTGTAGATTCCGGCGGACTATGGTCGTGCACATAGTCCAGGGATGAAAGACAGACATGGGCACCAGTAGGCTTGGACTGTGCATGCTTATTTTGTGTCCGTGGTTAGCACCCTTGGGTCCGGATACACCCTAGGGTGGACCTTGCACAGTCGACTACATCTCGCGGTTGGGCCGTATGACACCGACACTTGACGAGTTAGGCTTATAGGGAGCCGATCGACTAGACCGTGTAGTTGGACCTTGATTTAGGTCATCTCATGATGTTGGGCCAAATTTGGGCCAAGGGAACATTTCTTGTTTATACTTGACATGGATTAGAATACTAGTACACTTGGTGCAACTTAACCTTGTATATGCGATGCCACACTTGATCTATCTTGTTAACTTTTCACCATGCCAGTTATCATCCTATGTTTCATCTCTGTTTTACATGTCCAGTTAACTTTATTAATTTTTATACTAATAGTAGGTAGGACTTACCAGTCTTTTTGACTGAACTGTTTTCCTTTCGCCTCTTTTCTTCTGTCCCCCCCCCCCCCCCCAGGTTCTCAGGGTGGGAACACTAGCACCTAGCTTGGATCTTTAGCTTGCTTTCTGGATAGCTCATGTACGGTTTGGACTTGAGCTCGCTATGGCTTTACCACGTCTACTTTGGGGATAGTTTACTTTATGTTATTTCCAGTTTTCAGTTTATGTTTCTAGACTTGTAGTAGTTGGAAAATAATGACTTGGTACTTTTGATGTAAGTTGACTAAGGTTTTGAAATAGTAGTTTTATCCGCTGCTTTATTTACTCTGTTTTACTTATATGTTCTGTCTTGTGATATCTCATGCATGTTTACCTTGTCCAACACCCCTCCAAAGCTAGTGTACTTGCAAGAGTGACCCTGGCGGAGGTTGGGGTGTTACAGCCCCTCTACACCTGGAACAACTATTGAGAGGATAAAGCTAGAATCTGAGCTAGACTTAATCGAGTGTGTGGAAACAAAGATTGGTTTGCCAATCCCTTCACATACGTAGTTGATCACCTTCACGGTTCTCATTCGAATCATGTGCCTATGATTCTTAAATTAAAATCAAGGTGCGACTTGTATCCCAGGCCTTTCTGATTCCTGAACATATGGGTCACTCATCACTTTTTCCTTGATATCATTGAGGAAGCTTGGGCTTCTTTAGGTTTTAGGAACTCACTTCAAGCCTTCTCTACTAAACTATGTAATGTCAAATTGAAAATTCATGCTTAGAACAAATCTACTTTTACCAATAACTTTGACTAGGTCATGGAATTTTTTCACTTGTGGAGACTATCTATGATTAAGATCCTTCTCCCAAAAACCAAGATGCTTGGTTTCAGGCACAAAAATTGCTTTCAACCATGCTCTCCAAATCTAAAAACTTTTTAGGAAATAGAAGGTGTGGTTAAAACGGATCTCGCTTGGGGACTCTAACTCAAAATTCTTTCATTAAATGGTTACAAAAAATAGAAATAAGCAATCTATTCACAAAATTCAAAAACCGGATAGCTTGTCGACCAATGAGTGGAATGATACTGATAAAATAGTTGTCTCGTTCTTTAAAGATCTTCTCGGTTCAGGTTCAGTCTTTTATCCAGACATGAACATTCTCTTACAAATCTCCACCATCATTCTCAAGTCTTTCAATGCCTTCATTATAGCTACTCTGTATGATGGTGAAATCAAAGTTATGTTTTTCAGCTTGATAAAAATAGCATAGCTGGCCCCAAATAGGTTTTATGGCCTTTTCTTCCATGATTTTGGGATATCATTTGGCCTAACCTCATTCTCGATGTCCAAGCCTTTTTTGCGGCTGTCCCTTTCCTAAGAGCTGGATGACCACAAACATCATTTTGCTTCCCAAAACTAATAGTCCAAATAAACCCTCAGATCTTAGGCCAATTAGTTTTTGCAATTCGTGCAACAAGATCATATTCAAAATTATTCCTAATAGGTTATCCCTCATTCTTCCTGACATTATTTTTTATTCCCAATCGGGATTTATCAAAGGCAGGCTCATCACCGATAACATCCTCTTAGTCTAGGAACTTGTCTCTAAATTAACCACAAAATCAAAGTCTCAAACTTGGTTATCGAAATGGATATGGTGAAGGCCAATGATCAGTTATCTTAGGTTTTCCTCATGAAATTTCTATGGAGGTTCGGTTTCCACAACACTTTTATAGATTTAGTTTGGATACTCATTTCCAACTGTTAGTATTCCATTCTTATTAATGGATGGCCCCAAAGACTTTTTTCTCTCTGGTAGGGGTGTACGCCAAGGAGACTCACAGTCATTGCCTTTTCATCACTACTGTTGAACCTCTTAATGGAGGGTTACATAATTTGATGGGCTATGGTGATATCATGCATTTCTCTCTTCTAAATGGCACATTAATATCTCATCCCTATCTTTAGATGATGACATTTTGATTTTTATTAATGGCCACTCTGGATCTATTCATATCCTCACAAACTTCTTAAAGAACAATAAGAGGTGTTTTGGACAGTTGACTAATTCATATAAAAGCTCTATTATATGTTATTCTCAAGCCTCCCCTTCCCTTAAAGCGATGCTTGGGGATAAAACTAACTTTATCATACAGAGTCATCCAATTTCGTACTAGGGTGTTCAACTGTATCGTGGCCACAAAATTAACCTATACTTTAGAGATCTCATTACCAAGGCCCGTAAACTCATTAATAAATGGAATTCCTCGATGCTTTCTCATGCAGACATGATGGTCCTCATCCAATTGGTTTTTAGCACCCTTGGTTCCCATATATTCATGATCTCCGCACCGACTAAATCTTTCTTTTTAGAATTTCACTGCCTCTGCTCCAATTTCTTTTGGAGTTCGCAGGACGATCATCTGAAACATCACTGGGTTTCTTGGGATCGCATTTTCCATCCTTAATCCAAAATGTGTTTGAGTATTCGCAGCATGAGGGATGTATGCAAGGCTTACTGTTTTAAACTCTTGAATCACTTTCTTTACAATGATTCCCTATTGGCCAATGTCCTTGATCATAATTATCACAGGTTTGAGTCTCGGGACTTTTTAGGTCGTCCTATGTGCTCGAGTGAAACATTGATGCACATGCAAAAGGATAAAGCTTTGAATGACGTGGCATCATCCTAATCCCCTCCTCCCAGGTCGAATGACTATTTCTGTATTAAGAAGACTTATGGCTTCATTCCTCCTAACTCTCCTATCTAACTCTAATTCTCTTTGATCTTGGATCGCCAAATTTGATCCAAAATATCCAACCTCATGTGTAATTTTTTGTACAACACCCTCCCGTTGGGCGCTAATATTTCTAAACATTACATCTCCTATGTCTCGAAGTGTTGCTATTGTGATTCTGATTACTACAAATCCCTTTATCATCTTTTCAGCTATAGTGATGCTGTCGATTTCATTTGGCAACATTTTGGTTGTCTCATGGGTATTCCCCTAATCGTTGTTGGCCCTAATGCTAGTTGCAACTTCTGGTGGTCCAATCGCATGGTAAATGAATTAGAGCCACTATCTTGCGTATTATTCCCTCGTACATCTACTGGCACATTTGGTGTGCTTGCAACATCTTTCATTATGATAACAAGAACTTTGATAAAACCAAAATTATTAACTCTATCCATGAAGATATTAAAAATATTTTCATTGTCCATCCCTGTAGAGGCCCAACAAATATATTCCTAAACTCCATCACGGACCTTAGCATCTCTACTTAATAATTACCTACTTACTATTGTTGAACCTTTCCTTCATATCAGATAATGATGGCTTGTTTTCATTTCATGGAGGTCTAAAGGTTAGTGGTTACTCAACAGTATCCAGGTTGCTTTTTGTATGCTAGCGGCCCTACTCTCTGGGTCTTACATGCTCTTACGACTGTTTGTTCCCTTTCCCGAGCGTTTTAGCGATTGGATCTTCCCCTCAATATATTTTACTTTCCTTGCATTGGTGTTTTATGTATTGCATTATGCTTTTACGACCTTTATAGTTTTGGGCCTATTTATACTTTTCATATTGTGAGCCACTATTAAGAGACATTTTCCCTTCTTCTTATTTATATATAACACCACCCTACCATGCCATCTTTGATTGTAACGACCCGAAAATTCCCGATCCTTATTATCGACACAAATATGTATCCGGTATCCTATGTCGACTAATCAAACACTAGAAATTAGCGGATCATTGATAGAAAGAAGTTATAGGGCAAGAAATAGAAAGAAAGAAAATTAGAATAGAAGAAAAAGAATAACATTAGAGTATTACAGCGGAACTGGAAAAAAAAAATTATACAACAACTCTTCAAATACAAAACTGTATTTTTACTTACATACATCATCAGAGTACAACACATATACAATAAAACGGAAATAAACTCTATGCATCAAATATTTAAGCTTCTTGCTCTAAGCTCCTTCAAGTGTATCTGTAAAATCATGAACTAATTGACTGTCCGTACAAATTTGGACACCCAAGAGTTTAAGGAAAACAAAGAAAAATAAACTCTGGGCCAGCCTTGGCATTAGTATGAGTAAACAATTTTAAAATAGCTTGATTTAACTTTTAAAAAATTGTTAAGAATAAAGGATATCGAAAGACCGATCCAAACATAAATACATATGGTTTTTACCATTCGATAACCCAAAACATTTCTTAAAATCAATATTATTCTGATATTAATAAATAGTATCTAAATCAAATAAATAACTATCTAGCAGAACGCTTGCATCTCACACTCCGCATATTTAGTGTACAATTATCAAAACCACTGGCGTTTATTAGGTAATGGATACCGACTATGACAATGTATGAAACCACCTTCTAATAGTGTATCTCAAGAGCGATTACACTGGGTTCAATAAGAACATCTTGCAACCCGCCCATACATGACCGACCACTCACTTCGCTTGAAAGTTCCAAATGTATATCACCGACGATTGGGATCAGCAACCGTTTCCCAAAAGGGAAATCATATCTATACCATATTATAAAAGATGAGTTAGGAATCGACCTCTCTCCTTGCTTCTGAGGTTGACCTTTCATTTCCAAATTACCATATCCTTTCAAACTTAACTCCATTTATTTTTCCCATACCCGATAAAACCTTCATGATTATCGTCGGTTTTGTTCGCTTTAATTTCTATTAACCGTTTCTTCTTCAAACCGGTTCAACATACAATTCGTCACGTGTCCTTTCCGTTCCCATCTTTTCAATCTCTTTTTCCCCTCCCGTTCATCGCCCGTACCCCTTCTTTTACATTTAGACCTCAAAATTACCAGGTTGCCTACTACCTCCTTTTCTTCCTTCCGTTCTTAAATTATGTTAGCCATTGCCAACGCCAGCTGGATTCTAGGAGAGCAACATCGTGTAACAACAATCTGTGGTGATTCTTTACTCTTGGGTGCATCCCTTATCTCAAAATAATCTGTTTTCGTTTCCACTTCTATTTGTCTGCCGAGCTTAGTTTAAGCATGTTTTATGCTCTCTTCGAATTACCTTGGGTTTTCTTAAATTACCTTGGTGTTCCAATTTCTCAACTTTCTCGCTGATTTTAGCTACTATGTTCATAGTGTACTGCCCTCTTCGAATAAATTAATAAATGATTTATAAATTATACAACATAACAACCACTGAATGCTTTCTGATAATATATGCTTCTTCCATGGTTACCATGACAGTATAGATTTAACGTTGTGTTTGGTGAGTTTTGGAAGCTAATAGCGAATGATTTACGCCAAAAGTGACAGCCCTAAAATAGTGTGTCAAATGTTGTGTTCAAATGATTGAACTTATTTCCAAAAGATTTTGTTTTTTGTAGGATTATGTGTCTCCGTTCCAGCTTTTCATTGCATTTTGGTAAGGTCTATATTATCCTGTTCATAGTACCAGTTGTGCATTAAATAAAATAAATAAATAAATCCTGCTCATTTTCATTGCACTTTGGTAGGAATGAAGTTTTCTTACTGGAGAATGTTCAAGTTTGTCATTGTATCAGTATTTCAGTTGATCATTGATCACAACAAAAGAATTTATTTTCCTTTATGAGCATATACTTTCACAAATATGGGAAGGCTATTATTTACATTTGTGCATCAGACTTCTCAGCTCCAAAATAATCATTTGACAAATGTAGCATATTATTTTAGTCAGTCAATTTCAGATTGATATCTTCGCTAATTTTGTGGAACCGTTTTCTAGATTACTTTTGGAATCGGCTATCTTGGGCAATTCATGCATTAACATTGGAGCATTGTTTCAAAAGCCATGCTAAATTGTATTTTTCAGATGGAGATAGATTTTACGAAAGTCCAATCATTTAATTCAAAGCTACGACGAAGGTTTATTACTTAGTTTTGAATTTGTATTTCAGACTTGTATAGAATAAGAAGCAATTAAAATTTTCTCTAGATAGGTGATAACACACCCTAATGGGAGCGACCCACGTAGCCATGCTACCTACCCGGTTTTTTCTCATTTTCCTGTTGTGAGGCTTGACATTACAATTACCTTTTTGGAATATCCGACCATCACTTATTTGAATGTCACATTGTCAGATCCGTCAAATCACTGGTTGATGTTCACAAATACACTCTATGTGTTAAGCTAGCCCTTCTTCGCCACCAACTTGGTATATTTGTAAAAATCAACATATGTGGTTTTTAGGAAATACTCTGCCAGACGTTCATCCATATAAGTCATCCAAAAACAGGATGAACAGAAGGTACTCTCCTACCGCATCCAATATACAAATCACCCCACGGAATCCTTGCAATTCGAAGATTTCAATCCCGATAGAATTACTGTCAAAATATCTCCAGGTGCTGCCCAAAGAAACTCATCAAGTAGTTCTTTCGCTCATGAAGATCTACGCTCTTCAATTTGACCATTTTTATAAGTTTCCCTATAAGTTAGTTTACAAACATAAAGTTGGTTCGAAGTGATTTAGGGTGCAGTTCTCATCCCGGTCTCTTCAGACTAACACGTAAGGAATATTTATTTGATAGTTGGTTCTTTAACTATCATATTTAAGCAGTAAAATTAAGTAAGACTATTTATTCAAATTATTTTATATTAAATTTACATGATTTGTCAATTAAATTTAATTAACTTGTACAAATATCAATTCTGATTTCAGAACAGTAATCAGGACAGGATGATTAAAATAGAATAAAACGTGTTAATGTTTTATTTTAAATAATCCAGATTCGTATGATCATTTCATAGCATAACAGATAAACAACAACAATCATTCATCACAACAATAGCAATTACCAATGATGATTCGACGTTTAACTTCAAACTAAATAACAGTTTGAAAATATGTGATCTCGGTAACAATTAATTTGACATAATATATTCACACTTTTATTATTTAAACATTTATTTTGTTTCCAATAGACCATATAGACATATATACGAATATTTGAGATTCAAACTAAGGCTTACACGACGACGTATATTTCTGTAATTACGAAATAACTTCCCAATCCTTCTTTCTTTTATTCTTATTTACTTATATATTTAAAACCAATTTTAAATAAAAAAAATTAATTTAAATAACATGAATTTCGTTGACCCATTACGGCCCAATATTTCGTGCACATACCCTTAAATTAGATTTTGTCATGTCCTGTAACTATTTGGGTAAACTTCACATTCCTTTAATTATATATATACAATAAAAATTTAAAAAGAAACTTAATTATTTAATAACATTGTTTTTTTTTTCTTAAATAAATTACTGGTCCAAAAGCCCAATAATCTGCGATCAACCCACACCACAACCGTGCCCTATTTCTCTCTTCCAAGTGAAAAATCAGTGATCCATACGAAGTGATCACCTAAAATTTCTGCCCGACTTCCCATTCTTCTCTTTTCTTGCATCTGCCAAGCACAGCAAAAATCAAATGAAAAACATTGATCTGCTCAATTCGATCTTCTTCTTTTTTCCTTCTGATCTGTTCCCCTTTCTTTTTCTTTCTTCAACCAAGCAATTGAAAAAAAATACATTTGGCAACCTCGAGCTTGGCAATGCAAAAATGAGGATCATCCTGCTTTGATCATTCTTTTTTTCTTGACCAGATCCTTTCTTCTCACTTCTCTTCTCCTACCCCATTCTTCTTCTTCCTTGCACACAGTTTCCACCATTTCTGTGCCTTGAACACACTATGCATCTGCACACTTATCCCCATAGCCACCTTACTGATCTGATCATCTCAACACGTCTGAACTTCAGCACTAAATCCACCTTCAACACCAAAAATCATGTTTACCCACTATGCCAAAATCTGCTGTTCACACTGAAGCTCCTCAAAGAAAATCACCTCCAATTAAAAGCCTGGTCTCACCACAAAAAGCAGTCTGCCACCTCCAAACTTTAGTCATAGATCGGTGACGACCCACCGACCCTTTTCCACTACGTTCGATCGTCGGTACCTCACCACAAAGGCGCAGCTCACCACTTAACCTAACCTACCCCAAAACAGTAGTGACAACCCTTATTTCGATCTAAATCCCCCAAATTACTTGATTAAAAATTCAGATTATATTTTTAGTATAGACTTAATACATTATTGAAAAAATTTCATGTTTAAAACAAACCTTAATACACACTAGATTTTGGGTTAAGGAGTTTTGAATAAACAAGGGATGAATATATCAACCTGTTAAACACACAGACTAGCTTATATATAACTTGCGGTGATTGCTCAAACATATCCAGCATGTATATATAGTGTTATACACTCAGTAGAAATCAGTGAACACATGTAATTGAATCCGATCTATATACAGTTATGAACTGGATTTTTGAAGTGCAAAAATAGAAATTTACTCACCTAAATGTATTAATTGTCTTTTTTATGTCATTCTTAGATTTCAAACCCTCAAATCATATTCTAACTTATTTGCATAGATTCGTCCTATAAACAACATCAATATTTCCTTTGCCAAAATAACTTCAATATTTGAATCAAATATTGATCGGTACATATTATCATACAAATGGTTTGAATCCACTAGGATTGAGTATAAAATAGTAAAGAGATTTTGGTTATTACTCACATATAAGTTCACTATTGCTTCGATTTTGTTTACCAAGTTTTTTAAACCCTTAGTCTTAAGCTAACTACCTCTAAACAACTTCACTAATTGCATTCAATATGATGGGAACATACCATCATACATATAGTTTGAATTCACAAGAGTTAATTATAAAATAGTAGGGAATTATGAGGTGTTTACTTATTAATCTATTCACTGTTGCTTCCTATTCACATTTCAGGTTCTTGTTCTCAGTATGTTAGTTTTCAATGATTCAAATCAACATGAATAATCATGTATAAAATGTCTTATACACTTAGAAGCAACTTTGTGCAGACTTATGTATGAATATAATTCATATACAATCTTTAAATAGATTTTAAAGAAGAAGATTAGAGTTTACTCATTATATATAGTACTGCTACTTGTTCTTGTTCATAGCCTTTGCTACTGTGTTAACTGCCATTGTTCTATAGGTTTTGCTATCTGTTACGAGTCTTTAGAGTGTTTTGTGTGTGTATCATAGTGTATTTATAGGTGGAAAAAAATTTAGGCTCAAGTCGGGTAGGTAACTGAGGCAAACAGGATACATATGCTTCAACCCCTTTCAAATGAATGAGATGTGTGATGTTAAGTCTTTACCTATCTACATATTTTAGGCTACAAGTGCACACCTAGTTATGAGTTCATGTACATGTTCGTGTACAATGCTACGTGCTAATGGTTTTAAGGTCTAGACTATTGGATAAGGAATGTATAGGCTATCTCTAAGTTGATGTGCAGCAGCCATGTGCTAATGTGTTTTAGAAGCTAGGTATTATGTAGTAGATAGTGTAGGCTGGCTCTAAAATGGCGATGAGATGCATATATGTGGCAACAATCAAATGAGGTTATGTTGTTGTGATGTTGCATCCTATCTATATGGAAGTGTGATGTGTGATTGCACAAATTCAAATAAATGTTTACAAACTTAGCTCCTAAGTGATCTTGTTGTACACATACGCACATGTGCATCTATATATATATATATATATATATATATATATATATATAGGCACGCTCTATGGCACCCCTAATTCCAAGCACCCCTATTGCCCCTCATTTATATCCACTCATTAGTAATTAAATAAGTTAGTTGGGGGGGAAGAGAGAGAGAGTTAGCGGGAGGAGAGAGAAAAGGGAATGTGTGGTGGAAATTAGGAGGGTTATAGGGATGCTACACTTTTTGGGGTGTTATTGATCCTATCTCATATATATATATATATATATATATATATATATATATATATATATATATGCTGGTTTGAACAGAAATGCCAGGTATACTTTCATTTATATGTTATGCAAACATCCATGTGCTTGCTGCAAAACATGAACATGCATATGTACTTTTTATATTAACAAATTAAATTTGGCCTCCAAGGAATATCGACCCATTAATGTCCATGATCTTCTTATGTATTTAATGATTTAAATGTCTCAAATCTTAGCATTATGGCAAGTCAACCCCATTAATGACCAGATCCCACTTTCTTATCACATAAATGCATATCCCTTTTGTATTTATAGCTATGATCTTCCTATGGGTAATTGTATGTGAAGCAAGAATGAAATATTACTTCAAATATGTCTCATTATTTACTTTAAGTAACTCTATATTTACATGACTTATAAAAGCAAGTTTAAATGCACACAGATATGTTAAAACAACAAACACTTGTCTCTCTCTCTCTCTCTCTCTCTTTATATATATACACACACACACACATGACATTTGGGTCTGGAATCAAAATGATCAATTTATTCTTGCAAATGCGTAAGACAACATACGTAATCACAGTCCTATGGCATAATGGTCAAAAATTGTGTGGAATCATGTTAATGTCCCTAAAATGGCGTGCACTACATGTAAAGCAGTTCCACAACGATTACCGACGAAGGATAAATTAAATAAATGGGGGATAAACGTGGAACTTATTTGTGTTCTATGCAGCGAAGACGAGGAATCACATGCACATCTTTATTTTCATTGCCATTTCTCTAAACAGGTTATGCAAAATCTCTTCGGCAATCAAATCATGCAAGCAAATGAAAATCTAGAGAAAATTCTTACATACCTATGGAATCGGTGGAAGCACACAGATGTGATGTCCAACATATATGGCATCACCCTCACAACTACAGTTTCGTGGTTATGGAAAGAGCGCAACAGGTGAATTTTCAATAATTGCAACAAGTCAATCAAAGAAATCAACAACTTTATTAAATATGAAACTGAAGGCACGAAGAAGCTCAAGATAGGAGGGGGACTTACATCATTCCAGGCACACAATGTAGATAATGTGACACCCGAGGTTCGAACGGAGAGAGCCTCTGGAAACCTAAATAATTTTGATTTCCTTCCACCATAATTTTAGGGTTTGTCTGTGTTTTGAAAAAGTAAAGAATGGTGTTGAACTGTATATGACGTGGTTTTCTCGGTAGAGTATTGTTGCGGGTTTGGGTGCGTTGTATTTACCCACTCATCATAGGCTAAAATGGGCTATTATGCCTTAAATAAAAATATATACCCAATTTCAATATATATATATATATATATATATAAACATGACAAGCTAATATATACACATATGATATTTAAAATAATCATTATACTAACTTAAATGAATTTGATCTTATCAATATTATCAAATTAAATGAATAACTTACATTTAATTTATATCTTCTCTTGTTTTCATTTCCTATGAAGAAATCAAAATTTTACTTGTACAGTGAGTTTACTTGTACAGTCGGTTTACTGGGCACCAGAGTTGAATATTACCAAATATGCTTACACATTACAAACCTTGCAAATCAATCTAGAATGCTGGGAAACAATACATTACATCCTAAGTTCATGAACAATTTGGATTTCATAGTTTTTATGTTAAAGATCCATTGGTTTATACTTGTCTGTGTTGATATTGTATGTTTTGTAAGAGTTGTGATGATTTTGTGTTATAAAATATATGCTGGTAATGGCTAGTTTGATATTGGATGAAAATAAAGTAATAAAGATAATAAACTGAAGAGAAAAATATAAAGTGAAATTCAGTTCAAACTAATTTAAACAGGCACATTCGTTGGTATATATGCGATCGCAAAAGAATCAACTTCAAGATCAAGCTTGAACGAAACACTTTTTTTCTGAACTTATAATGGTGGACTTTTGACTTTGACCTAAAGTTCTCTTAACTCTAGTAATTGTCGTCGACCCTTCAAATATAAAAACAAACTCAATGCCCCTCGGTTATAGGCGAAGGGAGAAGAGTTTTTAGTTTCTTTATTCATGAAAAATAACTTTTATTCTTCTTAGTCAACAAAAAATGTCTCTCGCCAAAACTTAAGTTATTACCCATATATCTTCCCTTAATCGATAACATATTTTAATTCTTTTTTAAATTATAACTTGATCTTAGAGGATACTGCATAATTAGAATGAGAGCATAATTTGAATGAGCCTACACTAATTGGATTTGACTAACATTTCTACAACCTCCTCCTCCAACCCCATCGGGAATTGCTCATCGTCTTTTACTTGAGCGTATCGTGCAACATTGTTGCAACGCTTTAGTTTCTAGTTGAGGAACGACTTCTATCAACGTTTTAGAAATATTTCATGAACACTATTTTGATTCCAGTGATATATCGTATGGATGTATGGTGTGAGAACGATAAATCAAATATTTTCTCAGTGTATAACATTGTGACTATCATAATTCATTTTGTACGCATCTTGCTTTACATCCAACTCTTGAAAAATAGAATCTTTACAACCACATAATCTTTCGGCTAGCTTCATTTTCAACGGTGTACTCAACTTTTGTAATGGAAGATGTAAAAACTTTATTGCTTGAACTATCATTAAATGACTTTTTCAGCAAATGTGAATTGGTGTCATACTTCCTGCATCTATAATTGTTGCCAGATAAGTATTTGTAGAAATGTCGTAAGTTGTTTACTCTTAAAGTTGTCTTAATTTTTTGTGCCTCTTAAATATTGTATGCTCAATACTAACTTCTCAGTGTGCCTTTTGCATTTATGGCGCGATTGATGCACATAAGAAAATGCACTAAAAGTTGCATATGATGCAAAAGATGCACATATTACACGGTGGAAAAAGAATAAAAATAAAGAACAACATGCCTTTCTAGTTTTTGCATATTTTTTCATTTTTGATCATCTCTTCTTCTCTAACTTCATCCTCTTTCTCTACACTATTATTCTCAATCATTTTTATGGTTTTTACACTTATACTCTGCCGAATGCAATTCTGTTTTGATAAAACTTCTTCTCTATACACTTTGTACTCTCTGAATCAAGTGCTATTGAAGAGTTATAAGGCTGCTTGTAATTGCTTGGGTTGAATAAACATTGTTTGTGTTGGATCAAAGAGGAATCGGTGTGTCCTTGTAGCCATGAAATCAAGGAAATAGGAGTCGATGTGTCCTTGTGAGCTGTGAAATCAAGGAGGCAGGAATCAGTGTCTCCTTGTGAGCCGTGAAATCAAGGAGGTTGTACTTGACAATTGGAAATAGTAATAAAACTCTGCGTAATCCAGCGTTGTACGGGACTGGATGTAGGAGCAATCCGAATCGGTATAAAGTCCGGTGTGTTCTTTCCTTTTTTGCATTTTTGTTTCTATTTATCTTGCATTTGTGTTTGAATCTATGTCTGTGATTGTGTTTGTGGTGTTTGATTCATCCCGTAGTTCACTTTAGTTTTAGATTTTATTTAAATTCTTACAAACACTATTCACCCCCCTCTAGTGTTTGCTTTGCCTTAACGATCCATTCTGCATTCCCTAGCAATTGGTATCAGAGCATGGTCTTTCAAAAAGTTCAAAATCTGATTTTTGACACTACAAGAAAACATTGATTTTGCGTCAAATTTTAGAAGCGGAAATTTCCGTCGCTAATTTGCGATGGATTTCCATGAGATCTACAAGGGATAATTTTTGTTTTTGTTTTTTTTTTTCATTTTTTTTTGTTCTTTTTATTTATCACCATCGCCTTGTGTTATCCCTCGCTAATCCGCTGCAAATTGCGCCAATTTACCAACAAAAAAATTTCCGTCGCTATTTTCCGTTGCAAATTGAGGCAGAACACCGACGGATATGTTTCGAAGGTATTTTACAGCAAAATTCCAATGTATTTGCAAGAGATATTTATCTTATTTTTGTAAAAGATGCTTTAGTGTTATTTATTTAATATAATTATTAACATGTTTAATAATTAATAATTAATTGCAAACAATATATTAAGAAGTAATCTTTAATAATATATGATTAATAAGTAATTTTTAATAATTAAAAAGTATCTAAAATTCAATAATTATAATTGATAATTATGTTTAATGCATATTAATTCAAAAAAAATTAAAACTTTTGTATTTTCTAAAATAAATATAAAGTTTAAATATAAAATTTTGAAGTTTTCATAATTTTGAAATAAATATAAAATTTTGTAAAATGTTCAAAATTTTAAAATAAGTGATTTTATAAGTATTAAAGAGTTCTGAAATTCAATGAATACATGCATAACCATACTAGTCATTATATCCGTGCTCATTTAAAGGCTTTTACATGTAATTATCTTCACTCACACATAGTAAGTATTGAATATGTTTTCAATTGTGATGAATAGTATATAATTACACATTGAATGTTATGTATTTTTTAGAAACTGATTTTTCTTGAACATATTTTTAATAATCAATGGTCGTGAGTTGATTTTAACCATCTAATAATTAAAATTACTATTGTAATAAAGAATTTGTAATCAATTGATGGTCGTGAGTCGATCATGCCTTAAATCGCTTCCAGTTCGTCTGTCTCAATCTCCGTACACTTTAAAACTACTATTTCTCTTCCACTTCACCAACTCCTCTCTCACCAGCATTGCTTCCTAACCAAAATACGTCTACTTCTTCCATAAGTCATGAAATAGCCAATGCAAACAATATTTAATAATTGATACATAATATTTATTATCAGTATCTTATAAACGTACTATTATTCAATATAAATAGTTTGATATTCATAATTAAACTTACAGTTTTTTAAATTGATTTTAAATACAAAATTTGAAATTTTCATCAGATAAAAAAATAAAAAAATAACTATTAAAATAAAAATTAAAAAAATTAAAAATTTAAAAATTCAAAAAAAATCAAAGTAAATAATAATAACCTATTATTATACCTCATGTTTGATAATTTATAATTAACTTTTAGTAATTAATATCTAATGATTAATGTTAGTTATATAATAATTAATAATATATATAATAGTCAACATTTAATAATTGATGTTGTAATAAAGGAGTAACAAGTAATAATGATATATACTTAATGTTTGAATGTGATATTATATTGGAGTAAATTACAAATTTGGATCCTATATTTTTTTATTGATAATTATAACATGTTGAAAATTATTCAAACAAGTATAAACCATTCAATCCTAACGAAACTTCTAGCTTCCTTTTACAGTCGGGAAAAAAAGGTGTCTTCCACTACAACAAAAATATAAACTTAAAAGACCAAAATTTAAAACTTTATTCTTTTTTGTCTTTATACAAGGACTACTTAGGAACAAATAATCATGTCTCAATTAATTTTGCATTTAACAAATTATTTGCCATTAGTAGATCTCGATTGACAAGCTCCAAATTGCACGCATCCACTCTTATCATTTTTTCATCTTCCGCTAATCTACGCCCCTCCAGAAAACACGATATTTTTCTTATCAAATCTACAAAACCCTAAATCGCTTCTTCTTAAATAAAAATAAGAATTAGTTTACGTACGTTAATCTTCCCTAGCTTCCAACATTTGCACAACCGATAGCTCACACGGTTGAGTTACCTAAGAGGAAAATCATTCGAAGACAATAAAGGTTAGCTTTTTCCAATCCAATTTCAAATCAGAGCGGATTTCTTATTCATTTAGTTCTTTTGATGTAAAATCCATATGAGTCTAATCACGACTTTCAATCTTCGTTGAAAAAAGAAGAAAGATGAAAATCTGAGCGATGGGTAATGGACTATGAAGTGAGGAAGAATAAGGTACGCTTATCGTTCAATATCTATCCGATCTACAATTCTTAGTTCTCTATTCGACTTTCACAGACATCTGGTTTCACATTGAGCTTTGGAATTGCAAACCAGTTAGTCATATATGTTACGATTTTGCATCCACCATTTCTATTATAAATCTAAGTTAGCAGATGAACATTTGAGTTGCTACTAGTGTATGATATATATTGGTTGCTTTTGATTAATTATAAAATTTTAAATCCTGGTATAATGTATATTACAGAACATTCTGCTTTACCTTGATTAATTATAAGGATTATAAAGTCTCAGTATAGATTGCTTAATTTTACTTTGTTCAGAAAGTAAATGTTTTGACCGATTAGTTCAACCGTCACATAATGTATATGACCCATTTTGTTTTCTCATCCTATAGAATTATTGAAAGGGACTCCTTATGAGCAGTCATACTTGGCTGTAGGTGTACACTAACATATTTAATATTTGAAATGTATATTTCAACATTAATATTTGAAATGTTCACGGTAATGATCATTATATGTTTGCTAACCAACGCTATAAATACAAACATAACTAGGATGAATAGTCCCCCCTTACTTAGTGCACTATCAGTGTATATTATTGATATTTTGAATGTTAATAATAGTTGCTTTAAAGTTCAATATAATAATTATGATAAAATAAATTTTAATAGTAGTTGAAATAATTTTACATTTAAAATAGTAATAGCAAGTAAATGTAAATGCGCTTCTCACATTCTGACCGATTTGAACTATTAAATCCTTAAATCTTGAGTCAACACGATTTGGCCTATAGTTCGATCTTCGAAACAAGGACTGAAATGACATAATTTTTTTGAATAGCTCAATTCTTTCCCTCAAGTTAAAAATACTTCATTAAAAAACAAAGTTCAATTATTCAAATACAGCACAATACTTCAAAATTCCTAGAATCCAATCATTTTACTAGAAAAAGAAAAAAAAAACAATGGATCAACACTTCAAAAGCATCTATTTCCTTCAAAATCCTAAAATAAATATTGTTTCCTACTATAGAAAAATGAAACCCACTAATGAAGGAAAAATAAATAAATAATCACATGATGCTTCTTGCTTTTCCCTTGCTTGCTTTCTTGCTTGAATCGATGTTACCAGGTGTATTTAAAAATATCTCCCTTCCTCCTCCTCTCCCTTTTTGCGAGGATCCATAACATGAGTTTTTGAATTCCTGGTCTAACATATATGTTAAGTTTTCCCAGAAACAGGATTGGATACAAGGGCTATAACACATTTTTTCAGATAATTGATTTAACACTGTCTACACATGTGTAAGCTAAACTTAACCAATTCCATGGCCATATATTATCATATTGGAGCCATAGGTTGTTAGAGGAAGCATCAGCCAACACAGTATAAAAAGATCTAGTCATGTAAACATGTAATTTTCCTTAGCTAGATTCTTTTCCAGTTTTGTAGCTATGTCACTTAGTCGTAGTAGCTTTGTTGGTGTCATGATTCTGTATATAAGTAGTAAATAAAATCACCATATAAATGGTCATGTGTCAGCTGCTGATTTCTTGTCCTGGGTATCGTTTTGTGCATACTATTGTTGTGGCTCTCAGCTTAATGTCATGCAGATCAATATTAAAATCAGGTCAGTTTTATTTTTTATTAGCATTTTTATAATTTTGAAAAATGTTCAGGTGTTTTTACAGGTAAATATTTTCATATGTATACACACACATAGAGTCAATTAGTAATGTAGATAAACGAAATTGGTAAATATGACTTTATTAGTGCTATGTTAATGATATATTCATGGATAACCATGTAGTCTTAAGCACCCTTTTAAAGGTATGTTTTTATATATTTATTTATGTATATGGATCTTGCTTCTCGGTTCGTATTCTATAACACCCAAATATCTTCATGGTTGTAATAATCAAATCTCTTTATTTTGATGTATACCACTTTAAAGTCATGAGTTTGAGAAGCGAAAAACAGATTTTCATGTTGCTATTGAATTAATAATATCTTTAGGAGATATATCTTTTTTACCAATTAAGTTTAATGTTTTATTCCAACTGTTAAGAATAAAACTAATACCTCTTCCTATAATGATTATTGCATGCCTTGCTTTATCTCAAGTTCTTCAATAACCGAAGAAGGACATTGTTCAATGTTGTACCATAATGATAATTTAATCTTTTCTCGATTGGATGTTCTTATGCATGAATATCTACCTTAACAATTAAATTGTGTATATGATCATGTCCTCTAAAACATTGCCAATAAATGAATTCGTTTGTTATGGATCATCTACCTTTAGTCCCTCCACTATTTATTTATTCATTCTATTTTAGAGGGCAGGTCTGTTTATTTATAGTATCATTTTCTATTAGTTCAATGTGTCCCAGTTTAGGATATCACCATACTAATGTTCTGACAGTTTCATGTTATAACATTGGTGTTGTTTCTTTTTTATATAATTAAAATAATTATATTTATTTATTTACTTATTTATTGATGAATTTGGTTTCATGTTACACTTAAAAGCTGAAAGTTTCATATTTATTTATTTATATAATATAAAATAATATTCTGATAGTTTCATGTTACACTTAAAAGCTGTAGTATGATAAATTTGGTTGAATGAACAAGAAATTCAATGTACCATGCCATAATTTGAGTTGAATTGTTAAGGGTACAAAATGAACAAGGATGTGCATGCTATATGGGATGGACAAGAAGTGTGAAATGGTCTGAGTCTTAAAGTCTGCAGAGACAATCAAGCAGGGAAAAGGTGCTGAAAGTCTGAAATTGCTTACTTGACCGCTGGTGCAAGAGTCAGGAGGTGGTCAGGTATATTTTATGGCCAGGTGAAGGAAGAATCAGCATACATTTTACAAAGTCAAAATGCTTAGGGGCTGTGATAGAGTTTTGCGTTTGTCGTCGTCATCTTCTTTGTAGATTGGTTAGGTATGTTAAGACTTATTTTAGTGTAAATATAATGTTATGTGGTATTAGTTCGACATGGTATGTGTTTGTATATGGGATAATGTAAGCACACTACAACCGAAATTGTCTTTTATAGCGGGATATAGCCGCTATTAATCAATACTATAGCGGTTCAATAAACGTTGTATATCGACATGTTATAAAAATGTAACAACCCAGAAAATCTGAACCAATTTAAATTTTTTAAATTTGCTAAAATAATGGATTTTAAATATTTAAAATAAATATTTTAAATAATAGCAATGAAAAGTGAGTTTGAATCGACATTTGAAAACGAATATAATTAATTCTATTTATAAACAAGGCCTGAAATGGCGCTGTAGTTTCAAAATTTGAATTCAAACTTTGTCGGACTGTACCAGGTGCAAAACAAAACGGATTTGAGTGAAACCAAAAATATTTAAATCTGCTAGTGAATACCTTTCTAACGAATCTGAAAAATCGAATTTTCATAGCGGAAAGCAAAAGTTATGGCAAAATGAATTTTCAGAAAGGTCGCTATGGAATTTATATAGCCCGTGAAATTGGCCATTTTGCATACGACCTCGGAATTCGACGAAACCACTTTTGTTGGATCTGGGATGTGTAGTTATTGCTAGGGTTCAAATTTCATCATTTTTGAAGCTAGTATGTGAGTGTGGCAAAGGAAAACGCGTTTTGGTCAATTACAGTTAAATTGGATCGACCAGAAATGGGCCTTTTTGCAAACGGTCTCAGAATTCGACGAAACTAGTTTTGTTGGGACCGTATCGTCAAAACATAGCTAGATTTATTTTTCTGGAATTTTTCGAATCAGTTTGTGGCCCTGGCAAATTGAAATGTACGTTCAAATTGAATATTGAATGTTATATATTTTAATTTAAAGGAAAACTGACTGAAACAGTCGAATGGGCCTTCGAAACATATCCCATTGTGTTCAGAATGGGGGTAAAACGCTGGGAACGATAGTCGTTGGGTTTGAATTGGCGTTCGTGTGGGAAAGGGGGTATTTTCGAAATTTAAAAAATTATAAATATAAAGAAAATCTCTCATTGGTCGAAAATTTTCTTTTCTTTCTCCCCGCCGCCGATAGCAGGCGGAACCTCTTCAAATCTTCTCTCCTCGATTTCTTCTAATCCGCTCAATAAAAACCCATGCCCCTTTGGAGAATTCTGTAGTGCTCCTCACGATCTTCACATCCATATAAAGATTGGATTTTTTCGTGACCTGTGGAGTTCGAATCGACCTCGAGAAAGTGGGACCTTTACACCGCCGCCGCGACGTACAGGCGCCATCGAACCCCCTGCCACCACCACCGATCGGCGCAGCCTTCCTCCCTCCTCGACGTGGTGCAACTGGATTTTGTCCTCGTGCCTTGGATTTTGCGAAAAACGAAACCCTAGTTTCGAACCCCATCAGAAAGGTAACGGCTGAATATAATTTAAACTATATTATAGCAGTTCTAAGCGCTACGGTTTTTGTTTTCACTATAAAAATCATATCTTTTTCATTTCTTGACGAAATTCAGTGAAACAAGAGATAGTGGACTCGTGTGGACGTCTTCTACATTTTAGAAGAGACCGCATATTTTTCTGAGCCTTCTGCTATTTTTGGTGGAGTGGAACCCAATGTGAGATTTCTAATTTATAAACGATATGGAAAACGACGATGTATAAATTGTATAGTCGATGTATGAGTTATATAAGCGCTGTACACCTCATGTATAAGCGTTGTATAAGTTGTACGTTCGATGTATAAGTTATATATGCGTTGTAAAAATTATATATGTGTTGAAATAGAAGTGAATTGCTATATATAAATATATAAATATATAAATATATATACGCCCCTCGTCTACAAACCATGGACGATATTAATTGGTTGTGATTGGTGTGAAAATTGATTGATAGCGAATGGTTGTTTGGGATTGTTTGTGGTTGATATTGATTGATTGTGGTTGAAAAATACCCATTTGTGGTTGAGAAATATTTGGTTGAAACCTTCTCAACCACATAGGATTAGTTTGTGGAAATGAAATAAATATATACATGCCGCCTGCGTGCGAACTAGATGCATGATCCCCATTGTCAAAAACTGCGAGGTTTTAAGGTAGAGCGAGGAGCCGTACTAGGGACGGTCCCGGTTTTAACTACACTGCCGTTATGCTGCCGAAATTTTGAATAATATTCATGTTTTTGAATTATTTTCATTTGCTGAAACTATATTTATTCGTTGAATAGAAAACCTTCATGTGTTGGATCGATATTCATTCGTTGAATTGAAATTCATGTGATGAATGGTATTCGTGTTTTAAATATAAAAATCACATTTTTATCTATATATATAAACTATAGAAAACCTTCATGTGTTGAATCGATATTGATTCGTTGAATTGAAATTCATGTGTTTAATGGTATTCATATTTTGAAAGAAGTTGTTTTATAATAAAAATCCCATTTTTAACATCAATATGAAATGTATAAAATAATCTTGTTTTGAAATAAATTGTTTTATAATAAAAAATCCTATTTTTATTACCTATATAACCTATATAAAATAATAAGGTTTTGAAATAAATTGTTTTACAATAAAAATCACATTTTTATTATATACATGAATTGCTAAATATAGTGAAGTGTTGAAATAAAAGACGGTTAGATAAAAATATCATTTTTATCAATTGTATGAAAAGAATATAGCTTTGAAATCAAAGTATCGATATATATATATATATAAATAGAATTAAAATATATCGAATAACGACGCTGCAGTTCGTATTTTGAAACCGTGATTTCAAACGATTAGTACGGGAGATCCGACCATCGGATTTTCCTGAAATTGCAACTGTTGGGATCGCTTTGGAAAAATCTTTCCAACGGCACCAACTTTGTAAAAATCCAACGGTTGGATTGTCTGGAATGTTTAATTCAAATCTGAAGAAAAACAGCGCCAGAAACGATTATATTTATATATACATATAAATATAAATATAATTATATTTAATCGAATAATGATGCTGTTGTTCGTATTTTGAAATCGAAACTTCAAACGATTGTACCAGGAGATCCGACCGTCGGATTTTCTCGAAACTAGAACCGTTGGATTCGTCTTGAAAAGATCTTTCTAATGATGTAAATTTTGTGAAGATCCAACGGTTAGATTTTCAGATATGTGTAAATCAAATCTGAAGAAAAACAGCGCCACGGTCGCGTTATGGCCCGAAGTGTCGTTTTGAATAAAATGGCTATTTTAAAATAAATAAAAATGGCGATAAATCGTTATAAAATATTATAAACGATATAGATGTGATTTAGAAATTAACTGAAGGTTGGCTAAGTCGAATGGTTTCCTGGGTGTTGATCTGATGTTGGTTTCGGCCTTCGGGGTTAATATTTGGGAAATCGTTCTCTTGCTGATTGACGGTTAGTGACTAATGAATTGAAATGATGCGTGTATATGTTAGTGTTGCACTTTTTTATTATATACGCGAGTTGCTCAGAAAGACCGGGTTTATCCCATTCTGAATAACTGAATCGACGATAAGAAATCGAAGATAAAGACGGTGGTCGAAGACCGGAGATCTTCACCTCGTTTGGATGGTAACCGAGGTCCTGATTGGGAGGCATCCCGAAATATGGATAATGAGTGGTGATCGTCCAGACATACATGGTGATCGATAGGATTGCGAGGTATTTAGTGCCTCCGGTTTCGTTCAGACCCAGAACGGACTTGCAAATGGACAGTGTGTCTGACATTGGAATTTATTCTATGTGATTGATAGTCATCAGTTGCATGGTGTGAATTGCCTGTGTGGCATGCTAAGATGCAGTGATCAGGGCTTCTGTTGAAAAGCAAAGTCCTGTGGTGATGATCAAAGCACCGCCTGTGTGGCGTAGCTTTGGGTATAACGTAAAATCGCGAGCCTCACACCCCGGTATGAACCAGAAACGGGAGAAAGGACCTCAGGGAGGGCCTGCGTTTCCTCCTAGCTAGAAGTGGCGTCAGTGGTTTTACATGCCCTGACGAGGTTGACTTATGTGGTTATTGCTGTTGTGAGGCGCCTCGGTTAGATCGGACGATCCGGGTCCGATGGAGTCATTCGTTGGCTTGCTTACGCCCCAAAGGGCGGGGAAACGTAGTGTTCAGGCATTTTAATCCACTCTGTGTGGACCGGCCCTGACGATCCAAGGGTCGATGCGTTCTGATCCTGAGACTCGGGCTAGGCAGTCTCGAATTCGGTAAGGACTATCTTTTGCCTTGGTTCATGATGGAAATCCAATTTCCAAATACGTGACTGTGCGATTTTGATTGTATACCTATATATGGCGACATAGTGGTATGGGGCATTAATGCCGTCTATGATTGATAGTTATGATTTGAAATTGTTTTCAAAACATATAAACACTAGTAATAATATCGAATGTTTTGTTTTATTCGTATCAAGCATATTTTGGCCGTTATAAGGTAAAAACTCTATCCTCCGGTTTGCGTTGCATTGTGTGATGGGAATTGAGTCTTATAATGGCTTCATTTTTATAAAAAGCATAGCGATGTTTAAAAGAATGACTTGTTTTAAAGCATTGGCAATCCAATGGAGTAAACCTGTTCCACAAAAGTGCCGTGGTCCTGTGATTAGCCATATTATAAATGTGTTGAGTAGATTTCTCATACCAGTCCCATGACTGACTCGTAGTTTGTTTCACTTTCAAACTCAGGTGCCCATTTTTCTACACGGGCAGCCCTGTATTCAGGTTTAGCTGGTTCTTTCTGGATAGCTGGAGCTGAAGATGGATTCTATCATTTATCTCTTTTTATGCTGTTCAGCTCCTATTGTACATTATGTTTGTTTTCCGCTATAGATATATATGTATAGTTGAACTGTATTTGTACTAAGTATGATCCTGTATACTATGTAACTATGATGATTACTCTTATCCAGTCTATTCTATGGTTCATTATCTGGTGTATTTATTTATTTCTGTTCTGCTATTATCTGTTTCTGTGTTATATTCCACGGATTACCCTTGCCACCGTCAGTACAGGGTTTGGGGTCGTCTCAATTTGGTATCAGAGCTTTGGTTAAGCTTAGTTCTGGAATATAACATATGAACGAACTCGTCAGAAATAGAACCAGTAGTGTTCTAGGACGGGTAACTCTATACAGATAGGATCAGTAATATCCTAGTATAAGTAAAGCAGAATGGAATACACCCAGTAGACACATTTACATTGAAGTATTTGTCTCTATATTTTGAAATATCTTTTCTGTTGACCTGACACTTTGTCTGCTAATTGCAGACGTACTAGAAAATGAGTGACAGGAACAGAAGAAATAATCGTATGGCTCGACCAGCTAATGAGCCAGTTGTGCTCCCACAGCCAGAATCAGATATAGAAATTGATTTGTATGATTTTGAAAAGTTAAGAACAATTTGATTGTTGCTTGTGTTATGTGATAGTAAATTTGATTAATTGAATTATTGAAACAATAGTTAATTTAATCAACAATAGAATAATGGTAGAATTTATTCGATAAACTCACACATTGAATTGATTAGAAAATAGATAGAAATATATACATGTGCATTTTATATATTTGAACAGGTAAATGGATTAGCTGTTGAATAAAGATTTTATTTGCCTGCCCGACAAATAGGTAAACCATAATGAGTTGGATGCGAAATATTATTATATCAACTCCTGTGAATGCCATTGGATGCGGAGTGCTGGTTTTTATGTGTGAAATAATAAACGTCGCCATAGGATAGTAATAATTAATTTTGAACTACATTACATGACATACTTCAGAAGATAGGCATACTTCATCATATACCTCATAAGCATTTGGAGCTTGTGTGATGAGGTGGAAGATTTACCATACGAGCAAGAGGCTTGTATGGCGATGACTATATTTTACAGGTTGAACTGATGACTGATATGGACTATTTAAATTGTAACGATAAAATTGCCAGATTAATAAAAAAAACCACACGGGTCTGGAGTTGACAATAATCACGTCTCTCTAGTTAGTAGATACGGCACATGGACTATTTATTTCCCACACGGGACGAGGTGACGAGGTGACGAGGATTTATCCTCTGGAGCATTTAAAATACACACTCCCTCAGGCTTTGATAGGGTGACGAGAATTTATTCTCTGGAGTTATTATCAATACACGCTCCCCTATAAACACCAGAATATATCACTATAAATATGTGTATGCTTATTAGGATTTATTGGGTACCTAATACGGCCCAATAAATTTCCAAACCCCTCCCCGTACAAAGGAGGTTATGGCGAAATTTTTCGAAAATTCCGGGTGTTAGCCAAATTTTTGAAGAATTTGAAAATTCTCAGAAACTGAAAAGTTGGGGAATGGAAGCCAGATCGAACGGAGAGTTGATTAATCAAACCACTTTCGACTTTGTTCCTTTTCGGGGACGAAAAGTTTAAAGTGGGGGAGATTGTAACGACCTAGAAAATCTGAACCAATTGAAAAATTTTAAATTGGCTAAAATAATGGATTTTAAATATTTAAAATAAATATTTTAAATAATAGCAATGAAAAGTGAGTTTGAATCGACGTTTGAAAACGAATATAATTAATTCTATTTATAAACAAGGCCTGAAATGGCGCTGCAGTTTCAAAATTTGAATTCAAACTTTATCGGACTGTACCGGGTGCAAAACAAAACGGATTTGAGTGAAACCAAAAATATTTAAATCTGTTAGTGAATACCTTTCTAACGAATCTTAAAAATCGAATTTTCATAGCGGAAAGCAAAAGTTATGGCCAAATGAATTTTCAGAAAGGTCGCTATGGAATTTATATAGCCCGTGAAATTGGCCAATTTGCATACGACCTCGGAATTTGACGAAACCACTTTTGTTGGATCCGGGATGTGAAGTTATTGCTAGGGTTCAAATTTCATAATTTTTGAAGCTAGTATGTGAGCGTGGCAAAGGAAAACGCGTTTTGGTCAATTACAATTAAATTGGATCGACCAGAAATGGGCGTTTTTGCAAACGGTCTCAGAATTCGACGAAACTAGTTTTGTTGGGACCGTATCGTCAAAACATAGCTAGATTTATTTTTCTGGAATTTTTCGAATCAGTTTGTGGCCCTGGCAAATTGAATTGTACGTTCAAATTGAATATTGAATGTTATATATTTTAATTTGAAGGAAAACTGACTGAAACAGTCGAATGGGCCTTCGAAACATGTCCCATTGTGTTCAGAATGGGGGTAAAACGCTAGGGACGATAGTCGTTGGGTTTGAATTGGCGTTCGTGTGGGAAAGGGGGTATTTTCGAAATTTAAAAAATTATAAATATAAAGAAAATCTCTCATTGGTCGAAAATTTTCTTTTCTCTCTCCCTGTCGCCAATAGCAGGCGGAACCTCTTCAAATCTTCTCTCCTCGATTTCTTCTAATCCGCTCAATTAAAACCCATGCCCCTTTGGAGAATTCTGTAGTGCTCCTCACGATCTTCACATCCATATAAAGATTGGATTTTTTGTGACCTGTGGAGTTCGAATCGAGCTCGGGAAAGTGGGACCTTTCCACCGCCGCCGCGACGTACAGGCACCGTCGAACCACCTACCACCACCGCCGATCGACGCGGCCTTCCTCCCTCCTCGACGTGGTGCAACTGGATTTTGTCCTCGTGCCTTGGATTTCGCGAAAAACGAAACCCTAGTTTCGAACCCCATCAGAAAGGTAACGGCTGAATATAATTTAAACTATATTATAGCAGTTCTAAGCGCTACGGTTTTTGTTTTCACTATAAAAATCATATCTTTTTCGTTTCTTGACGAAATTCAGTGAAACAAGAGACAGTGGACTCGTGTGGACGTCTTCTACATTTTAGAAGAGACCACATATTTTTCTGAGCCTTCTGCTATTTTTGGTGGAGTGGAACCCAATGTGAGATTTCTAATTTATAAACGATATGGAAAACGACGATGTATAAATCATATAGTTGATGTATGAGTTATATAAGCGTTGTACACCTCATGTATAAGCGTTGTATAAGTTGTATGTTCGATGTATAAGTTATATATGCGTTGTAAAAATTATATATGTGTTGAAATAGAAGTGAATTGCTATATATATATATATATATATATATATATATATATATATATATATATATATATGCGCCCCTCGTCCACAAACCATGGACGATATTTATTGGTTGTGATTGGTGTGAAAATTGATTGATAGCGAATGGTTGTTTGGGATTGTTTGTGGTTGATATTGATTGATTGTGGTTGAAAAATACCCATTTGTGGTTGAGAAATATTTGGTTGAAACAACATAGGATTAGTTTGTGGAAATGAAATAAATATATACATGCCGCCTGCATGCGAACTAGATGCATGATCCCCATTGTCAAAAACCGCGAGGTTTTAAGGTAGAGCGAGGAGCCGTAATAGGGACGGTCCCGGTTTTAACTACACTGCCGTTATGCTGCCGAAATTTTGAATAATATTCATGTGTTTGAATTATTTTCATTTGCTGAAACTATATTTATTCGTTGAATAGAAAACCTTCATGTGTTGGATCGATATTCATTCGTTGAATTGAAATTCATGTGTTGAGTGGTATTCGTGTTTTAAATATAAAAATCACATTTTTATCTATATATATAAACTATAGAAAACCTTCATGTGTTGAATCGATATTCATTCGTTGAATTGAAATACATGTGTTGAATGGTATTCATATTTTGAAAGAAGTTGTTTTATAATAAAAATACCATTTTTAACATCAATATGAAATGTATAAAATAATCTTGTTTTGAAATAAATTGTTTTATAATAAAAAATCCTATTTTTATTATGTATATAAACTATATAAAATAATAGAGTTTTGAAATAAATTGTTTTACAATAAAAATCACATTTTTATTATATACATGAATTGCTAAATATAGTGAAGTGTTGAACTAGAAGACAGTTAGATAAAAATATCATTTTTATCAAATGTATGAAAAGAATATAGCTTTGAAATCAAAGAATCGATATATATATATATATATATATATATATATATATATATATATATATATATAGAATTAAAATATATCGAATAACGACGCTGCAGTTCGTATTTTGAAACCGTGATTTCAAACGATTAGTACGGGAGATCCAACCATCGGATTTTCCTGGAATCGCAACCGTTGGGTTCGCTTTGGAAAAATCTTTCCAACGGCACCAACTTTGTAAAAATCCAACGGTTAGATTGTCTGGAATGTTTAATTCAAATTTGAAGAAAAACAGCGCCAGAAACGATTATATTTATATATATAAATATAATTATATTTAATCGAATAACGACGCTGCAGTTCGTATTTTGAAATCGAAACTTCAAACGATTGTACCGGGAGATCCGACCATCGGATTTTCCCGAAACTAGAACCGTTGGATTCATTTTGAAAAGATCTTTCTAATGATGTAAATTTTGTGAATATCCAACAGTTAGATTTTCAGATATGTGTAAATCAAATATGAAGAAAAACAGCGCCTCGGTCGCGTTATGGCCCGAAGCGTCGTTTTGAATAAAATGGCTATTTTAAAATAAATAAAAATGGCGATAAATCGTTATAAAATATTATAAACGATATGGATGTGATTTAGAAATTAACTGAAGGTTGGCTAAGTCGAATGGTTTCCTGGGTGTTGATCTGATGTTGGTTTCGGCCTTCGGGGTTAATATTTGGGAAATCGTTCTCTTACTGATTGACGGTTAGTGACTAATGAATTGAAATGATGCGTGTATATGTTAGTGTTGCACTTGTTTATTATATACGCGAGTTGCTCAGAAAGACCAGGTTTATCCCATTCTGAATAACTGAATCGACGATAAGAAATCGAAGATAAAGACGGTGGTCGAAGGCAGGAGATCTTCACCTAGTTTGTATGGTAAACGAGGTCCTGATTGGGAGGCATCCCGAAATATGGATAATGAGTGGTGATCGTCCAGACGTACGTGGTGATCGATGGGTTTGCGAGGTATTTAGTGCCTCCGGTTTCGTTCAGACCCAGAACGGACTTGCAAATGGACAGTGTGTCTGACATTGGAATTTATTCTGTGTGATTGATAGCCATCAGTTGCACGGTGTGAATTGCCTGTGTGGCATGCTAAGATGCAGTGATCAGGGCTTCTGTTGAAAAGCAAAGTCTTGTGGTGATGATCAAAGCACCGCCTGTGTGGCGTAGCTTTGGGTATAATGTGAAATCGCGAGCCTCACACCCCGGTATGAACCAGAAACGGGAGAAAGGACCTCAGGGAGGGCCTGTGTTTCCTCCTAGCTAGAAGTGGCATCAGTGGTTTTACACGCCCTGACGAGTTTGACTTATGTGGTTATTGCTGTTGTGAGGCGCCTCGGTTAGATCGGATGATCTGGGTCCGATGGAGTCATTCGTTGGCTCGCTTACGCCCCAAAGGGCGGGGAAACATAGTGTTCAGGCATTTTAATCCACTCCGTGTGGACCGGCCCTGATGATCCGAGGGTCGATGCGTTCTGATCATGAGACTCGGGCTAGGCAGTCTCGAATTTGGTAAGGACTATCTTTTGCCTTGGTTCATGACGGAAATCCAATTTCCAAATACGTGACTGTGCGATTTTGATTGTATACCTATATATGGCGACATAGTGGTATGGGGCATTAATGTCGTCTATGATTGATAGTTATGATTTGAAATTGTTTTCAAAACATATAAACACTAGTAATAATATCAAATGCTTTGTTTTATTCGTATCAAGCATATTTTGGCCGTTATAAGGTAAAAACTCTATCCTCCGGTTTGCGTTGCATTGTGTGATGGGAATTGAGTCTTATAATGGCTTCATTTTTATAAAAAGCATAGCGATGTTTAAAAGAATGACTTGTTTTAAAGCACTGGCAATCCAATGGAGTAAACCTGTTCCACGAAAGTGGCGTGGTCCTGTGATTAGCCATATTATAAATGTGTTGAGTAGATTTTTCATACCAGTCTCATGACTGACTCGTAGTTTGTTTCACTTTCAAACTCGGGTGCCCATTTTTCTACACGGGCAGCCTTGTATTCAGGTTTAGTTGGTTCTTTCTGGATAGCTGGAGCTGAAGATGGATTCTATCATTTATCTGTTTTTATGCTGTTCAGCTCC
Organism: Allium sativum; assembly: GCA_030737875.1. Taxonomy (NCBI): domain Eukaryota; kingdom Viridiplantae; phylum Streptophyta; class Magnoliopsida; order Asparagales; family Amaryllidaceae; genus Allium; species Allium sativum. The sequence continues at coordinate 1,052,789,999 of CM060913.1, forward strand.
TATTGTACGTTATGTTTGTTTTCAACTATAGATATATATGTATAGTTGAACTGTATTTGTACTAAGTATGATCTTGTATACTGTGTAACTATGATGATTACTCTTATCCAGTCTATTCTATGGTTCATTATCTGTTGTATTTATTTATTTCTGTTCTGCTATTATCTGTTTCTGTGTTATATTCCACGGATTACCCTTGCCACCGTCAGTACGGGGTTTGGGGTCGTCTCAAAAAAACTGTTGAATACTGATAAAACTAAAATAGCCGCTATAAAAAAGCATGCTTTTATAACAAAAATTTGCCGCTATGTTACTTAAAGACAATAGCTCTTTCTCACCGCTATAATACATTTAAATCTCAATGGAAGTGAGAATTTTAAAACACTGTATTGCTGCTATAACATGTTTATTCAGTAACGGCTATATGACGCTATAAAATTAACATGTTATAGTATTGCTAAATCCTTTTACAGCTCATATATAATACATTTTAGTTATAGCAATCAGAATGGATCTGCATAACAATATAAAGAGCAATGCATAAACGAACAAAATATATTAATCAACATAAGTAACGCTTATTCATGATAACAAAATAAATCATTGACTAACAAAAAATAAGTTCAATACATGGTTACAAGGAGAAAAATAGTAGTTTAATTTACAGCTTGAACAAATCAAGGCAACTGGCGGAGTTGAGTCCTCGATTCCAAAATTTTTTTTTTTTTTTTTTTTTTTTGCATATTTATAGCTTCTAAAAGTTTTAGGATGATCTTCATCAATAAGAGATCTTGCCGTCTCAATCATAGCATCATAAGGATTGTAAAATTAGGAATGGAGATTCTATCTGAGTTTTGTTCACAATTGCTCTACGTAGAACACTTCGGTAGCGGTTGTTGCTTAAAACCTGCATTAAAACAGTAGTTGCAGTTTATTAGACAACAGGTAAGGCTAAACAACATGTACATATCTCTTGAGCACCTGCATTTGATCACCAATGTTAATTAGCGAAGTATTTGGATCAGAACTGACATTAAACCCACTTTCCTTACCTCAGCATTTGCAAGTCTGGGGCTCCATTTTGTAGTAAAACAGTGATAACATTCGGATCTTTGTGGCGAGGCAAGCCGTAAGTAAGTTCAGGGGCATATAGAATAGTGATTTATTGCCATATGTTTCCCGTGCTTTCCTAATGCTTTGTTTAAATACTCTTTTTCCAGACCTAAGCTCTCCAAGATCAGTTCAGAACAAAAAGCGATAGTATCCTCACATTTTTGCAGTACTTGCGGACTACATCCCTGTAAAAACTCCATAAGATGTATGAGTTAAACATTGACCACATACGTACAAGCACATTATACACTGATCAAGCTTTGTATTAGGACCTGAAATTAGGAGGATTAGAGCCCACCCATGAACAAAATCTTCCAAAGGATAGCAATGATGCCTCAAATAGTCTCTCCACCTGCTAGCTTCTTCAGTTCTAATGTTGGAACTTTTGGAAAGCCTCGTTGTCTTCAAAGGATCATCGAAGTAGATTTTCATTCTTTCTGACTCTGGCAACTGAAAGAAACTAAGAGTAACTTGTAATAAAACCTAAGAGAAACTACTTGTTAAAATATGTGTTTAGGAACGAGAATATCTCATTCCAATAACATGGGAAAAATATCTAATTTTTATAAAAGGTATTTATAGAGTTTGGTAATTTGTTGTTGAAATATGCGCACACACTCTAACACAAAAAATTGAAGTGTTCAAATTGTTAAAATGATAAACGAAATATATTGTATAGCTGGCGATCTCTTGGAATGTCCAAACATTCCAATCTTTTAATAGAGACAAGTCAAAACATTTAATTGGGTGATTTTCTATAAAAAAAAATTGACATGATCCTTCTTTCTTTCATAGTATCTTGTCATTAAGTAAAATAAAACATAACGTTTTAATCAAGATAACTAGATTATTTACACTAAATTAATTTAGTTTATATAATTAACTAATATTATTCTCACCCTGCCTCTACAAGCAAGCCCTAAAAGCTAAGTCAAACTCCATGCCTATTCTTATTTCCGTTTCATACCTGCACATGTTCATTCCATGCATGACTAAACAAAAGAAAGTCCGGCATCCAATCCACACTCATTTCTTCACGTCTCCATGCCTGCACTTATCTTCCATCTTTTGTATGTTTATGCAAATGCTACTACACTCAAAAGTACAAAAAGAAAAATCAGTTAAATATCAAATAAAAATGCAACAATTAGTTCTGATAAGCAACAGGAACAATCCTTGCTTCATATTCATCAATCTTAAAACAACACAGGCATCGCCAAATCGAAATGATCACGCGAAGGATTACTCAGGGCTGTGCACACAAGAAACCAAATAAACTTGTTGAAATACGCGCACACACTCTAATTTTTCCAAGCAATTATACAAAATTTGGTAATCTGTATTGTTGCCTGCCCAACTATTTGAAAGCCCTAATCTCCAATACCACTACCTTCATTAGCTCTATGTTTTATAAAATTTCTCAATTTTTGTTGGAAAAATAACTTTAAAATTACACAGAATGCCCTTGGAGGAATGAGTTGCAATAGGAAGCTTGATAAATAACAGTATTAGATACTAAACTTACATAGATAAGATCAATTCCAGCTGAATCAAGCTTTGGAACTATTATTGCCAAATCATGAATAGTGTAATTCGATTCAAAAATTTAGCTCAACATTAATCTACATTCTAATGAAAATGTAGATTGAAAAAATTTAAAAAATTGCTTAGCACCTTAGCTGGCCATTTTGGAAAAGCAGACTTGAAGTCAAGCAAGGAAGTAACACCTGGCCATGTGTCTTCATTTGAGGTGCCTATAATTCTTTAACAAAAATGTAATAAGTGTGAATAAGCATGTTCCGTAATTCAATGATACAAATATAAATCAAGGAGATAGTATAATCGAACCTAAATATTTTGAATAGCTCATCGATCTCAGATTCCTCTAGGAATAGAGGTTGTTAGTTCATCATTTCAGCAAAGATACATCCTACAAACCATGTCTACAGGAATAGAATATTGACGAGCACCTAAGAGGATTTCAGGTGCCCTATACCACAGTGTCACAACCTAAGAGGAGCACATATGTGAACATAAGAATTGAACCCAAGTATGTAAATCCACTGTACACCAGTCATGTTTATATTTTGTACCTGGAAAAATTTTTCCAGTAAAAAAGCTCAACTTTATTACATTTTAAACCAACTACTCTTTTCTCTTCATATGTGCCAGCTCTGTCCCTATCATATACTAATGGAGCGTTTCAATTATGAACAGGGGGACATATGATTTTGACACCATTACATGGACAAAAATAGGTGTGGTTCAATTTTAATACGGAATGCGAAACAAGTGTCAGACATGTTATGAACAGGAGGAGCGGAATACTATTAATACTTATCTTATGATGCCTATATATCATCTTTTTTAGGCATACTATTAATACTTTTTTTATGGTTCAAAATAATAACATTTAAAGAAAAATATTAGCATAGCTAGCAGCACTACCTACATTTTAAGCCTCAACTCTGGTTATTGTTATTTTCGGAATTCAAGCATTGATATCAATATTTAATTGATTTTACTTTCATTTAACAAAATAAAGAACTGGCCTGCAGTCATCTTAATGTATAAATTGACTGTTTGTTCTTTTTCCATTCTAAATTTGAATGGAATGCATTTTTTTATTTTTACAAAAAAGAACATCCATAATCTTTCATCAATTCATACACCAAGCTAAATTATGAACAATAAAAATATTCAGTTCGTGCTAACATTATCCCATGTATGAACACATACCATCCATAACTGTACTAAAACCACATAACGTTATATTTGAACCAAAATAAGTCTTAACATACCCAGCCAATCTACGAAGACGACGACGGCGAAGGCGCAAGGTAACATGACATTGAAGGTGAAGGCAAACGCAAAATTTTATCATAGCAACACACAATTCGATCTCAGCAACCAACAACGAGATCCACAATTGGTATGCATCTTCTTATGAACTGATCTTGTTGCCCAGTCAACACCAACTATTTATTAAAAACTCACTAGCATGTAAACTGCACGTTTTATTTGCAATCGAATGGACTGAACTGGCTTGTAATTTTCCCATGCAAAATTAACATCAAAATCAATTAACACTTGCTTACATTCTACAATCGGTAAAAACTTGCTTAGTTAGCAACTTCCTAATGCAAGCAACACTTGCTTCTATTCTACAACAGGTAAAACCTTGGGAAATTCCATGGAGTAGGGAAACTGATCTCTGTTATACTTCATGAAATATGAGGTATGTCCAGCATCAAAGGACAACATTGTACTAGACATCTTATAGAAATAATTGACATTATACTTTGTAACAAATAAATTATAGGTGAATGTCAGGGATTGTGAAATGCAAAAACTAGTTAAAGTTAGCCTATACCAACACATCACAAAATATATATATCTTGATCTTATGGTTGCAATGCCCGTGTAGGTTACAAAGAAGTGGACTCACAATAAGAAATTATAATAGCATGTATAACAAATGAAAACTAGTTATCTTTCATGACATATAATGTACTCAAAGACCACCAGTTCATCTAACTGCATATGTAAGCATATAACCTTAGGTCCTTAACTGCCATAATCAATTTTGCCCCTCTTACTGTTAGAGGTCAATTGAGTATTTTGATTGTTGAAGTCTACTTTAACCCTAAATAAGCACTGTGTAAGTACCATTATTGTTAAAATTGAATAAAAGAAACTCAAGGCATGTCCATTCATGCACTACCATCCATGCGCTGGGTAAATTACCAGCAGCCAAATACATCCATGCACTACCATCAAAAGCTGTGTTTTATAGTAGCTTTAAGATCCCACATATAGTACTTAGATTAAGTTTATTAATTTCAAATCTTATGTTCCAAACCATGGTTTCCTATATGTCCACAACATCATGCTCATTCAGTCCATAAATTAACTCTGTTAAACTAAGTAGATCGAAAACCAATAAAGAAAATTCAAGAGGGACAAAGGACATATGGAAATTAAGAATAAACAATCTAGTTTGTGCATCATTTGAAATAGATTTTTTGTCAATAATATTCTTCATCCTTTAATTTCTTGAATACAATAGTTGTAATCAAGGGGCTTTTAAAGAGTGCTCAAAATATGAAAGTTTTTGAACCTTTCTCTATACACGTACATGTACATGTGACACATGCATATGCATACAAATACTGTTACTCATGCTGTAAAATTTGGTATACCAATGGTGATAATATGACTCATTTGGTATTAGTTGCAAGGCTTGGCAGCAAATGATTAGGCAGAAAGGGAGAAAATTCTACAAATTAAAAGAGAAGAAAGAGAAGTAGAATTGAAATACCTTTCAGAAGTCAGAATCGCTCGTTAGCACCAAGCCATAGTAGACGAACTAAGGGACAACGCCATTGGCTTTCCAATGTATGTTCCGGGCATCACCATCAAAGATGTAATGGACACTTCCAAGCTTTGTTCCAACAAGAACTATAGGAACACTTGGAGCATAGTGGTTTAATTCAGGGATCCACTTTTTCGGAACATTTGTATAGCTTGTTGTACTAATTAGTGAGAATGCCAAGAGAAAAAATTGGCTCAATGGTGGCTCAACGGCCTAAATCTATTGTAATCTTCTTGACCTGCAGTATCCCACAAACTAAGTTGATAGTATTACCATCCTCTACCACATTTGCATAGAAATTGTCAAAAACAAATGAAACATACTCCAAAGATTGACACGAATATGAATCTATAATTAAGTAGACTATTTTTGGCAAAAGTAGTTACTTGGTAAGCGCAAAAATTATCGCAGTTGATTTTGACGATTGATCCACGACCAAGGGGAATCGACGATGATACTGACGCGGAGCTATGACTAGGAAGACAGGCAATGGATTTGTAGTTGGGCGGAGCTACTGTCGTTATCGATGGAAGAAGTTGAGATGAATGAGGGAAGATCAAGGCGGTGGCGGCTTCATATTTACTAAATTATGGAATGTATTATTTATCAAAATGGGGTCATGCATGTTTGATTTCATTAAACCTACATATTTTACCAAAATGAAAGTGATCAAATAATCTTTTTCCTTTCTGTAAAATATCAATGAGAGATAAACAATCTGTTATATACACATAAAAAACTAGTTACCTAAGCAGTACATACTCTTCTATTTAAAGGATAGTGGTGTATATTACAGAGCTAAAAACAACACATGGAGTGGTGTATATTCCCAAGGTAATGAACAGATGACCTAATTTGTCATTGAAAGAAAAACATGCTTCCAAGAAGCATGCCTGTAATGGTGACGGATTGCTACCAGTTCCCTATAGCTTCGTAGAAACACAAGATAAACATTTTTCAGTCCATTTTGGCGACCCATATGTAGAGTTTGCACACAGATAATAGGTTATGGTTGAGAGTTACATGACAGCAACAAAGCTCCTAAGCAAACGATTACAGTGCACATACATGTAACCCTGAAGGGTTCTATGTCTTTATAAATCATGTCATAAATGAACAAATGATTATTATTTTTCATGAAAAACACATAATACTTAAAAATACCATCTCATACTGAATGAACAAATAGCCTACTTATACGGTGTGCATGTACCCTATATATTCCCATTATGGCATTTAAAATACTGAACTAGCCTGAAAACCCATCCAATACATTCATAAGACATAGATTTTGACTTATAACATTAGACAAATGTATACAGATGCTTTACCATGAAGCATATAGATCAGATTAATTGAATCCAAATTCACATCTTCAGTCATGCTTCGGGGAGCTATTTTATCAAAACTTCAACCAGGACAGTAAACATTCCTTACTTTTACTAATAATGCCAGGAATCACAAAATACTAATTTAGTGACAAAAGTAATACATATATTAGAAAGCAAAGCATCCTAATTCATTCAACATAAAACAATTCAGAAACTGGCCAAGTTCATGGTCTACAACATGATATAAACAACAGCCTTGGTCAGGAAAATTTAATTTAGATTCACAACATGTCAATATATTCAACGAAGGATCTGCATACTTCAACTTAGAATCTCAACATAACAAAACGAAAAATGTAGTATAATCAACCAACAAAACCACTAACTCTTTAACATCACTACCTTATTAAATACGGAACCTTCCTCGTCCAATTCTCAAACCAACCCCTGCCAACCCTCATAGTTAACCAGCCGAAAATCAATTTTCAACATGGTTCCCTAATTTTCATTTTTATAAGATGAACTCAATGAAATTAAGATTGGTATTTTTAATTGCAGTGAAGGCATAACAAGAATCAATTGTCTTGAATAAAGAAGCCCGTTTTGCTTACCAGAATCCAAATCGAAGATTAGACGCGCGAATCCTCCCTAGCTTCGACAGATCGGTCGACAAGATTGGAGATAGAAGGAGCTTTTTCTTTGATCGGATAAGGAGAGTGGAGCGAAACGACCAGCTTTTTTGTGTGGCGGAATTGTTTTGGAGGGAGGGGAAATTTTTTTGGAGGGAGAGAATAATTTGTTAATTGGAGGAAGACCATGAAAAAGGAGCGTTGGGAGAACGACAATAATTTGGCAAGGGGAGGGCTACCCATATGATATGGTTAAAAGAAAAAAACGGAGAAGCAAATAATTAAGTGTAAACAATAACACTTTAGAATAACGCGTTATAAAATAGCGTTATTAATATCATATTTTGTTGTAGTGGCATCAGTTAAATTGTTTTGTTGATCATAATTTAGCTTCGTGTATGAATTAATGAAGGATCATTGTAATAACCCGGAAAATCTGGGCCAGTTTAAAATTTTTATTTTGGCAATTTTAGCGAATTTTGAATATTTAAAATAGATTGTTTTAAATAAAATCGACGAGAAATTTATTTTGAATAGAATTCGAACGTATATATTATACGCGTCGTCGTTAGAATATAAATATTTATATATAATTATAAATAGAATTGAAAATGGCGCGGTAGTTCGATAATTCGATTTCAAACTTCAATTGAATGTACCGGGTGCAAAATAATCCGGATTTTAGTGAAACCAAAAATAATGGGATCTAATTGATAATATCTTTCCAGCGAATCCGAATAATCAAGATTTCATAGCGGGAATCAAAATATATGTCCAGTTGAAAATTCTGAATAGTCGCTATGGAATTCAAGCCCTTAAAAATGGACATTTTGCAAATGACCTCGGATTTCGACGAAACCACTTTTGTTGGGTCCGTGATGTCAAGTTATTGCTAGATTCCAAATTTCATAATTTTTCGAATCAATATGTGAGCGTGGCATAGGAAAACGCGTTTGACCAGTTTCAGTTGATTTTAATCGACTGGAAATTGGCCATTTTTCTAACGGTCTCAGAATTTGACGAAATTAGTTTTGTTAGGACCGTATCGTCTATACGAAGCTAGAAATAATTTTTCTGGAATTTTTCGAGTTGGTATGTGGCCCCAGTAAATTGAAATGTGCGTTTAAATTGAATGTATAAAGAATTATATTTTAATTTAAATCAAAACTAATCGTAACGATCAAATTGGCCTTCGTGACATATCCCGTTGTGTTCGGAATGGGGGTAAAACGCTAGGGACGACAGTCGTTGGGTTCGATTTTGACTTCAAAATAAAAAGTTGCTTTTTAGAAATTAAAATAAAATATAATTAAACTTTTGCAAATACCCCCCCCCCCCCCAACCTTTTACGTTTCAGTCATTCAATTTTTCCCCATTCCCTCTTCTGATTTCATCGAGCAAAGAAGGGAGACTGCCATCCTCCCGATTCTTCCCTCCACGCTCCCTCGCGCTGGCGATGACCACCGCTCAGACCCTCCTCCCCCTCGCGCGATCCTCCACCTCGACCTTGACCCCGTCGAAGGCCCTCAGCCCCAAAGCCCCTCTCGTACGATTTCTTCGATCCATCAAAACCCTAGCGCCAGACCAAGCTGCGCCGCCACCACCTGACGCGATCTTCCCCTCCGCCGACTGCAGACCCGACGCACCTCCTCCTGCGCCCTCTTCAGCCTCCAAGTCCTCCTCCTACCTCTCTTCTTCCCCGTGAACGTGAAGGAACCACCCCCCTTGTGACAACCCCAAACTTCCACAAGTGAAAGCAAGGAGGAATCATATGGAATACAACATAAATACAATAAAACAAAACACAGATACAATATAGCAAAGGAGATTCATAGAGTAATAACATTATAGCAGCGGAAAAATATAATGTCATCAATCACAGAAAATCCACAGTCACAGAATCTAAGCTATTACAACAAGTTTGCAGAAAAGAAATAAGTTTGATGTCTAAAAAGAAAAGAATAGATGCCAATAGAAACAAAAAGTCTTCAAGCTCCAAGTCATCACCTCTTCTCCCAAGCAGAATCCAAGAGAGAGAAAATAAGCAGCTTCAAAGAAAACTCCAAGCAAAGAATGAACCTGTCTACTTGGCTGCCCGTGTAGAAGAGAGGGCACCCAAGTTTGCAAAAAGGTGAAACAAACTATGGGTCAGTCGTGGGACTGGTGTGAGAATTCTTAAATAACTTATACTAATAAGGCAAATCCAAAGACCACGCCGCTAACGCGGAACGGGTTGTACCAATGGATTGCCGTGCATAACTATAGTGTCAATACAGATAAGTAAAACGTAACAAAACGCAATGTCTTTTGAAAAATGGAACCACCATAAGACTCAGGTCCCATCACACAATGCAACGCACACCAAGAGGATAGAGTTTTACCTTATGGTGGTTAAACATGCTAAATACGCCAAATACGAAACTAAGACTATTATTAGGGTGTATATGTTTTAAAACAATTCAAATTATAAGTATCAATCCTAGGAAGCATAGGTACCATATATTATGCCTCCGTACTAGTAATACAATCAAATCCGTCGGGGTCGTATTGGAAATTTGGGTTTCCATCATGAGTCCAGGCTAGGGAGGACTCCTTACCGATTCGAGACACTCTAGTTAATGCCTCAGGATTACCCGCAGTTAACCCTTGGAAATGGCAGGGCCGGTCCTCACATACAGCTTAGAGGATTAGTTATTCCTAAGTACACGTTCCCCGGTCCTATAGGACCTATCCGAGGCGCCTCATTTCATCATCCTCCAAAAGTAAAATGACTACTAACTAGAAAGAAACGTGCTACTTTCCCTGCGTTCCCTTCCCCCTTTTTAGACTCTACCGGTTTGTGAGGCTCGTGAGGTCATGTTCTTCATACCACAAGGTTCTGCTTTTCAACAAGAAACCCTGATCATTGCATCTTAGTATGCCACACCGTCACTCCATACCGTACTATTGATCGTCCGTCACTATATAAACGGGTGTTAAGTAGAGAATAAATTCTCTACCATCAATCGTTTATATATTAACTGAATATCAACAACATAATATTTTGTTGGGTACGATGTCAGACACACCATCCATTTATACCCATGCTCTAGGTCTGAACTAGGGTCAAACCCGTGAAATCAACACGTACGTTTGGGCAATTACCCCGACCCTTAAATTGGGATCAAACCAATTCAGAGTCTTGATCGTTGTCCATTCGAGGGGAGATTTACGGTCTTCATACGCCGTCTTCATACTTGAATTCTTGAAATCGTACGATCATTTGGAATGGGATTAACCCGGACTTCCCAAATAATCTCGCATTCATATATTTTGAGAAAACATATTTCATATCGTTATTTTATTTTATAACGATTAATTCTTGCCTTAATTATTTTAATATAATTAATTTCCTTATTTAACGACGCTTCAGGTCAAGGGCGACCTTGGCGCTGTTTTCAATCAATTTTGTTTTTCACTTTCCTCAAAATCTAACCGTTGGATTTTAGCGTAGCATATATCGTCGGAAAGATTTTTCCAAGACGGTCCTAACGGTTTCAGTTTTGGGAAAATCCGACGGTCGGATCTTCCGGTATATCGTTTAAAAGTTCGATTTCAAAACGCGAACTACTGCGCTCGATTCGTTATATTATAATTATATATATATATATATATATATATATATATATATATATAAATAATTCGTTTAGTTTATCGTCCCTACGTGCAGCTTACATTTCTCTTAACTTTCACCTTTCTACTTACATGACAATGTAGTTTAGGATTAGACGATAATTCTTCCCTTTTTAATTCGTTATTATTTATTTTATACTTTATAATTTTCCTTTAAGAATGTAAATTATAATGTGCCATCCCATTCATTTCTTTATATGTTTCTTTTCCAATTTCATTATGAATAATGAACACTTCCCTATGGTGAAAGTTCCCTCTTACCTACATTATAAATAATGTTACTGTTTCAATACAGTTCCTTACTTTTCATTTAACATTATAAATAATGTTATTCTTACATACGTTTCATTTCTTTTATTTAACATTATAAATAATGTTAAACCTTCCTACGGGGTGAATTCTCTTTTTATATACATTATGAATAATGTATATTCGTCCTACGGTCAAGTTTTTTAAATCTTAACATTATAAAATAGTGTAACTATCATACGGTGAAATTTTCTTTTTATTAAACATTGTAAATGATGTTAAATTTATATACATTTCATCTTCTTTTTAATAACATTGAAAATAATGCTAATATTACCTACGGTGCTTTTTCTATTTATTAATATTGAAAATAATGTTAATATTACATGCGGTGCCTTTTCTATTTATATTTTACATACAATGCATTATTTTCATATTTTACATACAATGCATTATTTTCATATTTTACATACAATGCATTATTTTCTAACTTGGACAAAATACTATGCTATACATATAATGCATTATTTTACATACAATGCATTATTTGCTTATTCTAACATGACAAAATACTATTTTATGCAAAGCAAATTTCTATTTTTCTATCATGACAAAATACTATTTTATGCAATGCAAATTTCTATTTTTCTAACATGACAAAATACTATTTTATGCAATGCAACTTCTATTTTTCTAACATGACAAAATACCATTTTATGCAATGCAACTTCTATTTTTCTAACATGACAAAATACCATTTTATGCAATGCAACTGACACAAATATTCTTTTTCATACTTAACAAAATAAGTATCAATCGATCATACGGTAAATATTTTCATTTTCATATATAAACATTAAAATAAATTTAATGTCAATTTTTCCTACATGTAAATTTCCCTTTTTTTTTTTACATTCATAAAAGTGTACATCTGTTCTACGATGAAAATTTTCTTTAATTACATTATAAAATAATGTAAAATTAACATACAGTGCAATCTTCGGTGTTTATATACATTAAAAATATGTTAACATATACGGTGCAATCCTCTTTTTGATCCACATTAAAAATAACGTTAAACAATTTTTTTCCTTTTATCTAACATTAAAATAATGTTAATAAATCATACGGTGAACATTATATTAACAAAAATTGCTCATTAACATACGGTGAATAATTTCTCTTTTAATATTGACAAAATTTATCAATTAACATACTATGGCAATTTCTATTTTATTAATGAACAAAAATAGTGCCCATCAACATACGGTGTATAATCCCATTTTATAATGACACAAATTTGTTCATTTCATACGGTGCATAAATTCTATTTTATAATGAACAAAAATAGTTCACTTCATACGGTGACGGTTTTCTAACTTTTAATGCTAACCCAAATGTCATTTTACATACAATGAACATTTTCAACAATTTCTATTTTAATCATTAAAATGTCGATATAACAAACAATGAACAATTTCAATATTTTCTACTTTAACATATTAACATGAACAATATATCATAAAATGAACAATTTTAATATTTTCTATGTTGACATATTAACATGAACATTAAATAAAAATGACAAAAATACTATTCACATACAATGCATTTATCTAATTTTAATATGACAAAAAATGCTATTTTACATAGAATGCATATTTTCTATATAATGTTAACAAAATGCTATTTTCCATACAATGCACATTTTATATTAACAAAATGCTATTTTACATAGAATGCACATTTTATATATAATATTAACAAAATGCTAACTTCCCTTACCATGTAAATTTAATCCTTATATTAAAAATATAAATTCAATCTTTTTGTACAATGTAAATTTCCACTCTTCTTATTACATTAACAAAAATGATACTTCCTACGATAAAAATTATCTTATCTTTAGCATTAAAGAAATAATGTCAATCAATCATACGGTGAATAATTTCATATGATAAAATTTCTATTTTTAACATTTAAACAAAGATGTTATTTTCCTTACAGTGCATTTTATATTTATCACCTGACAAAAATGTTATTCTTCATATCAATGCATTTTCATATTTACATATTTCTAATGTAAAATTAAACACCGTTTTTCATTGCAACTATATTTACAAATTTCAATTGTAAAATCTATCCATCTTATTAAATCAACAAAACATATACTTTTATATGTTTGCAATAAAAATGTGGTCTTTTGTTTATAACAACAAAATATATAACTTTCTATATAATCAATAAAAATATAATCTTTTTATAAAAACAATAAAATCTCTAACTTTTGTTTCATGTCATATTAACATCGTCCAACTTAAATTCCCTACCTCTATAGTGATTCAAGTTTTCATGTCATACACACATCGCTAATCTTATTTTTCCATGAAACATAACAACAGCAAATATATTCATCGATGATAAATTTCAGATCTACTATTTCTAATCATTCAAACATCAACCATACAATTCAAATATCATACTTCATACATCAAATAATAGATCTATAATTAATTTAAATAAAGTGAATAATCACAACATTAGGTCTAGCATGCATACAGAGGTTTGGTCATAGCTGATTCACATCGCATTTGTTCATATCAGGTTCACATCGTATATTATGAATTAAATTAAATTAATTAAAATAGAAGAGAACTCTCACCTTAAGAACTCAGTTTTGTTCAAAACTTCAATCTCGATTTTCTCTGGATTTACTGAACGAAATTGAGCGCCGTTTGTTGGAAAAGGACCAGGAAGGAGGGAGCTTTGAGCGCCGGGAAGGGGGGTGGTTGCGGCTGGACGTGGTGGGGTCCACGTGGCTGCGTGCGGCGGGCGTTTGGGTGGAGGCTGGCGGCGGCACGGGTCACGGGGGCGGCGGAGATTGGTACCAAATTAAAGATCTCGGAAAGAGCTTCGAATCGGTATATGGTATGTTGAATTTCGTTAAGAGATGAGGGAGAAAAGTGGATTCAAAGATTTGAAGGAGAGGTGGGTTTCGGCGGCCACAAACAACGAAGGAGGAAGAAGGAGTATACGTACTGTATACGTGCGTATTTATACTATAATACTAGGTTTTTCTAATGATTATTTTATTTAATTAATTAATTAATTCTAGAAAATACAGTTTTCACATACGATCTCCGATTCGCGCTCAACGACTGTCGAACTTAATGTTTTGATGTCTTCTGAACGCGATGGCGCTATCGCCAAGGTCCAATTTTGAAGTTACAGTATGGTTTTATTTTATTTTCAAATAAACCTTTTATTTTAAATACAAACGTAAATATAATTTTGCCGGGGCCACATACGAAGTCAGAAAAATCCGGAAAAATTATTTTTGGCTTTCTTATGCCGATACGATCACAACAAAATTCGTTTCGTTCAATTCTGAGCTTTTCTGAAAAATGGCTATTTTCAGGGCGAATATATTTTTAATATTAAAAATACATTTTTTAACAAATAATTTCTGAAACTCGAAACATATAAGTGTTTACTGTTTTTCAATGCAGAAACGTCATTCTGAAACCAATGGAAGTGGTTTCGAGTTCAAATTCCTACATATGTGAAAAGTAGCATTTTTGTCCTATGCAAATTACCTACCGACCTTTCTAAAAATTGAATTAGCCATAACTTTTGATTTCCGCTATGAAATTTCGATTTTTCGGATTCGTTGGAAAGATATTTTTAAATAGATTCTAATATTTTTGGTTATACTAAAATCCGTTAAATTTTGCATCCTGTATGGTTAGTCAAAGTTCAAGTTTGACTTTTCAAACTACCGCGCCATTTCTAGCTCTTTTTATATTTAAAATTAATTTATTCATTCTAACTTCGATTTGAACCAAATTTGTGATCCTTATTATTTAAAATAGATTATTTTAAATATCAAAACTCATTCAAAATCACTTAAAATAAATTTTAACTTGGCCCTAAAATTTAGGGTCGTTATAGTCTCCCCCACTTAAAAACTTTTCGTCCCCGAAAAGAGAAAAGAAAAATAGAAGAGGAAAAGAGGAAGAATAAACACAGAGAATGTTGAAACGTTTTAACAGAAATAGTACCGCCTATAACATCAGGCCTTCCACCGAAGAAGTTGGTCCTTTCGCTCCTTCGTACACATGTGCCAATTGAGCATCGCCACTTCACTTAGTCTTCTTCGAATGCACGATCAAGGGAAGAGTCAAAACAACTGAAATAGTGATTCTAAGAGATCGAAGGATGAATGAAAAGATGACGATAAAGTGACTGGCTATTATGTATCTCATGAACTGTTCGCCATAGAATATAGTGATTCTATGTAAACGAATTATTATAGATATGTTGTACTCCGCTTTGTAAACCAAAGCTCTGATACCAACTGTGACAACCCCAAACTTCCACAAGTGAAAGCAAGGAGGAATCATATGGAATACAACATAAATACAATAAAACAAAACACAGATACAATATAGCAAAGGAGATTCATAGAGTAATAACATTATAGCAGCGGAAAAATATAATGTCATCAATCACAGAAAATCCACAGTCACAGAATCTAAGCTATTACAACAAGTTTGCAGAAAAGAAATAAGTTTGATGTCTAAAAAGAAAAGAATAGATGCCAATAGAAACAAAAAGTCTTCAAGCTCCAAGTCATCACCTCTTCTCCCAAGCAGAATCCAAGAGAGAGAAAATAAGCAGCTTCAAAGAAAACTCCAAGCAAAGAATGAACCTGTCTACTTGGCTGCCCGTGTAGAAGAGAGGGCACCCAAGTTTGCAAAAAGGTGAAACAAACTATGGGTCAGTCGTGGGAATGGTGTGAGAATTCTTAAATAACTTATACTAATAAGGCAAATCCAAAGACCACGCCGCTAACGCGGAACGGGTTGTACCAATGGATTGCCGTGCATAACTATAGTGTCAATACAGATAAGTAAAACGTAACAAAACGCAATGTCTTTTGAAAAATGGAACCACCATAAGACTCAGGTCCCATCACACAATGCAACGCACACCAAGAGGATAGAGTTTTACCTTATGGTGGTTAAACATGCTAAATACGCCAAATACGAAACTAATACTATTATTAGGGTGTATATGTTTTAAAACAATTCAAATTATAAGTATCAATCCTAGGAAGCATAGGTACCATATATTATGCCTCCGTACTAGTAATACAATCAAATCCGTCGGGGTCGTATTGGAAATTTGGGTTTCCATCATGAGTCCAGGCTAGGGAGGACTCCTTACCGATTCGAGACACTCTAGTTAATGCCTCAGGATTACCCGCAGTTAACCCTTGGAAATGGCAGGGCCGGTCCTCACATACAGCTTAGAGGATTAGTTATTCCTAAGTACACGTTCCCCGGTCCTATAGGACCTATCCGAGGCGCCTCATTTCATCATCCTCCAAAAGTAAAATGACTACTAACTAGAAAGAAACGTGCTACTTTCCCTGCGTTCCCTTCCCCCTTTTTAGACTCTACCGGTTTGTGAGGCTCGTGAGGTCATGTTCTTCATACCACAAGGTTCTGCTTTTCAACAAGAAACCCTGATCATTGCATCTTAGTATGCCACACCGTCACTCCATACCGTACTATTGATCGTCCGTCACTATATAAACGGGTGTTAAGTAGAGAATAAATTCTCTACCACCAATCGTTTATATATTAACTGAATATCAACAACATAATATTTTGTTGGGTACGATGTCAGACACACCATCCATTTATACCCATGCTCTAGGTCTGAACTAGGGTCAAACCCGTGAAATCAACACGTACGTTTGGGCAATTACCCCGACCCTTAAATTGGGATCAAACCAATTCAGAGTCTTGATCGTTGTCCATTCGAGGGGAGATTTACGGTCTTCATACGCCGTCTTCATACTTGAATTCTTGAAATCGTACGATCATTTGGAATGGGATTAACCCGGACTTCCCAAATAATCTCGCATTCATATATTTTGAGAAAAACATATTTCATATCGTTATTTTATTTTATAACGATTAATTCTTGCCTTAATTATTTTAATATAATTAATTTCCTTATTTAACGACGCTTCAGGTC
This sequence comes from Allium sativum, assembly GCA_030737875.1. Taxonomy (NCBI): domain Eukaryota; kingdom Viridiplantae; phylum Streptophyta; class Magnoliopsida; order Asparagales; family Amaryllidaceae; genus Allium; species Allium sativum. The sequence continues at coordinate 1,052,807,416 of CM060913.1, forward strand.
AAGGGCGACCTTGGCGCTGTTTTCAATCAATTTTGTTTTTCACTTTCCTCAAAATCTAACCGTTGGATTTTAGCGTAGCATATATCGTCGGAAAGATTTTTCCAAGACGGTCCTAACGGTTTCAGTTTTGGGAAAATCCGACGGTCGGATCTTCCGGTATATCGTTTAAAAGTTCGATTTCAAAACGCGAACTACTGCGCTCGATTCGTTATATTATAATTATATATATATATATATATATATATATATATATAATTCGTTTAGTTTATCGTCCCTACGTGCAGCTTACATTTCTCTTAACTTTCACCTTTCTACTTACATGACAATGTAGTTTAGGATTAGACGATAATTCTTCCCTTTTTAATTCGTTATTATTTATTTTATACTTTATAATTTTCCTTTAAGAATGTAAATTATAATGTGCCATCCCATTCATTTCTTTATATGTTTCTTTTCCAATTTCATTATGAATAATGAACACTTCCCTATGGTGAAAGTTCCCTCTTACCTACATTATAAATAATGTTACTGTTTCAATACAGTTCCTTACTTTTCATTTAACATTATAAATAATGTTATTCTTACATACGTTTCATTTCTTTTATTTAACATTATAAATAATGTTAAACCTTCCTACGGGGTGAATTCTCTTTTTATATACATTATGAATAATGTATATTCGTCCTACGGTCAAGTTTTTTAAATCTTAACATTATAAAATAGTGTAACTATCATACGGTGAAATTTTCTTTTTATTAAACATTGTAAATGATGTTAAATTTATATACATTTCATCTTCTTTTTAATAACATTGAAAATAATGCTAATATTACCTACGGTGCTTTTTCTATTTATTAATATTGAAAATAATGTTAATATTACATGTGGTGCCTTTTCTATTTATATTTTACATACAATGCATTATTTTCATATTTTACATACAATGCATTATTTTCATATTTTACATACAATGCATTATTTTCTAACTTGGACAAAATACTATGCTATACATATAATGCATTATTTTACATACAATGCATTATTTGCTTATTCTAACATGACAAAATACTATTTTATGCAAAGCAAATTTCTATTTTTCTATCATGACAAAATACTATTTTATGCAATGCAAATTTCTATTTTTCTAACATGACAAAATACTATTTTATGCAATGCAACTTCTATTTTTCTAACATGACAAAATACCATTTTATGCAATGCAACTTCTATTTTTCTAACATGACAAAATACCATTTTATGCAATGCAACTGACACAAATATTCTTTTTCATACTTAACAAAATAAGTATCAATCGATCATACGGTAAATATTTTCATTTTCATATATAAACATTAAAATAAATTTAATGTCAATTTTTCCTACATGTAAATTTCCCTTTTTTTTTTTACATTCATAAAAGTGTACATCTGTTCTACGATGAAAATTTTCTTTAATTACATTATAAAATAATGTAAAATTAACATACAGTGCAATCTTCGGTGTTTATATTCATTAAAAATATGTTAACATATACGGTGCAATCCTCTTTTTGATCCACATTAAAAATAACGTTAAACAATTTTTTTCCTTTTATCTAACATTAAAATAATGCTAATAAATCATACGGTGAACATTATATTAACAAAAATTGCTCATTAACATACGGTGAATAATTTCTCTTTTAATATTGACAAAATTTATCAATTAACATACTATGGCAATTTCTATTTTATTAATGAACAAAAATAGTGCCCATCAACATACGGTGTATAATCCCATTTTATAATGACACAAATTTGTTCATTTCATACGGTGCATAAATTCCATTTTATAATGAACAAAAATAGTTCACTTCATACGGTGACGGTTTTCTAACTTTTAATGCTAACCCAAATGTCATTTTACATACAATGAACATTTTCAACAATTTCTATTTTAATCATTAAAATGTCGATATAACAAACAATGAACAATTTCAATATTTTCTACTTTAACATATTAACATGAACAATATATCATAAAATGAACAATTTTAATATTTTCTATGTTGACATATTAACATGAACATTAAATAAAAATGACAAAAATATTATTCACATACAATGCATTTATCTAATTTTAATATGACAAAAAATGCTATTTTACATAGAATGCATATTTTCTATATAATGTTAACAAAATGCTATTTTCCATACAATGCACATTTTATATTAACAAAATGCTATTTTACATAGAATGCACATTTTATATATAATATTAACAAAATGCTAACTTCCCTTACCATGTAAATTTAATCCTTATATTAAAAATATAAATTCAATCTTTTTGTACAATGTAAATTTCCACTCTTCTTATTACATTAACAAAAATGATACTTCCTACGATAAAAATTATCTTATCTTTAGCATTAAAGAAATAATGTCAATCAATCATACGGTGAATAATTTCATATGATAAAATTTCTATTTTTAACATTTAAACAAAGATGTTATTTTCCTTACAGTGCATTTTATATTTATCACCTGACAAAAATGTTATTCTTCATATCAATGCATTTTCATATTTACATATTTCTAATGTAAAATTAAACACCGTTTTTCATTGCAACTATATTTACAAATTTCAATTGTAAAATCTATCCATCTTATTAAATCAACAAAACATATACTTTTATATGTTTGCAATAAAAATGTGGTCTTTTGTTTATAACAACAAAATATATAACTTTCTATATAATCAATAAAAATATAATCTTTTTATAAAAACAATAAAATCTCTAACTTTTGTTTCATGTCATATTAACATCGTCCAACTTAAATTCCCTACCTCTATAGTGATTCAAGTTTTCATGTCATACACACATCGCTAATCTTATTTTTCCATGAAACATAACAACAGCAAATATATTCATCGATGATAAATTTCAGATCTACTATTTCTAATCATTCAAACATCAACCATACAATTCAAATATCATACTTCATACATCAAATAATAGATCTATAATTAATTTAAATAAAGTGAATAATCACAACATTAGGTCTAGCATGCATACAGAGGTTTGGTCATAGCTGATTCACATCGCATTTGTTCATATCAGGTTCACATCGTATATTATGAATTAAATTAAATTAATTAAAATAGAAGAGAACTCTCACCTTAAGAACTCAGTTTTGTTCAAAACTTCAATCTCGATTTTCTCTGGATTTACTGAACGAAATTGAGCGCCGTTTGTTGGAAAAGGACCAGGAAGGAGGGAGCTTTGAGCGCCGGGAAGGGGGGTGGTTGCGGCTGGACGTGGTGGGGTCCACGTGGCTGCGTGCGGCGGGCGTTTGGGTGGAGGCTGGCGGCGGCACGGGTCACGGGGGCGGCGGAGATTGGTACCAAATTAAAGATCTCGGAAAGAGCTTCGAATCGGTATATGGTATGTTGAATTTCGTTAAGAGATGAGGGAGAAAAGTGGATTCAAAGATTTGAAGGAGAGGTGGGTTTCGGCGGCCACAAACAACGAAGGAGGAAGAAGGAGTATACGTACTGTATACGTGCGTATTTATACTATAATACTAGGTTTTTCTAATGATTATTTTATTTATTTAATTAATTAATTCTAGAAAATACAGTTTTCACATACGATCTCCGATTCGCGCTCAACGACTGTCGAACTTAATGTTTTGATGTCTTCTGAACGCGATGGCGCTATCGCCAAGGTCCAATTTTGAAGTTACAGTATGGTTTTATTTTATTTTCAAATAAACCTTTTATTTTAAATACAAACGTAAATATAATTTTGCCGGGGCCACATACGAAGTCAGAAAAATCCGGAAAAATTATTTTTGGCTTTCTTATGCCGATGCGATCACAACAAAATTCGTTTCGTTCAATTCTGAGCTTTTCTGAAAAATGGCTATTTTCAGGGCGAATATATTTTTAATATTAAAAATACATTTTTTAACAAATAATTTCTGAAACTCGAAACATATAAGTGTTTACTGTTTTTCAATGCAGAAACGTCATTCTGAAACCAATGGAAGTGGTTTCGAGTTCAAATTCCTACATATGTGAAAAGTAGCATTTTTGTCCTATGCAAATTACCTACCGACCTTTCTAAAAATTGAATTAGCCATAACTTTTGATTTCCGCTATGAAATTTCGATTTTTCGGATTCGTTGGAAAGATATTTTTAAATAGATTCTAATATTTTTGGTTATACTAAAATCCGTTAAATTTTGCATCCTGTATGGTTAGTCAAAGTTCAAGTTTGACTTTTCAAACTACCGCGCCATTTCTAGCTCTTTTTATATTTAAAATTAATTTATTCATTCTAACTTCGATTTGAACCAAATTTGTGATCCTTATTATTTAAAATAGATTATTTTAAATATCAAAACTCATTCAAAATCACTTAAAATAAATTTTAACTTGGCCCCAAAATTTAGGGTCGTTACACCCCTGCCGCTAGTTCACCCCCTCAGGCCCGCCTTCGCTGTGAGTTTTCAATTTTATTTACTTACAGTAATTAGTAAGGTGAAAGGATGGAATTTTTATATTCGAAAAGCAACGATCTTTAAATTCGGGCTGTTATGATTTTTCAAATTGGAAAAAAATTGTAACACCCCGAATTTTAGTTAATACGAAAATTCACTAATTACAGGATAAATAATCTCAGATGTGGGAATCGGGGGTAACGGGCTGCGTCATTGCGTTCGTCTCGGAAAAATACGTGAAATAGAGTCCGAGTTTTCGAGAATCGGAGTCCGTATGGCCCGGTTATGGCCCAAAGAAGTTTGCAGAAAAATTAAAGCTTAAAACAGATTTAGAAATTTAAAATTCAGATTTTAAATTAGAACCGGCGGGGCCAGGCGGGAAGATTCCCGCCCTGAGCATGTCGACAGGGTTGTCGACAGGCCTGTCGACAGGGGGTGTCGACTTGCCTGTCGACTTGCCTGTCGACACGGCGTCTCGAACCAGACTGCTTGGGTGCACCAGATCTGGTTTTCTGGCTAGGGCTGGGCTGGGTTCTAGAGATTTCCTAAATCTAACGGACCTAATCTAATCTAGGGTTAATCTAAGGGCCTAAAACACTCTCCTAATCTATAAATACACCCTAAACCTACCCTAATCCATACTAAAAATAGAAATGATGGCCTCATGCCGCCAAATTAAAACCTAGAAGGAGCCTCCACTAATTTAAGAAGGAAGTTGCAAGCTAATCCCTCTCTAATCAATCTCTAATCATCACCATCTTCATAGTTAGCAACTAATTCCACTTCATAAGTTTGCTAATCTTGGTTTTGGTGAGTTTCTATCACTTTAACATCAATTGTTAAAGTAAGTAGATTGGGTGTAATGAGACTTATGGTCTTAAATGCGGATTAGTGAGTTTGAATCATTTATAATGATATGCTACTCTATGTTTTTCCATGTTTATGCATGTTTTGATAAGTTGGTTTATGCATGTTTAACAAGTGGGTTTATGCATATTTAATAAGTGGATTTATGCATGTTTAACAAAGTGAGTTATGCAAGTTCATATGCAAGTTATGTATATGTTTAAATGCAAGTTTAATGTGATATGCAAGTTATGCATGCTTATGCAAGTATATGGATGCTTATGCAAGTTATGTATATGTTTAAATGCAAGTTTAATGTGATATGCAAGTTATGCATGCTTATGCAAGTATATGGATGCTTATGCAAGTTATGTATATGCTTAAATGCAAGTTTAATGTGATATGCAAGTTATGCATGCTTATGCAAGTATGTGAATGCTTATGCAAGTTATGTGTATGCTTAAATGCATGTTTAACATGTTATGCAAGTTATGAGAATGCTTATATGCAAGTTCAACATGTTATGCAAGATATGTGTATGATAATATGCAAGCTCATATGCAACATGTTATGCAAATCATGTGTATGATAATATGCAAGTTTGGGTTAAATGTAGTTGGGTTAATATATGCTCATATATGCAAGTTGACATCCTCTTAACCCATGACAAAGTTATATGCTAAACCCATGATATTTGTGATGGATCTTCCCCTTTGTTATGTCATGAAATGAGAACGATTTACGTGGGGAACGATGGGGTTGGTAAATATGTTAATAAATGTATGATTGGGTATGATTAAGCATACCATAAAAATAAATTACCATAAGTGGGAATTTACCTATTGAGTTAGGTCTACCCCATGGGAATTTACCTATTGAGTTAGGTCTACCCATGTTATGGAAAACTTGATATTAATTAGGGATAATTAATATGGGGGTGATTAATTAGGTGTAATTAATCGACTAAGACACGAGGTTGGACTCATTTGTAGTGTAAAACTGCCCGGACCCAACCGGCTTAACCAGTTGCTACAAATGTCAGCCCAATGTGAGAGGTCTTAGCCATAAATTAAATGCGTGATTAAGGTAAAGACACGAGGTTAGACTCTGTTATGACGTAAGACTGCCCGGACCCTACCGGCTTAACCAGGCAGTCATAACAGCCAGTCTAATGTGGGAGGTCTTTATGGGAGATCACGGTCTTAATTAATTAAGAAACACTTAACCATATTAGCATGTAGTGGGACATGAGGGGTTAAGTGGGTGCCTTGGGTGGCATGTGGAAATTTAGTGATTGCCTTGGGTGGCATGTGGAATCTAGTGGGTTGCCTTGAGTGGCAATATAAAATACGATTAGAATACTTAACCAAGTGGAAACATGTAATTAAACATGATTAAAGGGTTAAGTGGGATACACTAGATATGTGACAAGCTTAGGTGGGTAGCTTGTGGGGGCCCATTTCAACCAATATCCCAAACGTATCTTTGTAGGCTCGACCCATGTCGAGTGACGGGACACGCATATTGGGCTTGATTATAAGAGGCCAAAACGGGTTAGCGGTGGCAACGCAAGTCCAACGGGTTTCATATGCGTGTGTGGGCCCGGGCTGGTAGAAAAGCCGTTGTTGCATCGTGTAGATATAAAGCCGTGCACCGTTGATAGTATTGGTTTGCCACTTTAGGGGAGTGATACACCCCACTGTGGGACCAGCACGGGTATCTACGGTAGGGAGCCGATCGCTGGGGAGTAGTGGGTACACCTAATGAAGATAGGGGCAGACGGCACCTATGTAGGGGTACACGAAACTACTGGGTAAGAATTACTGAGTACACCTAGTGGAGATAGGGGCAGACGGCACCTATGTAGTGGGCTAGGAGTACATGAACTACTGGGGAAATTCTCTAAGTCCTTGGAAGGGATCAACCTTTAAGTAGGAATGACTGGTGTGGTGCAGTTAGTAATTATCCTTGGGTGGGTAGATGCGTCCTTACGGTTATCTTAGTTTATCCTAAGTCTACCAAGCTGCTTAGTGTAGCCATTCATCCCCAGATATTACCGTAGGTCAAGTTTATGTCTTCTCTGGTTACTTTAATGATTGTATTGTTCAAGTTATAGGACTCACTCAGACTTATGTCTGACCCCGTTGTTTTTATCTTTTTCCCAACCCTCAGGTCCTACGGTGGATCCTAGCGGTAGTAGAGCTTGATCGGATTGCTGTTCCAGTCTTTAGGAGCTTGGGTAGATGTAAAGCTCCAGTTATCCAGTTATCTTTTATCTTGTTCTGGCTATTGTATGAGAGAGTGGGATTATGTACTTCTTTACCATTGATGGATATTGTACTTGACTTTTATCGTGGTTTTATGATGTAACCAGACATGTTTATTTCCGCTGTTATGAGATGATATTTTAAATTTCAAGTACTATTTATATCTGTCTTGTTGTAATTTTTCTGTTCTATATTCACTAAAATACTCCACCGATGCTATGGCATTCCCATAGTGAGTGACCATAGCGGGCGTGGGGTGTTACACGTGGTATCAGAGCCAGGTTACCGGAACAGATAAAATTTTTAGAAAACTATTTTTCTAAAACATTTTTGGAAGAGATATTTTCAAAAACATGTCTTTTAAGAGAAAAGTTTTTGAAAGAAAAGCATAATCCCCAATAGCCATATCTATATCCTTCGAATTCTCCATTTTGAATCTTTCCTCTTTCGTTTCAGCATGGCCGAGAATTTTAATTTTCCGGAGGGTGTGACGGTACCAGTATGGTATAGGAGATTGATGGAGGCTAGGGCCACTACGGCGGGTCCAGCAAATGTTCCTCCACCAACCGTAGCACCCGATCTTCCTCCTCCCCCTCCTCCTCGCACGGATACTTTTGCTAAGACTTGCAAGGAATTTAAAGCTATGGGAGGGAAACCTTTTCAAGGATCTGAAACTTTTGTGGAAGCTAGAGATTGGCTTAAGGAGGTGGAAGAGTTGATAGATATCTTTGAGATGGAAGAAGGAAAGAAAGTCAAGTTGGCTGCTTGGTTAATGAAGGGAGAGGCCTCATTCTGGTGGGAGGTCACTAATGGAGAACGCCCCGTTGACTCTTGGGCGGATTTTAGGCAAAGATTTGTGGCAAAGTTTCTCTCAAGGGCGGAGGAAAACTTGTATATGGAAAGATTCTTGACTCTAAAGCAAGGAAATCTCTTAGTGAAGGAATATGTCAATAAGTTTAATCAATTGGCAAGGTTTGGCCTGGACATGGTGAATACACCGGAGAAGAAGGCTTTGAGGTTCGTGAAAGGCTTGAATGAACCGATGCATGGGTTGGCTATGACTCATATCCCTATGGGGGCCACCTTTGAGAAGCTAGTTGACATGGCACTCATGTATGAAGAAGAGAAGGGTCCCAATGCTAATAGGGCACCCGAGAAGAAGGGAGATCAAAAGAGACCTCAGCAACAACAACAAAACAAAGGTGGGAAAGGCAACAGTGGCAAGGGCAAGAAGAAGAAGTGTTTCAATTGTGGGACACCTGGCCACCTAAGCAAGGATAGTCGTAAGAAGAAGAAGACCGGCTGCTTCCACTGTGGCGAAGCAGGGCATCTAGTGAAAGATTGTCCTAAGAAGGGGCAAAGGACGGGATCTACCTCAGGAGCACAGGTGCAAGCTCTTATGGCACCGAGTCAGGCTAGGGGGCAAGTACAGGCTCTCGCGGTTCCACCGATTCAGGAGAGAGGTAGAACTATTTCCGTTGAAAGTCTGGTCTTTCTATTTGATCATCCTGTCCGTACATTGTTTGATTCAGGCGCATCGCATTCGTTTATCTCATCATCATTAGTTGAGTCACTGCACTTAGACACCAGTCTGGTAGATGATCCCTTGGTTGTTTCAAACCCAATTGGGGGCTCCACTTATTTGTCCATGATATGTTTGGGTTTGAAGATTTCTATACTTAGCATTGAGTTTAGATGTGATGCTATTGTGTTGGGCTTCACGGGCTATGGGTTGATTTTGGGCATGGACTGGTTATCCAGTAATGGTGCCGTTCTTGATTGCGAAAGGAGAGTTGTTAGGCTCATGACCCGCTTGGGTAACACTCTCGAGATTTCTTGTAATCCCAGGGAATCTGTTATGCTAAGTTATCTTGAATCGCTTGACGCTTCGGTCGAGAGTTTGCAATCTGTTAGAGTGGTCCGGGAATATCCGGATGTGTTTGAGGAGGTGAAGGGCTTACCTCCGAAGCGGGAGATTGACTTCCGAATATATCTGGTGGATAATGCTAAACCGGTATCTTTACCAGTGCGCCACATGGCTCCTCGTGAGAGGAGGGAACTCCATAAGCAAGTAGGGGAGTTGCTTGAGAAGGGGTTCATAAGACGAAGTATATCGGAGTGGGGTGCTCCGGTAGTATTTGCTACGAAGGCAGATGGGTCCCTTAGACTTTGTGTAGACTATAGAGAACTCAACAAGCTCACAAAGAAGAATAGACACCCATTGCCGAGGATTGATGATCTTTTCGATCAGTTGGTTGGCGCTTCAGTATTTTCTCAGTTGGACTTAGCCACGGGGTTTCATCAGTTGAGGGTGGCTGAGGATAGCATAGACAAGACTGCCTTTAGAACTCCGGATGGTTTCTATGAGTGGCTGGTGATGCCATTTGGGTTGACGAACGCCCCTGCATACTTTGTTGATTTGATGAGTAGGGTGTTCAGGGAGTTCCTTAATAAATTCGTGGTGGTCTTTGTGGATGATATCTTAGTATTTTCTAAGAGTGAAGAAGAGCATGCCCTACATCTCGGGGAAGTGTTGAAGACTCTTCGAGCACATAGCCTTAAGGCTAAATTCTCTAAATGTCACTTCTGGAGGAAAGAGGTGCGATTCTTGGGGCACGTGGTCTCCAAGGAAGGGATAGCTGTGGATCCCGCAAAGGTAGTATCAATTCAGGATTGGAAGGTTCCGAAGAATGCTACCGAAGTAAGAAGTTTCTTGGGGTTGGCGGGTTATTATAGGAAGTTTATCAAAGACTTCGCGAAAATATCAGCCCCATTAACCCACTTAACGAAGAAGAATCTTGTTTTCACAGGGGACGTAGATTGTGATGATGCGTTCCGACGGTTAAAGAGAGCTTTAACCACCGCTCCAGTTTTGGTGTTGCCAGATGGGAGCAAGCCATTTGTTGTCTATACCGATGCCTGTGGGACAGGACTTGGCGCAGTCTTAATGCAAGAGGGAAGGGTAATAGCCTATGGTGGAAGGCAGTTGAGGGCACATGAGAAAAATTACCCTACCCATGATCTAGAGCTGGCCGCTATTGTTTTTGCGCTTAAGATTTGGCGCCATTATCTTCTTGGTGAGAGATTCGAGTTGTTCACTGACCATAAATCATTGAAGTACTTATTCTCTCAGAAGGATTTAAACTTAAGACAGCAAAGGTGGATGGAGTTCTTAGCATCCTATGATTTCGAGATAGCGTATACCCCTGGCAAGGGTAACGTGGTGGCGGACGCCTTGAGCAGGAAGAGGTTGTCCTTGAGTCCATTGTTCGTGGAACGACGAAGCTTGGAATTTATCTCGATGTTTGATTTCAGACCTTCCGTTGATTATGTACCCGGTTTGCTAGCATCCTTAGAGGTCAGACCTACTCTTCTGGGGCGGATTGGAGAAGCACAGAGGGACGACCCACAGTTGGTTGAGTTGGTAGAGAAGCTCATAAGGGGGGAGTCGTCCAGCCATTTGAGTAGGTACACCCTAGACGATAGGGGGTGCTTGCGTAGAGACGGTAGACTTTGTGTACCGCAAGACGAGGGTTTGAGGAAGGCTATTCTTGATGATGCACACCGTTCTAGGATGACCATTCATCCCGGTGGGGACAAGATGTACCGAGACATGAAGAGGGTTTTCTTCTGGGCCGGTATGAAGAAAGATGTGGCCGAGTATGTCGCTCGATGCTTGGTGTGCCAGCAAGTGAAGGCGGAGCAAAGGAAACCAGGTGGGTTGCTTCACCCATTGGAAGTTCCGCAATGGAAGTGGGATAGCGTCTCGATGGATTTTATTGACGGGTTACCCAGATCGAGGAAGGGTAATACAGGAATTTGGGTGGTGGTAGACAGACTTACTAAGAGCGCCCATTTCATACCTGTGAAGAGCAAGAGGACCGCTCCATGGCTAGCTTCTGTATATCTTCGAGAGATAGTTCGATTGCATGGAGTACCCTCTAGCATAGTGAGTGATCGAGACCCTATCTTCACTAGCGAGTTTTGGAGAAGTTTGCAAGAAGCAGTGGGGACTCAATTGTGTCTGAGCACCGCATATCATCCTCAGACAGACGGCCAGACTGAGAGGGTGAATCGTGTTCTAGAAGACCTTTTGAGGCTTTGAATCTTAGATTTTGGAGGTACATGGGAAGAGCATCTTCCATTGGTGTAGTTCGCATATAATAACAGCTTTCAGTCCAGTATTGGTATAGCTCCTTTCGAAGCTCTCTATGGAAGGCCTTGTCGATCACCTACATGTTGGTGGGAATCTACGGATAAGATCTTGCTTGGGCCTGATATGGTTAGGGAGACTTCTGAGAAGATTGACTTGATTCGAAGAAGGATGAAAGCAGCACAGGATAGGCAAAAATCTTATGCGGACAAGAGAAGGACGGATCTTGAGTTTGAGGTTGGGGATATGGTTTTTGTTAAAGTATCTCCGTTGAGAAATGTTGTTCGCTTCGGATCCGTTGGGAAGTTAGCACCGAGGTTTGTTGGGCCGTTTCCTATCAAGGAAAGGATTGGACGGATGGCATATAGGGTGGAGTTGCCCGACAGACTTAGTGGTGTTCATGATGTATTCCATGTATCACATCTGAGGAAGTGCTTACATGAGACCGCAGAGGTGGTAGAGCCGAGCTTGCTTAGAGATGTAGAGGTAGAGCGTGATGCGACTATTCGACGAGCTCCTACTCGCATCCTTGGGTCAGAGACTAGGAAATTGAGGAATCGAGAGGTTCAACTAGTCAAAGTGCAATGGGGAGAAGATGAGAGCAACGCAACCTGGGAGACGGAAGCGAAGATGCGTTCTTTGTATCCATTTCTTTTTGAGAGTATGTCTTTTAACTTCTCCTTTATCGTTTGACTAGTACTTATCTTATCTTTAGTATGCCCTCTCATTTAGTACCTTTGACCTTTAGATAGGGTAAACCTATGGTTGAAACATGTGTTTGAGACATGTTATGGTTGATGGATGCAAGTGGATGCAAGTGTTTGCTAGTGATTGCTCGTGGATGCATATACACACACTCTAGGCACTAGATCGGCTCAGTCACTTCATATTGCATATTGCATAAAATTGTGTGTAGGAAGCTATATTTATGGATGTATAATGATTGTGTTATCATATGGATGATGCATTTTGGTGAATGATTGTGCACTCATGTAGATATGGTATGTGTCGATAGGGTTCTCTCGCATACATAATGGATGCATGGCACTATCATGGTTTGCATATGTTCATACATTAGATAGGGAACATATACACACACTTTTTGCATATGCTCATACATCATTAGAAACTGTTTAAGGACAATGGATGCCCGTGGTTGATGGTTTGAGTAGATGGTTGCTTGGATGGTAGGATATGCATTCTCCTTAGCTTAGAGATTTCGAGGACGAAATCCTTTAAGGAGGGGAGAATGTAACACCCCGAATTTTAGTTAATACTAAAATTCACTAATTACAGGATAAATAATCTCAGATGTGGGAATCGGGGGTAACGGGCTGCGTCATTGCGTTCGTCTCGGAAAAATACGCGAAATAGAGTCCGAGTTTTCGAGAATCGGAGTCCGTATGGCCCGGTTGTGGCCCAAAGAAGTTTGCAGAAAAATTAAAGCTTAAAACAGATTTAGAAATTTAAAATTCAGATTTTAAATTAAAACCAGCGTGGCCAGGCGGGAAGATTCCCGCCCTGAGCATGTCGACAGGGCTGTCGACAGGCCTGTCGACAGGGGGTGTCGACTTGCCTGTCGACACGGCGTCTCGAACCAGACTGCTTGGGTGCACCAGATCTGGTTTTCTGGCTAGGGCTGGGCTGGGTTCTAGAGATTTCCTAAATCTAACGGACCTAATCTAATCTAGGGTTAATCTAAGGGCCTAAAACACTCTCCTAATCTATAAATACACCCTAAACCTACCCTAATCCATACTAAAAATAGAAATGATGGCCTCATGCCGCCAAATTAAAACCTAGAAGGAGCCTCCACTAATTTAAGAAGGAAGTTGCAAGCTAATCCCTCTCTAATCAATCTCTAATCATCACCATCTTCATAGTTAGCAACTAATTCCACTTCATAAGTTTGCTAATCTTGGTTTTGGTGAGTTTCTATCACTTTAACATCAATTGTTAAAGTAAGTAGATTGGGTGTAATGAGACTTATGGTCTTAAATGCGGATTAGTGAGTTTGAATCATTTATAATGATATGCTACTCTATGTTTTTCCATGTTTATGCATGTTTTGATAAGTTGGTTTATGCATGTTTAACAAGTGGGTTTATGCATATTTAATAAGTGGATTTATGCATGTTTAACAAAGTGAGTTATGCAAGTTCATATGCAAGTTATGTATATGTTTAAATGCAAGTTTAATGTGATATGCAAGTTATGCATGCTTATGCAAGTATATGGATGCTTATGCAAGTTATGTATATGTTTAAATGCAAGTTTAATGTGATATGCAAGTTATGCATGCTTATGCAAGTATATGGATGCTTATGCAAGTTATGTATATGCTTAAATGCAAGTTTAATGTGATATGCAAGTTATGCATGCTTATGCAAGTATGTGAATGCTTATGCAAGTTATGTGTATGCTTAAATGCATGTTTAACATGTTATGCAAGTTATGAGAATGCTTATATGCAAGTTCAACATGTTATGCAAGATATGTGTATGATAATATGCAAGCTCATATGCAACATGTTATGCAAATCATGTGTATGATAATATGCAAGTTTGGGTTAAATGTAGTTGGGTTAATATATGCTCATATATGCAAGTTGACATCCTCTTAACCCATGACAAAGTTATATGCTAAACCCATGATATTTGTGATGGATCTTCCCCTTTGTTATGTCATGAAATGAGAACGATTTACGTGGGGAACGATGGGGTTGGTAAATATGTTAATAAATGTATGATTGGGTATGATTAAGCATACCATAAAAATAAATTACCATAAGTGGGAATTTACCTATTGAGTTAGGTCTACCCCATGGGAATTTACCTATTGAGTTAGGTCTACCCATGTTATGGAAAACTTGATATTAATTAGGGATAATTAATATGGGGGTGATTAATTAGGTGTAATTAATCGACTAAGACACGAGGTTGGACTCATTTGTAGTGTGAAACTGCCCGGACCCAACCGGCTTAACCAGTTGCTACAAATGTCAGCCCAATGTGAGAGGTCTTAGCCATAAATTAAATGCGTGATTAAGGTAAAGACACGAGGTTAGACTCTGTTATGACGTAAGACTGCCCGGACCCTACCGGCTTAACCAGGCAGTCATAACAGCCAGTCTAATGTGGGAGGTCTTTATGGGAGATCACGGTCTTAATTAATTAAGAAACACTTAACCATATTAGCATGTAGTGGGACATGAGGGGTTAAGTGGGTGCCTTGGGTGGCATGTGGAAATTTAGTGATTGCCTTGGGTGGCATGTGGAATCTAGTGGGTTGCCTTGGGTGGCAATATAAAATACGATTAGAATACTTAACCAAGTGGAAACATGTAATTAAACATGATTAAAGGGTTAAGTGGGATACACTAGATATGTGACAAGCTTAGGTGGGTAGCTTGTGGGGGCCCATTTCAACCAATATCCCAAACGTATCTTTGTAGGCTCGACCCATGTCGAGTGACGGGACACGCATATTGGGCTTGATTATAAGAGGCCAAAACGGGTTAGCGGTGGCAACGCAAGTCCAACGGGTTTCATATGCGTGTGTGGGCCCGGGCTGGTAGATAAGCCGTTGTTGCATCGTGTAGATATAAAGCCGTGCACCGTTGATAGTATTGGGTTGCCACTTTAGGGGAGTGATACACCCCACTGTGGGACCAGCACGGGTATCTACGGTAGGGAGCCGATCGCTGGAGAGTAGTGGGTACACCTAATGAAGATAGGGGCAGACGGCACCTATGTAGGGGTACACGAAACTACTGGGTAAGAATTACTGAGTACACCTAGTGGAGATAGGGGAAGACGGCACCTATGTAGTGGACTAGGAGTACATGAACTACTGGGGAAATTCTCTAAGTCCTTGGAAGGGATCAACCTTTAAGTAGGAATGACTGGTGTGGTGCAGTTAGTAATTATCCTTGGGTGGGTAGATGCGTCCTTACGGTTATCTTAGTTTATCCTAAGTCTACCAAGCTGCTTAGTGTAGCCATTCATCCCCAGATATTACCGTAGGTCAAGTTTATGTCTTCTCTGGTTACTTTAATGATTGTATTGTTCAAGTTATAGGACTCACTCAGACTTATGTCTGACCCCGTTGTTTTTATCTTTTTCCCAACCCTCAGGTCCTACGGTGGATCCTAGCGGTAGTAGAGCTTGATCGGATTGCTGTTCCAGTCTTTAGGAGCTTGGGTAGATGTAAAGCTCCAGTTATCCAGTTATCTTTTTTCTTGTTCTGGCTATTGTATGAGAGAGTGGGATTATGTACTTCTTTACCATTGATGGATATTGTACTTGACTTTTATCGTGGTTTTATGATGTAACCAGACATGTTTATTTCCGCTGTTATGAGATGATATTTTAAATTTCAAGTACTATTTATATCTGTCTTGTTGTAATTTTTCTGTTCTATATTCACTAAAATACTCCACCGATGCTATGGCATTCCCATAGTGAGTGACCATAGCGGGCGTGGGGTGTTACACGAATTGATTTATTTATATGAAAGATAAGATTTTTATCATGAGGTTGGAGAAATAAAAATATAATTTTTTTATAGTAGAAGGTTAAAAATACAATTTTTATATTATAGGAAGATTAAAAATATAATTTTTATATGATGTAGAGATTAAAAATACGATTTTTATAGAAGTAGCGAAATAAAAATATAATTTTTAATTAAGTAGTGAATTAAAAATATGATTTTTACTTCAATAAAAAAATGGGATTTTCATTGAAGTAGAAATATAAAAATATAATTTTTATATGGTTATGATAATAAAAATTCAATCTTTATATAAGAAGTAGAAATATAAAATATAATTTTTATCTAGAAAGAAGCGCGGTAAATATATGAAGTGAAATAAAAATATGAACTTTATTTTATCGTGAAGTAAAGAGAAGATAAAAATGTGATTTTTATATATGTAGTGAATACGGGCAAAGAAAGTGATATCGGCGGGAACAGTGAAGACTTCTATCAAAGAAGAGCCAAGATGATTGGATAGCTATCGGTGAGAACTTCTCACCTTTCAATTTAATTTTTCTAGTTATATATATATATATATATATATATATATACTAGGATGCAGACGGTGCTTAGTAGCACCCGACACAATCGTCCACAGACCATGGACTTGTTTGTTTGGTTGCATAAATTAATTTGATGACTTGATTTGAATTGGTTGTTTGGTGATTTTGATTGATGTGTGAATGGCGTGGGCCTTCACTAGACCGGGGATAAGGCTAGGCCTCGTCCCGTTTCTAGTATCGTGCCGTTATGCTGTCGAAATTTTCTAAAATAAGTTAGAAAATAAAAATATCATTTTATTTAAAGAATGAACTGAATAGAAATTCATATGTTAGAAAATAAAATGTTTTATCGTTAAAAATGAAATTTTTAAAGTGAATAAAATAAATATTCATTTACAAACCGGACGGTTTGTTTATGTACACCTATTTGAAGGACATTGATTGGGTCGATAAATTTCACACATCGCCCAACTGCACAAATAAAATATGCGTTTAATTGTTTGAAACCCCACACGGGTGTTGGGATGAAATTTGAAGTTCACTCATCCTGATTGATTAAATATGTCGATCGATTGATTGACAGGCTGTTATAAGCGTTAGATATCTATATTTGATGCTTATACAGTGTAGTGCACTTTGGTTGATGGTTGATTATTTTTCAATGCTATTTTACACATGTGTTGTATGAAAATCCATATAATTAACATTATATGGTGATTGATTGGGCCTCATTCCAATCTAGAAGATAAAGAATAACATAAAATAAAGGTTCATGTGTTGACTGTACTCATCCGTTGAGATTAGTCATGTGTTGAACGAAATATTTTTATAATAAAATTTACATCTTGATCAATATAAAATAAAGGTTCATGTGTTGACTGTACTCATCCGTTGAGATTAGTCATGTGTTGAACGAAATAATTTAACAAAAGTAGTCACACGTGGACGGTACTCATTCATTGAGATTAGTCGTGTGTTGACGAAAAGAAATATTTGAAAAGAAATATTTGAATAGAAATATTTGAAATAGAATATTTGAAAATAGAAATATATGAAGCCGTGTTGATTAGATTGACGCCATTCTGACATGAACGATATTTATATCGATTTTATCCAATTTGAATTGAATTGAATAGAAAACCAATTTGAATTGAATCGAATAGAAAACCAATTTGAAATGAATTGAATAGAAAACGATTTCGAAATGAATTGAATAGAAAACCAATTTGAATTGAATCGAATAGAAAACCAATTTGAATTGAATCGAATAGAAAACCAATTTGAATTGAATAGAAAACGATTTCGAAATGAATTGAATAGAAAACGATTTCGAAATGAATTGAATAGAAAACGATTTCGAAATGAATTGAATAGAAAACCAATTTGAATTGAATTGAATAGAAAACGATTTCGAAATGAATTGAATAGAAAACGATTTCGAAATGAATTGAATAGAAAACGATTTCGAAATGAATTGAATAGAAAACGATTTCGAAATGTATTGAATAGAAAACGATTTCGAAATGAATTGAATAGAAAACGATTTTGAAATGAATTGAATTGAAAACGAATTCAAATTGAATTGAAAGCGAATTGAAATGAATTCAAATTGAATTGAAATTTGAATTGAATGGAAATGAATTTTAAAACGAATTTATAAAGAAGAATTCCATTTTGATTTGAATTGAAATGGAAGTTGAAATTGCTTTTGAAACGAATTTAAAACTATTTATATAATTCGGTTTAAATAGAAATCGACGAAATATATATTATATATATTATATATATAATATAATGGCCTGAATAGAACGCGCCGCGCCGCGGTAGTTCGTGAATTTCGACCATTTATTTCAAACGGACATTACGGGAGATCCGACCGTCGGATTCTCCTAAAACCGGAACCGTTGGGTTCGTATCGAAAAGAGCTTTCTAACGAATATTAGAAATTCAAAATCTAACGGTTGGATTTGGAGATACGTCCAAATCAAATTTGAAAAAGGTCGCTGTAAGTGCAGTTCGATGGCCATTGATGGAAATCAACTGTACGGGCCTTGATAAAATTATTAAAAATAGTAATAATTTGTGTAAAATCATAAGAAATGATTTAGAAAGAATTGGGATGAAAAACTCCATATTTGAAAAGATAAAAATAGATTTTTATCGAAATGAACTAGTTTTGAACTAGAATTATAATTCTATTTATTTTTAAATAAATAAATTGAATTTGAAATGGTTTTAAAAATAACCAGAATTTCCAATGATTGCATTGGAATTGAATCGAAATTGTCTTCGGAATATTTCGATGTTGGATTTCGTGATTATACAAATGTTGTTATGGAAATTTGAAAGATATATATATATATATCATTATTTCCAATGCGATATTTGTTAGTCGTAGAATTTGATATTGAATATAAGCCGATATATTTTCTATTCAGAGCCTTATATTGAATATCAAATGTGATTTGAGTTTGCCGTGAATGGTGTCTTCACTAACACTGTTCTTAAACCCAGTTGAGAAAAGATTAAATCTTTTTATTTATATTTAATAAAGTGTATCAATTAAATAATATTTAATTGGAATTGAATTGATATTGATTTTTGGGTTTATCGTGAACAGTGTTTTAAACAACACTCGTTCTTTAACCCGATAATTAATGAATGTGATTTTGGGGTTTATCGTGAACCGTGTTTTAAATGACACTGATTCTTTAACCCAGTCGAAGATTAAAACTAAGTGGAGTTTTAATAAATCTTTAATTAGATTTGAACGTGAAATGGTAATTAATTTTACCGATGACACCACGGTGTTAGATATGGAGTATTACCAGTTTTGCTTCATGGGATGAATAGGTTGGGATTGGGAAATAAAATAAATAATTACTTCGTTACGGTTCGCTAATCTCGACTAGTTGGAAAAACCATAATTTGGTTTTAAATGACATCCAAAGGAAGATTTCAGGATAAATTTTAAAGAATTTATCTTGGATAAAATTAATGGGAACCTTTCCCTAAGAATGTGGAATTTAGAAACTAGCTGTAGGTTGGCTAAGAAGAATGGTTTCCTGGGTATTAATCTGATGTTGGTTTCGGCCTTCGGGGTTAATGTTTGGGAAATTTTTCTCTTGCTAATTTGCGGTTAGTGACTAATGAATTGGAATGAGGCGTATGTTGTGTTTGTGTAACATTTGTTTTTAATATACGCGGGTTGTTTGGAAAGTCCGGGTTTATACCCATTCTGAATAACCGATTCGACGATAAGTCGAAGATGAAGACGGTGGTCGAAGACCGGAAGTCTTCACATCGTTTGGGTAATTACTGACGATCCTGATTGGGCTGTACACCCAAGAGGATGGAAATAGTTGGTAGTCGTCCAGACGTATCTGGAGATGGATGGATATGCGAGGAAAGTGCCTCCGGTTTCGTTCAGACCCAGAACGGACTTGTAAATGGATTGTGTGTCTGACACTGGATTTTATTCTGTGTTGATTGATTTCTATTAAATATACATCTGTTTGGCGGCGGAGAATTTATTCTTTTGCTTAACGCCCTTCTCTGAGACGTACGAGCTCAGAGGTTGTATATCGATGGACATCAGTCGCATGGCATGAATTGCCTGTGTGGCACGCTAAGATGCAATGATCAAGGCTTTTGTTGAAAAGCAGAGTCTTGTGGTTGATGATCAAAGCACGCCTACGTGGCAACTTTGTGTATAACGTGAATTCGCGAGCCTCACACCTCGGTATGAGTTAAAAACGGGATACGGACTGCAGGGAGAGCACGACGTTTCTTTCTAGCTTTGGTGGTGTCAGTGACTTACCAGCCCTGATATTTATATACTTTTCACCTATGTGGTTGTTGGAATGCAAGGCGCCTCGATTATAGGTCTGTAAGGACCGGGAAACGTGTGTTCAGGAATTGCCAATCCTCTAACGTAAGTGAGGACCGGCCCTGAAGATCCGGGGTTACCCAGTGTGCGTAATCCTGAGGCATTTGCTAGAGTGTCTCGAATGCGGAGAGGAGCTTGCCCCTTGCCTCGACTCATGACGGAAATCCAATTTCCAATACGTGGATTGCGGTTTTAATTGTAGAACTAGTATGGCGACATGATATATGGTACCCATGCCGTCTATGATTTATATTTATGATTGAAACTGTTTTGACACTATACACTTATTATAGTATCAAATGATTTGTTTAAAACGTACCAAGCATATTTGGCTATTATAAGGGAAAACCCTATCCTCCGGCTTGCGTTGCATTGTGTGATGGGACCTGGGTCTTATAATAGCTTCATTTTTCGAAAAAGCATTGCGTTGTTTGTTCTATGCACTGGTATTCTTGGGAGGAAACCCGTTCCGTGTTATACGGCGTGGTCCCTTGAATCACTCTCTTTTAAATTAAAGTTTTAAATAACTGTTTTAGTTCTCACACCAGTCACATGACTGACCTGGAGTTTATTGTTTTAACCTAAACTCCGGGTGCCCCTATTTTCCGCACGGGCAGCTAGTAGTTTTGGTTTTGCAGATTTATATTCACAGGATCCTGGTTTACAGCTGGAATGATATCCGGAAAGCTCTGTATCCGTATATCACCTTCAGTTGTGCTTCGTATTATTTTCCGCTGCTATGTATTTAAATGTAATTTAAATCTCTGATATTTCTGTGTAATATTTATTCATTTATACTCTGTATACTCTTGTAATCTGATGCATTGTTGTAATATACAATGAAATGTTCTTCTGTGTGTGTTCTGATTTGTCTTGTTCTCAAACGTTCAGGGGTTTCGAACGGTCTTGATCGGTTTAACGACTGATTCAGATCGAGCGAAATTCCCGGCCGTCACATTTGGTATCAGAGCTTTGGTTTACAGAGCTCGAGAACAAGACACATTAGAACCATACGAAAGAATTCATCAGATATTGGATTAGTAATATCCAATTGGAATGACTCGTTAGAGATAGGATCAGTAGTATCCTAGAACGAGTGTGAAGAGTATATTTTTCAAATGAAAACAATTTTGTTTTGAAAATTTAAACCATTTTAAAACGTATTTGAATATTTATTTATTTTGAATATGGACAATCTAGTATATAAAGATTTTGCATATACGCGTCATGAACGTATATTCGAAGTTTTAATATATTGGATAGATATAGAATCATACTCTAGTGGCCCGAAGATGATTCTGATGATTGACTAGTTGTCATTAGTATTCATGTTCGAGTAACGAAGGTGTGATATCGATATATTTCCATTAGACTGGTGTGAGAACCAAAACTAATATAGCTAGAACACATTGTTGTGAATTGGCATCAAAAACATGATTTTTTGTATATGTATCAAATTATGAATTTGAAACTCTAATTCACTAATTGATTGATGTTTGTGTTGTTTGTTTATTTGTTTGCTAATTTTGAACCATTAGCCTAATTGTATCAAATATTGAACGATATTGAAAATTGGTCGCATTTGCTTGCATATACATATACTTACATTGAACAGGTCATAGCAAGGAGGCTAGAGCCAGAGAATAAAATTTGTTTGCCCGACAAATAGGTACATGTTTACTACATAATTTACTGTTTTGCTTGGGTGATGATGATTTTATGAGCCTATTGGCTAGCCGCTTGGCTTTTTCTTTTTCTTTTTGAGATTAGAAGGACCGGGGAAGCTATTTGAAATTCCCCGATGCTCCCATTGCAGGGGAGGTTATGGCGAAATTTTTCGAAAATTTAGGGTGTTAGCCAAATTTTTGAAATTTTGAAAATTTTCAGAAACTGAAAAGTTGGAGAAGGGAAGCCCGACCGAATGTAGAGCTTAATAATCGAACCACTTTCGACTTTGTTCCTTTTCGGGGACGAAAAGTTTTAAGTGGGGGAGATTGTAATAACCCGGAAAATCTGGGCCAGTTTAAAATTTTTATTTTGGCAATTTTAGCGAATTTTGAATATTTAAAATAGATTGTTTTAAATAAAATCGACGAGAAATTTATTTTGAATAGAATTCGAACGTATATATTATACGCGTCGTCGTTAGAATATAAATATTTATATATAATTATAAATATAATTGAAAATGGCGCGGTAGTTCGATAATTCGATTTCAAACTTCAATTGAATGTACCGGGTGCAAAATAATCCGGATTTTAGTGAAACCAAAAATAATGGGATCTAATTGATAATATCTTTCCAGCGAATCCGAATAATCAAGATTTCATAGCGGGAATCAAAAGATATGTCCAGTTGAAAATTCTGAATAGTCGCTATGGAATTCAAGCCCTTAAAAATGGACATTTTGCAAATGACCTCGGATTTCGACGAAACCACTTTTGTTGGGTCTGTGATGTCAAGTTATTGCTAGATTCCAAATTTCATAATTTTTCGAATCAATATGTGAGCGTGGCATAGGAAAACACGTTTGACCAGTTTCAGTTGATTTTAATCGACTGGAAATTGGCCATTTTTCTAACGGTCTCAGAATTTGACGAAATTAGTTTTGTTAGGACCGTATCGTCTATACGAAGCTAGAAATAATTTTTCTGGAATTTTTCGAGTTGGTATGTGGCCCCGGTAAATTGAAATGTGCGTTTAAATTGAATATATAAAGAATTATATTTTAATTTAAATCAAAACTAATCGTAACGATCGAATTGGCCTTCGTGACATATCCCGTTGTGTTCGGAATGGGGGTAAAACGCTAGGGACGACAGTCGTTGGGTTCGATTTTGACTTCGAAATAAAAAGTTGCTTTTTAGAAATTAAAATTAAAATAAAATATAATTAAACTTTTGCAAATACCCCCCAACCTTTTACGTTTCAGTCATTCAATTTTTCCCCATTCCCTCTTCTGATTTCATCGAGCAAAGAAGGGAGACTGCCATCCTCCCGATTCTTCCCTCCACGCTCCCTCGCGCTGGCGATGACCACCGCTCAGACCCTCCTCCCCCTCGCGCGATCCTCCACCTCGACCTTGACCCCGTCGAAGGCCCTCAGCCCCAAAGCCCCTCTCGTACGATTTCTTCGATCCATCAAAACCCTAGCGCCAGACCAAGCTGCGCCGCCACCACCTGACGCGATCTTCCCCTCCGCCGACTGCAGACCCGACGCACCTCCTCCTGCGCCCTCTTCAGCCTCCAAGTCCTCCTCCTACCTCTCTTCTTCCCCGTGAACGTGAAGGAACCACCCCCCTGCCGCTAGTTCACCCCCTCAGGCCCGCCTTCGCTGTGAGTTTTCAATTTTATTTACTTATAGTAATTAGTAAGGTGAAAGGATGGAATTTTTATATTCGAAAAGCAACGATCTTTAAATTCGGCCTGTTATGATTTTTCAAATTGGAAAAGAATTGATTTATTTATATGAAAGATAAGATTTTTATCATGAGGTTGGAGAAATAAAAATATAATTTTTTTTATAGTAGAAGGTTAAAAATACAATTTTTATATTATAGGAAGATTAAAAATATAATTTTTATATGATGTAGAGATTAAAAATACGATTTTTATAGAAGTAGCGAAATAAAAATATAATTTTTAATTAAGTAGTGAATTAAAAATATGTTTTTTACTTCAATAAAAAAATGGGATTTTCATTGAAGTAGAAATATAAAAATATAATTTTTATATGGTTATGATAATAAAAATTCAATCTTTATATAAGAAGTAGAAATATAAAATATAATTTTTATCTAGAAAGAAGCGCGGTAAATATATGAAGTGAAATAAAAATATGAACTTTATTTTATCGTGAAGTAAAGAGAAGATAAAAATATGATTTTTATATATGTAGTGAATACGGGCAAAGAAAGTGATATCGGCGGGAACAGTGAAGACTTCTATCAAAGAAGAGCCAAGATGATTGGATAGCTATCGATGAGAACTTCTCACCTTTCAATTTAATTTTTCTAGTTATATATATATATATATATATATATATATATATATATATACTAGGATGCAGACGGTGCTTAGTAGCACCCGACACAATCGTCCACAGACCATGGACTTGTTTGTTTGGTTGCATAAATTAATTTGATGACTTGATTTGAATTGGTTGTTTGGTGATTTTGATTGATGTGTGAATGGCGTGGGCCTTCACTAGACCGGGGATAAGGCTAGGCCTCGTCCCGTTTCTAGTATCGTGCCGTTATGCTGCCGAAATTTTCTAAAATAAGTTAGAAAATAAAAATATCATTTTATTTAAAGAATGAACTGAATAGAAATTCATATGTTAGAAAATAAAATGTTTTATCGTTAAAAATGAAATTTTTAAAGTGAATAAAATAAATATTCATTTACAAACCGGACGGTTTGTTTATGTACACCTATTTGAAGGACATTGATTGGGTCGATAAATTTCACACATCGCCCAACTGCACAAATAAAATATGCGTTTAATTGTTTGAAACCCCACACGGGTGTTGGGATGAAATTTGAAGTTCACTCATCCTGATTGATTAAATATGTCGATCGATTGATTGACAGGCTGTTATAAGCGTTAGATATCTATATTTGATGCTTATACAGTGTAGTGCACTTTGGTTGATAGTTGATTATTTTTCAATGCTATTTTACACATGTGTTGTATGAAAATCCATATAATTAACATTATATGGTGATTGATTGGGCCTCATTCCAATCTAGAAGATAAAGAATAACATAAAATAAAGGTTCATGTGTTGACTGTACTCATCCGTTGAGATTAGTCATGTGTTGAACGAAATATTTTTATAATAAAATTTACATCTTGATCAATATAAAATAAAGGTTCATGTGTTGACTGTACTCATCCGTTGAGATTAGTCATGTGTTGAACGAAATAATTTAACAAAAGTAGTCACACGTGGACGGTACTCATTCATTGAGATTAGTCGTGTGTTGACGAAAAGAAATATTTGAAAAGAAATATTTGAATAGAAATATTTGAAATAGAATATTTGAAAATAGAAATATATGAAGCCGTGTTGATTAGATTGACGCCATTCTGACATGAACGATATTTATATCGATTTTATCCAATTTGAATTGAATTGAATAGAAAACCAATTTGAATTGAATCGAATAGAAAACCAATTTGTAATGAATTGAATAGAAAACGATTTCGAAATGAATTGAATAGAAAACCAATTTGAATTGAATCGAATAGAAAACCAATTTGAATTGAATCGAATAGAAAACCAATTTGAATTGAATTGAATAGAAAACGATTTCGAAATGAATTGAATAGAAAACGATTTCGAAATGAATTGAACAGAAAACGATTTCGAAATGAATTGAATAGAAAACCAATTTGAATTGAATTGAATAGAAAACGATTTCGAAATGAATTGAATAGAAAACGATTTCGAAATGAATTGAATAGAAAACGATTTCGAAATGAATTGAATAGAAAACGATTTCGAAATGAATTGAATAGAAAACGATTTCGAAATGAATTGAATTGAAAATGAATTCAAATTGAATTGAAAGCGAATTGAAATGAATTCAAATTGAATTGAAATTTTAATTGAATGGAAATGAATTTTAAAACGAATTTATAAAGAAGAATTCCATTTTGATTTGAATTGAAATGGAAGTTGAAATTGCTTTTGAAACGAATTTAAAACTATTTATATAATTCGGTTTAAATAGAAATTGACGAAATATATATTATATATATTATATATATAATATAATGGCCTGAATAGAACGCGCCGCGCCGCGGTAGTTCGTGAATTTCGACCATTTATTTCAAACGGACATTACGGGAGATCCGACCGTCGGATTCTCCTAAAACCGGAACCGTTGGGTTCGTATCGAAAAGAGCTTTCTAACGAATATTAGAAATTCAAAATCTAACGGTTGGATTTGGAGATACGTCCAAATCAAATTTGAAAAAGGTCGCTGTAAGTGCAGTTCGATGACCATTGATGGAAATCGACTGTACGGGCCTTGATAAAATTATTAAAAATAGTAATAATTTGTGTAAAATCATAAGAAATGATTTAGAAAGAATTGGGATGAAAAACTCCATATTTGAAAAGATAAAAATAGATTTTTATCGAAATGAACTAGTTTTGAACTAGAATTATAATTCTATTTATTTTTAAATAAATAAATTGAATTTGAAATGGTTTTAAAAATAACCAGAATTTCCAATGATTGCATTGGAGTGGAATTGAATCGAAATTGTCTTCGGAATATTTCGATGTTGGATTTCGTGATTATACAAATGTTGTTATGGAAATTTGAAAGACATATATATATATCGTTATTTCCAATGCGATATTTGTTAGTCGTAGAATTTGATATTGAATATAAGCCGATATATTTTCTATTCAGAGCCTTATATTGAATATCAAATGTGATTTGAGTTTGCCGTGAATGGTGTCTTCACTAACACTGTTCTTAAACCCAGTTGAGAAAAGATTAAATCTTTTTATTTATATTTAATAAAGTGTATCAATTAAATAATATTTAATTGGAATTGAATTGATATTGATTTTTGGGTTTATCGTGAACAGTGTTTTAAACAACACTCGTTCTTTAACCCGATAATTAATGAATGTGATTTTGGGGTTTATCGTGAACCGTGTTTTAAATGACACTGATTCTTTAACCCAGTCGAAGATTAAAACTAAGTGGAGTTTTAATAAATCTTTAATTAGATTTGAACGTGAAATGGTAATTAATTTTACCGATGACACCACGGTGTTAGATATGGAGTATTACCAGTTTTGCTTCATGGGATGAATAGGTTGGGATTGGGAAATAAAATAAATAATTACTTCGTTACGGTTCGCCAATCTCGACTAGTTGGAAAAACCATAATTTGGTTTTAAATGACATCCAAAGGAAGATTTTAGGATAAATTTTAAAGAATTTATCTTGGATAAAATTAATGGGAACCTTTCCCTAAGAATGTGGAATTTAGAAACTAGCTGTAGGTTGGCTAAGAAGAATGGTTTCCTGGGTATTAATCTGATGTTGGTTTCGGCCTTCGGGGTTAATGTTTGGGAAATTTTTCTCTTGCTAATTTGCGGTTAGTGACTAATGAATTGGAATGAGGCGTATGTTGTGTTTGTGTAACATTTGTTTTTAATATACGCGGGTTGTTTGGAAAGTCTGGGTTTATACCCATTCTGAATAACCGATTCGACGATAAGTCGAAGATGAAGATGGTGGTCGAAGACCGGAAGTCTTCACATCGTTTGGGTAATTACTGACGATCCTGATTGGGCTGTACACCCAAGAGGATGGAAATAGTTGGTAGTCGTCCAGACGTATCTGGAGATGGATGGATATGCGAGGAAAGTGCCTCCGGTTTCGTTCAGACCCAGAACGGACTTGTAAATGGATTGTGTGTCTGACACTGGATTTTATTCTGTGTTGATTGATTTCTATTAAATATACATCTGTTTGGCGGCGGAGAATTTATTCTTTTGCTTAACGCCCTTCTCTGAGACGTACGAGCTCAGAGGTTGTATATCGATGGACATCAGTCGCATGGCATGAATTGCCTGTGTGGCACGCTAAGATGCAATGATCAAGGCTTTTGTTGAAAAGCAGAGTCTTGTGGTTGATGATCAAAGCACGCCTACGTGGCAGCTTTGTGTATAACATGAATTCGCGAGCCTCACACCTCGGTATGAGTTAAAAACGGGATACGGACTGCAGGGAGAGCACGACGTTTCTTTCTAGCTTTGGTGGTGTCAGTGACTTACCAGCCCTGACATTTATATACTTTTCACCTATGTGGTTGTTGGAATGCGAGGCGCCTTGATTATAGGTCTGTAAGGACCGAGAAACGTGTGTTCAGGAATTGCCAATCCTCTAACGTAAGTGAGGACCGGCCCTGAAGATCCGGGGTTACCCAGTGTGCGTAATCCTGAGGCATTTGCTGGAGTGTCTCGAACGCGGAGAGGAGCTTGCCCCTTGCCTCGACTCATGATGGAAATCCAATTTCCAATACGTGGATTGCGGTTTTAATTGTAGAACTAGTATGGCGACATGATATATGGTACCCATGCCGTCTATGATTTATATTTATGATTGAAACTGTTTTGACACTATACACTTATTATAGTATCAAATGATTTGTTTAAAACGTACCAAGCATATTTGGCTATTATAAGGGAAAACCCTATCCTCCGGCTTGCGTTGCATTGTGTGATGGGACCTGGGTCTTATAATAGCTTCATTTTTCGAAAAAGCATTGCGTTGTTTGTTCTATGCACTGGTATTCTTGGGAGGAAACCCGTTCCGTGTTATACGGCGTGGTCCCTTGAATCACTCTCTTTTAAAGTAAAGTTTTAAATAACTGTTTTAGTTCTCACACCAGTCACATGACTGACCTGGAGTTTATTGTTTTAACCTAAACTCTGGGTGCCCCTATTTTCCGCACGGGCAGCTAGTAGTTTTGGTTTTGCAGATTTATATTCACAGGATCCTGGTTTACAGCTGGAATGATGTCCGGAAAGCTCTGTATCCGTATATCACCTTCAGTTGTGCTTCGTATTATTTTCCGCTGCTATGTATTTAAATGTAATTTAAATCTCTGATATTTCTGTGTAATATTTATTCATTTATACTTTGTATACTCTTGTAATCTGATGCATTGTTGTAATATACAATGAAATGTTCTTCTGTGTGTGTTCTGATTTGTCTTGTTCTCAAACGTTCAGGGGTTTCGAACGGTCTAGATCGGTTTAACGACTGATCCAGATCGAGCGAAATTCCCGGCCGTCACAATCATGGATAATCTTTTTTGTACGTGATTATGAACTTTTTTTAGTTCAAAACTAATATCGTTGGCAAATTTTACTTTGTTTTTTTGATATGCTATGTAATTCAGCGTTCACAGTTGGATGATATATATATATATATATATATATATATATATATATATATATATATATATATATATATATAGGCTGATCAGAAGGGGAATAGCGATGGATTTCCAACTAATGATGTTAGATGACATGTTCACATAAACATAATTACGTCGCTAATCCCTTGCTAAATTGCAAGGGTTTACCGACAAATTATCGATAAAATATTTTAATGAAATATATTTCGTCGCAAGTCCCTTGCTAATTAGCAAGGGGTTACCGACAGATATTTATGAATAATAATTCCTGAGAAATACATATCCATCGCTAAATAAATTTTAAAATAATTTAAAATTAAAATTTTATATCGAGTGAAATGATGGAAATGGTCGGAGAACTCATGCTAAAATTCGTTGCAAAAGTTTGACACAAATACCGCCTTGAAATTTACTGACCACTCGGGTCCATAGGTAATCCGTCGCTAACACCTAAATAGCGACGGATTACCAGCGGATTACACCGCTGCAAAATCTGCTTTTTCTTGTAGTGTGAAAATAGTGATAATGACAACCAACACTTATAGCAATAATAGTTCTTTTAGAGGGTCAATCCACTGTTAGGCCACCATTGTTTAATGGGAGTAATTATTCATATTGGGCATGTATAATGAAAATTTATTTACAGTCAGTAGGATTAGACACATGGAATAGTACACAAAATGAATATGTTGAACCCACAACTGCATTTGCACAATGGACAAATGAACAAAATATAGCTGCACAGAGCAATTCTAAAGCCATGAATATGTTATTTTGTTCATTAGATAGGAATGAGTTTAATAGAGTATCAGTATGTAAGACTGCTTATGAAATCTGGAGAACTTTACAAGTTACTCATGAAGGAACTACTAAAGTTAAACAGACTAAGATAGGCATGTTAGTTAATCAATTTGAATTATTCGAAATGAAAGAGAATGAGTCTATTTCAGATATGTATTGCAGATTTCAAGAGATAGTGCATTCACTACCAGCACTTGGAAAAACCTATTCAGAAGCAGATCAAGTCAGAAAAATATTGAATTCACTAACTCAAGAATGGGATCAGAAGACTTTGGCTATTAAGAAGCCAACGATGTCAATGAAATAAAGATTGAAGAGTTAATCAGAAATTTGATGTCATATGAAGTCCAATTACAGAAAAGAAAAGAAAATAGATCGACTGAAAAGAAATCTATTGCGCTGAAACCAACAACAAATGATTCTGACTAGAGTAGTGAAGATGATGAAGAAACATCACTCATGACAAAAAAGGTTTAGAAGATTTCTAAAATATAGAAGTACGGGTTATAATCAAGAAAATTCAAAAATAAGTGATGGACGATGTTTTAACTACAACAAACCAGGTCATATAAAGAAAATATGTCCGTATCCAGACAATTCTACTCAACAAACGAGCAACAATAATTCATCAAGGAAAAGAAAGAAAGCATACGCAGCAACATTAGATGATTCAGATTTATCATCAAGTGATGAAGAACCAGAAATCGGAAATACAAATATATGCTTTACAGCAATTCAGAGTTCAGAAAATCATGAAATAAAGGATCAAAAAACCGGGTAAGCATTAATTAAATTTTAATTTTATTTGGTTGAATAGTTGCTTTGTTTGTTTGTTTTGGTTTGAATGTAAAACTTTAAAAACAAATTTTGAAATTAGAAATTCAAATTTTAAATTTGAATTTTGAGATTCAAAATAATAATATTATATTAAATAATTAATAAAATAAAAAAAATTAGTGCTTATTAGGATTAGAATTATTTCAGGAAATCGTTAAACCTGAAATATAGATCGACAATATTTTTCAAAAACTTAAAAATCCAATTCCCTTTTTGAAATAAGCCTAGTATGTCGACATATAGAAAAATACAAGTCGACATATCTAACCAGTTTTGAATTTTAAATTTTGAATTTCAAAAGTTTAAACTTTCAAACTTCCCTTCAATCTTTTCACCAACTCCCAAGGTCTAAAAAGGTGTCGTTTCAATCTGAAAAGTTGTGCCTAAATATTCATGCAATTCATATCTATTCAATTTCTATATATATCTATCATTTCTACCTTTCATTCATAACTCAAAACTATATTCTTCATATCTATTCTCTTCCAAAATTATCATTTCAGTGGCTTCCTCAAGTTCATCTTAGAAATTGAAGATAATCAAAACCACTAAAGGTTATCTTTACAATGACAAAGAGGCCATCAAAACCTATGGTAACTATTTAGCAAATGCTAAAGTTAACATGGGTGCTTTCGCCGTCATTAGCGATTTTCCATCTTATGATCTCGTCTCTCTTTTCGAACATAATGAATTGTTGAGTCTAATTGACCCTCGTGATAATGACAAAGTATATTATCCCAAACTCGTGAAGATGTTCTATGCAAATCTCAATCGCGGATTTTACGAAGGCAACGAAAACCAAATTTGGAGTAGTGTCAAGGGAACTCAAATTGTTCTCGATGCCGAACTTTTATGCGAGATTCTAAATTGTAGAAGCGTGGGCTTGGATTTTTCAAATTGATATCAAAGAAACCTATATGGAAACATTTCATGATATCTTCGAAGATGGTGCTCCAATGGATTTCAAAAATCGTTTCTTACATCCAGAAACAAGAATTGTCAACCTTCTCCTTCAACATACCATCACTCCTCGTTTCGGAAATTTCAACAATCCAACACTTAAAGTCCAAAAAGCTCTCTTTGCTATTATGGGTGGATATCTTATCAATTGGGCCAAAATGATTCTAAATGAAATTAAGCCCATAGATTTATCCACAAGAGAAAACACTCTTTACTATGGTGATTATCTCACTCGTATTTTCAAATACTTTAATGTTGATCTTCATGGAGAAGAATTTGTCCCTAGAAAAGTGTTTGACGCATCAAACATTCATCTCATGCAAATTCCTCTAACTTTCAAACCTTATAAGACATTCGAGGCTAAACAAGCTCGACTGCAACAAGAACAAGAGCCAATGGAAGTCGAAGAAGAAGAAGAGGCTTCTATGGAAAGCATTGAGTATCCAACCTCAAAGCGTATCTACAAAGACATGATTATTCAAAATCAAGTGAAAATTGTCAACAATCAAAAGAAGCTTAACTAGCGGCTTTCCGAAATATCCAAATTCATGGTCAAGATTGGAAGAAAACTTGGAATTTCATCTTCCTCGTCATCATCCAAAAACTAGGCTATCTAGTTTAATCTATCTTTATATATTTGCTTTCGAATCTCGTACTTAAAGTGTGTCTTGTTTAGTTGGATGTATTTGCTTTCTATTAAGTAATGAATGGAGTTTTATTTCTGATAAAATCATCTTTATGTTTCTGGAAAAAGTATTAAAAAATTATAATATTACATGAGTTCAAAAGAATTCAAAAAAATTCAAAATTCCCTGTAGTATGTCAGCATGACAAAAAGAGTATGTCAACATATAACTGACATATTTTCAAATTATTTCAAATTTTAAAATTAAAATAACTACTCATGTCCATTCAAAATCCAACGAATTCCAGACCGTATTTAAGTATATTTCCTTCAGAAAAATTTATTATTCCATTACACCTTCTTCCTTAATCATTTCTCATCAAATCCATGGCAAATCCTATTCATGATCTTAGTGAAAATCTAGAAGAAACTCTCAATTCTTTCAAAAATATTTCTATATCATTCTACGAAATCAACACCATCTCGAACTAATTAAAATAAAGATGTTCGAACAACAAGAGAAGAATTTTGATGCAATGCGATGGCTAATTTCTTCTCTTTTCAGAGATGAAGAGAATAATCTCGTAAAGGCTTCACCAACCAAAGAAGATGATGATTGGGAAGTAATTAAGAAGGATCCTATCTTTGGAGAATATGGTTAGGTTGAAGTTCCAAGAAACATTTAATTATTCAGTACGATTTGTTTGAGTATTCTAAAACATATGGTGTGGTGTGATTTGGATTTTATTGTTTGAAACTTGTATATATTAAGACATATGGTGTGATTTGATTTGGTTTGATTTTATATATTAGACAAACGTCTGTAATAATAATACTTGGATTAGTTTGTATTTAATCATCATATTAGGTATTATGACAAGTTCGAATAGATTTAGGGACTATTCTACTTAGAAATAGTTAATAGATTAAGGGGGGAGTATTTTTATTGGGATAGTTATTAATGTTCTATTCAGAGAATTATATAATTTAGGGGGAGTATTTTTGGGATTTCTTTTTGACAATGCCAAAGGGGGAGAAATTATAAAATATAGGCATAGTTTATAGGATTCTTACAAACAGGGGGAGTATAGAAGGAACATCATCAAACATGTATATACAGGTATGATATTTTATAAACTAAGGTTGTCATCATAAAAAAGGCGGAGATTGTTGGAGAATGGAGTTTTGATGACAACAACCTTATTTCAATTATCATTGATTATAAAAATTTATACTAACACTTTTTGTATAGAATATATATATATATATATATATATATATGCAGGAATTATATACATGAAATATTACTGAAGACTGTACAGTTATAAAGATGATAGAGATTCAAAGATTAGAGAAATTTCAAGACTCATGAGTAATCAAGAGTTCAAGAGTTCAAGATTAATATAGTTATAGAGTCTAGATTTTGTAGGACTCTAAATAGCACTCCAGGTTCAAATTCAAATTTTCAAATTCTGATTTTCAATTCTATCCTCAATCCTCTGTATTTTATTTTTCTATTTTTATTCTTCTTTATTATTCAAACTTAAGTTATATATATTTATATACTTTATATAATTTAAAACCTTATAATTTTATAAATATATTTATATAGTTTAAATTTATGTTTTCATATGTTTTCTATCATGTAATATTAATTTACACTAGATTATTACTCAAGAATTTCTAGAATTATTTTCATATCAAAACACTTGAAAAATGCTTTGAAAATAAAAAATATACAAGGGTATGTCGACATACCAAAAATACCATGTTTACATACAACCGTCATTTTTTCCAATTTTGAAAGGAAGGGTCTTTTGACTCTTTGAAACGACTCAAAACCGTTGCAACCTTTCATACTCCATAAAAAGGGGTTAAAACCGAATTTTTTTATCATCTCTTCTTCTCTAACTTCACCCTCTTTCTCTACACCATTATTCTCAATCATTTTTATGGTTTTACACTTATACTCTACCGAATTCAATTTTGTTTTGATCAAACTTCTTATATCTACACTCTCTACTCCCTGAATCAAGTGTTATTGAAGAGTTATAGGGTTGTTCGTAATTGCTTGGGTTGAGTAAACATTGTTTGTGTTGAATCAAAGAGGAATCAGTGTGTCCTTGTAGCCATGAAATCAAGGAAATAGGAGTCAGTGTGTCATTGTGGGATGTGAAATTAAGGAAGTAGGAATCGGTGTCTCCTTATGAGCCATGAAATCGAGGAGGTTGTACTTGACTATTGGAAATAGTAATAAAAATCTTCGTAATCCAGCGTTGTGCGAGACTGGACGTAGGAGCAATCCAAACCAGTATAAAGTCCGGTGTGTTCTTTCCTTTTCTACATCTTTACTTATGTTTATTTTTCATTTGTGTTTGAATCTGTGTTTGTGATTGTCTTTGTGGTGTTTGATTCATCCCTAGTTCACTTTAGTTTTAGATTTGTTTAAACTCTTACAAACGCTATTCACCCTCCCCTCTAGTGTTTGCTTTGCCTTAATGATCCATTCTGCATTCCCTAACACTCAAGAACAACTCCTTCAGTCCACACGCCCCGTGAATGACCAGGATTGTTTGAGGCGAGGGAACTCTTCTCCCGCAAGAAACGAAGGTCGCCGCCTGATGTAGGAGCTGGAAGTGCTAGAAGAGCAAGAAGTGTTGAACCTGAGCCTACACTAACCAATGTTGAAGTGGAAGATATGGTACGTCAAATTATGGCTGATAGCAGTGGCTACACTAACGAAGATTGGGGTATTGATCGTAGTCGTATGCCTTTCACCGATGACGTATTTGATGTCCAGTTGCCAAGGAATTCCATCTGCCTCCCGTGGACCGATATGGAGATAGAACTGACCCAAGGCCACATCTGATGATATACTCCTGGTATATGAATGTCGCGGCAGCCCTTGATGTCGTAAAGTGCAAAACTTTCCCAATATACCTCGAAGATGTTGCAATGATGTGGTTTACCCGGCTTCCGCCTCGATCAATTTCCAATTTCAAAGAACTAAGAAGGAGTTTTTTGAATCAGTTTTGGTTTCTCTCCCAAAAGTCCAAAAACATCGCCGAGCTCTCTGCAGTCAAGCAAGCTCCGGGGAAACCCTGAAATCATATTTGGACCATTTCAATATGGCAATTGCGGAAGTGAGTAACCCATACGAATAGACTATTTTGATGGCACTAATAGACGAAGTCGATAAAGACACTGAATTCATGAAGTACCTGGCCGGAAAGGCACCATTGACTAGTGAGTTGTTTTACGAGAAGGCTAGCATTCACTTATGACAAGAAGAGATATATTTCAACTGGAAAATAAAATACGACGATAACCCGAGAGAAGATATCCAAAGCAATGTCACTATTAAGTAATATGGGGACAGTGCAGGGAAAGTTGAAGTGAATGTCGACAACAAGAGTGGAGGAAATGACCGTCAAGGTGGGAACAACAACAAGAGAAGAAGGAATCGGAGAAACGATCCCAAAAAGAGGCCTTGATTCCAACCCTTTGAGAATTACACGCCATTGAATGACACCTTGAAAAACATTTATCTGGACACCTTCAATGTTATCCAATACAAAAAGCCTCCACCGAGAGACTCAACTGGAAAAGAACGTGAGACAGGAAAGTTCTATTTATTTCATGAAACTTGTGGCCACTCCACGAATGAGTGTCACCACTTAAGAGATGCTATGGAAAAGTTGCTTCGAGCAGGGAAGTTGGACAAATATAATGCTGACCCTAGAGACAGGGGTAAAAACCAAGGAGGATCGGCTCTAAATCAGAACCAACCTGCTCATAGACCTACTGCCCAGCAGAAAGGAAAGGAGATAATCATTAATACTTTAGTTGGAGGACCGCATCCAGTTGGATTCAACAATAGAGCCATGGAGTAGTACGTCAACGCCGCTAAACATCCAGAAGCGGGAGAGTGTAGTTCCCTCGAGGATACTACTCTCGCGAAGCAGCAGAAGACGATGAAGAATGACGTTGAGAAAGTGTGGGAGTAGAAACTCCAAATATCGACTCATTGGCAATCACCACTACCATCGGTCCATCCCTCGTACGGAAAGTCCTTGCAGATTGTGGGAGTTCAGTCACCATCTTGTTTAAGAAAGCATTTGACCAAATGATTTTGTAAGAAAAAGATTTAAAGCCATGCGATGGATGGATACGTAGCTTTAACGGCTCAACAACGACTCTAATTGGAGTAGTGGATTTGTCTGTGGAACTTGGGAAAGGAGATCGCAGGAGAGTACGAATCCTTCCATTTGTTGTTATGAATATTTATTCTCTGTATAACGAATAACGTCTTTCTAGTTCGGTCGACTCTCGTAGAATTCAAAGCCTACATTGCGCCCTTATGTCTATTGCTAAAGTTACCAACCGAAGCTGGGTAGGCATGGTCCATGGTGATCAAGTTAATGGGAGAGCCTGCTACATGTCCGAGTGGAAAATGCTGCGCAATAGAGATAACACAGAACCAAAGAATGCCTTTCGAGGCGTCGGCATAGCAAGTAAATGGAACATCGCTGGAGGAGTCGCCAGATGACCTGCCCGAAGACATAGACCCCAAAGAGGATGAAGATTCGGGATGTAGGGGGCGACACCTAATGAAACTATTGTAGATATCACGATCGATGATGCCGACCCGACCAAGGTCATGAAGACCGGATCTTACTTAAACCCCTCCGTACGAGGGAACTGACAGAGTTTCTATAGGAGAATCTGGATGAATTCTCTTAGACCCATGCCGATATGAGTGGAATTTGACCATTGATTATGAGTCATGCGCTGAGAATAGACCCGAACTATCCACCTGTTATGAAAAAGGGATGTATGCAAGGCCAGGAGAGGTCGGTAGCGTTAAAGGAAGAAGTGAAGAAGCTAAAAGGTAATGGATTCATACGAGATGCTACGTACCCTGACTGGATATCAAATCCTATCCTTGTTGTAACACCCTGAATTTTCTGTGACTATTAAAAGAACGAATTAAAGAATACTTAATAGTTAAAGTAAGAATTAAGGGAAATGGGTTACGCCATTGCGTTCGTCTCAAAATTCTTCTTGGAATAGAGTCCAAGTTTTAGTAAATCGGACTTCATATGAGGAAGTTATGGCCCTCAGAAGTTTTAGAAATTTAAATAAATTAAAAATAGTTCAGATAAAAATTCAAAATTCTAATTCAAAAAAAGAAGCGGGCTGGGCGGGATTTTCCCGCCACAGGCCAGCTCGACCAGGGGGTCGACCTCCCCTACACAGGTCGACTAGGGGGTCAACCTACCCCCCTCCCCCGAGCAGATCTCAACTGTGACGATTCTGACTTGTTGCTGAGTCTTTTCTGACTTGTTGCTGAGTAACTAGGGCATAGGTGGCAAATCTGGATAACTCTATCTAGTCTGGATGGTTGTGATTGCTCCAATGATAATCTAACGGCTTATATTGATTTAAACTTCTATATAAGCACGCATAGACTCAAGCTCTAAACCTAAACTAAATTAATCTCTTGGCCTCCAAGCTACTACTAGAATAGTTCTTCTTAAAGCTTAGGAATTGCAAGTCAGGATTCTAATACAAACAACGAATGAATTATTCTCTTCTCTAATCCGTCTTTGTGAGTACAATTTCTTTCACAAAATAATTAATAAATTAATTATGATGAGTTATAATTGGGATTATGAGAACATGTCTATTGAATCATGTAATGTTACTTAACTTTGTTATCGTCTGTTGGTGAACATATGAGAGTTTTGTTAACTTATGTTAGTAGATCTATTTCATATGTCCAATCACATATGTTTAACTTGATTCATTTTATGACATCAGTTTATATGCAACTTTGGGATGTAAATCATAAGCTAGTTTGTATGTGAATCATATGCAAGTCTGTATGCGAAGTATACACAAGTTTATATGTGAATCAAGTATATATATATATACACACACACACACACACACACACACATATGCTAGTTTATATGTAAAATATGTGACATTAGTTTACATGTATAAATTCTTATACAAGTCTGTAGGAATCCATATGCAAGTTTAGGTGAAAACTATATTTACATATGCAAGTTTAGGAGCAAACTATATTCACATATGCAAGTTTAGGAGAAAACTATATTCACATATGCAAGTTTCGGTGAAAACCATATTCACATATGCAAGTTTAGGTGAAACCCATATTCATATATGTAAGTTCACAATTTCATGTTTAGATCTATATTTAGATCCCTGGAAGTTTATGCAAATTTATGTCCATTGCCTATGCAAGTTATTGGCTATGCAAAATTATGTTATAATTCTTATTCGCAAGTTAGATCTATTTTATGTGTTATGCAAGTTGTGATGTTTCTTTCCTTTTTATGAGTTAGACTATTTGCGAGTCTAACCTATTTCATACTAAACGTACGAACGACGTGGGGACAATGGGAAAATATTAATTATACAAATTGTAAATTGGCATAAAATGGCTTTAAAGGCATATAATTAATTTGAGACACTAATTGGGATAATTTATATACCTGAAAAGTATGGACATAATTTAGGTGACAGTTATGGACATAGATTAATTTGGAAATTATTGACAATTTGAATAGGGATAATTAATCCATATTGGGACGAAATAATTATGTGTAATAATAAACGCCTAAAACACGAGGTTAGACTCGTTTGTGGTATAAGACTGCCCGATACCGCCCAGCAAATCCAGCAACCACAAACGGTAGTTTAATGTGAGAGATCGAAGGCATAAATTAAATGCATAACAATTGTAAAGACACGAGGTTAGGCTCATTTGCGGTATAAGACTGCCCAGACCCGCCCTGCAAATCCAGCAACCGCAAACTGTAGTCTAATTTGGGAGGTCTTACAAGGTTACGATTATAATGAATTAAGTAACACTTAACCAAGATAAACATGTGGTGGGACATGGGGGTTAAGTGGGTGACATGGGAGACATGTGAAATACGATTAGAAACACTTAACCAAATTGAAACATGTAAGAAGAAATGAATAAGAAGGGGTTAAGTGGGAAATCCTAGTGGGGACCAAGCATAGGTGGAAAGCTTGTGTCAAGCATGGGGGATCCTTTTCAAACTAGTAACCCATTAAGTATCTTTGTGAGCTCGAGTTAGATCGAGGACGGGACACGCTTACTGGGTTTGATTGTAAGAGGTCAAAACAGGTTAGCGGTGGCAACGCAAGTCCAACGGGGTCATGTGCGTGTGTGGGCCCGGGCTGGTAGGTAAGATGTTTTTGCATCGTGTAGATATAAGCCGTGCATCTTTAGTGGTATCGAGTTGCCACTTTGTGGAGTGATACACCCCACTGTGGGACCAGCACGGGTATCTACGAGTTAGGGAGCCGATCGCTTGGGGGTAGTGGGTACAACTAGTGGAGACAGGGGCAGGCGACACCTATGAAGACAGTTAGGGGTACACGAAACTACCATTATGATTTTTATGTTTAGTAGGCGGGATCAACTTTTAGGGTGACTAGAAATGGTGCAGTATAGTAATTATCCTATAATGACTAGGAGCGCGATTAACGCCAGCATATTCCTCTTGTTTGTTTTGTCTTGCCCATTTGTTTCATAGTCATTCCTTGTTTTCCCAGTTTATGCCTTATCCTAATTACTTTAATAATTATATTGTTAAAGTTATTGGACTCGCCAGATTTTATGTCTGACCCCCTTTGTTTTCGCTTCTTTTCTTCCCTTCCCCCTCCCCTCCCCCCAGGTTCTCAGGGTGGGACTAGTGCTAGTGGAGCTTGATTTGGACCTCTTTCTCTCTCTTTTGGAATTACTTTGATTGCTGAAAGTAAAGTTTAGCCTATCTCTTTTATGGCTACTTATGTTGGGGTTATGCTTTTACTTTATGTACTCAAAAAATAATTTGTCAAGATGGATATTAAGAGTACTTGGTTTTATTGTTGGTTTTTGATGTTGTTGTGACCAAACTATTTCTCCGCTGCAATAAAAATTGTTTTTAATTTTTCAAGTACCAATATATGTATATGTCTTGTTATATTATGTTCTATACACCAATAATACTCCATGAAAGTTAATGCATTCCCTTTGAGAGTGACATTAATGAATGTGGGGTGTTACACATGGTATCAGAGCTGAAGGTTATCAAGAACAGATAAGAGATATTTAAAAACTGTTTTTCAAAAGCATTTTATAAAGAAATGCTTTCAAAATTAGGTTTTAAGTTGAGTATTTTCAAGAGAAAAGTTTGTTTTAAAAACATAACCCCCAAGAGCCATACATCTTTCCTTTGATTCTCCGTTTTGAATCTCTTCCTTTTTCTTTTCAGCATGTCTGGGGTACCCGAGATACCCAAGGGCATACCGATACCAACCTGGTTCAGAAGGTATCTGAAGGCTAGGGCCACCGCCGCAGGCCCAACAGACGTTCCTCCTTCCCCAGCTGCAGCCGCTCCTCCTCCTCCCCCTCCCCGCGTTGATACTTTTTCGAAGATATTCAAAGACTTTCGGGCAATGGGCGGGAAACCTTTTCACGGGTTAGAGACGTTTGTTGAAGCTCGAAAATTGGCTTAAGGAGGTGGAAGATTTGTTTGGTATCTTCGAGATAGAAGATGGAAGGAAGGTCCAATTAGCTGCTTGGTTAATGAAGGATGAAGCCTCGTTTTGGTGGGAGGTCATAAATGGAGAGCATCCAGTGGAGACATGGATGGATTTCAGGCATAAGTTCGAGATGAAATTTCTCTCACGAGCAGAAGAGAATTCATACATGGAGAGGTTCTTGGCGTTGAAGCAGGGGGAATTTATCAGTAAAGGGGTACGTCAACAAGTTCAATCAATTGACGAGATTTGGCTTAGACTTGGTGAACACACCTAAAAAGAAGGCTCTGAGATTCATTAAAGGTCTGAATGGGCTGCTACATGGGTTTGCTATGACCCACATTCCTATGGGGGCTACCTTTGAGAAACTGGTTGACATGGCACTTATGCATGAAGAGGAGAAAAGGCGCTAATGCTAATAAGGCACCGGAAAAGAAAGGGGATCAAAATATGTCAAAGTATCAACCTAAGAAAGGTGGTAAGGATAACAATAGCAAAGGAAAGAAAAGGTTCTTTAATTGTGGAACACCAGGCCATCTGAGCAAGGACTGTAGGAAGAAGAAGAAGACTGGCTCTTTCAACTGTGGTGAGGCAGGACATCTGATTAAAGACTTCCCGAGAAGACAAGGGCAAGGGTAGAGGACAGTGTCTACCTCTG
Source organism: Allium sativum (assembly GCA_030737875.1). Classification (NCBI taxonomy): domain Eukaryota; kingdom Viridiplantae; phylum Streptophyta; class Magnoliopsida; order Asparagales; family Amaryllidaceae; genus Allium; species Allium sativum. The sequence continues at coordinate 1,052,849,522 of CM060913.1, forward strand.
GAGGGCAGGTTCAGGCTCTCATGGCACCAGGGCAGGCAAGAGGGCAGGTTCATGGTCTCATGGCACCAGGACAGGAGAGAGGTAGAAACATTTCTATTGAAAGTTTGGTTTTTCTGCTTGACCATCCTATTCGTACTTTGTTTGATTCTGGCGCTTCACACTCGTTTGTATCTGCTTCGTTAGTTGAAATACTGCACCTAAATACTAGTCTAGTTATGGATCCCATAGTAGTCTCAAATCCTATTGGTGGTTCAGCTCATCTTTCAATGATTTGTCGGGATTTGAGAGTGTCTATCTTGGGCGTTGGGTTTGAATGCAATGACTTCGTTCTTGGCTTCATGGGCTATGGGTTGATTCTAGGCATGGATTGGTTATCCAATAATTGGGCCATCCACGATTGCGAAAAGAGAGTGGTTAGACTTATGACTCGCCTCGGTAACACTCGAAATCTCTTGTAATCCCATGCATTCTGTTACGCTTAGCTACCTGGAATATCTTGATGCGTCTGTTTAAAACTTGCAATCTGTTAGAGTAGTCTGTGAATACTTAGATGTATTTGAAGAGGTGAAGGGCTTACCTCCGAAGCAGGAGATAGACTTCCGCATATACTTTGTTGATAATGCAAAACCCGTAGCTCTACCCGTTAGACACATGGCTCCAAGGGAGAGAAAAGAGCTCAGCAAGCAAGTCAAAGAGTTTCTCGAAAAAGGGTTTATAAGGTGAAGTATTTCTGAATGGGGTGCTCCAGTAGTATTCGCAACCAAAGCGGATGGTTCACTTCGCCTATGCGTTGATTATAGGGAGCTAAACAAGCTAACCAAGAAAAATAGGCGCCGACTTCCAAAAATAGACGACTTGTTTGATCAGCTTGTAGGTGCGTTGGTTTTCTCCCAACTAAATATGGCTACTGGGTTTCATCAGCTAAGAGTGGCTGAAGACATCATTGATAAGACCACGTTCAGAACCCCGGATGGTTTCTTCGAATGGCTTGTCATGCCTTTCGGCTTGACAAACGCACCAGCTTAATTCGTTGACTTGATGAGCAGGGTGTTCAGGGAGTTCCTTAATAAGTTTGTGGTGGTCTTCGTAGATGACATTTTGATTTTCTTGAAGAATGAAGAAGAACATGATTTGCATTTAAGGGAAGTCATGGATACTCTTCATGAACATCAGCTGAAAGCCAAATTCTCCAAATTCCATTTCTAGAGAGAATAAGTTAGGTTTCTTGGGCATGTGGTGTCCAAAGAGGGGATAGTTGTGGACCCCGCAAAAGTAGTTGCTGTGCAAGATTGGAAGGTTCCACGGAATGCAACTGAAATCCGAAGCTTTCTCGGGCTAGCGGGCCTTTACCAAAATTTCATTAAAGACTTTGCAAAAATCTCAGCCCCACTCACAAGATTGACAAAGAAGAACCTGACTTTCGCTTGAGATTTGGATTGCGATATTGCTTTCCAATATTTGAAAAGGGCTCTAACAATAGCCCCAGTTCTGACATTGCCTGATGGGAGCAAAATGTTAACCGTATACACAGATGCATGTGGTACAGGATTGGGCGTTGTCTTGATGCAAGAAGGCAAGGTAGTTTGTTATGGGGGAAGGCAATTGAAGGTACATGAGAAGAACTACCCAACTCATGATTTGGAGCTAGCTGCCATTGTTTTCGCTCTAAAGTCATGGCGTCATTACCTACTAAGAGAAAGGTTTGAATTGTTTACTGACCATAAGTCATTAAAGTACCTTTTCTCACAGAAAGATCTTAACTTAAGACAACAAACGTGGATGGAATTTCTAGCCTCATATGATTTTGAGATTTCCTATACCCCTGGCATAGCCAATGTGGTAGCAGATGCCTTGAGTAGAAAGAAGCTGACCTTGAGTCCTCTCTTTGTAGAAAGGCAAAGCTTGGAGTACATAGCAAACTTTAACTTTAGACCCTCCTCTAAAATTGTACCTGGTCTGTTAGCATCGCTAGAGGTGCGGCTTACTCTTTTGGACTCAATAGGAACCGCGCAACGAGAAGACCCTCAGCTAGTTGATATGATGGATAAGCTAGTTAGGGGTGAGACTTTTAGTCACTTCAATAGATACTTCATCGATGATAACGAATGGTTGAGACAGGATGGAAGGCTATGCGTCCCAAAAGTAAGGGATTTAGTGAAGACGGTTCTCGAAGAAGCACACCATTCTAAGCTGACCATACACCCAGGCAGAGACAAGATGTATAAAGATATAAAAAGGGTTTTCTTTTGGGATGGCATGAAGAGGGATGTAGCTGAGCTTGTCGCTAAGTGCTTGATATGCCAGCTAGTCAAAGCGGAGCAGAAGTGTAATGACCCGGATCCTTATGGGTTAACTTTTGAATATTTAATATTTAATTTAAATATTTGGTGGATAATATAAGTGGAATTTTGTAATTGAGTTATAAATTTAATAATCTATTTCGATTTAATGTCGAATAAATTAAACCATCGTAATGAGAAAATATAATTCAGTTCGAGATTTAAAAAAAAACGGAATTAAATAACAGTTCAGAATTCTGTTTAAATCAGAATAATAATATTAATTTATTATCGAAGAATAAATTTGTTTGAAATTAATATGTATCGATTTAAATAAATATCTTCTACAGTTGATCGAATTGGACTTCGTGACATATCCCAGTGTGTCCGGAATAGGGGTATTACCCTAGAACGGACAGTTGTTCGGTTCAGATAGGAGTTCAGAATCAACGTAATAATTTAAATTAAATATCGATAAAAAAACCCACTAAAATAAATATATATATATTTATTTAATTTCTTCTATGACCACAAATCAAAAATCAAAGGGGCGTGCTTCTTTTATTACCACAAATTAAAAACAGCCGTGCTCCTTTCATTCCACAATTCAAAAGTCAAAGGGGCGTGTACTCTTCCTTCTCCTCAAGTTCAAAGGGGCTAGAAAGCACCACGTCCTCCTTCTTCCTGTATAAAATCCCGACACTCCTTCCCCCTTTTTAAATTGTTTCCTTCATTTCATTTCCTCAGAAGAAAAAAAATCGAATCCACAAATAAACAAAACGCTCGAGACCCACGATTTGAAAACTATGAAGAGCTGGAGCGCGTCACTTATTGAAGTCTCTCGCGAGATCCTGGAGTTCGATAATCTCGAGCGTTGCCTAAGGTTTCACTTTGATTCACAGATCCGGGGGTGTTCTATCTCGAAGAGCGAATTAGGGTTCAAACCCTTGGGATTTGTGGAGCGCGATAGTTGATGGAATGGGTTCAGTTCTTGGGTCAGACTTTGGTGATGGAGTTCGTGGTTTGGCAGCAGGATGGGTGATGTGCAGCATGACCAATAAGGGCTGTAAACAGAGAGTGTTGGGCAGGATTTCGTACTGGAGGGGTTCGAAGGTTTTGGGACAGATGTGGTTGAACGAGAGTTCGATTTTTGTAAAGGGTCGGGACGGGAACGGAGAGCAGGACTGTTTGGCAGGATGGAGGAGATGTCTGGTGTTCGACAATGTTTTGGGTGTTGCTTCTATATGCTGTTAACACAGCAAGAAGTAATAGATTGAGGAAGGCCTTCGAGCATGTCCAGCTGTAGTTGGCGACGAGAAGATCAAACAATGGTCAACGGTGAAGCTTTTGTACAAGCAGTAATTCGGAGAAGAAAAGATTTAAAATGGGGTAAGGTAAAAATTTAGTTAATTAAATTTCTTAAGGATTTAATTATACAAACAATTTTATTGACCAAGAAATATGATATCAAAGGTATACAAGATTTTGGAGAAACGAAATCGATCGAGCTGATCACATCTCCGGGATTCATAATTTGGGGTTTTAGAATTTAAATCAAAATGGATCACGAATTAAAACCCTGGTGAGTAAATCTCACTCACCTTCATTTAGAATTATTTTTATCGGTTAAAAATAATTGTGTGTTGCTTGTTAGATGCATTGAAAATATTACTGTGCCTGTTAAAAATATATATTATTTATTTAGGATTGACTATTATAATATATATTGGGTTGATGATTGGTTGGATTCCCGCAGTCTCATTAGCGGATGCCCGCGGTTTCATTAGCGGATGATTACCCTATGCGCCCCACGCTATGATTAGTGGATGATCTTCTATATCGCGATATCCTGCCTTCGAGGCAGGATGGGTATTACTATGTTGACTAACGTCTGTGGATGCAGGAAAACAGGTTGGAGGAATCCAACTGGATTCCTCAAAAATATATTATCTGTTTGTTGTTTGTTTGATTGATTTCATATATATTCATATATGATGTGTTAAAAATCAAAGGATTGGAAATTAGTTGATTTGATTGTTTAAAAAAATATCACTAGGGCTCGGAATATTGATATATAAAATACCCTGAAAGGGTATTTGAGATTTTAAAAAAAGGGAATTCTATTTTTAAAAATAGAATTTGAATTTTTAATGAACTAGAGAAAATATTTACTTGTTTTGAAGATATCTAAAACAAGTATGAATTTATAAACTCTGTTTATAAATGAAAAGGTGGGATTTGAATTGAATTTATAAACTCCGTTTATAAATGAAAAGGTGGGATTTGAATTGAATTTATAAACTCTGTTTATAAATGAAAAGGTGGGATTTGAAATGAATTTATAAACTCTGTTTATAAATGAAAAGGTGGGATTTGAATTGAATTTATAAACTTTGTTTATAAATATATAATGGGGGATTTTAAGTGAAGTTATAAACGTTGTTTATAAATAATGCAGGAAAACTATAGAATTTGAATATAGAATTCAAATGGACTTTAAACTATAGAATTTGAATATGGAATTCAAATGGACTTTAAACTATAGAATTTGAATATAGAATTCAAATGGACTTTAAACTATAGAATTTGAATATAGAATTCAAATGGACTTTAAAGTACAGAATTTGAAATTAGAATTCAAATGAAGTTTAAATAAAGAGAATTCAAATAGAATTGAATTGGGATTTGAATAAGAAGTCGATAAGGAAACGAGAGTATGAGTATAATTAGAATTTGTTAATACGCAAGTTAAAATATATTTGAACATGTCATGTTCAAATATGAAGGTGAAATAGACTGAAGAGTTAAGTAACAAATTTATTTAACAAATTTAGTTAAAACGATTGGTATAGTTCAAATAGATTGGACAGGTATAAATACACAGGAGACATGTTTGGAATAAAGTGTTAGAAGGTATATATATATATAGATTGCCCGACAAAATGGTACGTATTTAATTTCCATATGAGATTTTATGCGCCGTATCGGCTAGCCGCTTGGCTTTTCTTTTTTTCTTTTTGATTGGAAAAGGTATGTGTGGCAGTTTGGGGATTTTCCCGATGCTCCTGGTACAAAGGAGGTTATGGCGAATTTTTCCGGGAATTTAAGGAGATAGAATATTTTTAAGATAATTTGATAGTTAGAAATCAACGTATCAATATATATATAGAAGTCGATAAGGAAGCGAACTTAAAAATAGAATAGTATAATCAAAAAGGAAGACTAGAAATAAAATCTCGAAGGAATAGAAAGAGAAAGTATATATGTGTTTAAAAGTGAAGAAGTAGTTGTATGGTATTGATTTTTTCGAGTAAGTAGTCATATCTTTTTTGACGTTATAAATGTTATTCAGTCAAGGTCTGAGAGGTAGTTATACCCCAACTTGATTTAATTTCATTATTAACAAATAAACAATAAGATTTCAGGATTGAAGATCAATGTTGAATAAGAGTTAGTTGAATATAGTATTTGGGTTGTCGTAACGATGTTTTACACAACATCCGTTTTAACCCAAATAAATGTAAGCTTGGAAATAAAATAATAAATATTTCTAAAGCTAGAAAATAAAGGAAGGCGGGAAATGTTTTCCATATAACGTAAAAGGCCAATATAGTTATTGAAAATATTTGGTTAACAAATATTGATAAAGAAATAGAAAAGTGATTTAATTAATGGAATATTAATTAAGGGCTCACTGATTGTTGGATGTTTGGATGAACACTTGTTTTATTCGATAGTTAAATCATCGACTATCGAAACACTTGTTTTATTCGATAGTTAAATCACAGACTATCGAAGTTTTGACCATCGTTGTCAATATGGAGAGACCGGTTGGATTATTATCCAAAGAACCACACCATATCGGCAGTAGCGTGCGAATCAGATTATATAAAGATAATCGAAGACGGAGTAGAGTGCAAGGACTTTTTCTATTAATAGAAATAGTGCCTTCAGTTCATCCTGTTCCTGGGTGACTTGTATGGATGAATGTCTGACAGAGTATTTCCAGAAAGGTCCCGTACATTGATTTCTTCAACTGTACCAAGAGTGGAAGCGGAGGAGGAAACTTCTTTTAGCTGACACGTAATGTACTGTTGTAGACGTCAATTAGTGATTTTCGATGGATCTGACGATGTGACATTCGAAGTGAATCTGGTGTGATGATAAAGCGTAGCTTCAAGCCTCATCAACCGGTAAATGACAGAAATCGGGCAGGAAGCATGGCTATGTTCCATTGTTATAGTTGTTCCATTGTGTTGTAAGTGTTGTACTCTGATAAGTGTATGTTATACAGTGAAGATTTTGTATTTCAAAGATATGATATATTATATTTTGTTCCGCTACGATGTGAGATTCTGTGTTGTTATTTATGTTCTTCTTCTATCTCTTTCTTATAAAAAAAATGTTCCGTATTTTCGTGATATTTGGGTTGGACGTATGATGTATATAGTCAACTCCGATGTTACGGATTTGCGGGTCATTACAAGAAGAAGCCTGGTGGTCTGCTTCATCCTTTAGAGGTCCCACAGTAGAAGTGGGATAACATTTCGATGGACTTTTTTGATGGGTTGCCTAGGTCAAGAAGAGGCAATACCAGTATTTGGGTAATAGTGGACAGGCACACTAAAAGTGCTCACTTTATACCTGTTAAGAGTAGAAGGACTGCCTCGTCCCTAGCATCCATTTATCTTAAAGAGATAGTTCGACTCCATGGGATACCCTTTAGCATAGTGAGTGATCGAGATCCTATCTTTACAAGCAAGTTTTGGAAGAGTTTGCAAGAGGCTGTAGGCACACAATTATGCTTAAGAACGGCCTATCACCCCCAAACCAATGGTCAGACGGAAAGGGTGAACAGTGTATTGGAAGACCTCTTGAGATTGTGCATTCTTGACTTTGGAGGGACATGGGAGGATCAACTTCCTTTGGTGGAATTCACTTACAACAATAGCTACCAAGCCACCATAGGCATGGTGCCCTTCAAAGTTTTATATGGAAGACCATGTCGATCATCAACTTGTTGGTGGCAATCTACCGACAAACTCATACTTGGGCAAGACATGATTAGGGAAACCTCAGAAAAGGTGGACTTGATAAGAAGACGGATGAAGGCTGCACAAGATAGACAGAAGTCCTACGCAGACAAAAGAAGGACCGACCTTGAGTTTGAGGTTAGAGATAGGGTATTACTTAAAGTATCTCCTTTGAGGAATGTCATTCACTTTGGGTCCATAGGAAAGCTAGCACCAAGATTTATAGGACCATTTCCTATCACTGAAAGGATTGGGACGATGGCTTACAGAGTAGAGCTACCCGAAAAACTGGCTGGAGTTCATAATGTTTTTCATGTTTCTCAACTACGAAAGTGGTTACATGAGTCTTTGGAAGTTATGGAGCCAAGTATACTAAAGGAAGTAGAAGTGGAACGAGAAGCGACTATGAGAAGAATTCCAACTCGTATCTCGGGTACAAAAGTCAAAAAGCTACGCAACCGTGAAGTCAAGCTTGTTAAAGTTCAATGGAGTGACACTGAGGAAGACGCAACTTGGGAAACTGAGAGAAAAATATGCGCAGCCTACCCTTTTCTTTTTTAGGGTACCTCCTTGATCTCTTTTTCCATAAGCTTATTCATGCTTATATCCATCTTTTAAGTATATCTCCTCGGTCCTATTCTTTATCTTTAGATAGAAACCAATGGATGTAAACTTTTATTTGAAACATGTTATGATTGATGGTTGCGAGTGGTTGCAAGTGATTGCTAGTGGTTGCTCGTGGATGCATGTACACACACATTAGGCACTAGATCGGCTCAATCACTTTCATATTGCATATAAATATGTGTGCATATTTAAATTAATGGATGTATAATGATTGTGTTATCATATGGATGCTGCATTTTGATGAATGGTTGTGCACACATGTAGAAGTAATATGTATCGTTAGGATTCTTTCGCATACATAAAGGACACGTGGCACTATCATGATTTGCATTAAGGAGGTCAACTGAATCAGTAGACCGCCTGATTTTGCATTGGATAAGGAACATATACACACACTTTTTTGCATATGTTCATACAGCATTAGAAATCTTGTAAGGACAATGGATGTCTGTGTTTGATGGTTGAGTAGATGGATGATTGGATAGTAGGATATACATTCTTTTTTACTTGAAGATTTCGGGGGCGGAATCCTTTAAGGAGGGGAGAATGTAACACCCTGAATTTTCTGTGACTATTAAAAGAACGAATTAAAGAATACTTAATTGTTAATGTGAGAATTAATGGAAATGGGTTACGCCATTGCGTTCATCTCGAAATTCTGCTTGGTATAGAGTCCAAGTTTTCGTAAATCGGACTTCATATGAGGAAGTTATGGCCCTCATAAGTTTCAGAAATTTAAATAAATTAAAAACAGTTCAGATAAAAATTCAAAATTCGAATTCAAACAGCGGGATTTTTCCCGCCTAGGCCAGGTCGACCAGGGGGTCGACCTCCCTTATACAGGTTGACCTGGGGGTCGACCTACCCTCCCGGGAAGATCTGAACTGTGATGATTCTAACTTGTTGCTGAGTCTTTTCTGACCTGTTGTTGAGTCACTAGGGGATAGGTGGCTATTCTGGATAACTCTATCTAGTCTGGATGGTTGTGATTGCTCCTATGATAATCTAACGGCTTATATTGAGTTAAACTTCTATATAAGCACGCATAGACTCAAACTCTAAACCTAAACTAAATTAATCTCTTGGCCTCCATGCTACTGCTGGAATAGTTCTTCTTCTTAAAGCTTAGGAATTGCAAGTCAGGATTCTAATACAAATGACGAATGAATTATTCTCTTCTCTAATCCGTCTTTGTGAGTACAATTTCTTTCACAAAATAATTAATAAATTAATTATGATGAGTTATAATTGGGATTATGAGAACATGTCTGTTGAATCATGTGATGTTACTTAAATTTGTTATCGTCTGTTGGTGAACATATGATTGTTTTGTTAACTTATGTTAGTAGATCTATTTCATATATCCAATCACATATGTTTAACTTGATTCATTTTATGACATCAGTTTATATGCAAGTTTGGGATGTAAATCATATGCTAGTTTGTATGTGAATCATATGCAAGTATATATGCGAATTATACAAAAGTTTATATGTGAATCAAGTATATATATACATATGCTAGTTTATATGTAAAACATGTGATATTAGTTTACATGTTTAAATTCATATGCAAGTTTGTAGGAATCCATATGCAAGTTTAGGTGAGAACTATATTCACATATGCAAGTTTAGGAGAAAACTATATTCACATATGCAAGTTTAGGATAAAACTATGTTCACATATGCAAGTTTTGGTGAAACCATATTCACATATGCAAGTTTAGGTGAAACCCATATTCATATATGCAAGCTCACAATTTCATGCTCAGATCTATATTTAGATCCATGGTAGTTTATGCAAATTTATGTTCTATATGTCCATTGCCTATGCAAGTTATTGGCTATGCAAACTTATGTTATAATTCTTATTTGCAAGGTAGATCAATTTTTTGTGTTATGCAAGTTGTGATGTTTCTTTTCTGTTTATGAGTTAGACTACTTGCGACTCTAACATATTTCATATTAAACGTATGAACGGCGTGGGGACAATGGGAAAATATTAATTATACAAATTGTAAATTGGCATAAAATGGCTTTAAAGGCATATAATTAATTTGAGACACTAATTGGTATAATTTATATATCTAAAAAGTATGGACATAATTTAGGTGACAATTATGGACATAGATTATTTTGGAAATTTTTGACAATTTGAATAGGGATAATTAATCCATACTAGGGTGAAATAATTATGTGTAATAATAAATGCTTAAGACACGAGGTTAGACTCATTTGTGGTATAAGACTGCTCGGACCCGCCCGACAAGTCCAGCAACCACAAATGGTAGTCTAATGTGAGAGGTCGAAGGCATAAATTAAATGCGTAACAATTGTAAAGACACAAGGTTAGGCTTGTTTGCGGTATAAGACTGCCTGGACCCACCCAGCAAATCCAGCAACCGCAAACGGTAGTCTAATGTGGGAGGTCTTACAAGGTTACGGTTATAATGAACTAAGTAATACTTAACCAAGATAAACATGTGGTGGGACCTGGGGGTTAAGTGGGTGACATGATTGACATGTGAAATACGATTAGAAACACTTAACCAAATTGAAACATGTAAGAAGACATGAATAAGAAGGGGTTAAGTGGGAAATCCTAGTAGGGACCAAGCATAGGTGGAAAGCTTGTGTCAAGCATGGGGGACCCTTTTCAAACCAGTAACCCATTAAGTATCTTTGTGAGCTAGAGTTAGATCGAGGACGGGACACGCTTACCGGGTTGATTATAAGAGGTCAAAACGGGTTAACGGTGGCAACGCTAGTCCAACAGGGTCATGTGCGTGCGTGGGCCCGGGCTGGTAGGTAAGACGTTGTTGCATCGTGTAGATATAAGTCGTGCATCTTTAGTGGTATCGGGTTTCCACTTTGGGGAGTGATACACCCCACAGTGGGACCAGCATGGGTATCTTCGAGTTAAGGAGCCGATTGCATGGGGGTAGTGGGTACAACTATTGGGATAGGGGCAGGCGACACCTATAAAGACAGCTAGGGGTACACGAAACTACCATTGTGATTTTTATGTTCAGTAGGCAGGATCAATTTTTAGGGTGACCAGTAATGGCACAGTATAGTAATTATCCTATAGTGACTAGGAGCGCGATTAACGCCAGTATATTCCTCTTGTTTGTTTTGTCTTGCCCATTTGTTTCACAGTCTTTCCTTGTTTTCCCAGTTTATGCCTTATCCTAATTACTTTAATAATTATATTGTTAAAGTTATTGGACTCGCCAGACTTTATGCCTGACCCCCTTTGTTTTCCCCTCTTTTCTTCCTTCTCTCCCCCCCCCCCCCCCCAGCTTCTCGGGTAGGACTAGTGCTAGTGGAGCTTGATTTAGACCTTTTTCTCTCTCTTTTGGAAGTTCTTGGATTGCTAAAAGTAAAGTTCAGCTTATCACTTTTATGGCTACTTATGTTGGGGTTATGCTTTTACTTTATGTACTCAGAAAATAATTTGTCAAGATGGATATTAAATGTACTTGGTTTTATTGTTGGTTTTTGATGTTGTTGTTACCAAACTATTTCTCCATTGCAATAAAAGTTGTTTTTAATTTTTCAAGTACCAATATATGTATCTGTCTTGTTATATTCTATTCTATACACCAATAATACTCCATGAAAGTTAATGCATTTCCTTTAAGAGTGACATTAATGGACGTGGGGTTTTAAACTTGTCAAGAAGGCCAACGGGAAGTGGCGTACGTGCATTGAATTTTTAGACTTAAACAAAGCTTGCTCGAAAGACAGCTTCCCACTATCCATAATCGATCAGCTTGTTGATTCAGTAGCGGGACACGAACTCCTCTCTTTTATGAATGCATATTCGGGTTACAACCATATTCCCATGCACGTCCCTGATTAAGAACATACCAGTTTCATCACTGACCTCGTATTGTATTGCTATGTGGTGATGCCTTTTGGATTGAAGAACGCTGGGGAAATGTACCAGCACTTAGTGAATTGTATGTTCTACAACCCAATTGAGAAATCTATGGAAGTTTATGTGGATGATATGCTTTTGAAGTCCAAGAGATCATATGATCACACAGCATATTTAGCAGAGATGTTCGGTATTCTCTACCAATATGGAATGAAGCTCGATTCGTTGAAATGTTCTTTTGGAATCTAGTCAGGGAAGTTCCTTGGTTTCATCATCATCTCGCGTGGAATCGAAATCAATCATGATTTATTGCAACAATCAAAAACATTAGTGAACCACGGAAAATCAGAAATGTCCAAAGCTTAGCAGGAAAAGTGGTAGCTCTGGGTAGACTCATCTCCAAGGCCACCGACAAATGCATTCCTTTCTTCGGTCTGATAAAGCGAGGGAAGCGCAACTCGAGTGGACCTCAGACTACATTGAAGCCTTTCAAAACCCATTGAATCACTTAGAGAGGCCTTCGATATTATCCAAGCTGGTTGATTATGAAGATCTCTTCATATATTCGTCAGTATCATCACATGCAATCAGTTTAGCGCTTGTCGATGAGGAGGATAAAATTAAGAGACAGGTATATTATGTAAGCAAGAAGTTGACGGCAGCGGAGCGCAACTACCCAAAGATCGAAAAGCAAGCTTATAGCTTATTGATTGCCTCGAGAAATCTTCGCATTATTTCCAAGCTCATCCGATCATTATATACACCGATTAACCCCTTCAACAGGTCCTGCAACTTCCTGAGGCATTCGAAAAACTGCTTAAATGGAACATCGAGCTAAGCTAGTTTGACCTTAACTTCCTTCCTAAAAAGTGTATTCGAGGATAAGCACTAGCCGACTTCATCGCTGAATTTACCATTCCTAATGAGGATTTATTAGAAAAATAAGGTGGCCCCACAGAACATGAATTGGAACAAAGCTCCTGGAAGATGTACACCAACAGAGCTAAAAATGATAGACGGTCTGGCGCTGGAGTTGTATTAATAACTCCTGAAGGACGGTCAATTTACTATGCCCTGAGGTTGAAATTTTCTGCTACTAACAATGACTCCGAATACGAGGCCCTGATCACTGGGTTGAAACCCGCTAAGGAGTTGGGAGTAGCAGCCTCAGTCGTCTTTTGTGACTCTCAGATTGTTGTTTGCTAGTTTCAAAAGGAGTTCCAGACAAAAGGACCTCGACTTGCGGCTTACCTAGAAAGGGTTGAAGAGCTACTGGATGGCCTAGAACTCTATAACATATCTCATATCCAGCAAGCAGAAAACCAAAAGGCGGATAAATTGGCTAAGTTAGCAAGTTTTGACAGTCCAGAGGAGACGTAAATGGTCCCAACTGAAACACTAGACGCTCCAAGAATTGATCAGATGGAAGTTGATCCGGTGCTGGAAACCGGACCAGAGAGAATCATGGGTGAAGCCGATAAAGAGCTTCCTGCAGGATGGAACACTTCCGACGAAAAAGAGTGAAAGACGTGCCATCGTTCGCTAAGCTTCAAGATATATCATGCAGGGTGAAGTTCTTTACCGGCAAGGATTTTCAGTACCCCTACTCCGATGTACAGCACACATGACGACAAAAAATGTGTGCTGAGAGAGGTGCACGAAGGCGAATGTGGAGGTCACACCAAAGGTTAGACGTTGGCAAAGAAGATATTGCAGTATGGAAACTTCTGGCCTGACATAAATCGGGATGCAGCTGATTATTCACGACATTGCGAAAGGTGCCAAAATTTTGCGAAGATTCCCAGAGCACCTCTTAGCCAACTCAATTCGATGGTGAGCCCATTATTGTTCGTTGTATGGGGAATTAACATCATTAGGAGTCTTCCAATCACCAAAGGCAAGGCAAAGTACGCAATTGTAGCCATGGATTACTTTACAAAATGGTCAGAAGCTGAGCCATTGACCACGATCACGACAAAGCGGGTGATTAACTTCGTTGTCAGAAACATCATTTGCTATCCGGGATCCCCAAAGTCGTCATAACCGACAACAGAACCTGGTTCGACAACACAGAATTCATAGACTTCTGCCAAAAATACAACATCGAGAAGAGATACACTGCTGTAGCACACCCGCAATCAAATGGGTAAGTCGAAGTAGTAAATAAAATCATTAAGTCCATTCTAAAGAAGCGATTGAAGCAAGAGAAAGCCATGTGGGTCGAAAATTTACCCTTAGCATTATGGGCTTACATAACGACCTACAAATCGGCGACTGGCTGCACTCCCTTCTCACTTTCATTCGGATCAGAAGCAGTCATTCTAGTGGAATTGGAAGTCCCAACTCACATAACAACATATATGATCTGATGACGAAAAAAGCGCTTCTCCTTGAGTCCTTGGGAAGGACCATATGTCATCCAACAGAAACTTGATAAAGGAGCTTTCAAGCTAACAACCGTCGATGGGAATGAAAACCCCAGAGTGTGGAATGCCAAGCATCTGCGGCACTACTTGACTTAAGTTGTAATTATTCTTTTGTTTTGTAAACTATGTCAAAAAGGCACGACTTTCCTAGAATAGTCTAATTAATATAAACAAAAGATTATAAAGCAGATGTGGGCTATGATTGGGCCGAACCACTATAAAATATCGTGTGTTATTTACTTTTCCTGCATTTATCTTTCCATGTTCTATGATTGTTTTAGTCATCTTTGATTCGACGTCATGATGTAATTGTTTGGTGTTGGACTTACGAGAAAGGGATGATTCACCCCTTTTTATGGAGCTAGCTCATCCACCGCTTGATTAAGAGAACTAAAATCTATGGCCAATCGAAGTTTGATTGGCTAACCTCGAGCTTGATACCAACGCCCGATGCGGTAACTTTCATTTTGTGAACTGAAGTAGGGATATGACGCCCAAACATCTTGCCCTCTCTGTCCCACGATTTGATGGGATGAGAGAGGTTTGATCAGGGAAAAAAGGCACCTTTACCCTTGAATTGGGATTTAAAGGTAGCCCTTCGGCAAGTGCAATACGACTGCTTGCCTGACAGGCTCCATACGTCAATGTGAAGCGTAAAGTACGGATTAAAATCGAGTGCGAGAACGACACTCGAACCGGCGGAATCCCTCTCTTGGAAATAGAGTGTAGAAGGAAAGCCATGGGAATGGCATGATTATTCACCTGATAAACTCAAACTCTCTCGATCCAAGAGTGAGTACAAAAGTAGGCGTGACTGGTGCACCACAATTAAAGACCGCCTTAACCACACTCTAACCTGGGTATACGATTGGAGATTATAAAGGCACTGAGACCAAGTGCTAAAGGAAAAGGGTTCCTACCCCCACCGAAGGATTGAGGGGGAAATTAAAAGCTGTGCCCGAACTCCCCACAGAAGGATTGGGGGCGATATAATTTCAATTCAAATCAATCTCGAATAAGCCCTGGCCAGACACTTTATTCAAGATTAATTGGGAGCATACACATACACATCACACCCCTACGACAGCTACAACAATATGACATGTTGTTTATTGCTTAGTCTACCCCTATGACAGCTGCGACAATATGAAATGTTGTTTATTACTTAGTCTAGTAATGATTTTTGGTTGCAAAAATTTTGATTTTTGATTTGCTAGAATGCTGAATAGGAATCATGGTTTGATATGTGATAAATTTGTTGTTTATTACTTAGCATAATAATGTTTTGATCAAAGTTACATTTGATTGAAATGGATAATAAACTTGCAAACATATGATATTGCAGGAAAACTAATTTTATTAACAATGCACAAATTTACATAGATGATTGGTCAAAAACACGAGGGTCGCACTCACAACAACAACCGCAGGCTAGTAGAAAGCAAAATAGAAATCAGAACAATGCTTCATTTTGAGCTGGGAGAATGTTTGGCTTTCTTATCATCATTGAGTTTCTACTTCTCCTTATTTTCAACATCAGTGAGAATGCGCCTTTTCTTCTTCTTGTCAGAGGGAGAGTCTTTTGGATCGAGGGAGGACTTGGAAGCCAACTCTCTAGTAATTGACCGATATGGCGTCTTGATGATTATTTTGCCGCTAGGAAGAACTACTTGGAGAGGACCGGCCAAGATGGGATCTTCTTCTTTCTTGGTCTTTAAGAGTGCCTCAGATATAGCTTTCATATGAGCAAGTGTCAAGTTTTCATTCTCATCGGTTGCTCCAGTATTGGTGACATCCACATCCTCTTCATCCTCCTTGTTATCCATATCCTTTAAAGTGCCAATGATTTCCTCGTCTTTTGGAGCTTAACTAATCGAGAGAAATATGTCCTTGTCAGCGGCCTTCTCCTGTTTCTCTTTAGTCTCCTCATCAGGATCGATACCTAAAGAATGCGAAGCAATAGTTATTAACTTTGGGGAGAATATAGGTCTTTTAATTGTCTTCTCCACAATACGATGGCACGTTATGATGGCCTTGACAAACTGCAGTGGAAAGGTAGAGATATCTTTGGTGGACTTATCCCCGGGAGTAGCAGAAGTAGCTCTTCCTCGATGGGAGATAGGAGAGGAACCTTGGGGATTGCTGAATCTTCGGGATCATATCCCTCAGTCTCTGTAGCTCCAGGCATGACGGAAGAGGAACTGGAACTACCTTCGATGGTATTCTTCCCGTTGGCTTGACGCTTCTCTTCAAGAGCCTCTTGAATTAATTTACGTTTCTCAACTAAACACTCTTGCTCCTCGCCTCTCAATTATGTCCTCATCGGCTCCTCCTCGTCGATAGTGTCAACCTTCAACCACTTCTTCTCATCTTCAACAATTTGATCCCACACGTCGATCAGAGTCGTCAGATAATGCTAGATCCAAGATATGCCCCAAGTCCGAAGCACTTGGGCGAAGAAAGATATCAAAAGATCTCCATATTCATCTAACTCTTTCCGGGCTTTGGAAAGTTGTGCATTACATTTAGAAGCAGATTAAAGAGCAACATCGGCGTTCCCTTCAGCAAGTACTGCCTTTGCCTCGGCCTTTGCCAATCTGTACTCCAGACCAGCATTTTTCTTTTCTAACTCTGCCTTTTCTTGTTTGAGGTGTGTAACCACCCGCCTTTTCGACCGCTTCAAGTCGGTAGTTAAACCAACTTAAACTGCTCAAAACGACGGATTTTTATTGCTTATGAGGTTTAACATAATCAACACACAGAATCACATAACATAATAACATGCAACAGAATAATTTTTACAAAAAAAAATCAGAGTTTTACAATATTTTTAAACACAGCGGAAGAAAATATACATTAATTTGTTTACCAAAAATTTGTGAATTTTAAGCGGATCAAAAGCGGGCGTCTCCGTCACTCTGTAACTTCAATAACCGAGACCTTTAAATCTGCAACACTCGTATCTGACCCGAGCATTTCATGCAAAACAATAAAGCACTCGAGTTAGGATTAATCAATGTTCAAGTAAATTAACTTCAATAAAAATTGAATATAATAATTAATTCTAACATCAAATATATCATATGTAAAATAAACAGTTGTGTAGTATGTATTCAGTATCAGCTTAAAATGGGAGCAGTGTCTATTAAAATTAGTTTAAACTTGGTGCAAATCTAGTGTAGTATCAGTTCAATAGGGTGTGCGCGAACAACAACAAAACAAGTAGCATAAATATACACAAAACAGTGCATTCAAAGGCAACAACAACATAGTTGCATACGAACATATTGGCCAAATAAAATGCAACTTTCAAAGTGTCTGCATGTAATTGACTAAGGCATATATTTCTCAACATGATGCAACGAGTAACAAAACAATGAACAAGTTTTTTTTAATAATAAAAAATATATATATAACATATTTCAGGTCTCAAGACATGCATAATATATCTACCCTTACAAATTAAAGCTATAATATGAAGTATAATACACAAACATAGGCAAAATATAAGCTCCTAGGTTCATATGCATATGTATCCACCCACATGCACCCAGATATATAATCAAAGCATAATGCACAAAGCTGCAGCAATAATTATCAAGTTACTAGAATGTTCAGCCATTGATTAGTACATGTTTAACTGCCATCAAATAAAATTTCATGTAATTCATTCTATATTTTTTTTTATAAAACTGATAATCAGAAACAATTTCTATTTTCATTTCCAAATTAATGTTCCAGAGGTATACCTGACATTTTGTAATGACCCGCATTTGTCAGAGGTATTATAATTAATTAATTTAATTATATATACCGTGATGTAGTGAATTAAATAGAGGTTTAATTAAATAATATGGAATAATTAATTTAATTAAATAATTAAATAAAATATTTAATTTAGAAATGACCAGAATGTGTGAATTCACAATATTCTGTGAACAGGGTCATCCCTAAGATTTAATTCAGCTTAGAGTTGAATTATATTGACGAATATATTCAATCGACGTCAGTTTGAACGTATAATTATATTATAATTAAAATCAAGCTTGAAATGGCGCTGCAGTTCGTAAATTGGCGATTCGAACTTCAACTAAATGTACAGGATTTGTTTTAAGCCGGATTACCGTGAAACAAGAAACGTGTGGAGCTAGTGGAGTATATCTTTCTAGTGGAAGAGAAAAATCTGGATTTTGTCGTGTAGATTTTGATTTACGCCCAAATCAAATTTCAAAAAAGTCGCTATGGAATTCGTATATAATTCGTAACGCTTTATATATGTTATAAAAGGGAATTTTAATATAAATTGAAATTCGATTCAATCTGGACTTGGAATATCGAATATATAATTACCCTGGAGCTGTATGATATTCCTCTGTGAATATATACGATAATATTAATTTATTAATATTAATTTTAATTTATTTAAATATATTTAAATATTTAAATGGGCTATTTAGAGCTTTAAAAATAGCCAGTTTTGCAAACGACCTCAGAATTTGACGAAACTAGTTTTGTTGGATTCGTAATGTCAAATTATTGTTAAATTCCAAGTTTCGTGATTTTTAGATTCACTGTGTGACCATACAGATTTTTAGAGTGAAAAACTGTCAGTATTTCGATAGTTAAAAATACGCAGTGTGAACAAACGGAGTCGGAATTCGACGAAACCAGTTTCATTGGGTCCGTGATGTCGAGCTGTAGCTGCATGTCTAGTTTCGTGATTTTTGGGTATCACGTGTGATCATAGGAATTTTTAGAAGACAAATTAACGATGGAGAATATACCGGGAATATTCCCTTACTAAAATATCTAGATATTTAATTCCTTATAAATACCCCTCTAAACCGATTCTCTTTAGACCTAATCTCATTCCAGGATCCAATTCCTGAGCCGCCATCTATTTTCTACAACAAACCAAATCAAATTTCTATAACCGATTCAATCCCTACCCCTCGCACCAATTCAAGACCCAAATCAAAACGTAAGTCGTTGGTCGTTGGGAGGGCTACCTGCGGCAGTCGACGCTAGGACTTTGGTGATGGCCAGAGACCGGAAAACGAGGTCAAAGTGTGTGCAGTTTGGTGGGTTTGGGAGGTCCGTCGTTGAGGAGATGTGGTAGGACCAGGAGGGGATTAACGAGGAAAGGGGGTTGAGTGAGACGTATGGGTGATGGACGGGGAGATGCGAGGTGTGTGTTTTGAGATATGTGAAGAGCTGCGTGTTCTGTAGATGGAGGAGACAAGCACTGTAGGCAAGCGGGTTGGATTTCTTTAATGTGCTGGTTCTTGGTTTAATCATAGACGGGGTGGTGAAAAACTGGAGCCACAAGTTCAAATTTGGGGAGAAGGGATATTGCGGTCATAATCTATGGAGTGGGTGATGCTTTTTTTATTTCAAAGAACTGTTGCATGTTGTGTGAGTTCGGTGTTTTAGTCGTCTGCGTATTGTAGCGGTGATGTGTACAGACTGAGGAGCAGTACAAAATGGTTTTCTGTTAGTTGAATTGGGTGCCATTATGATGAAGAGATGAACTATTTGTAGAGAGTTTAACTTTTTTGAACGGGTGAGTTGGTGTGGATTGACGCATGGTTTGTTTGATTAATATGTCGAAGTGGTATGTCGAAGTCGTGTAATTTCTGAAGGAAGGATGAGCAAGATACAAGAAATGGGAGTGTGGCACATCTGTGAATTTGGGAAAGAAAGATAGTTGGGCAGGTTTCATAGTGGTGACGGGCTAGAAGTGAAAAGCTAAGCCCATTTATAAATTTAGTCATGTTTTAATTAAATTAAAGTGTATGTTAACTTCAACTTGACATAACTTGGTCATACGTAAACGGAATTCAGCGAAACAAGACCCGATAGGATCGTATGGACGAGAGCTACAACATGGAACTGGGTTGGAGTGTTTTGGAACTCGTTACAATTTATGGCGAAATAAATTGTCCGTCTGAATCAAAGACAGTTAATCGTTTTTAACGATAACAGTCCAATGTGAGTAAAACTCACTAACTCTGAACAGTTATATTTTTATAATGTATTTTTAGAACTGTTAATCATCTGTTGATTGTTGTGTGTTGGTTGATTGATTGAACTGCTAGTCAGTTAGTGAAAATTATGTATATATATATATATATGTAATTATATATATATATAAACCGTTAAATATTTATATATTGATTCTGCTATCAGAATAATTTATATTGAACTGAAAGTGAGGATAATCATATTGTGTAACATCTGTGGATGTAGGGAGACAGGTTGGAGGAATCCGACTGGATTCCTCAACAGTTGTTTTATTGTTTTTCATATATTGTTATATGATGTGATATAAAATCTGTGGGCGATTATATGTACTTGGACGATATTGAACATCGTGATTTGATATGATTGAATACCATAACATACCGAAATGTTGATAAGGGGATTTTCAAAGTGATATTGAAAATAGAATATTTATAAAATGGGATATTTATAAATAAGAGATATTTATAAAGTGGAATATTTATAAATAAGAAATGTTTATAAATTGGAATATTTATAAATAGGAGATATTCAAAAAGGAAATAATTACAAACCATTTTCTTTTTGAATGGAAAGGCCTGTGTGGCGGGTTTGGGGATTTTCCCGATGCTCCCGTTACAAAGGAGGTTATGGCGAATTTTTCAGAGAATTTAAGGAGTTAGAATATTTCAAGAATAAATTTGAAAAGGGAATATTTGTAAACCTTTTACAAATAGAATTGAAAAGGAAACGTTATAAGAAGGAAATCATTTTTAAAGTGTAGAACCGTTATTTAAAAGTAAATCTTTTCAAATGAATAAAACGTTGTTAAAAAAAATCTTTATAAAGTGAATAAAGTAAATCGAATATGGTATTCGAAAGGAGTTAAATCGAATATGGTATTCGAAGGGAGTAAATCGAATATGGTATTCGAAAGTTAGTTGAATTAGTCGAGTCGAGTTAGTTGAATAGAGTTAACTAGATCAGTTAGAGTTAATCAGTTAGAGTTAGCCAATTGGAGCTAATTATTTAGATCTAATCAAATAAGTGTTAATCCAAATGAGTTGCTATTTTGTACGACTGCTAGCGTAATTCGCAGGGCTGTAAATAGCCTACGGCGGTCGGATGTTTCCTGAGGGAATCAGGCGTAACCATTGTGATCGCTGCGATCTAGAGTCAAGCGAATAGAGTTAATTAAATAGAGTTATCGAATAGAGTTAAACGGAGTTAAATAGAGTTAATCGAATTAGTTATTCGAATAGAGTTAAATAAATAAGAGTGATTCGAATTAGTTATTCGAATAGAGTTAAACACAAAGGAGTAATCGATTAGTTAAATCGAAAGGAGTTATCGATTAGTTAAATCGAAAGGAGTTATCGAATTTAGTTATTCGAAAAGGAGTTATCGATTTGTTAAATCAAAAGGGAAGATTATCGAATATTGTTTATTCGAGAGGAGATTATCGAATATAGTTTATTCGAAGGAGTTATCGATTATTAGTTAATCGAAGTGAGTTATAGAATATTAGTTAAATCGAAGGAGTTATCGAATATAGTTTATTCGATGGAATTAATCGATTAGAGTTAAATCAAATGAGTTGATCGAATATAGTTTATTCGAATAGAGAAAAGGAGTTAATCGATTATAGTTTATTCGAATAGAGTAAATGAGTTAATTGAATATAGTTTATTCGAATAGAGTTAGAGGAGTTATCGAATATAGTTTATTCGATAGGAGTAAAGTGAATTAGTTGAGTTAATCAAAGTGATTAGTTCAGTTAATCGAGATAAGTAAATCAAGTTAGGTTAATCGAGTTGAATTAGTCAGTCGAGTTAATAAATTGAGTTAGTCAAACCAAGTAAAACTAGTTATAGTTAATTAATTAAGGTTGACCAGTTAGAGTTGATCGGTTAGAATTAACCAGTTAGAGTTAATCAATCAGAGTTAATCAAATAGAGTTAAGTAAAATTAGAACTGACTAGAGATTAGTAAATTGAACGGTTTTCTAAGTGTCTATCTGATGTTGGTTTCGTCCTTCAGGATTTACACTTAGGGGATTGTTCTCATACTAGTTACAGTCAGGGACTGATAGTTGGGGAAGAGTAGTGATTTGTAAATAAGCAGATGGAAACGTTTTCCAGTGTTAATAACATATATTTTCTAAACATAGAAAATAAGGCAATATGAATATATATATAGATATATGTTGATGATTGATCGATATAATTTCCATCTGGAAATAATATCGTTGTTTGCACACTTGTTTTTCTTTGATAGTTAAATCACAGACTATCGAAGTTTTGACCATTTTAACGTTGTTAATATGGAGAGACCGGTTGGATTATTATCCAAAGAACCACTCTGTATTGGCATAAGCGTTGCGAATCATATATGCCAAAGATAATTGAAGACAGAGAAAAATTGCAAGGGCTATTGTATAAGTCTTAGATAACAGTGACTAAGATGGATATACTGAATAGTGCCTTCGGTTTGTCCAGTCCCAGGACAACTTGTATGGACGAAGGTCTGACAGAGTATATCCAATGGATCGCGTATGTTGATCTGTTCAAACGTATTCACGTTTGGTGGCAGAGGAATTCGTTTCTCTAAGCTGTATACCCGTGTTATTTTTGGATAAATCAATTTGTGATTTGGCGGGTATGACGATGTGACATTCTAAGTGAATGAGGATGACTTGTGTTGATGAACATCTGACAGAGTATTTCCACAGAGGTCACATACATTGATTTCTTCAACTATACCAAGAGTGGAAGCGGAGAAGGAAACTTCTTTAGCTAACACATAACGTACTGTTGTAGACGTCAATTAGTGATTTTCGATGGATCTAACAATGTGGCATTCGAAGTGAATCTGATGTAATGATAAAGCGTAGCTTCTAGCCTCATCAACCGGTAAATGACAGAAATCGGGCAGGCAGCATGCTAAGTCGGTCGCACCGAAGTAGGGTGTATAAACACCTATCTAGAGAATATTCATTTGTTTCTTAAATCTATCAATGCTGTCCCATATATATACGGGAACGGTTGCTGATCCCAACCGTTGGTGATATACATTCGATACACTCAAGCAAAATGAGTGGTCGGTCATGTGTGGCTGAGTTGCAAGATGTTCTTGTTGAACTCCGGTGTATCGTTCCTAGAGTACACTGATCGGAAGGTGGTTCCATACCTTGTCATAGTTGGAAATCCATTATCCAATACGCGCTTGCGATTTTGATTGTATACTATATATGTAGAATGTGAGATGAAAGCGTTTCTGGTAGTTGATATCTATTTGTACATAGACATTATTATAATATCAAAAGGTTTTTGATATAAAGATATTTTGGATTCTCATAAGGGAATAACCCGTTCCGTTCTGCGGCGTGGTCTTATGAGATATCGTTTACTTGTTCATATACATGTTTAAACTGTTTTACTCACACCAGTCCCATGACTGACCCGGAGTTTACTCTGTTGTTTTCCCTAAACTATTGGGTGCCTAAATTTGTACGGGCAGTCAAGTAGTCGGGATTTACAGATATACTTGAAGAGCTGGAGTAGGAGGCTTCTGGATCATATAGCTATAGTTTATTTCCGCTGTGTTGTAAGTGTTGTACTCTGATAAGTGCTATTGTATACATAACTGTTATATTTCAAAGTTATGTTATATATTATATGTTATTCGTTCCGCTGTGAGGTTCGTGTTACTCTGATGTTGTGTTCTTCTTCTTCTTCTATTCTAAGTTTCTATCTTATCTATCCTCACCCTCTAATTTCTTTCATTAATTACCAAGATTTTTCGATGTTTTGGTTATCGACATCGAGCTTATGTCGATAACTAAAGTCGCTCAAAATCCGGGTCGTTACAGTTGGTATCAGAGCTTAAGTTAAGAATTACCTTGGCTCTGTGGCGTGACTCGGTAGAGATAGGGATAATAATACCCTAGATTGAGTTGAGTGTATATATACGAGTGCGTATTTGTATTTGATATAAAAATGGTTTTATATTGTGGAGATTCATTGGCTGAGTTGTTTATGAGTTCTGGTCGATCAGTTTGATCCACTGTATCGATGGGGGTTATTAAACACTTGAATACGATGGGTCATCACGATATGTTTTGAAAAGAGGGTAAATTAAAATAAGTTTACCCAAAGTATATCTTGATATAGAGAAGATATATGTATCAAAATTATAATATATTGGATATATTGGTTGTTATTATAATCGAATAAGATTATAAAATGTGAAATGGTTATATATGACCAATCAGAATTGATATAAGTAAATTATATGAAATTGATATGAATTAAATCTGAATTTAGATCAGAATTGGAATTTAAAATCCCAGAAATGGGAAAAGTGTTTGTAAATGAATCTGGATTTAATATATGTGAATTTTAAGATCCTGGAGATTTTAAATTTGTTTACAACATTGTAAAAGGATATTTGGAATTGATTTCAAAGTGGAAATGTTTAAAAAAAATGAGTTTTGAAAGTACTATAGAATTGAACTCACTTCGGTAGCTGGAAAATAGATTCCGATGTTGATCATGACATCATCGGTGTTCATTTTCGAATGTGTAAGTGACGGATTACTACCAAGGATTTTGATTAGAATTGTTTTGAGAAAACAAGTTGTTTAGAAAATTCAAAGATTTTGACTTGGTAGTATGATTTCAAATTGATTTGAAATTTACCCAGGAATTTAAGTTCTAGAAGTTAAAATTTAACTTGTGAAGTTAATTCGAATGGGATGGTAAAAGTAAATAATAAACCAGAATTTAACATAAGATGATAGGTTAAGAAAAGCTGAAGTGATTAGAGAATAATCTGGATTTGAAATGATAAGTTGAGAGTTTGGAATTTGAAACTCGAATTTGAAATTAAATTCGGCTTGAATAAGCGAATGGTTGTGTTAAGAATAACTTGGTCGGAGTTGATTGGGATGGCATTTGTATATGCAGAGTTGATAACAGATGGTAGAGATATAATGATATGCCCAACAAAAAGGTACAAGTTTATATTTTATATGAGTTTGGAATTTATGAGCCGAATTGGCAAGCCGTGTGGCGTTTTGATTTTCTTTTGGGTTGAAGAAGGCCCAGAGAGGCGAGTTGGAGTTTGAGCTATTGACCAGTACAAAGGAGGTGCTGGCGAAATTTTTCGAAAGTTTAAAGTGTTAGAAAATTTTCGGAATTTTTGAAAATTTTAGTTAGTCGGAATGAATAAATATTTCAGTCGATATTATTTGGTTCAGTTAAAATCAGAAATAAGGGATAAACAAATCTTAGGAATTCCAATAGGTAGGGTCGTCCTCTAACTTAGCAATTTCGAGGACGAAATTATTTTAAGTGGGGAAGAATGTAATGACCCGCATTTGTCAGAGGTATTATAATTAATTAATTTAATTATATATACCGTGATGTAGTGAATTAAATAGAGGTTTAATTAAATAATATGGAATAATTAATTTAATTAAATAATTAAATAATATATTTAATTTAGAAATGACCAGAATGTGTGAATTCACAATATTCTGTGAACAGGGTCATCCCTAAGATTTAATTCAGCTTAGAGTTGAATTATATTGACGAATATATTCAATCGACGTCAGTTTGAACGTATAATTATATTATAATTAAAATCAAGCTTGAAATGGCGCTGCAGTTCGTAAATTGGCGATTCGAACTTCAACTGAATGTACAGGATTTGTTTTAAGCCGGATTACCGTGAAACAAGAAACGTGTGGAGCTAGTGGAGTATATCTTTCTAGTGGAAGAGAAAAATCTGGATTTTGTCGTGTAGATTTTGATTTACGCCCAAATCAAATTTCAAAAAAGTCGCTATGGAATTCGTATATAATTCGTAACGCTTTATATACGTTATAAAAGGGAATTTTAATATAAATTGAAATTCGATTCAATCTGGACTTGGAATATCGAATATATAATTACCCTGGAGCTGTATGATATTCCTCTGAGAATATATACGATAATATTAATTTATTAATATTAATTTTAATTTATTTAAATATATTTATATATTTAAATGGGCTATTTAGAGCTTTAAAAATAGCCAGTTTTGCAAACGACCTCAGAATTCGACGAAACTAGTTTTGTTGGATTCGTAATGTCAAATTATTGTTAAATTCCAAGTTTCGTGATTTTTAGAGTCACTATGTGACCATACGGATTTTTAGAGTGAAAAACTGTCAGTATTTCGATAGTTAAAAATACGCTGTGTGAACAAACGGAGTCGGAATTCGACGAAACCAGTTTCGTTGGGTTCGTGATGTCCAGCTGTAGCTGCATGTCCAGTTTCGTGATTTTTGGGTATCACGTGTGATCATAGGAATTTTTAGAAGACAAATTAACGATGGAGAATATACCGGGAATATTCCCTTACTAAAATATCTAGATATTTAATTCCTTATAAATACCCCTCTAAACTGATTCTCTTTAGACCTAATCTCATTCCAGGATCCAATTCCTGAGCCGCCATCTATTTTCTACAGCAAACCAAATCAAATTTCTAAAACCGATTCAATCCCTACCCCTCACTCCAATTCAAGACCCAAATCAAAACGTAAGTCGTTGGTCGTTGGGAGGGCTACCTGCGGCAGTCGGCGCTAGGACTTTGGTGATGGCCAGAGACCGGAAAACGAGGTCAAAGTGTGTGCAGTTTGGTGGGTTTGGGAGGTCCGTCGTTGAGGAGATGTGGTAGGACCAAGAGGGGATTAACGAGGAAAGGGGGTTGAGTGAGACGTATGGGTGATGGACGGGGAGATGCAGGGTGTGTGTTTTGAGATATGTGAAGAGCTGCGTGTTCTGTAGATGGAGGAGACAAGCACTGTAGGCAAGCGGGTTGGATTTCTTTAATGTGCTGGTTCTTGGTTTAATCATAGACGGGGTGGTGAAAAACTGGAGCCACAAGTTCAAATTTGGGGAGAAGGGATATTGCGGTCATAATCTATGGAGTGGGTGATGCTTTTTTTTTATTTCAAAGAGCTGTTGCATGTTGTGTGAGTTCGGTGTTTTAGTTGTCTGCGTATTGTAGCGGTGATGTGTACAGACTGAGGAGCAGTACAAAATGGTTTTCTGTTAGTTGAATTAGGTGCCATTATGATGAAGAGATGAACTGTTTGTAGAGAGTTTAACTTTGTTGAACGGGTGAGTTGGTGTGGATTGACGCATGGTTTGTTTGATTGATATGTCGAAGTGGTATGTCGAAGTCGTGTAATTTCTGAAGGAAGGATGAGCAAGATACAAGAAATGGGAGTGTGGCACATCTGTGAATTTGGGAAAGAAAGATAGTTGGGCAGGTTTCATTGTGGTGACGGGCCAGAAGTGAAAAGCTAAGCCCATTTATAAATTTAGTCATGTTTTAATTAAATTAAAGTGTATGTTAACTTCAACTTGACATAACTTGGTCATACGTAAACGGAATTCAGCGAAACAAGACCCGATAGGATCGTATGGACGAGAGCTACAACATGGAACTGGGTTGGAGTGTTTTGGAACTCGTTACAATTTATGGCGAAATAAATTGTCCGTCTGAATCAAAGACAGTTAATCGTTTTTAATGATAACAGTCCAATGTGAGTAAAACTCACTAACTCTGAACAGTTATATTTTTATAATGTATTTTTAGAACTGTTAATCATCTGTTGATTGTTGTGTGTTGATTGATTGATTGAACTACTAGTCGGTTAGTGAAAATTATGTGTGTATATATATATGTAATTACATATATATAAACCGTTAAATATTTATATATTGATTCTGCTATCAGAATAATTTATATTGAACTGAAAGTGAGGATAATCATATTGTGTAACATCTGTGGATGCAGGGAGACAGGTTGGAGGAATCCGACTAGATTCCTCAACAGTTGTTTTATTGTTTTTCATATATTGTTATATGATGTGATATAAAATCTGTGGGCGATTATATGTACTTGGACGATATTGAACATCGTGATTTGATATGATTGAATACCATAACATACCGAAATGTTGATAAGGGGATTTTCAAAGTGATATTGAAAATAGAATATTTATAAAATGGGATATTTATAAATAAGAGATATTTATAAAGTGGAATATTTATAAATAAGAAATGTTTATAAATTGGAATATTTATAAATAGGAGATATTCAAAAAGGAAATAATTACAAACCATTTTCTTTTTGAATGGAAAGGCCTGTGTGGCGGGTTTGGGGATTTTCCCGATGCTCCCGTTACAAAGGAGGTTATGGCGAATTTTTCAGAGAATTTAAGGAGTTAGAATATTTCAAGAATAAATTTGAAAAGGGAATATTTGTAAACCTTTTACAAATAGAATTGAAAAGGAAACGTTATAAGAAGGAAATCATTTTTAAAGTGTAGAACCGTTATTTAAAAGTAAATCTTTTCAAATGAATAAAACGTTGTTAAAAAAAATCTTTATAAAGTGAATAAAGTAAATCGAATATGGTATTCGAAAGGAGTTAAATCGAATATGGTATTCGAAGGGAGTAAATCGAATATGGTATTCGAAAGTTAGTTGAATTAGTCGAGTCGAGTTAGTTGAATAGAGTTAACTAGATCAGTTAGAGTTAGCCAATTGGAGCTAATTATTTAGATCTAATCAAATAAGTGTTAATCCAAATGAGTTGCCATTTTGTACGACTGCTAGCGTAATTCGCAGGGCTGTAAATAGCCTACGGCGGTCGGATGTTTCCTGAGGGAATCAGGCGTAACCATTGTGATCGCTGCGATCTAGAGTCAAGCGAATAGAGTTAATTAAATAGAGTTATCGAATAGAGTTAAACGGAGTTAAATAGAGTTAATCGAATTAGTTATTCGAATAGAGTTAAATAAATAAGAGTGATTCGAATTAGTTATTCGAATAGAGTTAAACACAAAGGAGTAATCGATTAGTTAAATCGAAAGGAGTTATCGATTAGTTAAATCGAAAGGAGTTATCGAATTTAGTTATTCGAAAAGGAGTTATCGATTTGTTAAATCGAAAGGGAAGATTATCGAATATTGTTTGTTCGAGAGGAGATTATCGAATATAGTTTATTCGAAGGAGTTATCGATTATTAGTTAATCGAAGTGAGTTACAGAATATTAGTTAAATCGAAGGAGTTATCGAATATAGTTTATTCGATGGAATTAATCGATTAGAGTTAAATCAAATGAGTTGATCGAATATAGTTTATTCGAATAGAGAAAAGGAGTTAATCAATTATAGTTTATTCGAATAGAGTAAATGAGTTAATCGAATATAGTTTATTCGAATAGAGTTAGAGGAGTTATCGAATATAGTTTATTCGATAGGAGTAAAGTGAATTAGTCGAGTTAATCAAAGTGATTAGTTCAGTTAATCGAGATAAGTAAATCAAGTTAGGTTAATCGAGTTGAATTAGTCAGTCGAGTTAATAAATTGAGTTAGTCAAACCAAGTAAAACCAGTTATAGTTAATTAATTAAGGTTGACCAGTTAGAGCTGATCGGTTAGAATTAACCAGTTAGAGTTAATCAATCAGAGTTAATCAAATAGAGTTAAGTAAAATTAGAACTGACTAGAGATTAGTAAATTGAACGGTTTTCCAAGTGTCTATCTGATGTTGGTTTCGTCCTTCGGGATTTACACTTAGGGGATTGTTCTCATACTAGTTACAGTCAGGGACTGATAGTTGGGGAAGAGTAGTGATTTGTAAATAAGCAGATGGAAACGTTTTCCAGTGTTAACAACATATATTTTCTAAACATAGAAAATAAGGCAATATGAATATATATATATATATATATGTTGATGATTGATCGATATAATTTCCATCTAGAAATAATATCGTTGTTTGCACACTTGTTTTTCTTTGATAGTTAAATCATAGACTATCGAAGTTTTGACCATTTTAACGTTGTTAATATGGAGAGACCGGTTGGATTATTATCCAAAGAACCACTCTGTATTGGCATAAGCGTTGCGAATCATATATGCCAAAGATAATTGAAGACAGAGAAAAATTGCAAGGGCTATTGTATAAGTCTTAGATAACAGTGACTAAGATGGATATACTGAATAGTGCCTTCGGTTTGTCCAGTCCTAGGACAACTTGTATGGACGAAGGTCTGACAGAGTATATCCAATGGATCGCGTATGTTGATCTGTTAAAACGTATTCACGTTTGGTGGCAGAGGAATTCGTTTCTCTAAGCTGTATACCCGTGTTATTTTTGGATAAACAATTTGTGATTTGGCGGGTATGACGATGTGACATTCTAAGTGAATGAGGATGACTTGTGTTGATGAACGTCTGACAGAGTATTTCCAGAGAGGTCACGTACATTGATTTCTTCAACTATACCAAGAGTGGAAGCGGAGAAGGAAACTTCTTTAGCTAACACGTAACGTACTGTTGTAGACTCCAATTAGTGATTTTCGATGGATCTAACAATGTGGCATTCGAAGTGAATCTGATGTAATGATAAAGCGTAGCTTCTAGCCTCATCAACCGGTAAATGACAGAAATCGGGCAGGCAGCATGGCTAAGTCGGTCGCACTGAAGTAGGGTGTATAATCACTTATCTAGAGAATATTCATTTGTTTCTTAAATCTATCAATGCTGTCCCATATATATACGGGAACGGTTGCTGATCCCAACCGTTGGTGATATACATTCGATACACTCAAGCAAAATGAGTGGTCGGTCATGTGTGGCTGAGTTACAAGATGTTCTTGTTGAACTCCGGTGTATTGTTCCTAGAGTACACTGATCGGAAGGTGGTTCCATACCTTGTCATAGTTGGAAATCCATTATCCAATACGCGCTTGCGATTTTGATTGTATACTATATATGTAGAACGTGAGATGAAAGCGTTTCTGCTAGTTGATATCTATTTGTACATAGACATTATTATAATATCAAAAGGTTTTTGATATAAAGATATTTTGGATTCTCATAAGGGAATAACCCATTCCGTTCTGCGGCGTGGTCTTATGAGATATCGTTTACTTGTTCATATACCTATTTAAACTGTTTTACTCACACCAGTCCCATGACTGACTCGGAGTTTACTCTGTTGTTTTCCCTAAACTCTTGGGTGCCTAAATTTGTACGGGCAGTCAAGTAGTCGGGATTTACAGATATACTTGAAGAGCTGGAGCAGGAGGCTTCTGGATCATATAGCTATAATTTATTTCCGCTGTGTTGTAAGTGTTGTACTCTGATAAGTGCTATTGTATACATAACTGTTATATTTCAAAGTTATGTTATATATTATATGTTATTCGTTCCGCTGTGAGGTTCGTGTTACTCTGATGTTGTGTTCTTCTTCTTCTTCTATTCTAAGTTTCTATCTTATCTATCCTCACCCTCTAATTTCTTTCATTAATCACCAGGATTTTTCGATGTCTTGGTTATCGACATCGAGCTTATGTCGATAACCAAAGTCGCTCAAAATCCGGGTCGTTACACATTCTAAGGCTAAATTTTGACTTCCTTATACATCTCCGTACTATTCAAAAGCAATTGTCTTACTTTACGCTTTACACTGATCATTAATTCATTCTTTGTATGATTATAGTCACCAAATTTCTCCATATGGTTTTCAAACTATACATGGTAAAAAGTTCAAACATTGGATAAAATACATGTGCAATTGATTAAATAAAAATTTGAATAGTAAATCATGATTCTAATGTATTGTCACTTGCGGTCTATAGATATGAATTGTTTAGCCCAATATTAAATTTAACTGTTGTCCTAACAAGATGAAAGTATATACTTGTACAAAGTTTTTTTAGATAAAATCCAAGTGATTATGGATTTATCTTCACTGTTTTGAACATGAAAATTTAGATCACATGCATCATGTAACGACCCGTGTTTTTTGACCATTTGAATATGAATATTTAAATTAGTTTTAAATATTATATTGGAAATATTAATGGAATTAAATATTGAATTCGTTATTTAAATGAAGTTGAACGATATATATATTTATATAATTATAAATAGAACTTGAAATGGCGCTGCAGTTCGTAAATTGGAGTTTTGAACTTCAAATGGATATACAGGGACCGATATAAGCCGGAATTCTGTGCAACAAGAAACGTTGGGACCGTATTGGTGATAATTTTCATATGAAAGAGAAAAATTCAGATTTCGTGTTATAGTTTAATAGTTATGGCTAAATTCAATTTTGAAATAGTCGCTATGGAAAACCGTTATTTAATTATAGGCCTTTAAAATAGCCGTTTTGCAAACGGACTCTGTTTCCGACGAAATCAGTTTCATTGGGACCGTAACGTCAAATTATTGTACGGTGTTGAATGGCGGGGCAAACCGATGTCGTATGTGACCACGGTAGCCATAAACGTCCGTTCAATTTCTATAACGCGTAATTAATTTAATAAAGGGTTATTTGGGTATAACTTGAGCAGACGATCGAATTAGGCCACGAAACCAGTACCGTTGAGTTCGTATCGTCGATTATAGTCAGGATAGGTATATAGTTTGTTATTTTTAGAGATCGGGAAATTTGGTGTTCAGAAGGGCAGTGTGGTACGCGTTAAAAATAGCCTACTGGGGCAACAGTCTCAGAATGCGACGAAACTAGTTCCGTTGGGTTCGTATCGAAAAGTTATTGTCAGACTTCGCAGTTTCGAGTTGATTTGACTTATCTGGTGATTGTGAAAAAATTAAATGCGTGTTTATTTCTGGTTCCATAAAGGAAATTTTTTCATACGACCTCAGATTTCGACGAAACTTGTTCCATTGGATCCGGAATATCTTTTTACACCAAGATTAGTTTTTTTATCAGTAAACAGAAGTCGTTGTGGTAGTTTTTACGTATTACTTCGCGGCGAAGTTTCATTTTAAGTAAAATAATAATAATCCCTTTTACACCATCCTACTCTAAACTCTAGGACAAGCAAATCAAAACAGCTACCGATGCGATTTAACATAGCAGCTACCCTAAAAAGAATACATAGGCCATACTTATGAAAAGAAAATACGCCCTCTGAGAAGCCTCCACTGTCTCGCACCATACCTTTCCCCTCCATCAATCACACAGACCCATGCATCCCTACCGTCAACCTTTTTCTGTCTTACATGTACAACACGCATGTGCATCGCTCCTCACTGGGTTGTAACGAAGAGTGTCCAGGCTAGCTTCATACGGATGAGTGGAAAAGTGAGTGTACAACCTATCTATAATTGAAAAGCCAATACAAGCTATCACCTCACGTCCCATTTTTCATGTTGGCCTGGGCAAGTGAAATAAAATGCTAGTTTATCCATCCTGTACACATGAAGGACTAATGTGCAGAGCTAATACATGTGCCTACCTGAAGCTAAAAGACTATATGAGAACGCACAGCCTACTGAAGTGAAATGTACTGCTGACTCTTCAAATCAAAACATATGCATATCTTACTATACACATAGCTATACATTTTCTTTTCAGCCGACGTGAGCTAACACTTAGCTTGTACATTATGAAAGTGAAATTGATCTTATCTCCGTTCTTCCCGTCTATATAAACCATGCGCCCCTTCACATTTCTGTTCCTACAAAACTAAGCAGAGAAAAAAAAACGAAGGAGGACGAGCTGTAATTAGATGGAAGGTGACGTTGGGGGTAGGACTGCATGGCGAGTCCATGCTGTTGTGTCAACAGTGAAGTACAACAAGGATATAAAGGAAGAAGGAGCAGGGAAGTTGAGTTGCGTATGGGTCCTTTGTGTAGAAGTTCTAATGCAGCAAAGGATTTTGTGAAGAGCCGGTGCATGGTACGAATGAAGCAGCCGATGGTATTGGGCATTTTAAGTATCGGGTTGTTTCAAAAAGAAGAGCTGCAACGAAAGAGTAGCCGTGTTATCCTTTAGTAAACAATAGTTGGACTGTTGAACGAGGAAGGAACAAGCGAAGTGGAGCTGTTTTCACTGATGCGAGAAGAGTTGGAGCAACAAATTTAGTAAAACGTAATTATTTAAGTGTTTATCTTAATTAGGATTTTAATTATTAAATCAAGTAGTGTAAACTTATATTTGTTATTTTCTTATCGCTACTAGCTCCAAACTAAACACCACAAGTACACCGGAGTCGTATTGAGGAACAGAACATCATGAAACTGGTTTGAACGGTTCGGGACATAGCGGGAATTTTCAGTTAAATTAAACGACTGTTTAATTTAAACTATAATCGAACCATTTCAACAATGGAACCAGATCAAGGTGAGTTAAACTCACTCAGTTTTTCCTATTTATATTTTTATATAAATTGGGTTTTCATTTTGTGTGCTCTGCTTGCCAATGGTTGACTGTTTGCTTGTTGATTTAACTGATGAAATAAAACCGTCGTTTAATTTCAGTGAAATACTGAATCGTTATTCTAACGATGGGTTCCAATAAAGGTAACTTACCTTGTTGGTCACATTTATAAAATAAACGTGTTTAATTGGTTGAATTGTTTGAATTGTTTATCAGTTAAATGGTTGAATGATCTGATTTGAGTTAACCATTTGTATATAGGGAAGAACAGGTTGGAGGGATCCAACCGGATTCCTCAAATATATTATTTATTTTCATATTCTCATATATAAACTGCCCTGTTGTATTGTTGGATTTGATATTCAACATCTGTTTGGTTTAAACCAATGGGTGATATTGGTTGGGTATTTGGCAGCGTATGGCCTGTAAAATCAATCGTGTCATGAATATTGATTCACAGTCAGGCGAACTGAAAAGATGAAGTTATAAAATTTATTTTTATAACTGGAGTTGGTTTTTGAATATATTATTTTGAATGAAAGTTATAAAAGGGAAATAAATAAATATTTTATTTATTTAAGATTTTTGATTTGTTAGAAATTTATCTTATAGAATAAATGCTGATATTAGATTGATTTGAAAGTATAAGATGAGAAATAAGGTCGCATAGTTACACCTTGGTAATTGTTTTGGTGGAGAAGAAATTTATGGAATTATTTAAATTAATTATATAATTAATTGATTTAAAGTGAGAATTTATTTGGAATCGGCTAACGAGATAATCAAGTTTGAGGGAATTAAATCAACCAATTTGAATTTGAATTGATTATCAAATTAATGTGTTTTTGGATTAAATATCGTTTAAATTTAGATAAGGTTTTAAAAAGGGTTTAAGATAAACCAGAATATATAAATGAGTTTCAAGATGTAAATTATTAATATTGAATTAACGTTATTTGAAAATGAGATCAAGTAAAAAAGGGAAATTTGAAATAAGATTTCAAAAGTGGGAAATGGTCGAACAGATTTGAAAGAAGATTGGAAATAAATGAATCAGGTTAAAGAAGTGGGTTATAGGGTTGTATAACTAAACCCCAGTTATAATGGAATGTATTTCGATATGGAAATGGGAATATTGATTTTGTGATTTCAACTGATATTCATTTGAGGATAAGAACGTTACTTGATCAAGGTCTGAGAGGTAATTAAAATACCCCAACTTGAACAACATCGGGATTATCTGAAGCTGATATTAGTTGGCGATCGTAAAAGAGATTCATGTTAATACAATGAATGTTTTGAAAGGGGAATGGAGTGGAAATTGTATATGGTTATAAAGTATTTTACTAAGTATTATAACATAATGGTTCTGGGGTCATTAGTATATAAGAATATAGTGACTCAAGTTAGAGTTGGTCAAACATAATTATGCAGGACGAGTTGCCATTTCGTACGACTGCTGGCGTAATTCGCAGGGCTGCTGATAGCCTACGGCGGTCGGATGTTTCCTGAGGGAATCAGGCGTAACCATTGTGATCGCTGTGATCTAGAGTCAAGCGAATGGATGTAAGTCGAGTATTAGTTAATCGATAGAAGTTAAACAAGTAGAGTTAATCAGTTAGAGTTAACCAGTTAAAAGTTAATCAATTAGAGTTAATCGATTGGAGTTTAATCGAATTAGAGTTATTCAAATATCGTATTTTGAATGTTAAAAGAGCTAGAAGTTTTGGTTTAACAAAAGTAAATCAGTTGTTAAAGGCCAGGTGGTGCTGAATACTGAGCCAGTGAACTCATTGGGTTGTCATGGTTGAAACATTGATTTTTTTGATAGTTAAATCACCAACTATCAAATCGGACCCATACGATTGTTGGTACGGAAAGACCGGGATCGAATTTATATTCGAAAACCATTCCGACCAACAAATACGTGAAGATATCAAAAGACAGTCGAGATGGAGCATTGAAGACCGTGGATCATCATAAGCGGAAGGATTACTTAAAATCTCTGGTTTAGCGGCCCGAGATACACTGTGATTCTGTCGTGGTTGGAATCCACGGGTTGCAAGGACTTCTCGCTACTGATCCATGGGGTGATTCCTATATGAGATGCAGTAGGAGAGTGCCTTCGGTTCATCCTGTTCCTGGATGACTTGTATGGACGAATGTCTGACAGAGTATTTCCTTAAGAACCACGTACGTTGATTTTTACAAATACACCGAGTTGGTGGCGAAGAGGGGCACTTCTTCAATACCAGAGTATATTTGTGGACGTCAATTGGTGATTTGACGGATCTGACGATGTGGCATTCAAAGTGAATGATGGCCAGATGTTCGAAGAGATGAATTCTTGCCTCAAGCCTCATCATCTAGGGAAGGACAAAAATCGGGCAGGCAGCATGGCTATGTGGGTCGCTCCCATTAGGGTGTATAATCACCTATCTAGAGAAATTCCTTTTGTTTCTTATTCTATCGATTCTGCCCATTCGGGAACGGTGGTTTGAGTCCAACCGTTGGTGATATACATTCGATACACTCAAGCGAAATGAGTGGTCGGTCATGTGAGGGCCGGGTTGCAAGACGTTCTTGTTGAACCTAGTGTATTCGCCTCTAGAGATACACGAGCGGAAGGTGGTCCCATACCTTGTCAAGGTTGGAATCCAATCTCCAATAAGCGCCTGCGGTTTTGATTGTATTCTATATATGTGGAGCGTGAGATGCAAGCGTTCCACTAGATTGATATTTATTTGTATCTAGACATTATCATAATATTAGATCAATATATGATTTCAAAAGATGTTTTGGGTTATCGTAAGGTAAAAACCGTCCGTGTTTATGTGTGGATTTGGTCTTACGATTATCCTTTTCTTTGAAGAGATTTTGAACTTTAAAATCTTGTTGGATGATTTACCCTTAATACTGTGCGAGTTTATCTCACTCTGGTTCACCAGACTGACCCGGTGTTTTGTAAATGCTCGGGTTAGCCCGGAGTGTACAGGTTCAGGTTATCTACTGCTGAGAAGAGACGAGATGGAAGAGTCCAGACGTATGATATTACTATTCCGCTGTGTGTTATATGAGGACAGATTATTATCACTGTCCAGATGTGTACTCTGATATTGTAAGTATTTTAAAAAGCTCTCGGTAAAGATTTATTTCTGTATTATATTTTGTTCCGCTGCGATGTGAGACTCTGTGTTGTGTTTGGTTCCTCTTCTTCTTCTATTCTAATATTTCTTTCCTCCTTATCTCATCCTCTAAATTCTTTCTAATAACGTCCAGTGTTTTCGGTGTTTGGAAGGTCGGCATGAGTTACGGTAAAGGTATTTATGTCGATTTTCGAGGCCGAAAATCCGTCGGGTCGCTACAGTTGGTATCAGAGCTATTGGTTTAGTAATATCCTTGGCTCTGTGGTGTAACTCGATAGAGATTGGTTTAGTAATACCCTAGATCGAGACTGAGTGTATATATATGAGAGCGTAATTGTAAATTTTATATACAAATATTTTGTATTGTGTTGGTTGATCGGTTCAAGTGTTGAGAAGCGTTGAACTGGCAATTGATACAATATTGTTTTGAAAGTAGGGTAGATGAAATAATTTTACCCAAATTATATTTTTGCATAGAAAAGGAATAATTTTCTCAATTTATTGAGATACCAGTGTGTTTGATCGATTTGAATATAATTCAAATCAGGTCGAGAATTTGAATTGAAACTTAACTTGTCTAAGTGGTAATGAATTAAGAATGATATCAAAATTGAATAAAACATAGGTGGAAATTTGAAATTAAATGAATATATAATAATAAAATATGAGGAACCAAAATGAAATATTGATATTGAATATGAATTCAATGGATTTGATTAATGTGGTTGTGTATTGGTTGTTGTTTGTGATTAGTTTGTTATTGGACGATGGGTTGTTTGAATAGGAATAATCAACAATTTAATGGGACCAAATGAATTCAAAAATAAAGAATAAATTTCCGGTATAATTAAACTGGAATGAAACTGCATATGAACTAGATTTTGTGATTTAACCCTGTATTTGATAATGAATTGATGTTGTGTGTTTGATTTTGCAATCGGTGTGGTTATACCAGTTGATTAGTGAAATATTATCTCAAAATTTCATATATTTGTTACTGATATGTGAATTGAGTTGAGAACAGGTGCCTGATGGCTTTAGAGGATCAGATTTAGATTGAGTAAATCGCGATAAATTAAATAGCGCTCGCAAAAAGGTACGCCTACGTGAAAATATAAAGTTTTGGGGTTTTGATTTTTGTTTTCCGACCGTTGGTCGATGGATATATATTAGGGTGCGTTTTTTAGAGGTCCCTATTAGGTTTCAAAATATAAAAAAAACCCGGTCATAAACTTATTGTAAATTTAGTCCCTGTTTTTCGAAAATTCATAAAAAATATATTAAAAAAATATAAAAAAATCACGTAAATTCGTATTTAAATAAAACATGTACTCGCCCAAAAATTCAGATCATAATAAAATCAAAACATGCATCAAAATCGAAAAAATACAGAAAACAACGAAAAATGCAGTAATTTGCATCAAATCATGCACATATTTGGAATACTTGCATTCATCTGTGCAAGTATTTCTCTGTTATATTTTTACATGCAATACTTGCATACATGTGTGCAAGTATTTAAAATAGTTGCATACATGTATGCAAGTTTCTGCACATATTTTATTTTCACATGTAAATACTTGCATACATGTGTGCAAGTATTTCAAATAGTTGCACACATGTATGCAAGTTTCTGCATACATTTTCAACTAAAACAGCTTCAGAAATACTTGCATACATGTATGCAACTATTGGCAATAGTTGCATACATGTATGCAACTATTTTGTAAGTTTTAAATTCACAATACATCCCTGTAATTAATGTTTTCTCTGTAAACCCGCCCCCTATTTTAGCTGCCGCCTGGAATCTTCCGCCTGCCACTTTCCATACCTCCGCCTCTTTCGTTTTCTGTCCAAATTTTCAGGCGCTATCACTTAAAAAAAAAAAAAATTCTAAAATCTGTAAATATTCTCGGAAGTCCACAGAAATTAAAAAAAAAGTTGCATCAATGTATGCAACTTTTACGAATAGTTGCATACATTTATGCAACTATTCGAATACACATGCATATATTTATGCACGCCTGTTTGAAAAATTGCATACATGTATGCAGTTTTTCTATATAACTGCATACATGTGTGCATATATGTCAAAATACATGCAAACGTGAATAAGTTGCACGTAGGTATGCAGTTTTTAAACAAATGCATCAGCAGATGCATGTTTTAACAATATGTGCATACATGTATGCATTTATACTGCAGTTTTGACGCAGATTTGAAATAAATGCATACAGGTATGCAACTAATCGACTTATATGCATGTTTTGATGCAATTTACTGCATTTCGTTGATTTTCTGTATTTCATGATTTCGACGTTGTTTTTAATGTTTTTTTGATCTGATTTTTTTCACGATTAATTGTTTTAATTAAATACGAATTTACATGGTTTTTTAATATTTTTTTTATATTTTTTTATATGTTTTTGAAAATAGGGACCTAATT
This sequence comes from Allium sativum, assembly GCA_030737875.1. NCBI lineage: Eukaryota > Viridiplantae > Streptophyta > Magnoliopsida > Asparagales > Amaryllidaceae > Allium > Allium sativum. The sequence goes on from CM060913.1 coordinate 1,052,889,625, forward strand.
TACAATAAGTTTATGACCGGATGTGAGCCTAATTAAGTTTCGTTTTAGGGATGTGTGCCTAATATTCACTATATATTATCTGTTCCTGCGATATCGCAGATGTCACTCCGTGCAGGGGAGACTCTGCCGAATTTTTCCGAGAATCTAAGGTGTTAGAAAATTTTCGATGTTTTTGAAAATATTTATATACGGTAGTGAAATGGGTTTTCAATTTAAAATAAATGGGATTTGAAAATTAATGAGTTAGTAACGTTCTTTCTTACCTTAGCAATTTCGAGGACGAAATTATTTTAAGGGGGGAGGAATGTAACGACCCGTGTTTTTCGACCATTTGAATATGAATATTTAAATTAGTTTTAAATATTATATTGGAAATATTAATGGAATTAAATATTGAATTCGTTATTTAAATGAAGTTGAACGATATATATATTTATATAATTATAAATAGAACTCGAAATGGCGCTGCAGTTCGTAAATTGGAGTTTTGAACTTCAAATGGATATACAGGGACCGATATAAGCCGGAATTCTGTGCAACAAGAAACGTTGGGACCGTATTGATGATAATTTTCATATGAAAGAGAAAAATCCAGATTTCGTGTTATAGTTTAATAGTTATGGCTAAATCAAATTTTGAAATAGTCGCTATGGAAAACCGTTATTTAATTATAGGCCTTTAAAATAGCCGTTTTGCAAACGGACTCTGTTTCCGACGAAATCAGTTTCATTGGGACCGTAAAGTCAAATTATTGTACGGTGTTGAATGGCGGGGCAAACCGATGTCGTATGTGACCACGGTAGCCATAAACGCCCGTTCAATTTCTATAACGCGTAATTAATTTAATAAAGGGTTATTTGGGTATAACTTGAGCAGATGATCGAATTAGGCCACGAAACCAGTACCGTTGAGTTCGTATCGTCGATTATAGTCAGGATAGGTATATAGTTTGTTATTTTTAGAGATCGGGAAATTTGGTGTTCAGAAGGGCAGTGTGGTACGCGTTAAAAATAGCCTACCGGGGCAACAGTCTCAGAATGCGACGAAACTAGTTCCGTTGGGTTCGTATCGAAAAGTTATTGTCAGACTTCGCAGTTTCGAGTTGATTTGACTTATCTGGTGATCGTGAAAAAATTAAATGCGTGTTTATTTCTGGTTCCATAAAGGAAAATTTTTCATACGACCTCAGATTTCGACGAAACTTGTTCCATTGGATCCGGAATATCTTTTTACACCAAGATTAGTTTTTTTATCAGTAAACAGAAGTCGTTGTGGTAGTTTTTACGTATTACTTCGCGACGAAGTTTCATTTTAAGTAAAATAATAATAATCCCTTTTACGCCATCCTACTCTAAACTCTAGGACAAGCAAATCAAAACAGCTACCGATGCGATTTAACATAGCAGCTACCCTAAAAAGAATACATAGGCCATACTTATGAAAAGAAAATACGCCCTCTGAGAAGCCTCCACTGTCTCGCACCATACCTTTCCCCTCCATCAATCACACAGACCCATGCATCCCTACCGTCAACCTTTTTCTGTCTTACATGTACAACACGCATGTGCATCGCTCCTCACTGGGTTGTAACGAAGAGTGTCCAGGCTAGCTTCATACGGATGAGTGGAAAAGTGAGTGTACAGCCTATCTATAATTGAAAAGCCAATACAAGCTATCACCTCACGTCCCATTTTTCATGTTGGCCTGGGCAAGTGAAATAAAATGCTAGTTTATCCATCCTGTACACATGAAGGACTAATGTGCAGAGCTAATACATGTGCCTACCTGAAGCTAAAAGACTATATGGGAACACACAGCCTACTGAAGTGAAATGTACTGCTGACTCTTCAAATCAAAACATATGCATATCTTACTATACACCTAGCTATACATTTTCTTTTCAGCCGACGTGAGCTAACACTTAGCTTGTACATTATGAAAGTGAAATTGATCTTATCTCCATTCTTCCCGTCTATATAAACCATGCGCCCCTTCACATTTCTGTTCCTACAAAACTAAGCAGAGAAAAAAAAACGAAGGAGGACGAGCTGTAATTAGATGGAAGGTGACGTTGGGGGTAGGACTGCATGGCGAGTCCATGCTGTTGTGTCAACAGTGAAGTACAGCAAGGATATAAAGGAAGAAGGAGCAGGGAAGTTGAGTTGCGTATGGGTCCTTTGTGTAGAAGTTCTAATGCAGCAAAGGATTTTGTGAAGAGCCGGTGCATGGTACGAATGAAGCAGCCGATGGTATTGGGCATTTTAAGTATCGGGTTGTTTCAAAAAGAAGAGCTGCAACGAAAGAGTAGCCGTGTTATCCTTTAGTAAACAATAGTTGGACTGTTGAACGAGGAAGGAACAAGCGAAGTGGAGCTGTTTTCACTGATGCGAGAAGAGTTAGAGCAGCAAATTTAGTAAAACGTAATTATTTAAGTGTTTATCTTAATTAGGATTTTAATTATTAAATCAGGTAGTGTAAACTTATATTTGTTATTTTCTTATCGCTACTAGCTCCAAACTAAACACCACAAGTACACCGGAGTCGTATTGAGGAACAGAACATCATGAAACTGGTTTGAACGGTTCGGGACATAGCGGGAATTTTCAGTTAAATTAAACGACTGTTTAATTTAAACTATAATCGAACCATTTCAACAATGGAACCAGATCAAGGTGAGTTAAACTCACTCAGTTTTTCCTATTTATATTTTTATATAAATTGGGTTTTCATTTTGTGTGCTCTACTTGCCAATGGTTGACTGTTTGCTTGTTGATTTAACTGATGAAATAAAACCGTCGTTTAATTTCAGTGAAATACTGAATCGTTATTCTAACGATGGGTTCCAATAAAGGTAACTTACCTTGTTGGTCACATTTATAAAATAAACGTGTTTAATTGGTTGAATTGTTTGAATTGTTTATCAGTTAAATGGTTGAATGATCTGATTTGAGTTAACCATTTGTATATAGGGAAGAACAGGTTGGAGGGATCCAACCGGATTCCTCAAATATATTATTTGTTTTCATATTCTCATATATGAACTGCCCTGTTGTATTGTTGGATTTGATATTCAACATCTGTTTGGTTTAAACCAATGGGTGATATTGGTTGGGTATTTAGCAGCGTATGGCCTGTAAAATCAATCGTGTCATGAATATTGATTCACAGTCAGGCGAACTGAAAAGATGAAGTTATAAAATTTATTTTTATAACTGGAGTTGGTTTTTGAATATATTATTTTGAATGAAAGTTATAAAAGGGAAATAAATAAATATTTTATTTATTTAAGATTTTTGATTTTTTAGAAATTTATCTTATAGAATAAATGCTGATATTAGATTGATTTGAAAGTATAAGATGAGAAATAAGGTCGCATAGTTACACCTTGGTAATTGTTTTGGTGAAGAAGAAATTTATGGAATTATTCAAATTAATTATATAATTAATTGATTTAAAGTGAGAATTTATTTGGAATCGGCTAACGAGATAATCAAGTTTGAGGGAATTAAATCAACCAATTTGAATTTGAATTGATTATCAAATTAATGTGTTTTTGGATTAAATATCGTTTAAATTTAGATAAGGTTTTAAAAAGGGTTTAAGATAAACCAGAATATATAAATGAGTTTCAAGATGTAAATTATTAAAATTGAATTAACGTTATTTGAAAATGAGATCAAGTAAAAAAGGGAAATTTGAAATAAGATTTCAAAAGTGGGAAATGGTCGAACAGATTTGAAAGAAGATTGGAAATAAATGAATCAGGTTAAAGAAGTGGTTATAGGGTTGTATAACTAAACCCCAGTTATAATGGAATGTATTTCGATATGGAAATGGGAATATTGATTTTGTGATTTCAACTGATATTCATTTGAGGATAAGAACGTTGCTTGATCAAGGTCTGAGAGGTAATTAAAATACCCCAACTTGAACAACATCGGGATTATCTGAAGCTGATATTAGTTGGCGATCGTAAAAGAGATTCATGTTAATACAATGAATGTTTTGAAAGGGGAATGGAGTGGAAATTGTATATGGTTATAAAGTATTTTACTAAGTATTATAACATAATGGTTCTGAGGTCATTAGTATATAAGAATATAGTGACTCAAGTTAGAGTTGGTCAAACATAATTATGCAGGACGAGTTGCCATTTCGTACGACTGCTGGCGTAATTCGCAGGGCTGCTGATAGCCTACGGCGGTCGGATGTTTCCTGAGGGAATCAGGCGTAACCATTGTGATCGCTGTGATCTAGAGTCAAGCGAATGGATGTAAGTCGAGTATTAGTTAATCGATAGAAGTTAAACAAGTAGAGTTAATCAGTTAGAGTTAACCAGTTAAAGTTAATCAATTAGAGTTAATCGATTGGAGTTTAATCGAATTAGAGTTATTCAAATATCGTATTTTGAATGTTAAAAGAGCTAGAAGTTTTGGTTTAACAAAAGTAAATCAGTTGTTAAAGGCCAGGTGGTGCTGAATACTGAGCCAGTGAACTCATTGGGTTGTCATGGTTGAAACACTGATTTTTTTGATAGTTAAATCACCAACTATCAAATCGGACCCATACGATTGTTGGTACGGAAAGACCGGGATCGAATTTATATTCGAAAACCATTCCGACCAACAAATACGTGAAGATATCAGAAGACGGTCGAGATGGAGCATTGAAGACCGTGGATCTTCATAAGCGGAAGGATTACTTAAAATCTCTGGTTTAGCGGCCCGAGATACACTGTGATTCTGTCGTGGTTGGAATCCACGGGTTGCAAGGACTTCTCGCTACTGATCCATGGGGTGATTCCTATATGAGATGCAGTAGGAGAGTGCCTTCGGTTCATCCTGTTCCTGGATGACTTGTACGGACGAATGTCTGACAGAGTATTTCCTTAAGAACCACGTACGTTGATTTTTACAAATACACCGAGTTGGTGGCGAAGAGGGGCACTTCTTCAATACCAGAGTATATTTGTTGACGTCAATTAGTGATTTGACGGATCTGACGATGTGGCATTCAAAGTGAATGATGGCCAGATGTTCGAAGAGATGAATTCTTGCCTCAAGCCTCATCATCTAGGGAAGGACAAAAATCGGGCAGGCAGCATGGCTATGTGGGTCGCTCCCATTAGGGTGTATAATCACCTATCTAGAGAAATTCCTTTTGTTTCTTATTCTATCGATTCTGCCCATTCGGGAACGGTGGTTTGAGTCCAACCGTTGGTGATATACATTCGATACACTCAAGCGAAATGAGTGGTCGGTCATGTGAGGGCCGGGTTGCAAGACGTTCTTGTTGAACCCAGTGTATTCGCCTCTAGAGATAAACGAGCGGAAGGTGGTCCCATACCTTGTCAAGGTTGGAATCCAATCTCCAATAAGCGCCTGCGGTTTTGATTGTATTCTATATATGTGGAGCGTGAGATGCAAGCGTTCCACTAGATTGATATTTATTTGTATCTAGACATTATCATAATATCAGATCAATATATGATTTCAAAAGATGTTTTGGGTTATCGTAAGGTAAAAACCGTCCGTGTTTATGTGTGGATTTGGTCTTACGATTATCCTTTTCTTTGAAGAGATTTTGAACTTTAAAATCTTGTTGGATGATTTACCCTTAATACTGTGCGAGTTTATCTCACTCTGGTTCACCAGACTGACCCGGTGTTTTGTAAATGCTCGGGTTAGCCCGGAGTGTACAGGTTCAGGTTATCTACTGCTGAGAAGAGACGAGATGGAAGAGTCCAGACGTATGATATTACTATTCCGCTATGTGTTATATGAGGACAGATTATTATCACTGTCCAGATGTGTACTCTGATATTGTAAGTATTTTAAAAAGCTCTCGGTAAAGATTTATTTCTGTATTATATTTTGTTCCGCTGCGATGTGAGACTCTGTGTTGTGTTTGGTTCCTCTTCTTCTTCTATTCTAATATTTCTTTCCTCCTTATCTCATCCTCTAAATTCTTTCTAATAACGTCCAGTGTTGTCGGTGTTTGGAAGGTCGACATGAGTTACGGTAAAGGTATTTATGTCGATTTTCGAGGCCGAAAATCCGCTGGGTCGCTACATGCATCTTGTATATGAAACCGAAGCAGGGAAACAAAGACCAAAATATTCAGATGCAAACAGTAGATACAGACATTGGAGTTTAGACTTTTGGCAAACTGGGCAATACGCAAAAAAAAAAAAAAAATTAGATTTGTTATATATAGTAGGGTGAAATCAAGGTAGTATAAAATATATTTATATATTAGGAACATTCCTACGCATGATTAGTGGCATGAACAAATCAAAACAGGTAATGTAATAAACAGAATATACAGTGAACATAATAGGAAACAAAACACAAGAAAATCATGCAAGCCAAGATTTCACAAGCTAATTGCAAAAAAAATTGACCAGTACGAAGGCAGCAAAAACAAAATCCAAAGTGGCAAGCAATCAAAATGTTAACTATTATATTTAGTTAAATTACAAAAGTTAATAAACTTGAATCAATAATTAATCGTAAGCAAATACTCACTGTAAATCAACGAAACGATGATGTGAGGGTGGATTGTTTGGAGTTGAAGCAGAGGAAGGGGCTCGAGTGCGACTCCGGCGAAGGCTGCTAGATGTGGCGATGGGCCTGACAACGCGAGGCACGACTTTGAGGTGGAAGGAGGAAGCGATGAACGACGAAGGGTAAATAACTGGATAAGGGAACAACGATCAATTTGGTGGTGGCTATTGTTTTTTTTAAGAAGTTATAGGAATGAAATAAGGAAGGGAAAGAAAGACGTTATGGAGAGAGGAGCTAAAAAAGTGATTGTTTGATTCAATAAACAAGCATAGGGAGAAGACGAGAAAACACCAGTTACGTTTCTTTTATTTATTATTATTATCATTAGTATTCTTTTTTCATTAATTGCCTTGGTTTCAAAAGGAAACTAAATGAGTGGGGATAAATTTTGAATGTACAAAAATAAAGTGGTTGAGAATAAATAGATATTGGAATAGAGAGGGAAATATATTTACTTTATTGACAGAACAAATTTCCTTATATTACTATGGAAATTCCTCCATTGTTATATTTATGTAGATGCATTTCAATACAATTAAATTTGATTGTAAATTATTGTTGTTAATTCCCGTTAACTATGTTATTTAAACTGTGCATTAATAAAGTCGTGGAAAATTTTCGTTGTTATCAACGTTTAATTTAATTTGCTTACATTAAAGTAAATACAAGCATACCAAATTCAACTCGTTTAAGGAATGAAAGTACATAAATGGAATAAGATACATGAAAATAGAATGAAGTGAAAAGAAATGAAAGTTGCATTAAGGAAACATTAAAAAGGGAAAGCTTTGAAAATAAAATGCATGTTTCTTTTATATAAATGACAAAAAATATGTAACATGGATGCATGCCTTAGAATATAAGGAAGCGAAGATGCAGGTTATAAAATCTTACATATTTTACTTAGAAATGATGAAACACATGCATGATAATAAATGGGAATGAACGAATGCTGCATTGTATTTGAAAAGTTTTTTTTAATATAAACAACATGATATTGAAGAGAAGGGAAACATATATATATATACATGGAGATGGTTCTTTTTTGGAAAAAAAATTAGTGATGGGAAAGAAAACAGGAAAGGAAAAATAAGATGTAAATTTAAGAAATAAAAATACATAAATAAAATAGGATGTGTAAAAATGGAATCAAGTGAAAGAAATTAATAAAATTGAAGGAAAATAAATAATTATATAAAGGAATGAAATGAATGCGTAATTAACATTGCAAAATAAATTAATTAATGAAGGTTTAATTGGACATGTAATCCACGTTCTGAATTCCTAAAATTTACATTTTGAATAAACAGGGAAAGAATTAAAGATGATAGCCAAAGATATATACATTTATGTATTAGAATTTATTTCCTCCAAAATATACACATTATTTTCAATCTATCTTTCACTAGAAATTAATAAATTTCATTAATAACATCATAAATTTTATTTTTTAACCACTTTAAATTCAGTAATAAAATTTAATTCAATAACTTAAATGCTCAAAATTTACGGGATGTTACAACATCCCCCACTCAGACTTTTCGCCCTCGAAAAGGAGAGGATGTTAAAAATATGCTTACGTATATAAAAAAATATTCTTACTTATACAAATTTTAAAAAGTTTGGAACTAAATAAATTATAGGATTTTAAATTTAAGAATTCGTCCTTACATTATTAATTAAATTCATTTGTTATAAATCTATTTATTAAATTCGAAATCTTTATTTCAGACACTTTTTATTAAAGTGCAAGTTTTCTTATATCACCACTTAAAATATAGATAACAAAACTTAAAATTTGAAAATATGATTCTCGTGTTTGAAAATAACTTTTGAAATCAAAAATAAGTATTTTATTAAAAATCCAAAGCTGTTGTATTTCTCAAGACATTTAAAACTTTTCTTTCTTAGTTTATCATGTTGAAGTTATATAAATTTAGTTGTCGGTTATTAATTTGTTATTTAACGTTTGAAAATACTTGATAACTCGAAGTTTAACAGGTTTATTGTCGTTCTTATAGACGTTAGGCATACGCTGGTCAGGCGCATGACTAAAATCTTTAAGTACTAAATATACTTGTTTCAACACCCATTGAAAATACTTAAAACAATTGAAATGGATATGGAAAATACATTCCCTCATGGATCGTGGTTACTAGGCGGTTACGCTACTATCCTAGTAGAATCGCTTGTAACCATAGGTATCACACCCCTCGAATATCGCCATGGTTGTTGCCATATATCGCAGGTACAAGGAGGTTACGACCACTATCTCAGTGGAACCACTTATACTGTAGGCATCGCGCCCCTTGAATTTCGCTATGGCGTCTAGATCGCAGTTACATGGCGGTTACGACCACTATCTCAATGGAACCGCTCGTAACTATAGGTGCGCCCCTCGAATCACGCTAGAACAGATAAGTAATAATAATCAATGTGATCCCACCGAGTGAGATTCCAATATCAATGGATACTCTAATCAACGGAGCACCAATGTAGCAACGATTTTTAATTTTCAATGGAAGGCAGTTCCCATAATTTCATTTCGAAAACATACATACTAATTATATAGTATTTCATTTCACGTTTCGCATATATCGCACTTACATAAATATCAATTTATATAAGATTTTCTTTTCAAATCACGTTTTTTTCCCAATATCATTCTTATATAAATTCTATTATATAAGACTATTATTTCAAGTAATTATCTTCCAAATCAGTGGATTTCGAATTAATCTCATACTTATATAAGTAAATAAGTTTTAAACAATTCAAATCATAATTTTCATAAGTCGATAAATCTTCAAAATTTTCATTTCAATATCAATTTAGTTTTGATTTCACAATTGATTTGAATATTCAATATCATTTCAAATCTAGTTCATATTGACAATCAACTTGTTTTTAAAAACTTTTGATTTGGGTTACATATCACAAATATCATTATTCAATCAAATATTTACATTCAATCATTTCTTATCAAGATATCTCTTCAAGATGTATAATTACACGATCCTAATGCATAAGATTACCATTTGACTAAACTTGAGAATCAATTCCATATTTTCTTTCAATCATTAAAAATATACATATATATTTGCATATCAAATCATACTTCATAAATCGAGCTTTGTTTGACTAAGAAAAACAAGTAGAAAAGCTACCAAAGTGGTCTCCCTACTTTGAGACCCGAAAATAAATTCCAATGAAGTAAAATTATCATTGAAATTATTTTCTAGCAACAAAAGTGGGTTCTCCATTCATATAATTTCCTTTTTGAAAACATCTCAAAAAAATAGAAAATACATGTATATACTACTGGTCTTTTTCTTCAAAACATTAGGAATCTATTTCACAAATTTCAGGAATCAAATTCTCAAATTTTTGTCAAACGATTACCTTAATTTTAACTAAATCAATATGTGAATTCACGTTTCATCAATGGTTTAACATTTGTAATTTATTAACCCGAATATCAGTTATCACCCATTAGTATATCTTAAATATACTATAATAAAGACAAGCATCAATTTATCCCTACAAATATATTCTTCGAAAATACGTAACTTTCTTTATATTTAACATCGCTATTTTCTATATGCAATTTATATAATAAAACTCGTTTGTTGGAATTCAAAAGCAATCATTTTTCTAAACCATTAAGAGATTTCAAAATACTTAATTCAATATCAGATTTACTCATACTATATTACTAAACAATTTACAAAACATAACTTGATTCAATCAAGTTAGTTAATACACTGCACTTATATTTCCAAATAATATACAAAACATAACCTTATTTATGAAGGCTTATTTAGATTCACATTCAATTGAAATGATATTTTATTTGTTATACAGATTCATTTGGGTCACATTTACGCCCAAAAATTTATTTGGTTTCAACTTTTTTTTTTGCTCAAATTTATTCCAAATTTTTTTCTCGTCATAAGATTTCATAATTTCAAAATACTTCATATTTCAAATTAACTTATATTCCAAAACGTTTTATGTTTCATTTCAATTTGTACTTCTAAACAAACTTTATTTCTAATCAATTTATACTTCTAAATACATTATATTTTCAAATTAATATACACTTCAAAAGTACTTTATAATTTCAATTCCAATTTTTTTTCAAATTAATGTATACAAAAAAAACATAAATTTTCAAAATACGTTGTCCCTAGAGATTCTGGTGATAATTCTTGTTAAACCTCATAAGTTAAGCTTTGTATAAAACAAAGCTTTGATACCAACTGTAACAACCTTCCTTTTCGACCCCTTTAAGTCGCTAGTTAAACTAACTTAAACCGTTCGAAATGACAGATTTTTATTGCCTATGAGGTTTAACATAATCAACACACAGAATCACAGAACATAATAAAATGCAGCGGTATAATTTTTACAAAAATATCAGAGTTTTACAATATTTTTAAACGCAGCGGAAGAAAATATACATTAATTTATTTACCATAAATTTGCGAATTTTAAGCAGATCAAAAGCGGGCATCTTCGTTAACTTCAATAACCGAGACCTTTGAATCTGCAACACTCGTATCGGACCCGAGCATTCCATGCAAAAACATGAAGCACTCGAGTCAGGATTAATCATTGTTCAAGTAAATTAACTTTAATAAAAACTGAATATAATAATTAATTCTAACATCAAATATATCATATGCAAAATAAACAGTTGTGTAGTATGTATTCAGTATCAGCTTAAAATGGGAGCAGTGTCTATTAAAATTAGTTTAAACTAGGTGCAAATCTAGTGTAGTATCAGTTCAATAGGATGTGCAAGAATAACAACAAAACAGGTAGCATAAATATACACAAAACAGTGCATTTAAAGGCAAATAACAACATAGTTGCATGCAAACATATTGGCCAAATAAAATGCAACTTTCAAAGTATCTGCATGTGATTGACTAATGCATGTATTTCTCAACATGATGCAACGGGTAACAAAACAATAAACAAGTTTTTTTTAATATTAAAAAATATATATAACATATTTCAGGTCTCAAGACATGCATAATATATCTACCCTTACAAATTAAAGTTATAATATGAAATATAATATACAGACAGAGGCAAAATATAAGCTTCTAGGTTCATATGCATATGTATCCACCCACACGCACCCAGTTATATAATCAAAGCATAATGCACAAAGCTGCAGCAATACTTATCAAGTTACTGGAATGTTCAGTCATCGATTAGTACATGTCTAACTTCCATCAAATAAAATTTCAAGTAATTCATTCTGGACATTTTTCTATATAAAACTAATAATCAGAAACAATTTCTATTTTCATTTCCAAATTAATGCTCTAGAGGTATACCTGACATTCTAAGGCTAAATTTTGACTTCCCTATACTTCTCCATACTATTCAAAAGCAATTGTCTTACTTTCACTACACCAAAACAGGTGATTCCCAACGAGTATAACCGTCGCAAACAATTTCAGCAACGCTTATTAGTGTTGCTATGGAGGGGTGGCAAATTAGTACCAACGCTTATAAGCGTTGGTAGATTTTCTATCCCAATGCTTATAAGCGTTGGTATATTTTCAGTCGCAACGCTTATAAGCATTGGTAGATTTTCTTTAGCAACGCTTATAAGCGTTGGTAGATTTTCTTTACCAACGCTTATAATCGTTTTAAGATTTTTGTTTGCAACGCTTATACATGTTGCAATACATTTGTTTGTAACGCCTATACATGTTACAAAATTTTAATTCACAACAAATATAAATTTTAATAGTAACATAAATATGTATTAACAACTCGCATATTCTAACAATAATATTAAATTAATAATCAACATGATGATAATATAGACGATATTTAATATGAATCAAAAACTAATATTAAACTCAATGCATACTAATAGATAACATTCATAACATAACGACATAGAATATCAGTTAACAATAAACAAACACAATACATAATTAAGATGTCAAATTCAATAATACATAATTAGTTTGCTAAATTCAATACATAAATAAGATTCTACAAATAACGAATACGAAACTCTGGCCATATAACGAAGCCTCCATCTGAAAATTCACATAACTTGTACATTCCATTTTGAGGACCATCATAAATTGGTGCATCCGGTTCAAGAACTTCAAAAACCCAAATTACTTTCTCTATATTCGGTACCACTTTCCTAAAATGACAAACTGTTTGTGTTCCAAGATAACCTTTTGCTACCTCCTTCTCTAGATCATTTGACAATAGCATTACGTATTTCTTTTCCATTGTAGATGAATGAAGATCATTAAGTGACACATTTGGAGTAACGGTTACATTATTACTTATAGGAGAATCCCTTAAATTAGAAGCACCTTCTGTACGAGAAGTGGAAGGACTTGCAACAAGTTTTTCTTGCAAATTAGGTATAAATTTCATAAAAGTTGAAGTAATTGAATTGATGGCGTTATTAACTTGGGTAGCTACTTGCCTTTCTATCTCCAATTTCCAAATGGACAAATCCACGGCTTGTTTTTTTATCAGCTACAGCTTTTACAGCTCGAGCCACCTTTACTTGTTTTATAGAAGAAGTAGAACTAATTGCTCGACAATAATTTTTCTTCATGTCGGAACCAAAAACTTCTGCAATTGGATCATTATCAAGATCATCTACTGCGCCACTAGAACTACCATCCAATTTTCTCTTTTCTTTCGCTGCCTCTAGAAGTTCCTGCATTCATTGAATATCACATTAAATTGAAAATTTCAGTTTCTTGTTAAAAACAGAAAAACATCTCGTACAAAATACCGAATTCACAAAAGTCAAAACTCAGCAAATGCTGAGCCTTACGACTCGGCTCAGCATTAGGTAAGGCTCGGCTCAGCATTAGGTAATTTCTTACAAATTAGGTAAGGCTTGGCTCAGCAGTTGCTGAGCCAAAAGGCTCAGCATTTGCTGAGTCTTGGCTCAGCAAATGCTGGGCCAAAACTCAGCAAATGATGAGCCAAAACTCAGCAAATGCTGAGCCTTACGGCTCAGCTTTGCTGAGCCACAGCTGAGTAGCATTTGCTGAGCCTGTGGCTCAGCAGCATTTGCTGAGCCTCAGGCTCGGCATTTGCTGAGCCTCAGGCTCAGCATTCAGCAAATGCTGAGCCTCAGGCTCAGCAAATGCCGAGCCTCAGGCTCAGCAAATGCCGAGCCTCAGCAAATGCCGAGCCGTGGGCTCAGCATTTGCTAAGCCAAAACTCAGCAAATGCTGAGCCTGTGGCTCAGCAAAGCTGAGCGGTAAGGCTCAGTAGTTGCTGAGCCAAAACTCAGCAAATGCTGAGCCTCAGGCTTAGCAATGCTGAGCCTCAGGCTCAGCATTTGCTGAGCCGTAGGCTCAGCATTTTCTTTTAGAGCGATGATATATGGATAAAATAATCATTGCCTTGTGTTGCTTTTAGAGTCTGAAACTCATAGAAAGTTTTACACGGCCTAAAAGCAACACAATTTACAATATTAAGTAGATTTCAATATTAACGCAATATAAACATTGAAATACTAGAAGTCATATTTCACCATTTTGTATAGTGAGTATCAAGTATAGTCAATGTTTACCCACTACGTGTACAGTTGGGTGTCAAACAGAAAATTAATTTTGATTTTACTACAAAGCCTTAACTTTAAAAAATCAATACGTCAAAACAATTAAGCTGTCTAAAACGTAAGTTTATTTATAATGTTTACTTTCAAAAAACATACCAAAAGCATTTTCACTACCATGTACACAAACTGCACATATCAAAAGCAGGGAAATACAAGTGTTCTACACTAGTTTGGACTTGAAACGCTAACATGTCTTAGACGAAGGAGCTGCAGAATCTTCCGAGACTTCGGATCCATATTGAAAGTCTGCAACTGAATTTGAGACTTGAGTTATAAAATGGGCAGTGGGTTAAATATCAACAATCATTATCTTTTAATGACTGTTATACTGCACTATTACTATCAACAATCATTATCTTTTAAGATGGGCAGTGAGTTATAAATACCAATGTTTTTACAGTATTTTGTATTGCGGAAGTAATATAAAATGTACACATACTTATAATAAATAGAAGTTTACATTTCAGTCGAGCCTTGCGCGCACCTGCGTCTCCCCATGCCTCTCCTCTTCAACATACTAAAATCTTGCATTTCCAACATTAGGGCCTTGAATGAAATCCGAATAAAACGGCCAAATATATGATATTGAGGTGTCTGCACGAATTATATTTCTCAAGCCAATAAAAATAGAAGAGAAACTCTAAGCCTTAATTTGCACATGTTAGGATCTGCTAAATGTAGGGAGCATTTTAGGTTAATATCTTCTTCAACCAATAGATTTAAGTTGCACTAAAACCTATTATATCAGCTCGCATGAATATTTGCATGACCATAACAGTGCAAAGAATACACAACAAAAGTGGAAGGTTCTAGCAAGACTACAAAAGTAGCTTTAGTTGTTAATAGCGAATTAGTTGTTATATATAATTTGTTAGTGATGATTCTAATGGGATAGAGAAGTAAATACTTCAGTATTGTCATAAAAAAATTCCAACTTCAAGATCAAACGTAGGAACTGATGATACACAAAAACGTGGAATAATGGTGCTTCTTCTTTATTTATTTAAGCATAAATAAAAACTTGATTTTGGGATTCTAACGGCTAGTTAGGTCGGTTCTGAATTGTGAGTGACATTATGACTTCCAAATAAGAGCTGCTTTATAATATATATATATATATATATATATATATATATATAATTTTACTCTTTATGACATACAAGCACACTCTCAAGCATTGCTAGTATGAAACAGGCCATAGTCGCCTAAGGGCTACATGAGTGTAGTAGAACAGCCGAAAATCATTGCTATATAAGAATGTGGTACACTCCTCTCAGCAAGGCACAGAAGAGCATGTTATGAACCAAACATATTCAACAAGCACGGGGGTTTAATCTAGCTTAGCAAGGTTTGCTAACGTATGCATTAGGCAAGTATGTATATAAATATATTTTTCAAGCATCTTTCAGGTTCAACAAAATAATATAAGCACACAAGTGCATGACAGCAACATGATTGGCCTAAAATATCGTCTAATACATATAGTGCATGTCCAGGCGTGGGCCAAATAAGCTAGCAATGGACATACAACAGTGCAACCTATATATGTATGTTGTGGCCATTATACAAATATGAAACAGGGAGCAGTGCATCGAACATAACATGGCAGCATAAGTAAATCTTACTTTTAGTAGTTCAAGTGCGGGAAGCTGGGCTTCAAATGGAGGAGTACGTGGCTTTGCAGACTGAGAAATAATAGTATAAAGTACCATTTGTATTGAAGGTGATTACTTGGTCTTCGCTTTCTGTAGAAATAATAGTGATATCGTTCAGCAACTCAAAACAAAAAAACAAAGACAACAAAAATAGCCATAAAAAACTGAAATCACTCACCAGAATTATCTTCATCAAATGTGGCACAGAAGAAAAGTCAAGGAAACGTACTATTCTAACATGTACAATCTTCATATTATACCTAACATAATGCTATATGTTAAAAAAATTAAGTAACAAATACAAGGATATTCTTCTCTAGGCGGAGAAGCTCTAACCCACAAAAGCAAACAGTAGCATTTCTTGAGGAGTGGGATAACTCAAACTCTTTCTCAAACAATAGATCATACTGTATTTGGGCACATGTATCAACTGAAAGTGATCCTTCAACTGAAAGGATATTCTAAATGCATAACCTGCCCATAGAATCATTTTGAAATGTTACTTGAGATAGATGTATGTATTTTCCTTCATCTGGGTTGCATTTAACAGATGCACCAGGTTTGACTTCAATACCTTAATTTTTCAATACCGGCTGGTAACTGCCAAAAAGATTAATAAACAAGGACATTAAAAATAATACTTTGAGCTTCTAAAAAAGGAGATTTAACTAGCATTTTTATCCTAACAGAACAAATTAATGAGATACAGGTTCCAATTAATGTGTTTGTGCAAAGAATAGCAGATTTCATAGCCACTGCCTAATGGAAAACATATTATTTTGTGTTCCAAGTTCAGGAAAATAATGGAAGTTAAAAAAAAACAATCCATCCCCTCCACTAATCCACCATCGTACTAAGATCTTTAAGCATTTAACTTGCCCACCTCTGTATTTTGTAATTTATATTGATGACACAAAACTCAAAATGAGACCAGAAGGACCCTAAATCATTAACACATCACATTTGAGAGCTCTCCATGAAGCTAAAGTATCAATTCAGAAGCACAAAAATGTCAATATATCTGTTAGGCATGGAAAAAATACAACCGAATGAATGAAAGAAGAAGAAAATAGTACCCCAAAATTTCTTGGCCATTTGGATTCGTTAAATTTCTGTGAAGCTTTGAAAATCGCTTGGCAAGACTGGGGTTTTGAGGAGGTGAAGATCCTCTTATGTTCGCCTTCAGACAGCCTCCCGTACCAAATTCAATAACTAAAAATATTTTGGCCCGATTAACTACTAAGCCTCAAGCAACCTCCTTTCTGCAAATCACTCCCAATAACCTAAACAAGCTAAGCCTCAAGCACCAAAATCAAAATCGGAAAAGCGACTGCGCCCTAAAGCCAAAACAGTCGGAAATAGAAAATAGGAGAACAGTTAATAAAAAGATTCATTTGCGAGAATAGGAAAATAGTGGAAAACCCAAAAACTTGCGGAAATCACCTGAAGCCAACGTCGAACTAGAGGAGAGCAAGGCGAAGTCGATTCTTCAAATTTGCGAGATCTTCAAATTAGTTGCGTTGTTGCTCTTTTCTATTTCCAAAGAAGAAGTCGCCCTTTTCTATTTCCAAATAAGCGGCCTTGCAAGTGAAAAGCGTTTAGAAAGGGGATGTGAGAGGAGTTAGGGTTTACGAACTGAAAATAAGTGGGTGTTTACGTTTTTGCCCCCGCGAACCAAGCTTACCAACCCATATAAGCGTTGCCAATAAAAAAATTATAATTATGTATTTTTGGTGACACTTTTTTAATATAGCAACGCTTATTATTGTTATTACCCGGCAACATAAATAAGTGTTGGCGATTGTGAAAAAAAAGGGTTGCCAAATGACCATTATGGTGTAGTGTTTACGCTTTACACTAATCATTAATTAGTTCTTTGTATGATTATAGTCATCAAATTTCTCCATATTGTTTTCAAATTATACATGGTAAAAAGTTTAAACATTGGATAAAATACATGTGCAATTGATTAAATAAAGATTTGAACAGTAAATCATGATTCTAATGTATTGTCACTTGCGATCTATAGATTTGAATTGTTTAGCCCAATATTAAATTTAATTGCCTTCCTAACAAGATGAAAGTATGCACTTGTACAGGGTTTCTTTAGATAAAATCCAAGTGATTATGGATTTATCTTCAAAATTTTGAACATGAAAAATTTGACACATGCATCTTGTATATGAAACCGAAACAGGGCAACAAAGACCAAAATATTCAGATGCAAACAATAGATACAGACATAGGAGTTTAGATTTTTGGTAAACTGCGTAATATGCAAACAAAATATTTAGATTTGTTATATATAGCAGGGTGAAATCAAGGTAGTATAAAATATATTTATATATTAGGAACATTCCTATGCATGATTAGTGGCATGAACAAATCAGAATAGGTCATGTAATAAACAGAATAGACAGTGAACATAATAGGAAATAAAACACAAGAAAATCGTACAAGCCAAGATTTCACAAGCCAATTGCAAAAACAATTGACCGGTATGAAGGCAGCAAAAACAAAATCCAAAGTGGCAAGCAATCAAAATATTAAATGTTATATTTAGTTAGATTACAAAAGCTAATAAACTTGAATCAATAAATAATCGTGAGCAAATACTCACTGTAAATCAACGAAGCGATGATGCAAGGGTGGATTGTTTGGAGTTGAAGCAAAGGAAGGGGCTCGAGAGCGATTCGGGCGAAGGCTGCTTGATGTAGCGATGGGCCTGACAACGCGAGGCACAAATTTGAGGTGGAAGGAGGAAGCGATGAATGGTGAAGGGTAGATCACTGGATAAGGGAACAACGATCAATTTGGTGGTGGCCATTGTTTTTTTTAAGAAGTTACAAGAATGAAATAAGGAAGGGAAGGAGAGTCATAATGGAGAGAGGAGCTAAAAAAGGTGATTGTTTGATTCAATAAATAAGCATAAGGAGAAGATGAGAAAACACTAGTTACATTTCTTTTATTTATTATTATTATAATTATTCTTTTTTCATTAATTGCCTTGGTTTCAAAAGGAAAGTGAATGAGTGGGAATAAATTTTGAATGTACAAAAATAAAGAGGTTGAGAATACATAGATATTGGAATAGAGAGGGAAATATATTAACACTATTGACAGAACAAATTTCCTTATATTACTATGGAAATTCCTCCATCGCCATATTTAATTAGATGCATTTCAATACAATTAAATTTAATTTTACATTTTAAATGTTAATTCCTGTTAACTATGTTATTTAAGCTGTGCATCAATAAAATCGTGGAAAGTTTTCATTGTTATCAACGATTAATTTAATTTTCTTAAATTAAAGTAAATACAAGCATACCAAATTCAACTCAAAATTAAATTTTTAAGGAATGAAAGTACATAAATGGAATAAGATACATGAAAATAGAATGAAGGGAAAAGAATTGAAAGTTCCATTAAGGAAACATTAAAGAGGGAAAGCTTTGAAAATAAAATGCTTGATTTTTTTATATAAATGACAAAAATTATGTAACATGGATGCATGCCTTAGAATATAAGGAAGCGAAGACGCAGGTTATAAAATCTTACATATTTTACCTAGAAATGATAAAACACATGCATGAAAATAAATGGGAATGAAAGAATGTCGCATGGTATTTGAAAAGTTTTTTTTAATATAGACAACATGATATTGAAGAGAAGGGAAACATATATACATGAAGATGGTTCGTTTTTGGAAAAAAGTAGTGATGGGAAAGAAAACAGGAAAGGAGAAATAAGATTTAAATTTAAGAAATAAAAATACGTAAATAAAATAGGATGTGTAAAAATGGAATTAAGTGAAAGAAATTAATAAACAAGGGAATAAATAAATATATAAAGGAATGAAACGAATATGTAATTAACATTGCAAATTAAATTAATTAATGAAGGTTTAATTGGACATGTAATCCACGTTCTAAATTCCTAAAATTTACATTTTGAACAAACAGGGAAAGAATTAAAGGCAATAGACAAAGATATATATATTTATTTATGTATTAGAATTTATTTCCTCTAAAATGTACACATTATTTTCAATCGATCTTTCACCATAAATTAATAAATTTCATTAATAACACATTTTATTTTTTAACCACTTTAAATTCAATGATAAAATTTAATTCAATAACTTAAATGCTGAAGATTTATGGGATGTTACAAGGTAAGTGCAAGATAGCTTCATCCGGATGTTTTCTGACTTAACTCCCTCAACTTGTTTTTTCAAGGATGTGCGCTCTTGACTGCGAGAATCGAGCTCGGTATAGTAGCGCCACTGCAATTCTTAATGTTGTTACTTGTAATTCTCAGCATCACACTGCACAAGAGCAAGCTTGGCCTGTGTGTCCTCGAGCTCTTTCTCCACGGTATCTTTGGCCTTCAAGTTATATCAGCCATCTGCTACATGTTATCTACATCCGCCAGTAGATCGTAGATGATCTTGGAAAGGTTTAGGGAAAACTTACACGTTTCCTTGTATTATTTATCCACAAAGTCAATTTTAGCTTTGACTTCTGGTGCCCAATCCGAAGGTACTGGCTCAAGGTCCATACCAAAGTGCATGTTCCTAAAATGATGATCTAGAAATTGCTTCCTTAAAATATTTAGCTTGGCCTCATTCTTGGAATCAAGTATTACGGGGCTCGTTGTGGTGATGTCAATGTTCCGGCGTTTGGCGCGTATAATCATCGCACTACTTTTACTCTTCTCCTTGCCCAGATCGTCTGCCTTGTCTTTAGGATCAGAGTGTTTCTTTGATGACTTCTCTTAGGAGTGAGAGTCTTTTGGGGGAATTGGAGCTTTACGAGGGTATTTATCTCCCTCAGGCTGCCTGTGATAACCCTTGCACGTCTCTGAATCTAAGTGGGCTGGAGAGAGAAAGCAGGCTGATCAATGGTACTGAGACTGATAAGGCCTCCTATTGTCTCTCCCGCGGCTTTACCATCGATTGTGTTCAGTATCAGAGTCGTACTTGGGAATGCTTGCACGAACGTCTCTTATCTGTGGCAAGTCATTCCTCCTGCAAGTCAATAGAAATTGATATTAGAGCCAAGAAGTAATGTAACACACGAAAGTTGTAACGTGCAGTGTTAGTGTGGTGTGTGTCTTAAGTGATTCCCCCGACGGACCGGAGCCCGGAGTAAGGCTTGTTGGTGTAGTATTCACGGCTTTCACAGGAGTAACCTCCTACTCTGAGGTAGGGAAGAAGGAGTCTGTGCCAATATCTATAGAAGTGTATATTGTGTCGGGCGAAGGAAGTTTTGCCAGGCCTCCGAATATGGGGTCCTCTAGCTAGGAATCAAGGACAGAGGGCTTAGACAGAGACAGTGTTTTGGGAGAAGGCTGGCTCTCGGAAATAAAGGCATCTTTTGGATCAACATCCCGGGTTTCCTCCCCAATTGGCCTATTTAGAATTTCTTCATCTTGGATGTGCATTGGGGAATGACTCCTTAAAAGAGTAGTTGGACCTTGCTCAGGAATTGTCTCTTTATCTCCTGATTGTGGTACTTCCACGGAACCCAAGAGTCTTTGGGCCTTAGAGCTCTCTCCCCTATCGATTGAAGTTATGACTTGCCCCTCGACTGGGGGCACACTGCCGGTCTTGAGGGGCACGAGAGGAGCTTGAGCCAAGGGCACATATGTGTAAGCGTGGCATCCATGACCAATGCTCCGGTTTAAATCAAGTAGACGATGCTTATGCTGAACTTCAACCACCAAGCATTTTTTGACATTTAAGAAATCTGGGTTGCTATTCAATAGATGGCTCAAACGTTCTAAGTATATTTGGCCTTGCTCCTTTTTGGGATTTGGAACTGCAAATAGAAAAGGAAGGTCAATGCATTTACTAGTATAGTTGAAGCGGAAACAATTGATATACACGTAAATGTGTATATTTTATCCGCATATTTATCTTTTTTATCATTTAAATAATTGATACTGTGCATTTATAGTTGTGTTTACAGATTATTTTTGATGAATGGATTAACGCACTTAATTATTGAAAAGCTTGAAGAATTTGTGCAAGAAGATTGTTGAATTTTAGAGTTGGATTAAAGCTTGAAGACCTGAAGAAAAGTTGCTATTCAATCGCCTTCTGCTACATATTTTAAAGACAAGATTCAATGCTTTTCCATAATGATCACTTGGAGTTGTTATTCATTCTCAAGGCAATTGGAGTTGAACCCCGCAACCTATTTTCCATGACATCTGCATGCATTGACATTGGTCTAGTTGCTAATTGGGCTAAGTTATTTGTCCCATATCATGTAATTTGCAAGGCTTCTCATTCATGCACTGCACGCGTTCACACTGAACTATTTGATTTATGTGCTGTTTTGGAAAAGGGGTTTTGTCCCATATTGTGGAATTTGCCATGTAGTCTTTGTCATATCAGCTATAAATACATTGTATCTCATTCATTGAAAAATACACTTAGTTTTATTCTGTAATTCTCTTCTTGGAACAAAACTCTTCTTCTCTCTTTTTCTCAGTTGTTATTTTATTTTATTTATGTTCATGTTATTTAGTTTCTGTTTCTCTTCTTCTTTAGCTATGTCTAGCTAATCCCTTTTTATTAGGGGGTGATGACGCTAATAGATATGATTCAACATGAATCACATAGCCAAAAGATGAGGACTTTATACATGTAGATCTGGATCCGAGTCAAGGGTTTGATCTAAACCTTCATATTATGTGTCGTTTAAGAGCTATGCTCCTTCACAGGGTATATTCGTGTTCGATCTAACAATTATCAGATTTAGATCTAATTTTAGGGTTTTAGAAATTAATTAGTGAATCTGTCCTGATATCCTATGGTTGTTTAAGAACTCAGCTCCTGCATAGGCTATGCTTGTCGTTATTTACTTATTTGTTTCTAAGAACCTAATTATCGTTGATTCATGTGTGTGACGGAAACATGAATTAGATCTATATTTATTTTTGGCTATTGATGAGTGTGAATCCAATCTATGTCATTATCCCCTAATTGCTTTCTTTAATTATATAAAACTCTCTGTTTATTTGATTTCTATTATTTTCTGTGTTTTCAAACAATCAAAATCTTGGAATAACTTGATTGGATTTATTAATTAAAATATTTTTGGTCCCAGAGTTCGACACCCTCCACAATAATCCTTGTTGTTTAGGAAAGCCGAACGGATTTTACAATTGTTTAGTTTGTTCGCAAACAAATTTTGGCGCCGTTGCCGGGGACAAAAAATAATTTTTTAGTAAATCCTTCGAATTAGGTTTTTTATCTTTATTTTTCCTTTATAAAAAAAATATTTTTTTTATTTTTATTGATTTTCTTTTATATATAGAAAAAAAATCTTGCTTAGACGATTTGGTATTAAATTATTGGTACCACAATCTCTATAACAAGAGGAAAAAAATTGCAATTTTCTATTTGATTTGTTTCCCATTACATTCTCTTTCCTCTTTTCAACAGTTCTAAAAAAACAATTTATTGCTTTCTTCTTTTTTGTTTCTTTCCTCTTTTGTGTTTCTTCAGCCATAATCAGTTGCCAAATTTTCCAATTTCTTTCCAGTTGTTTTTCTTTGATTTCTTTCCTTTTTACCCTCTTTCCAAATATTTCACAATTTCTTTCCTTTTACAACAATTTAAAAAAAATCTTTGCAAATTTTTCTACAATGATTTTCTCTTTCCCTCTTCTCTAATTTCTTTCCGCTTTTCTGCAAATTTCTTTCCAAAATTTCTCTTCTCTGCGGCCTTCTCAGTATAAGTCCAACACTCTCCAAACTTCTTCACTACATATTCCCAATTCCATCTACTGGCAAATCGCCTTGCTTCCATTAAAAAATCCCCAACAAACCCTCAATCCTTCATCAACTCTGTCCATCGGCCTCCTTTCAAACGTCCTTCAACTCACTTCAACAAACCAGCCTTTGCCTCAATCCCCAAAATGCCACCCAAAACCCTATCCAAACCGCAACACCTCATCAACTATTAACCACGTCACGACCAAACCCCCAAACTGCTACATCCACCGATCGACAGAAAACTCACCTGAACGCAACCACTGAAATTCCCTTCAAACTGCTACACCACCCCTTCACACAACCGAACACCACAGTCCCCTAAAAATCCAATCACATCTTCACCTCCTGCATCCGATCCACCCAGCACTTCCTGTATTGCCAGACTTCACCTCCACCCTCTTTCACACCTGACCGCACAAAAGCCTTCATCAACATCATCAGAAATCCCACGCCACAAGCCCCTCTCCAATCAAGACCTGTACCCAATTCGCGAAATCAATACAAACCGATTCGAAAATCAACTGTCACCAATTCTAGAATCCGGACCCATAACCAAAATTCGAATCGAAACAAATATCCAATTCGAAGACCAGGAACCCGAATTAGAGTCCAAATTGATTTTGAATCAAAAGAAAAAAAAGGGCGAAGAGTTGCTGTTGATTTGTTTCTGCATTTCTATATTTTTGGGGGAAATCTATCAGGTTTTCTTTTGGTAGGAGATAGTAAAGATTGGTGGATTTATATTATGATATGAGTGCTGAGTTTGGGTCAGTTTTTTGAGTTATGTCCAGTCAGACGTCGAGCCTAGTTGCTTGAGTTAGGTCAGTTTTTGCTCTTTAGTTTTTTTTACTGCTTTTCTTCTAAAAAAACAATTTTTTTAGTGTTATTATTTGAAAAAAAATCATATTTCCTTTTGTTCAATTTGGCTTAGTTTAGTTTGATTTTTATTTGTTTTCATCTTTTTCATTCATTTTCTTTTTAATTTCATTTTTGCTTCATTTTGATTTTCTCTTCAAGGAAAAAAACAAGCTCAAAAAAAAAGGTGAAATTTTTCGAAAGCAGGTACAGTGGAAATTAGAAAACAACATAAAGTGGCGTACGATTCAGAGTTCGAACAGTTGCACACCAAGTGGGGTGTGAACGCGCTAGCGCTTCTCAATTGCACTGGACGGACTGCCGATCTAGGTGAGATTTTTCTAAACTCTACAGAGACTGCTGCTGCAAATAAACAAAAAATATATAGACATTGCTTGTAAAAATCTTCTGCAGGGGCAGCGGCTTGCTTGTAAAATCTTTTAATTTCTGTGATTATTATTTCTGCATCTGTATTCATTCTGTTAAGGGCAATACCCCAATTCACGTAAGGTGAGGGATTTCATCACCCTTTCCTTAGCCTACAATTGCATTTCTTCGTAGAATCTGACTAATAATAACGGTTAGACATTGGACTTAAGGGAGTCGCGGGCTCATCTAGGGCTTGATTGTATTTTGATAGTTGATTTATTTGGAATGAATTATTTCTTGGTGTCTAGACTACGCAGAGAAATAACTGTCTATAAATATTATGGTGATTTGTAAATATTATATCAGTTGTTACACTGAAGGTACTTAAACCTTCGGCTGCATTGCTAGGGTGATTCCTGGTGAACCGATAACTCCTGTCCGTTAACTGGCTGAGAAATCTTTTGATCTAAGTAATCAAACGTGTCACTATAAAATTTTGGGTTAGGAGCCATTAAGGACAGGAAATTTCATTGTAGTAAATTTCTATGTGTGATTGTTTTATGAAAAAAAAAGAAAAAAATTCAAAATTCCTCAAAAACAAATAAAAATTTGAAAAACAAAAACAAATAAAAAAAATTAAAGTTTTTTTTCCTTTAAACCTCGCTAGTCTGTAGGTCGTACTTTTACAAAAAAATCCCATTTTCAAAACTTTTTTTCCCTTCTCACCTTTTTCCGAACTTCTCCACTGTCTAAATTTCCTTGACGAACTCTCTTCTTTTTCTTTCTGGTGCATGCAAACTTGGACCCGTAACCAAGAATCTCATCGTTTGGTTAGAATCAGACCACCTTCTCTTTCCTCAAAAACCAATTTTACTGAATAACCCTTAGAAATGGCTAACGAGCCTGCACCTCGTACCCTGATGGACGGAATTCTTCCCGATAGAGTTTCTGCCCCTTCTTGCATTTAGTTACCCAATCCTGTGGGTAATCACTTTGAAATCCGATCGAGTTAGATAAACATCCTTCCCCAATTCGGAAATTTTTCTCATGATGAACAATATAGTTTCTTAACGAAATTTGAATATGCTTGTGCAACCTTTAAATTACAACAGTTATGTCAGGATGGTATTAAACTTCGTTTGATTCCATTCGCATTAACTGACTCCGCAGAAAAATGGTTTCACAACTTGCCCCCAAATTCGATTAAAAAATTGGATGAATTAACAGCAGTTTTCCTAAAAAAGTTCTAACCCCCTACAAAAAACAGCTAGAGTCAGAAACGAAATCACCAATTTCCACCAAAAAGGGGGTGAATCTTTTTGGCTATACTTCGAAAGATTTAAAGAACTGCTGTTAAGTTGTCCCCATCATGGTTATGAAACATGGTCGTTATGTCAAACTGTATATGATAGACTTGATAATAGTTCTAGGCAAATGTTAGAGTCCATGTGTCAGGGCAACTTTCTAAAATTGGCTGACGTAGAAGCTTGGGAATTTCTGGACGAGTTACTGGAAAAATCGAAACAATGGGAACGAACCAATGAAAAATCTCTCTATTCGCGATCCAGTAGTAATTCTGTTGAATCCACTTCTTCTTCTTCTACTAATACTCTTGTTGATGCTATACTGAACGTTGTTAGAACAACACTCAGTCTAATAACATTTCCCACGCCATGTGCCACATATGTCTTAACTCTGATCATACGGCTGATGACTGTCCCTAGTCCCTTGAGCAAGTGAATGCTTCCAACAGACCAAACAACCACCCAAATCTTTCTTATGGTCCGAATAACCCTGTAATGAACAGACCTTCGAATTGAGCATTTGCAAACAATGCTGTGAACCCTCCTCTTAGGCAAAATCAGTACACTTCGAACTAGGCGCCTTTTCACAATCAAACGGTTGCATCCCAATATGAAAAACGCCTTTCTACGATTGAGGGGAATTTATCTGAGGTGAGCAACCTATTAGCGCAAATGACTAAGCAAAGTGTTGAAAATCAAAACAAGTTAGACAACTCCCTGCAATCATATATGCAAAACACGAATCAACAAATGAGTGAACTTCAAAAACAAATGTCTCAACTTAACGCTAGATTAAGTGAAAGGGAAAATGGTACATTTCCAAGTCAACCCATCCAAAATCCTAGAGGACAAAGTTCAAATCCCAACCAAACTCACATCATTCAGGATTCAGTTAGTCAATTGAATGCTGTCCGACTCTTAGATCCGGCAAAAAGATTGACAACCATGTGGGCAACCCAAATGATTTACCAGACGACCTTCCAAACCCTACCAAAAATTAGACCAACTCGGATCAGAACATTGAGCCAATTTCTGACAAGGACCATCCTCAAACTCAAGTGTCTCAACCTACTGAGTTGTCTGCTCCATTTCCTCATAGACTCTGACCTAGGAAAAAGATGGACCTAATAGAAAAGATCCTAGAAATATTTGAGCAAGTTAAAGTGAACATTCCTCTTTTAGATATTATACAACAAGTTCCACAGTACGCAAAATTTCTAAAAGATTTGTGCACTCAAAAATGTCATACACATGTACCTAAGAAAGTGTTTCTGGCGGCAACTCTAAGCGAGGTCTTGTCCCAATCAATGCCAGCGAAATACAAAGATCCTGACTGCCCCATAATATCATGTACTATTGGGGACAAGAAAATCGATAGATGCCTTCTAGACTTAGGTGCTAGTGTTAACTTGCTTCCATATTCCGTTTATCGCCAATTAGGGCTAGGAGAACTGAAACCCACCAAGGTTACCCTTCAGCTTGCTAACCGTTTAATTAAGAAACCTGTAGGCGAAATCGAGGATGTACTGATCAAAATAGGCAAATTCATCTTTCCAGTTGATTTCATTGTCCTAGAAACTCAACAGGTATGCAATCCTACAAACCAGATCCCTTTGATTCTAGGACGACCCTTCTTAGCAACCTCTAATGCGCTTATAAACTGTAGAAATGGGCCTATGAAACTTTCTTTCGGTAACATGACTGTCGAGTTAAACATCTTTAGAACCGAAAACTCTCCTAACTCTTATGTAGACTAGTTTTCTGAAATTCATGTTGTCCACGATAATGAATCTGAGCTAGACCATCTGAATAACGAAGTTGAATCAAATTACGAAACTTTTTTTCAAGATATTCCCGAAAATGTCTCAGATTCGATTCCTGTCGAGCCACTCACAATTGAGTCTATCCCTCAACCAATTTCTTCGGTTGAGTCGTCCCCAAAATCTGACCTCATCGTGCTGCCCAGTCATCACTACAAGAAAACCGACCTCTAATAGCATTCATATACAGCGTTGCCGCAAATCGTCATTCCAGCATCGAGCCAGGTTGGGATATTGAACGCTATATGGTAGACAGAATTTTTTTCAATGCTGTACAGAAAAAAAGGAGGAAAATAATAATTTAATATGGAAAACAATACATTCTATTAGCAAATTCCGCTTTTTATATCTTCCTCCTTCCCCTATTTTCACTTCGTCACTTCCTGTGAAGCCAGTCAAACCAATTGCGTCATCAACATTCACGCAGCCACTCACAAACCGTCCTTGTTGTCGATCCCAATCCTATGCTAAAGTCGATCCCAATACTTTGCTTGCATCGATCAATCCAATTGCTCGTGTTTTCGATATTCGCAGAGCGACTCATGGAAACCCTAACTATCGTCGGTCCCAATCCTATGCTAACGTAGATCCCAATTCTTAAATGAGGAGTAATAATTTAAACTTTGTAGAACCCTAGATCTGCTCCTTTCTAATTCGTACTGCCGTGAGAGGTACTGCAGTATTAATATCATTTTTCACTACTTTTGATTCATCATCTATTTATTAATTTCTTGTTTCACCTGTTTACAGATGACTACACTACCTAGTCATGCTACTGTGACACCTATATCCTTAAGTTTCAAGCTAATCGAATAGTCAAGATTTTAAGGTAATTGATTTAAACTCATTTTGTTTGTTTGTGTAGAAAATAAAAGCAGTAGAAATATAATTTACAAGACTAAAGGACACTTTGAGCTTAAGTTTTGAAGGCAAACTAGGTACCAACTCCTTTTCATATATTTAATATGCATGTATTAGTTTTGCATGTGGTAGGCCATTTGATTTGCTATAATTGAGCTTGATAAAGCTCTTAGAGATATTCATAGATAGTATATTTACATAGTATATATGAAATAGAAATAACATTAACATAAAATCAATAAAATAAAATTTAAATGGCAAATAGAAATGTAATAGGTGAGTATTTAATATGGTAATGACAGTTTCATGTTAATATGGTAATGATAGTTTCATGTTTTCGGCTTCCTTTCTTTTGCACGAATAACATATAGTAAGTATAGTATATGTAAATATATTATTACTTGCGATATATTCATTATAATTTATACCATGGCTCAATATAGTAAGTATAGTATCCCTTATGACTTAAATATTTTCTTTTTCCATTATTGATCCATAACTTGTGGTACTCATTGTTTTACTTGGCAACGGTGCAAGTATAGAATTCTATGAATGAATTCGACAAACTTATTGTAAAATTGAGTGATGTACTTGTGAAAATCGCTTCTTTTATCTAAAACCAATTATACTATCAACCATGTTATATAGTTTTGTATAGATTTTTCCTTACAAAGATATGAATTTTTTTGCCTATCAAATGAGTAGAATAGCTCTGGTATAATATTAATTGTAATATTGGAAACAATTCATTCAACATTTTATTATATCTGGTTGCATCATAGATCAAAACTATGCTAATATGAGCTATTATCATTATAAAGTGAATATTGACCTTAAAAGATAGTGGAGGCAAAAGGTAAATAAGGAATGATGAAAGTTTTGATTTATTCAATATTTATTGTTTGACAACTAAATTTTGTTTAGTTATTAATATTTCAAATTTTACTAGATAAAATTCATGTATTTTATTTAGTTGAAAATTGGGATAAGGAAAAACATGTGAAGAGCGATTCTAGTTCATGTGGAAGGTCATTAATTCATGTGATGAACTGTCTATTTTTCCAATAGTGCTAAAATAAATTGTTGATTAGTTGGAGGGGATGTCCTTTTATGATGGCAGCCTGGTTGCCAAACTGGGAATAAATACTGAGGCAGTAGGTAGGTTGAACAAGGGATGAGCTTAAGATATTAATGTGATATTTGAAGCTAGGATAAGATGTATTTGTAATTTGGATGAACATCTTACTAGCTGTGAATTTTTTATGTATAAAAGATGATGCTAGTGCGATTATTCTACAAGGCGAAAACATGGATATGTTATATGGCATGAATTGAATTATGTATAAATGTCTGCATGTTCATAATTCAATTCATGTCCAGATGCAGACATTTAGATAAAATCTATTAGATTAAATTATTATGGACTTTCTTATATCCTTTGAAAATTTATGTTTAGTATGATGTTAGTTATGCTGTATATGTGACTTTGACTACATCTTTGTTCACTTAGTAGTTACAGTAATAAGGAGTTGAAATTGATAATTTTAGCTTGAAGAAAAAAATTATTAACCAATGAAACTAAAAAATATTGCAATATTTTTTCTATCACTATTTCTTTGGATAACAGGAAATCTGGTGGCGAGCCACTTGCTAGACATTGGCAAACTGAGATAGCAAAGTAGGTTCGAATTCTTATTTGAATCTTTTTTTTTTTCTTCCCAGTTTGGATTTGGTTATATGACATTTACTTTGAAGTAATTTGCAAATTTGGATCGGATAGTTGTAATTTGACAAACCTTCATTTTTTTTCCTTTCTTTTTGATAAATCAAACAACAGTCAATTTTATTTGTTTGATGAATACTGGTTTAATTAATTGTAGAAAAACGAAATCCATTTTATTCTATTTATTCGTTTATGGCATAGTAATTTGTTTGCAATGCTTTTCACTTACATGTGGATTTGCGACATGGTAATTAGGTCCAATTTTGGTTTCAAATGGTGTTCTCGTGCATTTCAGTTTTTGTCTTAAAGTAAATATATTCCTTACCACTCTCCTAGGGCTCGATATGGTTGATTTTGGCATACATACATACATATACATATACATACATACATACATACATGCATACATACATACATATATATATATATATATATATATATATATCCTTTGCATATTGTATGAATTATTTTCTCGAAGTACATCAATCTACAAATACAAGGACCATTGATATAACAGGGAAATAAGTTTTAAGATATTTATACCATGAACATACATAGTTAATAAATGAAGAGGCCAGGAAACCAGTTTATGACTTTTATGTCAAATTTCATTTTAATTTTTTATGCAATTGTGGATTTGACTACTTACTTAAAGCATTTAAAGAAGTTCAATGCATTTTCTTCTTATCGTTCATGATTTTCCCTTAATTTTAAGTTCAGTATATCTTTCTAAAGTCGATATGGTTATCCTTTACCTGATACATTTTTGTTCATACTTTGTGGAAATGTTAGTTTAATATTTTCTACAACTACTCTACCTCACCGGTGGTTGAACAATTTGGTAATAGAATTGTACATGATTTAATTTGTGTGGTGCAATTTTTCTGGTACATGTTTCAATTAAAGCACCAATAATCTACTGTAAACATACTGTAAAGGAGTCTGGAACAATCAGCTATAAACAACAATCCACTTACGAAGATAAAATCAAATAAGGATCCATAATTAGTTTTCAGTTTTAAATAATGGCAGGTACCCGCGATAATTAACACAAGTTAATGACTAGTAAAAATGTAAGTTTATTCAAATGGGTTAGATACTGTACTAACGTATAAATGTAGTAATAAGTGCAAAGGCTAGTGCAAAGTGCTGTGTTTCACTAGTAGGAGTAGAAATATAAGTTTATTCAAAGGGATCAAAAATAAAAATGTAGATGTATATTAATGCAGTATAATCCTTAGAAATTGAAAATATTTATAATGTCAAATACTATGCACATGGACTTTTGCCAAATAATCATCATTATATATAAGTTTTTTGACATATATTTTGTAGGACTACCTAGAAAGTTTGTGAAATGAACAAAATGATATTATTTATACTGAATTTAGTTCAGTTTTTTAACTATCTATGTATGAAAACAACTTATGACTAACATCAAAGTGTTATTTTGTATCATTTTCTTAATACGTTAATGTATTCTTGTTGCATGGGGTAACGCATTTATTGACTGCATTTATATTAAAATCTCAGCTTAGGTTCCATCGTATTGGATCATTTTCTCAATACGTTAAAATGTTAGTTCACTTCACTCTGTGCATTTATGGAACAATAAGATTAAATTCTTTAATTGTGTTTGCATATTGTATGGCTTTCATGGCTGTTTAATGTGAATTTAATAAAAACATCTATATGCTATCCCTTGATGATCTAGTTGGTTCATCTTCTTATTGATATATGATCTGGTTAGTACATGATTACATAGTATTTAAACATGACCATTTTGACAACTATTTTGGAGAAGCATGTAAAAACAAATTTTATGTGTTTTGTAACACCAAATGGTTACATCCTATATTACTATATTCAGGAAACTGATATGGTAAAGTAGAACTTTGTGTTATCAATTGTATGATCCAGTGTTATTGCATGCATGAAGAATTGGCTGGTGACAGGAACTAAAAAGTTCTACAATTTTCACTCCAATTGCAATTGTAACAACAAATTAGATGATAACTAAAGAGAAGTTCCACAGTAATTCTAACTTTCACATTGACATTTTATCTCTATTTACATGGTTTCATTATTGGACCTCAAAAGCTGTCCAAATTTTCTTTTAATATTGCAACCTTTGATCATTTAAAACATCAAATAAATTCTATGATCAAATATATTTTTTAACTCACATGCTTGGTTCTTTTTATTCACACACCTTATTTGGCTCAATGGTATAATGAATATTTCCATCAATGTATCACGTATCAAATATTCTTCTCTTCTCTCAATAGTTATATTATTGTTTTTTTATTAGGCCCAAGGCATTTGGAATAAGGTGTCCCCATTTTGTCTTCGTTGCATGCTCTGGGTATGAAATTCATTGTTGCTGAAAAAACAGGTTTGTAATCTGTGATATTTTTATTTCGACTATTTCTGGAACAAACTATTTTTTGATTAGTTTTTCAATAAAATTAGTTATTACCAATTAACTTGATCCAGGTTGACTGTCCAGTTACAATTTCATCATCAGCCGGCAATTTTCTGCAGTAATTTTTTATGACTTGAATATTAGATTATTATACCCTCCCAGTTTGATTCACATTATTTTAAAGACCACCTCTTATCCTAAGATTTTAGAAATGCATAAAGGATAATGGACTATGTATGTGTTATAATAGGATTATGAAATTATTAAACTAAGACTGACAGTTTTCGAAACTGAGTTTGCATCTTAGTTTTGCATACTGAGTCAACTTAGTTTCTAAAAACTGATTTTGCAACTCAGTTTTCAACTGAGTTTGCAAAACTGAGTTGCCCACTCGGTTTCGGAAACTGTTTTCAACTGAGTTGCAACGCAGTCTAAACTCAGTTCTCAACTTGCAAACTCAATTTTCAAAACTGAGTTTGCAACACAGTGTTGCAAACTGGAATACATGCCTATGAATTTATTACGTTATGATTCTTATTTGAAACTTATGTGGCGTGCAGACTTATCTGAAATCAGAATAAATTATTTAAACAATATGCGGTATGGATATACTAGCTGCAATGAAGTATAGATACTAAAAAATATATAATTTTGTTTGTAATGAGTTCACTTCTATGATTAATATAAAGATTACATCTTCTTCGAAGACATATACTAAATATATGTATGTATGAGTGGAACCTCAAATTAAAGATAATGAAAAGCATGATTAGGGGGTTTAGATAATGAAAAATGTGCAACAGTGTACCATGAATGTGAAAGATATAATTCACTATAATTAAATGGACATCAGCAGTTCGCTTTTGACTGTACTGTAGTTCGAACAAAAGTTGAACCATCAAACAGTTCTAAGAATTACTTGCATGTTATGTTTCCAAAAGTAGCTTGTCTGGTTACGCACTAAATCTCAATCATCGGCCTCATATGCTAGCATAACAAAAATCCAACAACAAGCGTACACTGTTTCAGAAATGAGAGTAGGTTCACAATTAAATTTACGTAAAGAAGGAAAAAAAACCATAGCTATTAGTTACTGCAAAGCAGCAAGTAGAAATTTTGTAAGGGATTTAGTCTAACATGATGAATTTTATTATGCGACAGTAAAAGAAAAAACAGTGCATTTTTTTATTTCATATATTGATTTGAACAGTCTTCATCACTTCCATGAGGCTCCTTTTGATTTTCAACATGCTCCGTTGTCTTGAGAAATCAAAGCACTGGCAGGTCTTATACTGTACTGTTTATATGTCATCATAAAATCTGTAATTTGCATATGCACACTTGTGTTTGTTTAATTCTGAACCTAGGTTTATTTCATGCTCCCTTTAGATTTGTTGGTCAATGTATGGTGTTTTCCTGGTTGATTTGTGGTGTTTTCCATTATGATTATTTAGTGTGAATGTCTTAAATTATCATTTAGATTTGAGGTGTTTTCTAGTTGATTATGATTATTCCTTGAATGATCTATATTGGACTACAAGAATGATTTTAGTATGAACAAGCAGCAGTTCATTTAAATAAATTACACTGGTTAATATTACCAACTAGTTAATTTATTTTTTGTTTTGTAATTGTAGAATCCGGAAACCATTTCCCAGCAAAGAGGGGAAGACTTGCATATGATTTGGAGAGGAAAGAGAACTAAAACTGGTTCGCCCTACCATCTAAAGTGAGTTTGAATTATAGGCTAATGCTGCTGACGAATCTGAAATTGTAAAATGTTTGCTTGCCTAATCAATTGCAGACGTAATATATTACCTATACTGAACACCAAAATTAATTTTGTGTCTTGATTACTAGTAGTCTAACATTTGTCTACCCACATGCTAAATAAGTGTTTTGTCTACACACATGCTAAATTAGTATTTGACACATACAGTAATGAATCTGGTTATGTACAGGGTATCAAATTGGGATTGTATGGCCAATATGCATAATAGACATGATAATCTCAACATATTATTGAAAAAATGAGGGAAAGAAGTTTTTATCTATATCATTTGCAAAACTGATTCACAACTTCCTCTTTAAAAATAATAGTAATCAGTTTGTACTTGTTTATAGTTTAATTAATGCAGTTGCATCCAAAAGAAAGTACTTTAAATATTGATAATTGTTTGACTGGTGGAATTCATAGTCCTTAAGCACCAATTTTGATGAGTATTGTTGTTTCTTGTACCAAAAAACCTGTCAAAAAAATCAGTTTTGCTAGTAATATTGATAATTGATTCCCAAAGGATTAATCTTTCAAATGTATCTTACATTTGGCATTAAATCCTTTAAGCCAACACAAAGAACTAGACTAATGAATCATATAATTGTTCCTACTATATATATATATATATATATATATATATATATATATATATATATATATAACTCACTCGCAACTATATGCAGAATGCAGGGACATTGTATTTTTTATATCCAATCTGCTAGTAAAAAGCAATTTACTAAAAAAAAGACGAAATAAACAAATCAATATGTACAGGAGTGAGGATA
Organism: Allium sativum; assembly: GCA_030737875.1. Classification (NCBI taxonomy): domain Eukaryota; kingdom Viridiplantae; phylum Streptophyta; class Magnoliopsida; order Asparagales; family Amaryllidaceae; genus Allium; species Allium sativum. Next base: position 1,052,925,192 of record CM060913.1, read on the forward strand.
TTTGATTGAACAAGAAGATCATTGTCCAGCCAGAGAGAAGCAGCAAATCACATATAGGTTACTCTTTAAGTTATCTCACTTCAGTGCTTTACATTTTGAATGACATTGTGTTATCTGGGGGGAATCGGTATATTACTTAAGTAATGTTTCTCAGAAATTAGCATGTGCAGCAGAACCTAAAGTCCCTAAATTTAGAATCAGTGCACTTACTAGTAAGCCTAAAATCACATTGTTATTTACATAAGAATTTTTATTCTATTTAAAAAAATGGCATAATCACATTCCACATTCATACCCTTTGTGGAGGTAAGCACCCATAGACTTCCTATTATCTCCATTTGTATGCATGCAACACTGCTGATTAGTTTAATGAGGATACATAACGATATTTCTTTAAATTTGATAATTGCGCAGTATGTACACATCCAGGCCTCCTTTTGTTTTTCTTCAACATTCTTACTAACCTTAGCCGCAATCTCTAACCGTGCGACACTGTTAAGATTTTAGGAGCCTCTTTTGAAGTGCACATATTTTCCAAACGACTGGTCTGGTCCCAAGGCAAGGCGAGCAAGACAGTGATGTAAGGCAAGTGATATAACAGGGACAACTATTGGTGGTGATGATAGTTTCGTATATTATGAAGGTAATTTTGTTTTTGTTTTTTTTGATATATTGATAATTTTAATTGAGTATTTGGTTTGGTGGTTGTTGTATTGTTTGTTCAATAAGACAATATTAGTTCAAGTATCTACAAATTGTCTTTTTTTTCATTGATCAGATCTGGAGCAGCTAGGGCGCGAGTACTTTGTTGGGACAAAAGACAATCCCAACATAATACAATGCAATAAGGCAGAATTTCATAATCATTTTCCATGGGCTATTGTCCTTAACATGTGTGTATATTGATAATAGTTTTCCAGATTCAACATGCATAAACAGCGACTTCACCTTTCTATATTTATCCTTTTTGAGTATTCTTCTTCTATATTGACAAGTTAGTCTATTTCATTTGATGCTATCACACCATCTTCTTTGTCTTTTTTCTCTCCTTCGTCTTCTATTCCAGTAATGCCATCATATTCTTCTCTATCTTCTTCTACTTGTACACGAACATGCTTTTCTTGTCCTTCAAATTCAAATATATCATTGGTTCTATCCGAAAGCTCTGATGCTTAATTTTTTAACCACAACATCTTCTTCTTTGCTGAGTTTTGCACCATGCCAGGATGAGCCACCATCAGTGCATTACATGCCACACCTTCCACAACAACAACCACCACCATCACCATTCTATGACTCTAGCAATCTAATAACCTTCTCAGTTTACGGCCCACAGTCCGATTTGCTGCATATCCTTATAACAGTGGCTCCCCTTCACACTATAGTAAGCAGTAGTTGCAATTGAAGAATAAGATTGAAGAGAATAAGAAAATATTGAGGAAGCTGAAGATTTTATTGATAAATATTATTTTTTAAACAAAGAGTTATGTAAGAATGGTATGCTTATATAGAGAAGCATTGTAACGGCTCTATTGTCTTTATTACATACTAAATATGATAAAACATGTTCACACACTAACGACTCTATTGTAACGGCTCTATTGTCTTCATTATGCCCCCTCAGTTCGAACTAGGGTTTCCTTTTTCATTTCCGCCTCGACCAACTACCTTCAGCTCCTCTCTCAATCTCACAAAATTCTTGGTTGATAATGCTTTTGTAAGAACGTCAGCTCGCTGGTAGTAAGCAGGAATATGACAGATGACAAGCTTTCCATTCTGCGTTCTTTCTCTGACGAAATGAAGATCGATTTCAAAATGCTTTGTCCTTGAATGTTGAATTGGATTGAGGGAAAGAGAAACCGTACTCTTGTTGTCGCACCAGATGACAGATTTTTGTGTTAGACTCAGCCCTAATTCTTCCAACATCGTTTCAATCCAAGATACTTCTGCAGTTGCACTTGCGAGAGCTCTATATTCGGCTTCTGTACTGGACCTGGATGTAGTCTGCTGCTTCTTAGTGCACCAGGAAATTATGTTGTCTCCAAGGTAAACGCAGTATCCTGATACAGATCGTCTATCATCAACATCATTTGCCCAATCAGCATCACTAAAGCATTGTAAGGAAAAATGTTTCACTGATTTTAAAATTATTCCTAAATTCTTTGTGCCTTGCAAATATCTTAGAACCCTTTTTAAAGCAATCCAATGTCCCGATAATGGATTTTGCATAAACTGGCTAAGCTTGTTAACACTATAACAAATATCTGGGCGAGTGATTGTTGCATATTGAAGTGCTCCTATTAAACTTCTGTACTGTTTTGCATTTGTGATGGCCTCCCCTTTATGTTTAGATAAGCGTAGATTACTTATCATTGGTGTTGGTAGATGTTTGGCATATTGCATATTGGCCCTGTGCAAAAGTTCAGAAATATAATTTTCTTGGGATAAAATCAATTTTCCTTCACTGTGTTTGGTAATTTGAATCCCAAGAAAATATTTTAACTCTCCTAAATCTTTAATAGAAAATTGTTCATCCAATACTTTTATGACTTTGCTTATCTCTTGATCATTATCTCCTGTGATTAACATATCATCCACATATACTAAAATAAAGATAGTTCCTTGCCTACTCCTTTTCATGTATAATGAGTTGTCAGACTTGACTTGAATAAAACCTAAATTTAATAATGTCATCTTGAGTTTCTCATACCAAGCCCTTGAAGCTTGCTTGAGTCCATAGATTGCTTTATAAAGCCTGCAAACCCTTTTATCATCAGAATTGTATCCTTCAGGTTGTTGCATGTAGACTTATTTAGTTAATTCTCCATTCAGAAAAGCATTGTTCACATCAAGTTGTTTTATATTCCACCCCTTACTTAAGGCAACAGTTAAAATTATCCTAATAGTAGTGGGTTTTATAACTGGAGAAAAAGTTTCATTGAAATCAAAACCAAATTGTTGTGCATAACCTTTAGCTACTAGTCTGGCTTTGTATTTGTCAATAGATCCATCGGCCTTTCTTTTTATCTTATATACCCATCTACAACCAATTACATTCTTGTGTGCTGGTGGTACAACAAGTTCCCAAGTTTTGTTTTTTATAAGAGCTTCATATTCTGTATCCATGGCCTTTTTCCAATTTCTTGACTTTAGTGCTTGAGTGAAATTAAGTGGTTCAGTTTCAGTGATGGCCACATTGTAGACTTTTGGTTTAAAAATACCGCTTTTTGATCTAGTAGTCATGTGATGTCTGCTTTGATGTTGTTGTGCCTGTTGTGATTGCTGTTCCTTTTGTGATATCCTTGTACTACTGTTGCTTTGTCTGCTACCGTCATCATCAGTGTTGTGCATGTTATTATCATCTTGACTTATTTCTGTGTCATCTGAATTTCTTTCTTCTGATCCACTGATGTGTATACTTGTTTCTCTTATATCCTCAGCTTGTGTGCATGAATGTTCATTGTCTGTAATTGTTTCAAGAGTAACTGGTCTAAACTCCACAGTCTTGATAGATTCCACTCTATTGTCTTCTTTCGAAATATGTCTATCTGCATAAGGAAATTTACTTTCATCAAATATCACATGTCTTGAGACATAAATTCTACCATTCTTGTCAAGACATTTATAACCTTTTTTTTTTTAGCATAGCCTATAAATGTGCATGGACTTGATCTCATACTCAATTTATGTTTATTATAATCTCTCAGACATGGAAAACACATACAACCATATATTTTTAGAAACTTATAGTCTGGTGTAACATTGTATATCATCTCATGTGGAGTTTTATTATCTAGGATCTTAGTGGGTAACATGTTAATAAGAAAAACTGAAGTAAAAAAGGCTTCATTCCAATACTTCATGGGTAATGAGCTTTGTGATAACAATGTTAAACCAGTTTCTACAATGTGTCTGTGTTTTCTTTCAACCAGGCCATTCTGCTCAGATGTGTGAGGACATGTTAATCTGTGTTTAATTCCTCTTTTAGCAAAATAATCAGCCAAAGGTTTGAATTCTGCCCCACCATCTGTTTGCAAAATTTTGACATCACAATTAAGTTGCTTTTCAACATGAGTTATAAATTGTATAACTGTGCTAGAAGTTTCAGATTTATTTTTTAGCATATATATCCAAGTATATCTCGAATAGGCATCTACAAAAGAAAGATAATACCTGTGCCCCTGATATGAATTTAGAGGTGCTGGCCCCCATAAATCTGCAGCCACAAGCTCCAATGGCTTGTTATACCTGGTTTCAGAATTACTAAAAGGAAGCTTGTGGCTCTTGCCAAGCTGACAATGTGTACATGTGTGTTTAACAGATGCATTTTTAAAAGCAATATTATTAATAGATAAAAAAGTTCTGACAGTTTCAAAATTTGGATGACCAAGTTTCATATGCCATAAAGTAATATTATCTAAAACATTATTTCTATTACAATGCTCATTACTATTGCAATCATTATTACTACAAGCATCCACGTTGTTGCACCAGAGTTCACCACTTGAATTTCCAGTCTTCAAGTTGTTAAATCTATAAAGTCCATTATGTAGACTACCTTGTAGTAATATTTCATGACTTAGAATATCTTTGACTAAGCAAAATTTTGGATGAAACTCAAAATATACACAATTATCACGGGCAAATTTTGATACACTTAAAAGATTTTTATTTATGGTAGGAACCCTTAGCATGTTATTTAGTTGAAGTTGTCTTTTACCAAAAATAGTTCCTTTGCCAGTATGTGTTATATTTGCAGTATCACCATTGCCCATATATAAATATTTCATACCTGAGTAATCTTTGCTACCAATGTTTAAATTCTGAAGATTATTTGTAATATGATGGGTTGCACCTGAGTCTGGATACCATTCCTCAAAGTTACCTTCATTACCCTTATCAGCATTATTACTGCTTTGACTGCTTTGAGAACTATTATCTGGATTGTACCTGAAGTAACATTTATTTGCCATATGACCAAATTTTTGACAAATTTGACATTTTACACGATTGTTATTATTCCATCGGCTTCTTCCACGGCCTCTCAGAGACTGGAAACCTCCTCTTTGTGCTTGAAAACCTCCTCTTTGTGATTGGAAACCTCCTTGAAAACCTCCTCTTTGTGATTGAAAACCTCTTGAATACTGACTTTCTTGTCTGTTTGAATCATTGTTGTAGTTGTTTCTTTGTTGATTACTTTTAGCTGCTGCATAGTTGACAGAAAAATCACCTTGTATAGTTTTTCTTTGTTCAATCCTTCCTTCATGAGCAAGTAGAGCGGATCGAACAAACTGCAAGTCAGGTAATGTTTGCTGAGTAGCAATAACAGTTATTAATGAATCATATTCTTCATCAAGTCCACCAGTGATAATCAATATTTGTTCACTATCACTTATCTTATGCCCAACAGCATTTAATCTATCACAAGTATTTTTAATTTTTGCTAAATATTCTTTCATACTCATGCCTTCTTTTCTGGAGTTTTGTAAATCCCTTCTATACTGCATTATCCTAGCTGCAGACTGAGAACTAAAAATTTGCTCAATAGATGACCAAATTTCATGAGAATTGTTACATCCTACTATCTGTGATAACAAATTTGAACTTATAGAAGACATAAGCCATGAAGATAATAGATTATCCTGCTTTTTATATATAACATAAGCTGGATTTGAAATAGTGCTACCATCTTGACCCAAAGTCATGAGTGGTGGTATAGTTATGGTTCCATTGATGTATTCCAACAGTTCATAACCTTTTAAGGCAACTTCCACTTGATATTTCCATAATATATAATTGTCTTCATCAAGAGATGTGGTAATAATTTGACTTTTGGGTTTTATCAGGTTATGGCTGTTAGGTGGTGGATCAGTGCTAGTGTTGACCATTGATGTAGACATGGCTTCATTACTGTTCGCCATAATTAATCAGAAAAAAAATGGCGAGGCAGAAGTAGGAAAATGCAGGCAATGTAATCTTAGATAGAAAGAAATCGAAAAACAATAAGAAGGTATATTTTGTATGCCTGACATGCAATATCAAATTTTGTAGCCGTCTTTGTGCTTGGAAAATCAAGAATGATTTTTTTTTTTTTTTTTTTTTTTTTTTTTTTGCCGCTACAAAAATACTTATGATTTAGGAGAGGTAGAATAAACTAGCAACCAGTTGATCTAGGCGTGGCTAGTTTACAAACCGATGATCCAAAACAATCAAGAATTGGATGTCCTTTTGCTAAAATCTACAATTATGAGAAGAAGGAAAAAAAAAACTGAGGAGAAAGAATAAAATAAAACAACTCTTGGTTGATAGAAAGCCTTTCGGCAATTTGCTCTGATACCAAATTGAAGAATAAGATTGAAGAGAATAAGAAAATATTGAGGAAGCTGAAGATTTTATTGATAAATATTATTTTTTATACAAAGAGTAACGTAAGAATGGTATGCTTATATAGAGAAGCATTGTAACGGCTCTATTGTCTTTATTACATACTAAATATGATAAAACATGTTCACACACTAACGGCTCTATTGTAACGGCTCTATTGTCTTCATTAGTTGCCATTCACAAACTCTGCTCCATTGCCTAGGACTAGCAGCAGCAACACTGCTGGTGGTAACTACTCTAGACTGTCGACTACTAAAATATTACCATATGTGCAGGATCAATTGGATCGTGCTCCATTTCCAGATTAAAGTTCCAGTAGATAATGTTGTGGAGAAAATGGCGGCAATGGGGTTCTCAGGGAAGCAGGTGAGAGCGGCAATTACGAAACTGACTGTGAATGGACAGTTGATTGATTTGAATGTGGTGCTTGCCATTACGATGAATGTTTAATATTAGAATTATTTACATATTTGTTTATGATGATTTTTTTTGGTTTCCCAGGCAAACATGGCCATGAATGTGAAAAATCATGCAATCATTATGCCTAATGCAACTTTGGAGGAAAATTGAATATTGCTGGCTGCTGCTGGTTCAGGTGATGTGAGATTTTTTATTTTTATTTTTTACAATGTATGATTTGAACATAAAAAGGAGCAGTTTAGCTTTTGTGTTAAAACACATCAATGCAAATTTGGAGAGAGGAGGTTTTTAGGCCAGTACTTTGTGTTAAAACATTTAAAACCAAGGATGAAGCTGTAGAGCTGCAAATGATAACCAGTAAGCTTATTACCCTTTATTATAAGTTATTGTAATTTTAATGGTGTAAACTCCTTAATATTTAAATTTTTTGTCTTGATATGGCTTGGATGGTGCTGTGATATCAAATGATAAGGAGCGATATAAGCATATAACCGAGGTTTGTAATTACCTTTTAATGAAAAAGGGCATTACTGCATTAATCGGTAAATAATACGTTAGCAGTAACTTCATTTTATGACAAAATTATGTTTTATTTACTTGATGAATTTTTTTGTCTTGTAACACCGAATTGAATACGGGATGATTATGCTGTGAGATGCTTTCATAATTATGAATTAACAAGTTTAAGTGATTTTAATTTCAACTTAAAGTGGTAATTATGTTGGTGCTGCTGCCTGCTGCTTACAAAAATCACACTCTAATGATTTGTTAAAATGCCAAATCCAATTTATACCTAATTAGTATGAAAATAGGGAAGAATCTATTTCAAAAAGTGAAGGTAAAGTGTAATACTAAAGTGTAGAGAAAGTAAAGTACACAGAAATGTACGTGGTTCATATTTCAAAAATCCTATGTTCATGTGATAAATCTTTCCGACATTTATCAGTGATTCCCTAATTTGGCATTAGTCCCCCACCATTAGATTTTCCATGTGCCACTAATCATGCAGGTCGATGATTTGTGCATAAAATGATAGTATGGATGGTCGTAAGGACAAATTCATTAGGTTGGAACATTTGGCTAAAGGTGGGAATTTTTAATTTGAAGTTCGACAGAAAATTTGAGCTGTGACATTTATTTTATGTCCTAGTCATTTTTTTCTTCTCTTTTAGGTTCCTTTTACTTTGATAATATATGATATAACAATTACTAACACCTTCTCCTTTAGTTTGACATTAGCAGGACCACAATTGTTGATGTCTAGAAGAAAATATCAAAAGCAAAGCAAGATTAAATCTACCATTTGTCCAATTTGTAAGTAACATGCTGATGCGAAATTGTACATACTAACATGGAAAAGTTAGTTAAACAATGTATGAAATATTAAGTTTGAGCATGTGAAGAGTTGTTGGAATGATGTGTACATAATACTATGTTTTGGTATATGAAAAGTTATTTGAATGATATGTATGAAATGTTGTGTTATAATTTATTGTTTGGAAAAATATGTTGTGTGTGCATATATATATATATATATATATATATATATATATATATATATATATTGGTGACCCAATTGGTGACACAATGAATTCTCACCATTGGATTGCCCCCTGAATTCCACCTTCCCATGTAAAGACAAAAAGATCCAATGGTGCAGATCTTTTGTGTCACCATTTGTGTCATCAAATTGTGTCAAAATAGACGCTCCCATATATATATAGTGTATGTATATGAAAAATGCTGAAACGATCATAAATAAATTATGTAAATTAATATTAAAGACAATAGTGTTTTATAAACGCTATTGAATATAAAACGCTATAGAAACACACATTAGGAGCGCTACAGTATAACTAAATAAACGCTATATGAACATAGATAAAATGCTATAGTATGTATTTGATGGTATATTCTATAGCGTTTTACTGCTGGATAGCAAAGATAAAACGCTATAGAAAGTAAGTATCTAATGGTATATTATATAGCGTTTTTTGCTGGATAGCAAACATTAAACGCTATAAAAAATTCATTTTTCATAACATTTTTGTTTATGCTATTTAATGTTGAAGGTCTAACATAGCATGTTGTTACATGGCGTTCTTTGAAACGCTATGTTAGGATACAATAGCGTTTTTTAAACGCTATGAATAGCAGATATTGTTGTAGTGCATCTTAAGTACGCTTACTTAGGAGACAATGAAAATTTTCTTGTCATTATCGCTTCTAACCTTACTTTAGAGCAGGAGAAATTGCTCCTTCCCATCCTTAAGAAAAATAAGGAGGCAATTGGTTGGTCCATGGCTGATATTAAGGGGATTAGTCCTTCAATAGTCCAACATCGAATACACTTTATAGATGATGCCAAACCCACTCATGATCCCCAGCGTCAACTAAACCCTATCATGAAAGAAGCAGTTCGTGCTTAAATCCTCAAATGTCTTGACAATGGAATCATCTACCCAATTTCCGATAGTCAATGGGTTAGTCCGATTCATGTCGTACCTAAGAAATCAGGGATTACCGTGATCCAAAATGAAGCTAACGAGCTTATCCCAACCTGCACCCAGACCGGTTGGCGTGTCTGCATTGACTATAGGAAACTTAACGCTGCAACACGTAAGGATCATTTCCGTCTACCATTTATCGATCAAATGTTAGAACGACTAGCTGGTCACGAGTACTATTGTTTCCTTGACGGGTACTCGGGCTATAATCAAATCCCTAACACCCTTAAGGACCAAGAGAAAACCACTTTCACTTGTCCATTTGGTACATTTGCATACCGTCGTATGCCTTTTGGTCTCTGTAATGCACCTGCAACCTTTTAGAGGTGCATGATTAGCATTTTTTCTGATATGATCGAGAGATTTTTGGAAGTGTTCATGGATGATTTTTCCATCTTCGAGGATTCTTACACTGAGTGTTTACATCACCTGGATCTTGTTCTTAACCGTTGCAAAGATAAACACTTAATGCTAAATTGGGAAAAGTGTCACTTCATGGTCAAACATGGCATTGTTTTAGGATATGTCATCTCTAATAAAGGAATTGAAGTAGACAAAGCCAAAATTGAGGTTATCTCGAATCTTCCCATTCCCAAATCCGTGAAGGACATTCGATCCTTTTTAGGTCATGCTGGCTTCTATCGTCGCTTTATAAAGGATTTTAGCAAAATCACTTGACCTTTGACTAGTCTTCTTGGTAAGGATGTTCCTTTCGACTTCAATTCTGATTGCATTTCATCTTTTGAGCATATTAAAAACGAACTTGTCTCCACCCCGATCATCTGCTCTCCTAATTGGAAACTGCCTTTTGAAATCATGTGTGACGCCTCGAATTTTGTTTTTGGTGCTTTCTTAGGACAACGTATCGATAAGATTCTTCATGTCATTTACTACGCGAGTAAGACTCTGAACGACGCTCAAATCAATTATACGACCACTCAAAAGGAACTCTTGGCGGTCGTTTTCGCTTTAGAAAAATTCAGACCATATCTAGTTGGCTCACACATCACCGTTCATACTGATCATTCCGCACTTAGGTACCTTTTTCTAAAAAGGATGTTAAGGCTCGTCTCATTCGTTGGATCCTTCTACTTCAATAATTTGACCTTACCATTAAGGACAAAAAGGGATCTGATAATGTTATTGCAGACCACTTGTCTCGTCTTCTAAATTCCCCTTCTTCTTCTCTTCCAATCAATGAGAATTTTCCTGATGAACAGCTATTTTCTTTATCCATTGATCCTTGGTTTACTGACATTGTCAACTACTTAGTCACCAAGCAGCCCCTTCTTTTTGGTCTAAGCAGGATAAACACAAACTCTTTTCCCAAGTTAAACATTTTTTCTGGGACGACCCCTATTTTTTCAAGTATTGTCCTGATCAAATCATTCGAAGGTGTGATCCCGACACTGAAACTCACAATGTCCTCTCTTTCTGTCATGACCAAGCCTATGGTGGCCACTTTGGTCCCAAAAAGACAGCCGAAAAGGTTCTCCAATCGGGTTTCTACTGGCCCAACCTTTTCAAAGACGCCTACGAATTTTGCAAAACTTGTGATCGATGTCAATTCTTAGGGAAAATTTCTAAACGGAATATGATGCCCCTAAACTCCATTCAAGAAGTCGAAGTTTTTGACGTTTGGGGTATAGACTTCATGGGACCCTTCCCTAATTCTTTTGGGAACCTTTACATTCTCTTAGCTGTAGATTATGTTTCTAAATGGGTTGAAGCCGTTCCATGCAAAACAAACGATAACAAGGTTGGTGTGCGCTTCTTAAAAGAAAATATCTTCTCTAGGTTTGGCACAACTCACACAATAATCAATGATACACTTCTGTAATCGTTCTTTTGAAGCCCTCATGAGAAAGTATTCGATAACCCACAAGTTATCCACTTCGTACCATCCTCAAACTTGTGGGCAGGTTGAAGAATCGAATAGGCAGATTAAGAAAATCCTTGAGAAAACTGTGAATCGAAATAGTAAAGATTGGTCCCACAGGTTAACCGATGCTCTTTGGGCTTACCGCACCGCTTTCAAAACAAACTTAGGTATGTCCCGTTATCGGTTGATTTTTGGTAAGCCGTGTCACATGCCAGTTGAACTCGAATATAGGGCGCTATGGGCAATAAAAACTTTAAATCTTGACTTAGAGTAAGCAGGTGAACATAGGAAGCTTCAACTTAATGAACTTGATGAAATTCGAAATGATGCCTATGAAAATGAATGAATTTACAAGGACAAAACGAAAGTTTTTCATGATAAATCAATCTTACGTAAAACTTTTACGCCAGGTCAAAAAGTTCTGTTGTATGACTCAAAACTGCATTTATTTCCGGGTAAGTTGAAATCTAGATGGACAGGACCTTACACTATACGAACTGTTTTCCCGCATGGTGCAGTAGAAATTGAGAGTCCAACCGAAGGATCATCCTATAAGGTCAATGGGCAACGCCTTAAACCTTACTTGGAACCAATACCCAACCAAGAGGAAGAGCTCATGGTCCTCCATGAGCCACATTACATTCGGTAAGACGCACTAACCCTCTTTTGTACATATGTAAATATTCTCTTATTTGTTTTTCCCTTTCACTAAGATATGTCTGATTAACGACTGTGAGGACAAAGTCACACTCAAGTATGGGGGAGGGGGGAATTTACATTACATCAGCAATCAAATTTTATGAACTAGGTCATTCATTAAACAAGGATTAACTTAAATTCATAAATAGTACCTTGGTTCTTGTTTGATAAGTTGAATTGTTGGGTGATGGGAATGAACATTATTTATTCATTGAGTCGTAATGTGTCTTTTTAAGATGTTAGCTTGAGATTGTGCAAACGCTAGTCATGTTCTGGAGTAAGCATGTCAACCCTTGTTATACATGTTAGAATGTGCAAGTAAAAATGATCAAAATTTTTTTTTCAAAAAATGAATGATTTTGCACCTACATTTGTTGGATTTTCTGAGTTCGTTTTCATGCATAATATTTTCTTTTCCACTCAAATTTTCAAAATCATAAGTTCTAAAATCCACTTGGCCCAATTAAGGAGAAATGACTCATTGTAGCGTTCTTCTTCGATACCCAACATTATTCAAACCCAAGTTTTAGTCGAATTACATCCATGTTTCGATAAGTTTTTCTTATATTGGTATACTAAAGAACCTTGTACTGATTTATTTTCAAAGGTTCAGAAACGTCACTTTTTATACCAATATTACACTACCCACTCTGTACTTGTTTTAAGGTAGGATAACCATATACCACATCTTATTTTATATGTGTTATTTATCTTACGAAACTTTACTTATCATTCCTTTCAGCTTTTTGTATATCATCAATCCAGACTTGTGTGTTGAATTAGGGTTATAGAAGTAGAGTAACTAGGGCACAAAACTTTCCTTTCATGAAGTGTTGGTTTAATAGAGGAGGAATCAAATGAAATAATGTACGGTATCATTCCATTCCATCTCCATTCATCATTAATCATGCAAAAGAAAAATAAGAAAGAAAAAAAGGAAAAGAAAAAAAAAATAAAAAGAAAAAAAATGAAATAAAGAGAGAGTCTCTCAGAATAAAATAGTCATTCATCATTCTTGACTATAAAGCATTCAGTTCCATTCCATCCACATCCATTATACCATACCTGGAAGTGAGGATCGTAGTAGAGGAGATGAAAGAAAATAAAAATGTTCATATGTGCCTTAGTATTACTTTATCTTTTGTAATTTGAAGTTCAACTAATACACTTGCCCTCATATCTAGAATATTTTTGGAACTTACAAAATTTTCCTTCATCTATGCATAACTCACATCTAATACAGTACAGTTACACTAGTGCAAAATTATTCAAAAAAAAAGAAGAAGAAGAAGAAGAAGAAGAATAAATGATTAGGTGCACATTATCGATGTGTAGAACTTCGGTTGACGCCACACTCTTAACCTTCAAGACAATTACAGTGTTATCAAGGAATTACGATTTAGCTTGAAATTTTTTATTCATTTTTGCACTAATTATGGGATGGACAATTTGGGACTAAACCATTATTATTGAAGTTAGGTGAAATTCTTGGAATGTGAAAGACCTTAAATATATTGTTTGATTAATCCACGTACTTAAGACGCTTTGGATTTTAGGGGTAGTATCCGCTGAAAACCCTCACGAGACAACATTCGTCCTACTGGGGACACCCAGAGGTTTAACGGCTTGTTGCATACGCTAAATGCAATCTGTTTCCTACGAAAGTGTGACATATCTTAGTTTAGTTTATTCAAGCATGAATAAAAGGATAAGTGTGGGGGTATTTGATATACACGTAAATGTATATATTTTATCCGCACATTTATCTTATTTTATCTTTTAAATAATCGATACAGTGCATTTATAGTTGTGTTTACAGATTATTTTTGATGAATGGATTAACGCACTTAATTGTTGAAAAGCTTGAAGAATTTGTGCAAGAAGATTGTTGAATTTTAGAGCTGGATTAAAGCGTGAAGACCAGAAGAAAAGTTGCTATTCAATCGCCTTCTGCTGCATATTTTAAAGACAAGATTCAATGCTTTTCCATAATGATCACTTGGAGTTGTTATTCATTCTCAAGGAAATTGGATTTGAAGCCCGCAACCTATTTTCCATGACATCTGCATGCATTCACATTGGTTTAGTTGCTAACTGGGCTAAGTTATTTGTCCCATATCATGTAATTTGCAAGGCTTCTCATTCATGCGCTACACGCGTTCACACTGAGCTATTTGATTTATGTGCTATTTTGGAAAAGGGGTTTTGTCCCACATTGTGGAATTTGCCAAGTAGTCTTTGTCATATCAACTATAAATACATTGTATCTCATTCATTGAAAAACACACTTAGTTTTATTCTGTAATTCTCTTGTTGGAATAAAACTCTTCTTCTCTGTTTTTCTCAGTTGTTATTTTATTTTATTTATGTTCATGTTATTTAGTTTCTGTTTCTCTTCTTCTTTACACTAAAACAAAAACACCATATTACAACTTTAATTTTACAACTGGGGGAAAAGCACAGTTGTAGTAAATGTTTTTTTGCAACAGTCAATTCCCTAAAGTTGTACTAAACATATTTTTACAACTTTTCATTTTGTTAGTTGTAATAGATGCCTATTACTAACTTCATGTTTATAATATCTATATTTAATAACTAATTATATTAATATTTAATAATAATTAATAATAAACTTAGGAAAAAATAATATTTATTAATTATTATTAAATAATTAATATTTAATAAGTAGTAATTTATTTTGAATAGTTAAAGCTTTTAATAATTATTCATCGATTATAACTAAGTAGAAATAAGTAAAAGTTAAATAATAACTATTATTAATAAGTAATATTTGATTTGGTGGTAACTATTTCAACAATTTTAATAAATATAATTTTGGCAACCTATTTGTTCAACAGTTAACAATCGCTTGTTTGTGCTTTTGATAGATTTATTTTAATTTAAATAAGTAATTAATAATAGTAACTAATAATTAAAAAAAATTGTTTGAAAATAAATAATAACTAAATAGATAGATGTATAAATGAATATTGTTTTTATAAAACCATTAATATCAACAACGGTTTAGTTCCACATAAACCTGCTTTCATTCTGTACCGAAATTTTCGTTCCCCACTCCCCCCGCTTTTAGTATGGACTGAAATTTTCATCTTTCCTCCATTTAATGAAACTCAAATTTAACTCCAGTGAAACCAAAAAACTCACGAGACCCAACTAAAAAGAAAAAAGAAACTTATGATCTTGAATCGCTACCTCATAAAAACCCTATCTCTAATGATCTCGAACTACCACATCGCCTTCATCCTTTCGTTGTTGCTTCGCCTTGGTCCTTAAGCCGCCTTGCTTGCTTGCCTCCGTTCAATCGTAGGTGCCTCAATCCTCGATCCGTGCTGCATGATTTGAACACAAAGACGAACCGATTGACAAGGCCAGTAAAGGACATGGAGAATTTAAGAGCAAAGCGTATGGATTTCAGTGGAATTACAGTGGATGCAGGGAAAACTGTTGAGCTCAAAGTAGGCGGTGCTGCACAGGTATGTAGAGCTGTTGTTTCACTTCTATTATAACGAAACTGTGTTTATTTGGCCATGCTATTCACAGCATGACTTTGTATTGATCTAGGTATAACTGCAGTTGGATGTTGAAGTTGAATTTAGATTCCATGGAAGCTTCTTCATGATGTGGATATTCGATATGTGATGGCTAACAGTAAGCGGGTTTCTAAGGTTGATTTCTAGTTCCCTTGATTCAGATTTGCCACTATTTCATAGCGTTTGGGTGATTTTGATTTTCTAACTTCCAATGGTTGTTACTAAGGTGTAAGTTACCATGATATGTACTTGAATATCTGAAAAACATAACCATTTAGCATATTTTAAGTACAGACAGGGCTTAGATAATTACGTTTTATGAATTATAAAGAACAGATACTTGTGTTCTAAAGTTAGAATGACTGAGCCAAATGAAGTTACTTAAGTTGGTGATGATATAAAATACATATGGTTCTTTGTATAAGTTCAGTATCTCGTTTTGATAATTTTTTGATGCAAGATTGTAAATTTGAAATTTTATGACACTTCAGTATTCAACTTATGAAAATTTTTGGTTAGCACAGCAAAGTTGAGCTTCAATTTAATACTATGTTACTTCCTGAGTCTTTCGTTATAGTTACAACCATAATTGTCTAATTGATTTTTCTTGACTTTAGACACTGTTATTAAGACTGGACTCGAAAGAATGGATTTTGGTTTGTGAGGCACTGAATAATGTACGCCAATTTTCCTTGTACCACAAGGAAAAATTACTTGGGATAATGTTAGTTCTTAGTCAATACATTCTTTTGGCGAGGTACTTATGTATTTTAGCTTACCCTCGGTACATTTTCATACATCTTGCAGTGAACAAGTGATTTCGCTGATAGTAAAATCCCTAAAGAATCCAAGCAGTGCTGTTTGCAAAACTGCAACCATGACATGTGCTGACATCTTTAAAATATATAAAGATTCTGTAATTGATTTATTGGATACAATGGTAACACAAACTTTAAATTTACTGGTGCTTTTTATCCCTTCATTATGTACTGCGCACTTTAGCAATGTTTGGTTTCAACTATTTCTAGGCTCTGACTATTCTTATCTAACTAGTAGTACTGAATGATATAATTTTGCAGAATGTTATAAATGCACAGATAAGATGATATTAAAAATGGTAAAAGGTAAAACTAAATTATTAATATCAAATTATAATTGAGGGTGTAAATGGTAGACAATAGTTGGATTGAGGTTTATCTCCAGTTGCCCTCACCTGTGTTAATACAAGTCCTCTGTCACATGGTAAGATCGTTGCTGGCGTTTAAGCATGGTTAGATCATGAATCAAAAATCTGCCAAGCAAAATTATATTGTAAAGGTGGCATTACGACATGTGCAAAGATACCCGGAAATGTTTGTTGAACATTCATTGAACCCAAGCCATATCATCCATAGTTCTGTTCAATGCGTGTGAAATTTTTATTTGATTAATTTAAATAGGAAATTCATTGGTGAATCTATGAAGTTATATACTATGATCTTAGGGTAGATGTTGTTGGTCAATTGAATGGATAGGTTAATTTTGATTGTTAATAGAATGTTTAACCGCTCGATTAACTGTTAGTCATTTAGTAGTCTTAGGTGTATTATCGGCAATTATTGATTGAAGCTAATCATTGTCTTTAATAGGTTGTTCCTTTAAATTGTACAGGTTAATCATTTATATATATATATATATATATATATATATATAGCATGGCTCACCCTTGTTTTCTTATTGTAGGCTTAAACGGTTATGTATGCATATTACTTAGTTCACTTCTTCATATTTAGTAAATCATTCAATTTCAGCTGCTTTTAACGTGAAATACTAAAAGTATTACTATCGTAATCAGATGAATATATTCAGGAAAATTCGGGGAAAACTAAAATGATTTCTTTGTTGGTCTTATATAATGTCAAATGATATCATTTTCATTTAATCATAAAGCGCTACGTGCAGTCAATCTATTACTATATCATTATATATTTTATGCGCTCACTACGGTAGAAATTGTCATTTATAGCGGTACATAGCCGCTATTAATTAGTATTATAGCGGTTCGATAAACGTTTTATATCGACATATTATAAAAAAAACCACCGAATATTTATAGGGAACTTCTATATGGGAAAATACATAGAATAAACACAGTACAGCAACCGTCGGTTTCTTCAATTCAACCGTTTGTCGTCGTCATCATCCTTATCTGCCAGCTTTATCGCATTTGGATTTATTTCTATGCCGCCTTCTTTAGTAATATTGCGGATCTCTTCTTCCCAAATAATCATTTGGTTTATTTTCGTGTCCGGAAAAAAATATGTTTGTGTTTAACTGATTTTATGTAGGAGACGAGCTAAGGCAACAAAAATTTTATGAGAAAAAATTCGTTTTGTTCATGTTCGGTCCGATTTTGTTTAGGATGGATAGAATCCAAACACATTTCGATTTGGTTCAGTCCGACCGATTTACGTCTCTACTCCTGGGTTTCTATAACATTCATTATGGCTATGCCGAGTATATATAGATCATAGATGCTTACTTATGTATAAGTGTGTGTAAATAAAAAGAACAAGGCATCATATGTTCATGGTGATTGTTTTTGTGCTCATATCATACTGAATAGTATGTGACAGCTTGGTTATGTTACGATGTCCTCACCTAGAGTTTGATGAACCTGCTATGCTTTTTTATTTTATTTAGAAGTCCTTGTAACTTCAATGCTTGTAGTGTTATTGGTAGTGCAACAACAATTTCCACTTTCAGTTTAGTAGAACGTGAAGACAATCACAAATAGGGACAAAGCAAGAAGACAGCCAAATGAAACAAATTTTATTGATCTGGCTTACTGAACAAACAGTTTTGTCAAGCAAGTTTGATCTCATGGGAAAAAGGGGGGAAAAGTGAGCAAATTGAAGAAACAGTAGTCATGAGCGAGAATGTGGTTTACTTGATATATGTAAAGGTTCTTCAATTCTTTTGTAGTCAACATGCTTGCTCTAGGTACCTACCTTCTTTGCTCTTTCAAATCATGGATTCGTGCATCAATTAATGTGAAAATAAAAAAGAATACCAAACACAAATGCACAAGAACTTTAGGCTTAACATCTACTTCATTTATTAAAGTTATTGGATACAAGTGTGCATAATGCTAGTTCATTTATTAAAGATATTGGTTACAAATGTACATATGCCATCGAAGACATATCTGAATAAAGAAACAAAAGTGCTTGCTCTTGGAAATCAGATAAATGATGCCCCTAACTTTGCAGTCTCCATAAATGTGTTGAAATACCAGCAGCTTTCGATCTAGAATGGGTTTCACACTTTCATTTTTCTTCACATTCAAGCATTGGAAAATTGAAGGTATGTAGGATTTACGTCCTCCACTTTCCAACCAGGTATCTTTGTGACAAAAGTTATATGCTAACCTATCCATCATACTAAACATTTAGAAGCAATAATGGTGAGAACTGACGTGGGCATAATATATTTTATAGTAGAAAATGATATTTTTCAACCATTTGAATAGTATAAATTGATACAGAACTGATTTGAAGAATGCTTGAGCATGCAACAGCTTCTATTATCATGACGCTTTGTTCCACATTTTTTACATTTTCGTTTTTTCTTGCTAGTGGACAACTCAATAGAACTTTTAATATTTCTTTAACAAAAAAAAAATGTTTGGTTTCAGGTTCCACAGTTGCTTCCGAAATCTTCTCAAGGTAAGCGTTCTGTGTGTGAAGTCGCTGAGATAGCGTTGACAGCAATGACAACATGGGTTTCTCCTTGCTTGTTGTTGCCAAAATTGCTAGCTTACCTCAAGCATAAGAATTCTACAATAAGAGCAAAGACTTCTGTGTGTTTCGGGAAAAGTGTATCTCGACTCGTGAGTTATCTTCCTTTTAGTCTAAACTCTAAATTGGTGCGTCAATGATCAAAATTAGTTTCTGTAGTTTGCGCTTGGTTAACAAACTTCATTGTCATTTCATGATCATCACTTATCCATTAAGGCCCAATCATATTGTACTACATGATATCATATATCCAAGTGTAAGTTAAAAGACCCTAGTGACTGCAAAAGTAGTAGCTAAAATGGTTATATTCTCTTTGATTAAGGTTCTCACAACTATAGCTCAAAAAATTCCATTTATGGCCCTCATCTAAAAATGAATTTCATTTCGGAAAAAAAATTGGATACTTGGTTACAAATGCTCCATCATCTTGTCCTATAATAGTACAACTTAGTTATGCTCAAACTCTGGTTGCATTATCAAAAACACTAATGGTTCTCCTTCCGTTGCAATCTTTTCTTTGCTTTGTAACTTTAAAAGTGGTTGTATTTGATCCTCAATAAATCATATTGGACGTAGAATTAACATTATATGCATTATCATTTTTATACTACTAGATTCTTGACCGAGCCTTATGGTATAAAATCAAACAACAATCATCTTTCCTTTTTTGCAGTATTAATTTCACCATAATTTGCACTTTTATATCTTCTTTCACTCTCTTTTAGTAGTTTTTTAATTGCATTTTCTAGGGTTGTTATGCTTCCAATGTTATGTTGTTAGCTTCTTGTCTAATTTGTGTAATGTGCAATATTCAGGTGTTTTGGTATGTCAGTTTTTAGTTGTTTACCTTGTCAAAAAAAGTCGAACCTGTCACAAAGCGCTTTCGATTATCCACATTTGAGCCTGAATTGATCCCAATTTGAGCCTGAATTGCACGTAAGCTAATCAAAAGGCTTTTTCTTGTGTTGGAACCATTACTGATAATAAAAATGCTTAGCTGTAGCATTCGATTATCCACATTCGAAATCTTGGTGTTTTTAAGAACTAAGTGGGTAAGCAACACACTTAATGCCATGACAGCGTTTTGGGTGCAGCTTGTCTAAATATTGCATAGCTTGTTTACTTTATCTTCCACATACATAGGCAATACATTTTAACATTGATGATTCCTCCTTATTGCAGCTGACAGCACTTTTGGTAAGTTGTGCTAAAATGGAAATGACCGAATGCGATGGAAGATGAGAAGATGATAACATGCTTGAAGCAAAGAGGTATAATCATAACCTTAAGTTCATTTTCAAATAAATTTATTTGTACAGGTTTTTTTTTTTTTTTTTTTGCTCTAGTATTTTGTATAAATTTCTGTACATATTAGTTAATTCAAAAGCGTGTAGAAGCTGTTTAAACTCTCATCTTGATATGCATTAAAATCTGGAATACTGTATATTATACCCTATTTTTTAGATAAAATGCATGCTTAAATGAAAATACAATAGATATTGGTTCTTTGTGATATGTTAGTGTAACAACAGCTTATATATCATTTATTATTTTCAGGATTGAACCAGCATAAAGCTTATTTATGATTAATTTTACAGTTAACGAACAACGAAAGGAATCAGAAGCTGTTTTGATGATTTTTGGAATCATTTAGAGTAATGCCATCTAGAAAAGAAGACAGGCAGGTAACCAAAGAAAAAGCTTGCAAGAGAAGTGGTATCTTTTGCATTAACATGTAAAATTGTAGATGATGTGTAATTTGGACTTGAGACGGGTTATGACCAGTGGAAAATAAAATCGTGTCTGTGATTTGTTGGAGTACACTTTTAATTAAGGATGTTATGGTAACGGTTGTAATTTTATACATTTTTATGTGGTATATAGTTTATAATTTGTTTTCTGGATATAAAGTTGTGATTTTTATCAATGAATGGATCATTATGCCTTTAAACTTACATCTATTTCTTATATTATTTATCTATTTATTGTTGCACATATAAAATATATACAGATTCTTATGCATATAATTTCTGGATATATTACAACTGTAAATTAAAAGTTGTAATAAAATATAACACAATGGTTATAAATATTTGTAAAAATTACAACAACGGTGCATAACTGTTGTAATAAAGTTTATTACAACTGTGGAAAAAAGTTGTAAAATGTACATACTACAACGGTGCAAAAAATTTGTAAAAGATTTTAGTCTACTACAACTTCTTAATACACGACGGTTAGCCCACCATTGTAAAATGTATATTACAACGGTGTTCCACCGTTGTAATATGGTCATTTTGATGTAGTGTTAGTTATGTCTAGCTAATCCCCTTTGATTAGGGGGTGATGACGTTAATAGATATGATTCAACATGAATCACATAGCCAAAAGATGAGGACTTTATACATGTAGATCTAGATCTGAGTCAAGGGTTAGATCTGAACCTTCATATTCTGTGTCGTTTAAGAGCTATGCTCCTTCACAGGGTATATTGATATAATTTTAGGGTTTTAGAAATTAATTAGTGAATATGTCCTGATAGCCTATGGTTGTTTAAGAGCTCAGCTCCTGCATAGGCTATGCTTTTCGTTATTTACTTGTTTGTTTCTAAGAACCTAATTATCATTGATTCATGTGTGTGACAGAAACATGAATTAGATCTATATTTATTTGTTGGCTATTGATGAGTGTGAATCCAATCTATGTCATTATCCCCTAATTGCTTTCTTTAATTATATAAAACTCTCTGTTTATTTGATTTCTGTTATTTTCTGTGTTTTCAAACAATCAAAATCGTGGAATAATTTGATTGGATTTATTAATTAAAATATTTTTGGTCCCAGAGTTCGATACCCTCTACAACAATCCTTGTTGTTTAGGAAAGCCGAACGGATTTTACAATTGTTTACAATTGTTTAATTTGTTCGCAAACAACACTGGAACTTGAAGCTCACTTGATTGCAGCCACCTTCTAGCACACCCGGCCTGATGCTTGATGTAGAACCAGTAGGGCTTTACTTCCCCTGCATTGGATGTATCCTTCATTTGGAATTTTTCTGTTTGGCACAGATTCGAAGAAGATGAAGGAAGGAGTTCCCTTTAAACGATGCTTGAAATGGTAAAAGAAGTTCAAGTCCTCAAAAGTAGGCTCGTGCCTAAGATTTCCATATATCCTATGTGTAATGTATACAGATAAATGTATGCGTTAGGATGAAGTTGCATGAGAGTGATCTACATTTGTCTTGGAAACTTGACGACGGATAGCGGAAACGGAGGAATGGCTCCTATTGTGCATATCAGTCGACTGGTGGCCATGTACCCCTCCAGAGGATTATGAGGTCTATCCGCGCCAGTTGCGACTAAAACATCTTCCGAAGGAATTCCATGCCTTAAGCATATTCACTAAGTTTAGCTTCATCGATCGTAGAGGTCACAAAATCACTAGGTCCATCTAGAATGGTCGCACTCCCGAATTCATCGGGAGCCCGATTGTCACATACTCCTCCTTCTTATTCATCTCCTGAGCCCGGTTGTCTCATGAAGCTCAGTCTCAAAGTCGGAACCTTTAATGTCCCTTCCTGAATCTGATATTGATGAAATACCATCGACATCGGGATGGCTAGATGATTCAAGAATTTTACTCTTGTCCAACTCTGATTATCTCGTCTGATATCTCCTCGACATACTAGTTGTACTATTGAAGAAACATCAAGGATTAGAGAATAGTTGCTCATGTCCCCCCTATATGTGAGCTAATATAAGCAGTGTGTGCATTGCTGATATGAGAAAACACAAAATAAGTAAGAAGAACATGCAGTTAATCGATATGCGCCAGGTTAAGGGACAATCCTATGTTCGTCAAGCCTAGAATGTTTTGTTTAGAAGGCTCGATCCTAACTGTCCCCTGGTTCATAAGTTATGATTAGCTTTGATTGAGTTATACACCATCATGCACTACGAGTTCGTGTTGTCAAAGTCCATGCCCTGATTAAGTTCAATTATACATAGGAAAACACATATGGCATGCTAAAGGTATGGGATCGGGTCGGAGAAATAAAGTAGGACACCACCGGGATAAAAGTGCATCAGCTCGCACGTTGGGATTGAGTCGCGGAGGCTCGACCTGACCCAATGCTCCCATCATACTCTGTTTCTCTCTAAAAATTGGCTCCAACCCTAATTATTTCCTACACTCACCAACTCCAGTGTCAACCGTTCCCCCATGCCCTCTTGTTCTCTCTCCATTGAGAGCTCTCTTTGTATCTTCTCCTTCTCATTAAAATAAAAAGAAAGATCTCCGTTCAATCAAACTCCTCACCGCCGGGGACTTGAGTCTCATGACCGCCACCTGAAGGAGAAAACGACGTCGCCAGTGGTGGTTGCAGCGCGAGAGGCCTCGGCGTTAACATCTTAACGACCGTCCCCGAAGATTAACACGAAAATTGAACGCATTTCAGTGGAAATTGAAAAAACCAGGTTTTAAACCCACCTTTAAATTGGGTTTGAAAGAAGAAAGAATTTGAGAAATTTGGGAGTCACGATTCTTCAGACATAAGCGGTGTGGTTCGAAATGAAGGAAAAAGGTGAGTTAAATAGGTTTATATAGTATACTAAAAGGCTAATTCATATTCCATTAGTTGACAGTCTGACCCGACCCGCCAAGCGTCGGAGCTGAATTGATAATAAGTAGCTCAGTTCGAATGTGGGAACGGGCCGATCGAACTTGACCCGATCCGTAAGCAGGTCCATTATTTTTTCATAAGTGCAAAGTAAAGCGGGATGGGACTCAATGGAACATAAAGAGAATCATTCGAAGTCGCACATACATACACGTGAAGAAGAGTTGATGAAGCAAATAAGATCAGACAGAGACTATTTTTTTTTTTCTGATTCAACAATGACCAAAGAATGTACCTGGAGACCCGTTTTCCCAATCAAAAGTTGAAATTTGTTGAGCACAATATTGATGTTTGGAGACTAGATCTTGTATTTATACTTGATACATAAATCAAGGGACACGACTTCATAAAGCGTCACAACTTTACAGATAGACATGACCACTGAGTTTCATCGATTCAGGAATGGATATGTTGGTAATTTCAAAGCACATCTCATCTTCTATAAGACGTACTTTGAGGGGGCAAAATATTGGCCGACTTTGTGACTGGGCCATTCAAAGTCTAAGTGATCGATTGTATGAAAGCCAATTAGTGTCTAGTTGATTCAATGACTTGGCATCGGGAGGAGTGGAGCAAGAGACTGTCGGGTCGAGTAATATGAAGCATCAACGAGCCACAAGGCATGATGAAGACATCAGATAGGATGAAGGTAAAACCGGCTTCGGGCCAAGTAAGGGCGAGCCAACCAGCTCGCAACTTGGGGATAGCCAATGGACGATGTTTTTTCAGGTAGGATGAAGACCAATCCGACCCACCTCCTGCTACCTAAAGGCGGTAGCACCACGTCAGCCTCGAACCGGATCTTAAGCTTGAAAATGCATACCGGATCTAGATTCATTCCCACGATCCAAAGGCCACGTACCCACTATCCCATGACCACTTCAAGATCTTAGGGATCAACGCCATGTTATCATGGGACCCGACTACCTTCCATGCCTATAAATACACCTAGACTTGACATTTTGAAGGATCTTTTGGCACTCTACACACTCAAGCTCCAACATTATCAATATTCCTTCTCTTTATTCAGACTGTACCCGAGATTTTTAAGTATAATAATTATATAGATTCTGAAAGATTATTGATTGTATTTGTGAGATTGAGCGATCAATTGCATTGTATTATTAATCTATCGATCAATCAAAGAACTATAAAGTGGACGTAGGCTCGTTAAAGCCGAACCACTATAAATCTTGTGAGTTGACTGCTTTGTTTGTTTTAGATCATTGTTCTCTATGAGTTCTAAACAATTTATGAGTATCTTCCGTTGTCTATCTTCATTAGCAAAATCAAATCTTTTTTGTGCTCGCGCAAAAAGTATTGGACAAAAGGTAGAAGACATGATTTCCCAAATACTTTGATATTTGCTTATATGCATATATTAATGACAAAAAAATTGTACTCCTGCCGAGACATGGTTGGCAGTTGGGTTGTTGGAATCACACTTATTTAATAGATTTTCCCATTTTTGCTTCTCCCTTGTCATCTTCAATGCATGACAGCTCCTTTTCAGTTGCACAAATCTACCACAACGATTATGCTTTATCTTGTTTGATCCTAAAAATTAGGATTGCTAGAATTTCTTCCATGAGCTATATTACAGGTACTGTGTCTTCAACTTCCTAAAAATTAGTGATTAGGAATGCTTCCCTTGTCTTCATTTTATGACCACCTGCATCCATCATTGTTTCAGGTGTCCAATTATGATAGTTTATAAGTGTGCACGCGATGTGATTGATATGCTAATTTAGTGTAATCTTTTTTGATGTTTTAGTTTATCGCTTTCACGTAATGCCCAAGATAAATATATAAATGTTAATAACAATTACAAAACTTACATTGCCACTTGATCTATTTTCCCAGCATGCTACATCTTCATTGCTGTGCAAATTTTCAAATCGATATCTTTCGTAGATTTATCTAGAAGAAGATCAAACCCAGACCATTTTTTGGATGATCAAGATCTGGATATCGTTGCTTGGTATTGGGATGTGAGGTAATAATCACATTTGTTAACTCTCCTTTCACTATATTTCCGTTATTCTGTCTTATGAATTGCTATCTTTGTTTATTTCAAAATACAATCAAATAGAACTGATTTGCACATTTTATAGAATACTGTTTTTAATGTGGTTGGTATATATTTGAATTTGTATTAAATGGTAACATTTGCTTATTGTTCTTTTAAAGTGGAACCCATAAATATTATCTTCAATGATTTTTCAATAGCAATTCATATGAAGCCTATGGTTTAGATTATTCTTGTGAATGGAGAATTTTATGTCAGGAATATGCACGCATCTAGATTAGTTACAATCAAATTCAAACTTGAAAATTTTTGTCTACATGTTTAAAATTGAATTTCTGTGCTGGATTTAATGTTTACCTGATGCATTGCAATTCATAATCAAGTCAAAGATACTTTAGGTTTTGGGATGTTAAAGTTATATTGGTGCATTAAAGTAATTAGTTCATGAATAATTAGAAGTGTAATAGGTTTTTATAATAAGTTAAAGCATGTGTCCTATTTGTGTGGTAGAAGTGGTCTTGTTCTTATCTTACTAGCTTAAGTTTAGGAGGTAGTTGATATTTTTATCTTTTCTATTTAAAGCTTTGTATTTCATCTTTCAATGTGAAGCAATAACCATAACAATGTAGTCGTTCAATTATTCTACATTCAATCTCTCTCCTCCTCTCTATATCAAATTCTAACATGGTATCAGAGCTAGGTTGATGAGAGCGGATAGAGAGATCTCTAGTGAGCACAAAAAAAAAATATGTTTTTTAAACAATTCAAAGACGGACCAGCTGAAGCACAACAAAAGCAAGCAGATCTAGTCATGAAAAATCATTAGCAATAATGTAGGAGAGATCCTATTTTTAGGTAGTGCTAATTGGTATTTTATAAATAGGTTGTTTTAATAAGTCAAAGCATGTGTCCTATTTGTGTGATAGAAGTGGTCTTGTTCTTATCTTACTAGTTTATATTTAGGAGGTAGTTGATATTTTTATCTTTTCTATTTAAGGATTTGTATTTCATCTTTCAGTGTGAAGCAATAACAATGTAGTCATTCAATTATTCTATGTTCAATCTCTCTTTTTCTCTCTATATCAAATTCTAACATGGTATCGGAGCTAGGTTGATGAGAGGGGATAGAGAGATCTCTATAGAGCGAAAAAAAAATCAGTTTTTCAAACAATTCAAAGACGCACCAGCTAAAGAACAACAAAAGCAAGCAGATCTAGTCATGAAGAAAATGATTGTTGGCATAAGGGAAAACCTAAGTGTTAAAAATTTGGGCATATGGTAAGGAATTGTAGGTTCAATGATGAAGAGCAAGAGAACATCACACAAGTGGTTGTGGAAGAGAATTTATTTTAGAGTTGTGGGTAAGAAGTGCACTATGGAGAGAAGTGCTCCAATATTCAAAGAGTAGAGTTGATGAGACGTGCTTCAACAATTGAAGGTGATGAGAAATGCATCACAAATCGAAGAGAAGTGCTTCGTTTATTAAACCGACCATTAGGAAGGTTTCCCTACTGTAAGAGCCAAAATCAATTTGTCCGTCCCAATGAAATTCGGCATGATGTTCGCTCAGATGTCCTCTCGGCATAATGTTCGCTCAGAAGTGCCCCGCATTTTGTTCCTTCCTCAAATCTGTCCAATTCTTTCTCAACCCCATTTTCTCCTCCACGATTTCTTCCTCTGCTTTCTTCTCCTCCTTACCATAATAACGATTCAACTGCAAAACATGTTTTCCTTCATCCATCCTTACAACCTAATCAGGCATATCCCTAATTTTTTTAGTTCTCCTTTTCTAATTCAATTTTCTTCTACGATTAAGAATCCCGGGTAAACTCTCAAATCCCCCCATCCAAGAGGAGACGAAGAGCACAACCCTTCTAGAATTAGTGGGTGTTTTGACCCAATCCGATCATATGAGGTCAAGTCTACGAAGATATGACAATGATTTCGATTCAGACCAAGAGCATGATCTAGAATCAGTATTTGCCCTCGCCATAGAAGGAGACAAAGATTTTCAGCTATTCTTCAACTCAATTGTCTAAATCAAGCATTACTTCGTACATCAAATGATTCTGATATCACTGGATGCGATGAAAATGGTACCGGATGGGCAAAATCCTCCTACTTTCTCACCATTTTCATTTAATCTATTGTTTGCGTATTCGCATATTCCTCCTCTAAAAGCCGTAATTTTCTCATGTATTGGATTCAATCACATATTCGCTTTTTTAAACTCCAAAACAAACTAATTTGCATCAAAGTTCACAAACCAAAAGCCGATTTAGATTCACGGTTATCGATTGAAAGACTATTGCTTGGATCTTGTCTGCTTATATTTTAAGATTTCCGATCCTTCGCTATCGCTTGGATTTCGCCTGCTTATATTTTATAATTTCCGATCCTCCAAGTATAATTATTTCATATATATTGTTGTGGTGTTTTTTGATTTTTTTTTCCAAATATTCAACAATCTATCAGTTTGGTGTTTTTCAGGTGAGTCGTATTTTGATATTTGAATGTCGATTATGTTGGGATTTTGTGCGCAGCGGAAGCTTGACAAAATGCCAAGAAAAATTGGATCTTTATCACCCAATCACTTGAAGATGAATTTGATTGAAAAACCAAAAAAAAAATATAAAAAATATCGGTAATATGAGCACACGATATTCCACCCAACCACCCTCTTTATTGATTCACTAATAAAAATTGTTTACAAACGACCTCAACTATCGTTACAAACAATTACAACTTGAACCAATAACCTTATTGAGAAATAGGTAAAGAATATCTAATGGCTAAAAATTTAAGGAGAAAGACAATGAAGAATAATGGCAAAATTTCCACACCTAATGAAGAGATTAGCTAGCCCTTTGGCTCCCAAATATCTTCATATATGTTATAAAACTATTTGGTTAAGGACCAAATATCCTTGCAATAAATGTCCACAAATATAGCAACCAATATCTCTCCATAAAAAATAGCACCAAATCTCTTCATCAATCTAACAACAAATCTCTCCACAAAATATGTAAGATTATTTGTTGCCCAAAATTGTGATTTGCGTATCACCAATTTCAACACTCCACCTTGATACCAAATCACATCTCCTCCACTCAAACAATAGCCCCTTAGTTCTCACTTTCAACCTTTCTTTCTCAATTAACACCATTACAAACCTCCACCATTGCCCACTAATGATGCACCTCCCTTATCCGTGCACCATGCCACTAACGATCTTCAAAAGCATTTGAAATACCACAAAGACCTCCATCTCATCTTTGTGGATTTCACAACTCGACATCTGTCTTCCGCTTGACATGATCTCTTCATCTCCGGGATCCCTTGAGCATCATCAACATCTAGACCCTTGTCGATACCATGATCCTCTACCTTAGGACCATCAGCAGTAACCATATTAACCTCTCCACTTTGCTGTGGACTAGGTTCTTCAACCGTCACTCGCCTTTCATTATTGACCACCGAACCGATCAAACTATATAGGTTTCCCTCCTCCAAAACTCCTCGCATCATCACACGACCACCCTTATTCACTCTCAAAACTCCACCTCGAGTCTCATAAGTGCAACCGCGGCGATCTAACTGACCGAGAGATATGAGGTTATGTGAACAAGTGGGTATGTGCCTCACACCGGCCACTTCTCTCACCACTCCATCATGCATCCGAAACCTAATAGCTCCAACTCCACAAATTGGTAGCTCTACTCCATTGGTCGTCTTTATCATGCCAACACTCTTCTCATATGAAGAAAAACTTTTCACATCATGACATATGTGAAAACTGGCTCTTGAATCCATCTTCCATGGCTCCACAACACTAAATAGGGCATCACATGAAGAATCGCTTTCGGTACCTTCAGCAAAACCTGCTTGTGCCAAATCATTATTATTATCACCTTGCGCCTTCTTCTTATCTGTAACACTCCACCTCCGTTAAGGTCACTCACTATGGGAATGCCTTAACTTTGGTGGAGCATTTTAGTAAACAGAACAGAAACTTACAAGACAGATAAAACAGTACTTGAAAAAAAAATTTAACTTTATTACAACGGAAACAGAAATTAATATGGTTACATCCTTTCAATTTCAGAATTCAAGTACAAAATATCAGTCTTGTACAAAAGCCTTCAAAATGCATAGTTTAAAATCATAATCCCCATGGAACGGAAGCTATACAGAGCCAAGCCATACTTTAAGCACTTCAAGCAAAGAGAAGTCCGGATCAAGCTAAAGTATTTCCCTCCTTGGATAACCTGGGGGGGGGGAACGGAAGAAAGGAGGCGAAACAACAAGGGTCAGACAAAAAGTCTGGCAAGTCCAGTGACTTTCAGCATATGAACAGATAATAATAATATGATATGAACGTAAAACTGGATGTGAGATAACTATAACAGGTGTAGCAGATATAACAGAAAAACAGAATGATATAAACTATTGTTTTACACTTCTCTGCACTAATACTAGTATAACAGAATTAGGGGTCACCCTAATGTCTAAATTGAAGCAGGAACGGGTACAGAATACTTTAACAGAAACAGAATGCTAATAATGGGCCTTTACTACCCGATCAGAAACAGACAGAAGCAGAAACAGATTTATCTCTACGGAAACAGAATGTGGAATTAGGTGTACACTAGTAATGGGCCTTTACCACCCGAACAGACGGTACCACACAGAAACGGACAGGTGTTACCACCCAACAGAAACAGACGGTACCACAGAAACAGACAGAACTAAGCGTGCCCTAAAACCCTACCCCAAGCGATCGGCTCCCTAATACATAAATATCCTGTGTCGGCCCCACAGTAGGGCGTATCACTCCCTAAAGTGACAACCAATTGGCACAGACCTATTTACAGATGTCACGGCGTCTTACATCCTCAGAGGCAGACCGGGATCCATGCACGCACATGACCCGGTTGGAACGCACCATCAACACCCCTCGCCATTATCAGAATGAACCTCTTATAATTAGTTCAGTAAGCGTGCCCGGACCCTACTTACTGTTGGGTCAAAGTTTTGATACCAGAAAGGGTTACTAACTAATATGGGTCCCAAACAACAGACGACACAAGTAATTCCCCTCCTAACCTTGTGTCCCCAGACTAACAGATTTCAGATTAACTTGTTTACAAGTTCAGACATACAGAATTCAGATTTACTAATTCACAAATTAAGTTAACAAGTTTTAAGACTAACGGGTCAGATGTACAGATTTTTCAGATTTGTCTAACTTTGTATTGGGCCTACAGATTCATGGACGGGTTTTACTACATCTATTAATCCCATTGGTTTAACCCTATTTTCCCCAATACATTTTAGACGTCATTTTTATCTTAGATTTGCATTAATTAATTATTAATGCACAGACCTCTCACATTAGGTCGGTAGCTTGTGGCCGCTGGATATGCCGGGCGGTTCCGGGCAGACTTCTGCCACAAGCCAGACCTAACCTCGTGTCTTACGCATGTTATGACTAACTTCTCACATTAGAACCTATTGTTTGCGGCCACTGGACGTGCCGGGCGGTTCCGGGCAGATTTACGCCGCAAACTCATTCTAACCTCGAGTTAGCCATGTTTATCTTTGCGGCCAATTAGTTAATTATTTACCGTTTATGCGCACGCCCAATATATATGCCAATTCAGATTATATCAATAACAGAATGATCACATCAACTCAATTGATATAGCAGATAACAGATTTTAGCAGATTGGGTGACTTAACAGATTTAACCGATTTAGCACTTAGCAGATTTTGGCATATAACAGATTAGGCATCTAAACAGACAAATTTAAAAGAGTTGGCATTTCAATCTAATTAGCAGTCTAGGCAATATAACAAAACTAGCAGTTTAGGCAACTTAGCAAATTAGCAGATTTAGCAAATCTAATATTTCTAAAGGTTCTATTTACATGCCTTGCCTAGTCATAAATTAGGCCTAAATTCATATGCCTACATAATTTTCATGATTCACAACATATATTCCATGTTTGCATAAGGGCAGAATATGGACATAATTTGCCATATAACATATGTTCCAATTTTTGTTAAACTAGCATTTTACAGCAGATTCACATATAAATTATACCAAATATAACCATTAATTTTAATGTATGTCATATATCCAAAAATCCCTATTTAGGTGTAATCACAATAATAGATATCCTAATTAATGTAAATCCTAAGTTTCCATATCTTCTTCTTTTTGAGTCATGAATCATTATGCAAACTATACCCAATAATATAAATCTTTAAATCATATCTTCTAAAAATCAGATCTTGCCTTTTATATGCATTTTGTCCAAAGTCTCAAATCATATGTAATCTTACAGTGGTTCCTCTTCTTTTATCATAGAATATGCATAGATCCAAATCTAGTTTACAACATATGCTCATTAATTACAGATCTAAATTACAACATAACTATGCATACAACATGCATAAATTATATGTTCATAGTCAAATTTATGCATACGTCCAATATATTTTATGCCTCAGACCTAAAGTCATATGTTCAATCCAGTCTTGTCATTTCGCATCATTCATTAATTGTCCCAAATTTTGCGTTCATACGTTAATCTCTTTATGAGATTGGGTACAGGCTCGTGGTAGCCTGGCTATAGAAACAGAAAAGAAGAAAGGAATATAGAACAGTCACAGAAAACAGATCTAACAGAAGAGAATACAACCTCAAACTCAGTTTTAAATGCATATCAAAATTATAATTAACGTTTATAGCGGAGAATAACTGTACTTGCCTTGATTGGATTAAAGAAAGAACTTTTAACTTGTAGTAAAATCTTTGCAGAAACTTTAATCTCTAGTTTGAATTGAGTTGCTTAGGCTGATGTTGATTATCTTCTAGTTTTAATTCCAGCAGAGCAGCGACGCCATTTTTATTTTTATTTTTATTAGAAGAAGAGAGCAATGGAGGCTAGAGAATTGTGTAAGAAACCTAGGTAGAGTCTAGGGTCATTTTTATAGAGTTGCAAGTTAATTTGAGCCGTCCGATGATGCTAGGGTAAATCAAGGCCATCAATTTCAAAAGAGGCCAATTATGTTCACAATTAAGGACTGTAAATTACTCCCATTTTAAATTATGTCATAATTATTATGCATGCAAATTACCCCCATTTTGAATTATGGCATAATTACTATTCCAATTACATGCAATTCCATGTTTTAGCATATATATATATTTCCTACAATGTACACATTTCTCATTTAGGACAAATTCTATATATAAATAATTCCTAACACACTTATGCCATAATTACTCCCTTAATGTACATTATCAACATTTATTATTTATTGCCAATCCATCAAACATAAATACGTATTTAATAGATACATCTTTCCTTTTACCGTATACATTAATTATTCATATATACATGTCAATTAACAAGAATGGCAATATTAATGTATCCTTTTCATTGTAAATTAGCATATTTATATATTTCTCAACATATTTATATATTTCTCAAATTAACATGTACAGATAAATGTTAATAGCATGTTTTCAAATCAATGCCCTATTGACATATCTTTAAATTAAATGCCAGATAAATATTCGTCATATTAATATGCTTGCATGTTATGTTCACAAAATAATATCACATACCATATTTTTCTTATTCAGTGCCACATTGATGTCAATTGCAGGTTTATAAATGACATTCCTATTAATAGAAAATTAAGTCTAACCTATTCATATTCTTCCTCTTTGAAAATCCTCATTTACTGCATACAAATATTATGCATAAACCTTTCTTTTCACTGCTTGCATCCACACATTTTTATTTAATTTGTATGTTTATGACATAAATGCACATATGTACGAATATGTTAAATATTTCTTTCCTTTAATTTGTCATGAATCCAATTAGAGAAGGCCACTTATAAAAAAAACAATTCTTGGCAGGCAAAAATGCGCAACATACGCCTCATGATACGTACATGTCATATATATATATGTATGTATACGTATATGTATATATATATATATATATTTCTTTTTTTTTTCTTTTTATCTATCTTCCCAATTACCCATTTTCACACTAAACTACTTTTTGAACTGCATTCACACTAGGCTATTTTAAGCCATTCCCCTAAAACAAAAATAAGGCGCTGGCGGGGATCGAACTCTGTACCTCTTGTATGCAAGTCATGTGTTCCAACCAAATGAGCTACTAAGTCTTTTGCTTACAAAAGTTAGAACAATGCTAAACATTATTCTTTTCTCATTCCTCTTTTTTTCATGTTTTGCTGCAATTTTTTAATTTAAGGATATCTTTTTCATACGGAGTCCAATTTACGCAAACTCAGACTCTATCTCAAGCAGAATTTCAAGAAGAACGCAATGGCGTAACTTGTTTCCCTTAGTTCTTTGATTTAGAATTAATTATACTTTAATTTGTTAATTTCACAGCTATAGAATACACGGGGTGTTACATTATCCCTCTGATAAGCATAACAATCATTGCGCTTGTGGCCTTTCTTACCACAATAATAACAAGAACCTTCACCATTAGCCCCTTTCTTCTTCCTTCTTGTATCTTTCCCCGAGCCCCTTGTTACCATCGCCTCAGTTTGAACCGATTTCAACTCCGACCCTTTTCTCCTTAGCTCCTCATTCAAAAGACTGCTTCGAACCGTTTCTAAAGAGATAGTTCCATTAGCATTGGAATTACTCAATGAAACAACCAAAGTCTCCCAACTTTCCGAAAGAGAACTCATCAACAAAAGAG
The DNA here is from genome assembly GCA_030737875.1 of Allium sativum. Lineage (NCBI taxonomy): Eukaryota > Viridiplantae > Streptophyta > Magnoliopsida > Asparagales > Amaryllidaceae > Allium > Allium sativum. The sequence continues at coordinate 1,052,959,887 of CM060913.1, forward strand.
CCTGCAACTCATCATCAAAATTGACCTTCATATTTGCCAATTGATTGATGACATCCTGAAACTCGTTCGAATGCTCTACAACAGACTTCTCCTCATCCAATCGAAGTTGCACCAACTTTCGAACCAGGAAAGCCTTACTTGTAGCACTCCTTGACTCATATAAAGATACTAATTTGTCCCACAACGCCTTCGCGGATTCACAACTAGCCACATGGTGGAATACAGAATCATCCAAATATTGACGAATCAACGCAATCGCCTTTTTGTCCATTTTCTTCCACTTTCCCTCATCCATATTCGAGGGCTTCACCCCATCTCCATCAATGAGATCATGCAAATCATTGAGATATAGAATGTCCTCCATCTTCGGCTTCCATATTCCCCAATTCTTCCCATTTAAAATAGCCATCTTTGAAAACGTCATCATCTCCGACATCTCCAATTTTCAATCCAAAATCACTTCAAACTATGCGATGATCTGACTCTGATACCAAACTGTTGGGATTTTGTGCACAGCGGAAGCTTGTCAAAATGCCAAGAAAAATTGTATCTTTATCACCCAATCACTTGAAGATGAATTTGATTGAAAAACAAAAAAAAAACAATATAAAAAATATCGGAAATATGAGCACATGATATTCCACCCAACCACCCTCTTTATTGATTCACTAATAAAAATTGTTTACAAACGACCTCAACTATCGTTACAAACAATTACAACTTGAACCAATAACCTTATTGAGAAATAGGTAGAGAATATTTAATGGCTAAAAATTTGAGGAGAAAGACAATGAAGAATAATGGCAAATTTTCCACACCTAATGAAGAGATTAGCTAGCCCTTTTTATAGTGAGAATTGCTTCATGCCCAAGAAAAACTTGGCTTCATGCCCAAGAAAACTTGGCTCCCAAATATCTTCATATATGTTATAAAACTATTTGGTTAAGCACCAAATATCCTTGCAATAAATGTCCATAAATATAGCAACCAATATCTCTCCATTAAAAATAGCACCAAATCTCTTCATCAAATCTAACAACAAATCTCTCCACAAAATATGTAAGATTATTTGTTGCCCAAAATTGTGATTTGTGTATCACCAATTTCAACAGATTATTTCATCTTTCTGTTCTGTTTGAAGAGCATGACTTGTTATTATTTTTTATTTGTGAGCATATAATTTTTTTAGGATTTTAACAAGAATCAATTTATTGGTTTTTGGAAGACAGACTGTCGTGAATAGAAATTACATTTCATATGGCTTGAAGCAAAGGGAAATTAGGATCTTAATACAATATTGAGGAGTTTGTTGAGAGGGGATGTTCAAAAAGTTACCGACATGGCTTTCTTTGTTGAGGATGTTAACCTTCTAGCCAATGCAAGTGTTGACGAGAAAGTACTCATATGGAAAATTAATGAGGGACCAGATGTGGAAAACAAGCCTCAAATAACTGGGAGATCGATGTTGCTATACCGGTAGAAGCAACCGGAGATTCTTATCATCCTAGGATTTGCTGGCACTCCCACAAACAAGAAGGTACAAATTATGTCTTTTGTATACAATTTGTTGTTTTAAACTGCAATGATGAACATAAAAAATATTTTATGCACATAAAAAATTATTTGAAAAACATTTTTTTTTTCAATGAGTCCGAGTCTAGGTCCAAACAAGCCTATGCTGAAGCTCATTACATTGCATGATATGTGTGATATGTTTGATCATAAGTTTGACATTGTGGCCATTCATTAGGTGTAGTTTAACAGAAAATCAGATAAATTTTATGATTGATCTTTCAATTTACACTTCTAAGACTATCATGTATCGATTAATTTACTTCTTTTGGTTTTTAGCTTTATGCACAATCTCTGGAAAGATTTGCAGGTGGATCACCCTATATCTCTATCTTTTGTATGGATTAGCAGAGCTGCGGCAGGTTTACATCAAAATCAATTTTGATTTCCTCCGAAGTTGATTACTTCTCGGTCCAAATTATCTCTGGTTCTTCAAAGCATCCCCGATTGGTATTACTCTTTCACTTCTGTATGTGATGTTATTAATATTTCACATTGATTTTATTTGTTCTCGTAAATTTACCAAGCTAAGGCTTATTTCAATGAATTATTTGATCTAGATTACCACATCTGAAATCCGCACATAACCGACCTGGTTTTGATCTTTTTTATTTTTTGATTTTGATCTTTTTTTAATTTTTTTTCTGTTTTTTTCCTGCTGTATTTTAAATTCTACCATTTATTGTTTTCTAAAATTCCAGTTTCTACAACTCCTGATCTTTAAGTTTTCTAAATCATATGAAATCAATATGTTTCCTGTTGTATTTTTGTGGTTATATTCATGGAGAATGAGCTGAGTTCTTATCACTAAGTAACATGATAGTCAGGAAATTAATTGTTCCCAAATACTATTTCAATAAATTGTTTAAATGGCACATGTAGGGTAGATGACTTGTAACCACCCATATTCTAAATCTGTGCTCGAATTTTAAATCATGTGGTTTAGACTATTAAATGCATTTTGTTGTTTTTTCTTATTCTGTTATGTTTAGTTTTGTAAGTTGTAACTACTTCTAGGAAAATTTTCCCAAAATAAATGTTGGCTACTCAATATTCACTCTATGAAATAACACTCTTGGATTATTATTATTTTCTTACTTGTTTGAGCAACAGTTTAAAATTATTGCTAAGAGTGCTCACTATTGTGTATTCATTGGTTAATTGTATTTTTAGAGACGAACAAGATAAACTCCATTGCTGTGGCGCTGGATGGAATAGGCGTTTTGGCAAAAGAAATCACTGATTCTATATTAACTTGCCTACTGATCTAGGCAGATGTGTGCACAAGCGTTATGTCATGAAGTTGGAGATATCATTGGCATTCTCTCTCGTAAATTGACATAAATCATGATGGCATGTTTCAAGTTCCGCAGCCAGATTTGCGAATAAAATTGTTAAAATCATCGAGTGCATTCTATTGGCCTGCTCTGGATCAATTGACAAGTTTTCTCTCAACATAAACTTAGAAACATGTTATGACATCGATAGATGGATCTTATACTTATCAAGAAATGGCATAAAAAATTTGACCATGATATTATGACTGCACTGCAAGTTGTGTTAAAGAGATCACTGGCTCATGATGGCCTTGTACGTGGGCTTCATGAAGCTGCTAGGGAAATTGAGAAGCATGCTGCTTAATTGTGTTCTTGTTGAAGACTGTGATCAACCTAATTATGTAATGTTGGTCAAAGCACTATGTCTGACCACAACGTGCACTTGGTTACTGTTCCGAGTGCTAAAACTCTTGGAGAGTGGGCAGGGTTATGCAAAATTGATGATGAGGGTAAAGCAAGGAAGGTTGTAGGGTGTTCTTGCTTGGTCATCAAGGAGTATGGTGAGGAGTTTGAAGGTCTAAGCATCGTTCAGAATTACATGAAGTCTTAGTGTGTTAATATTTAGATAATTCAGGTCGTACCAGTTTAGCAAACAATGTTGTTAATTTGCTTTTGTAATGCTAAGTTTGATGATTTGATGTATTCTGAACTCTATTTGGATTTTTATGTTTGGTTATGAAAAAAATAGATATTGCAGGGTTAGGATGAATGATTTTTTGAGGGCAATTTAATTGTTAAATACTAAAATTTTCTCACTTATAAACTGTTAATAAAAATACTAGAAATTTACACTTTTAGTTTATCTACTTTGTTAGGCAAGTTTTTTAATTGCGATCACTACAATTTTTACATGTTTAATTTTGTGAATTGAGAGAATTGTTATATTTATGCGTTTAATTTTGTGAATTGAGATAATTATTATTTTTGTGGAAATTTTTTATCTAAGACATAGAACTTAATTTTGTGAATATAAAGTTGGTTCTATTGTATACTTGGGAATATTATTATTGAAATTAACAATGTTTGTACTGCTAATAACTTGATGTTCTTGCTAGAATTTGGATGTTGGTGATGTTTGAAAGCATCTTCCATTGGTTTTCCCAATCAAACACATGATGGTTTGTATCAATTCTGAAGATTTACAAGAAGCGCTGACTGCTTTTTGCATCTTCAAAAGTTCCCCATTTATACAAACACTACACTTATGGGTATATGTGTTCAAGAAAATAATAATTCCTTCTCACTTGTTTGGCTCCATACATATTGCCTAATGTATCTAAATAAGTTCTTTGGCACATTAATGCTAAATCTTTAATCGCTTATATTATCCTTCAAGAGTTTCGGTAACTAATATTTCTTGAAAAACACACATGCTTGCATGCATGATCATTCATGATAGCTATCGGTGTATCCAAATTAACTATCATTATTTGTACAAAATATTATCATGATTTATTTCTTGTTTTGTGCAGTTATATTCTAAAAAAGAAAGAAGCAAGGTTGTCTGCTGATGGGTTCTGGAAAGCAGAACATGATCTCAGTTTCAGCTTGAATCATATGCAAATAATATGGTTAAGTGGTTTTACTGGAGTCGGAATCCAAACGTAAGGTCATCGTGTTTCTTCTTGCCGCTGCACCAACACTTAAGATGATGGAGATCAAATTTCAAGATATCAAAGATGTTAAGGACTTGTTTAGCATTGTTGCAGAGCGTTATTCGCTTTCCTCGTGCTTCTCATAATGCAGAACTTATCTACCTTCTTGTTCCAGTGTTTTAGGATCAGGATGAATCGCAGTTATCTATAATATTACTTGTTTAGCTTTATGTGCTTCTTCAATGTTTCTGTTATGACTTGTTGATGCAAATTATGTAGATTGAAATGGCCGCATTTTTAGTTTTTCATGTTATAAATTGCTCTGTGTTCCATACGTGTGTAGATTATATATATATATATATATATATATATATATATATATATATATATATATATATTCCGTTGTCTGTAAGTGCATCTTCAATTTCATAGTAGGAACTCTTGAAATGTGTAAATTTGGGTATTGTATGAATTGGGCTGGCGTTTTTGTTGCATTAGTCCTTGTTGGAATTCCCCACATTGATTTGCTCACAGCTGTTAACTCTGTAATTTAGACTATTTTGTTGCTTCAATTTCGTAGTTTAAATGATCCTTATTTTCCTTAACGTATAATTGTGTGTTACATGATAGTTACATGCAAATCTAAATTAAAGTTCTTTGTTACATAATAGCTGCGTACAAATCTAAAATAAAATAAAGTTGTTTAATGTATTTGAACAAGAGTTAAAAACAAATGTATGAGCTGTAAATGTTGGATCTATAAATTTTGTTAGTCTAACATTCTCAAATAAGCTAAATACTATTGTAGTTGGCGGTTAAACTAGACTAATACTCATAAACCAAGGGATTTGAAGTTGTGCAACATAATTAACAGCAGATGTTATTCGAAACTTTGACCATTATCAAACCGATTGTAAGAAAGCAATACTTACTGTCATTTGGTCAAAATTAACTTTTCTGAAGCCAAAAAAACATGAAATATGTCTCTTTAAATCTCTTCAATCTAATTTATTTAATTCTCACTAGTCTAGTTCACTTAATTTTCTTCATTTTTTTTCTCTTTAAATCTCTTAAATTTTAAATATTCTCTACCACATTATTGTTTTATGTTCAACCAAGATTAATAAAAAATAGTTTTTTTTCTTTTATTATTTAATCTAACGGTCGGTTTTTCCACCGTTGTACGGTAATACTAGTTATATCTACAACTTTGAAGTAAGGGGGCGTGTTAAAGTTATATTGGTGCTTCAAAGTAATTAGTTCATATATAATTAGAAGTGTAATAGGTTGTTTTAATAAGTCAAAGCATGTGTTCTATTTGTGTGGTCTTGTTCTTATCTTACCAGCTCAAGTTTAGGAGGTAGTTTATATTTTTATCTTTTCTATTTAAAGTTTTGTATTTCATCTTTCAGTGTGAAGCACTAACAATAACAATGTAGTCGTTCAATTATTCTATGTTCGATCTCTCTCCTCCTCTCTATATCAAATTCTAACATAAGATGTACAAAATCTAGATTTCTTTTCCTAATTTTAACTTTCAGAGAGTATAATGGAGAAATATAGGGTATATTGTTTCAAAGGCAAGCACTAGTTACCTATTATAATGAAATGTTTGTTTAGGTACCTTAGAGTAGTTGCACGTTCAAATATGAATGCTTTGGGCAATGACACCTATATGCTACAAACCAACAAAGGGTATTAAATTAAAAATCATTGTAGTAAAATATTTTTAATCTTTGATGTCTTAGAGATTCCTATATAATAATGCTGTCAAGTTATAGGTTGGCTTGTAACAAATCCTAAAAAAATAACCTCAAGTACCATGGATTTGGAATTGTTTAAAGCATTACTTAAAACAACAATGGTAAATTCTATTTAGACACAAGAATTTGCTGAGTAAACCCAACGAATCTAGAAAAAACAAGGTAAACCCAGCGTTTGCTGAGTTCACCGATGTATTTTTTTTAAAAAAGTCATTTTTACCCTCTTTCGTAAGGGCTCTACGAGATTCGTTAGTTTACCTCGTAGAGTCCATACGAGATTCTTTACTTTACCTCGTAGAGGCCCTTCCAGGTAAAGTAAAGAATCTCGTATGGGTTATACGAGGTAGAATACAAAATCTCGTAGGGGCTTTACGAAGTATGCTGAAAATTGAAGAAGAAAAAATTGCAAAGCAGTAGCTTTTTTGTCATAGATTTTTCTAGGTTAACTTAGCAAATTTCTGGGTCTAAATAGAATTTGCCAACAACAAAATACATGCTACAACCTTTTAACCCTACCACATCCTTTTTGCATTTTTCTGAAAAAAGATCTGGTATTTTATGCAATTTATTCAATAATTCTTCGAGATATAGCAAAAAATTACAATCAAGAACAATCCAATACCAATTAACAATCTTATCAATTAATATTGAATGTTACAAAATTACAGACTATTGACTGGGAATTATACATCAAAAGAAACCATTTCTGTGATCTTTGGAAGAAGACACGACATAACATGCCTGTGAATCTTAAGCTAGCCATGATTGGTTCAGTTGACCAAGATGGTGGCCAAATGAAACTGCATTCAAAAATACATCCTAATCCTTTTGTGGACATTACAGGAACCTCTCCTAATATTAACAACTTGACAACATTGGCAGTATATGTGAAAAGTGGAATTATTTGATAATTTAGTTAGCTATTCATGTAAGGTTTTATTAATTAGTTGGTTGTGACAATTGAATTTATTTAATCAAAAGTACTCTTAACATAGTTCGAAATCATTTTGCTTTTGGAGACACTTTTTTCGACAACCATATTTAGTCGAAAAGCATTTTACAGAACATAAAACTTTTAACTTAAAGCCTCTTTTATATTGGAAAATGCGGCAAGAGTCCTACTTTGAAAAAATATTTTAGTTCTGTCCAATATTTGAAAATAGTTACCAATGTTAACATCTAAGAGTTGAAAAGCATATAAATAAATATGATAAACAGTCAAGAAAAATATGGTATAAACCAAATATTTATTAACAATTTTATATCTGAATACAATGAATCGGTATAGCAGTTTCCAATTATTTTACGTACGTCCGTCTGTACATATTTCAAACAAATAAAGAAAATGAATAAATACAACAATAAATGGTTATATATACACATATATATGCTTTATAAAGTAAAAAAGAATGTTTGATTGCATCTCCTGATCAGATTTATAGATTGGCTACCCTTTGCCTTCTTTCTTCAGATAAAATGACTGCAAAGCGAGCGAGTGCATCTTCATTTGTTTCCTTCCCATCAATTGGTTCGACCAATCCATTCTCTAAGTTCACCCTTGATACTGGTTTTTTGAGCAAATCTTTTCCAATTTGAACTAAATCCAGTAAGTTCTTTTTGGTGGACAAGTCCACAGATGCTGTGCTTCCAGCTAAGGTGTCATCCTATTTTACAAAATTTTGTATTACTATCGTTGGTAAATGTGTACGTACATATAAATGTTCTTGAATTCAAAATTAATTAATTTCAGCACCTGTATACGTAGGTAGTTCTTTTCGGAATGCCTCGCTTGAAAAAGAATGGAAGTATGAATATCTACCATGTCAGCACTTGCATTGCTGAAAATATCGATTATAGGCGTGGATCCCTTGTTATATAACCACCCTAAAAGGCCCCATTTTCCGCATTCTTTGGCTGTAAACTTGTTCTCTATTTTTGCGGTTCCTGTTCCAAGTGATAACACAAGGAAGTTCCCATAGTCCGTTGGCTTCACACAGGACAACTTTGATCCTCCATGAAAATTTCCCTTGTGACCAAGTTCATTGCTAACAAGGTCTGGGCAATATATTTCAATTGTCAGCAACAAGATGTTTTATTTTAATAAAAATAAAATGAAAGGACTGATGGAATGTTAATTAAGTACCGGGTTATTGGCTGTGACACCTCCATCTACAAGATTGTAGGTTCTACTGGTATTACCATCAGAATCATAGGTGGTGAATTGGTGTCCTGGAAGGTAGGTTGGCGCTGCTGAAGTACTGATGCAGACATCTGATAACAACGCATCTTTTAGCGCTGATGATTTTGCCTGCAATTTTATAATTAGGTTGATCATAAATAATAGGCAACAGTTACTTATATAAAACTTATTTCAATAATTACTACCATTCTTTTGATCACAGTTTCATCTGCTTACCTATGCAAATATTTTTACCTTTTACAATAATTCAAATCAGAAGTCAAAAAAGTTATACTACTCTGACGTACTTCTTTTAGTAGAATCTTGTATAAAAAATAAAATAAAAAGCGCACCTCAAAGTTAGTGAAGATGGTAGGTTGAAGAGATTGGATATCGAAAGTTGGTATGATGACATTAGTGAGGGTTTGATGAATTTTGGTATGACCAAGCAGTTGCCTTACTTTAGAGTGCAAATACTTGCCATTGTATTTAGGGCCCTTCATTGCTCTCAGCAAGGTTCCTACCCTGTGAATTTTAATTGGTAAAAAGTTATTGCCTATTTTATTCACAGTAGTGTGCATCATGCTGAAGGTTGTTGATTATGCATGATAATTAGTCAATATTAGCAATGAAACTAGTACTCACTTTTTATGGGGAAAGATTTTAGGGCAATTTTCAAGATAGAACTGGTTAATTTCCTTAGCAGCAAATAAAGGTCGGTTATGAGGATTAGGTGCAGTGAGCATTGCAGTAACCAGACCTCCAGTGCTTGTTCCAGCGATCACATCAAAATAGTCTGCCAGTCTTGCCTCTGGTCCATCCAGCTCCTACAATTACAATGTAGCTAATATAAATACTTTTACCATGTGATAAGGAAAACTGTTATAATATATATGACAGAAATGTACACACTTGAAGTTTGGATTCGAGAAAAGCAAGAATGGTTCCAGGAATAATGCCTCTAACGCCTCCTCCATCGATACTTAGAATTGTAACCATTCTTCCCGTTGAAGGAGTAAGGATTGAAGTTGCATTGCTGTAAATTGCGGCCATTGAATAATTTTATGTTCGAATATTGGATTTTGATGATGAAGTTTCTTTTTGAAAGAAAGGGGAGGAAAGATTTTGGATGTAATTAGTGGATGTTCGATATATTGCAACCAAATGTTAAAGAAGTTATGATAAGTATATATTCTGTTTTGGTCCTGGTGTATTTATAGGCTGATAAGGATAATATTTGAATTTTTAAAGGAAGACTTTTTACAAATTAGCAGTGATATAATTTTGATAAATAAATTAAAGAGTTATGAATAATAAATCTGTCTTGAGATGTTATTTGAATAATTGTTTAGAACAAGTTAAAAATCGAAGGTCATGCATTTGACAAAAGTCAGATTACTTTCAGCAGGGAATGTATAATTTTAAGGTGACATTTGTGGTCGCCAAAAGGAGAAGAGACTGTACGGTTATTACTTAGTCATAAATTTAATGTTGATAGTTGTTCTTAATTTGTATTTAATGAATAAACATGCATTAATAATATTTGACCAAGAAAAAAAAAACACAGTTGAACAAAGCATCAAATTAATTGACCTGTACAAAGCTTAAGCTGGATGAAATAGCAATTATAATTTGTATAGATAAATGCTCATTTGATTTAGGCATGCTTAATATATATGATTTACAGCTGCATGTTTCAAATTTGTATAGATAAATCAACTTTGCAGACGCTTTCGTTTTCTCACTACAAAAGGCAGCTAAAATAGCGACGGGGTAGGGCAACGGTTAGCGACGGCTAAAAAAGCGGCCGTCGCTAGCCGTCGCAAACCGTTGCTCGATTTGCAGAATAATAACTGCCGAACCATCTTCTTCCTCATTATATTTTTTCCCCAAAATCAATCCCAAACCCTACCCGTCGCCATTTCTTGCTGCTCCGATTCCAAGCCTCCAATTTCACTTCCAAGGTATTGATTTCGTTCTTCTATGTCTTCTAACTCTAGTTTATGCTTAATTAGGGTTAATTAGAGGCTTTGGTTGCTAATTTATATGAGTTTGAAAAATTGAATGTTTATGGATATGAAATTGGTTGTCTCGAGGGATGTTTATGATAACGGTTGTGTTGTGAGTTGATTTGGGAATAAGTGTAATTGATTAGGAGGGTAAAATCGATGAATATTACATATGTAATTGATTTAGGAAGTTGAAAACAATGATTATCACGTGTTTAATTAGACATACGATGATTGTGTTGTATGTAGAATGTGTGGTATGATGATTTGAAAATGAATGGAATTAATGTAATTGTTTAATGGTAGTAAATTGATTATTATTCAAATGGTGCAACGATGTCCCTAATGCATGCATTGTTATGTCCCCATCGGATGCAAGAATGGTCGGTCCAAAAGAATGCACTTGCAATTGAAAAAAAATTGTTTTGTTACTATAATATTTAGTAATCAAATGTTGATTAAAAATGTTAATTCAAAACAGTTCTTCATTTAGGTTTAGATCGGTAAGAATCTTGTTAAATGTGATGAAAATCATATTACTCAACTCTTTGAATTTTTTATGAATTGAAATAATTAACTTGAAAGCTTAGTTTATCTTTCAAAAATTTAAAGTAACTAAAATTAATTTTATAATTTATACATTAAACTAAAATGAATCAAAACTTACTAAAACTAATTGTCATGTTACTTTACAAATTGAAATTTTGAAGTTTAAGGCGCATCTTTTACTGAAGCGCAAAAAAAGCGCAAAAAGGTCCAAAGCGCAAAAGGCGTGCTTTTTCATTTGATGTGTGTGTTTCTTGTTTTAAACTTAGGTTGAATGTGTTTTGACTAATTATGTGAACCCCTTAGATAAATTTGGCCCCGTCCGACAAGTGTTGTATATGATCGTTATATGGATATTCGTTTTTCCATAAAACGGAAATCTATATTCATCTGATACAATATTCGTTGGATTTGTCCTTGTATTGGACAAGTTACAAATATAATAACGTAACCATATTTTATAAATCATTTCAGTTTAAACGGTTAACAAAATTTCGATGGCACTTCCTTTTTGTTCCCTGTGTACACGCATTTGTGTATGATACAGGGACAAAAGGGAAGTGCTGCCGAAATTTTGTTGAACCGTTTAACCTGAAAGGATTTATAAAATATGCTTACGTTATTATATTTGTAATGGGAAGTAGGTAGACCTGCCGTCAAAGTAGAAAGAAATAAACAAAAAAAAAAACTGAAAACATGAAGTAGTTGTAAATGAAATTGTACAAGATTTCAATTAATACAAAGTGTTTGATCGAATTTTATAACATTTTTGTTGCAAATCAGGAAAATGTTCGATTATTTTCGTGATCGTAGTTGGATGTATCAACCGCGTACTGGTAAGAAAGGGTCGATAAAGGAACATTTTTGTAACGGTGTCCAAGAATTTATTAGATTCGCTAAATCTAATAATCGGAGTAACCTAGACATTCGATGTCCGTGTAGTAAGTGCAAACATTTGAGGCATTGGAAGCCAGATGTAGTAGAAGTACATTTGTATAAATTTGGTTTTGTGTCGAATTATTACTTATGGGATCGTCATGGAGAGCTTGTTCAACCTACGTCTAACCCTGTAGTGGTAGAGGGCGATAGTACAATGATGAACGATAATACAACGACCAATCTGATAGAAAATATGGTGCAAGATGCAGCACGATCAATGTTTCCCACCATTGATCAAGGCGGCGATGAGAATGAAAATGCTGAAGAACCAACGGAGGAAGCAAAAAAAATTTATGATTTATTGAATTCTGCGAAGAGGCCGTTGTGGGAAGGGTGTACAAGCGGAACCGAATTATCTGTAACCGCTGAATTCATCACTATGAAATCAAAATTCAATCTTACAGAAGCTGCATTTACAGCAGTTGTACAAACTGCAAAACGTCATATGCCACCTAATAATTTGATGTGCGATAGTCATTATAAAGTGAAAAAACTTATGTCTGCTTTTGGACTACCGTATCAGAAGATAGATACATGTGTTAAAGGTTGCATGTTGTATTGGAAAGAAGACGCTTATCTTAGAAAATGCAAATTTTGCAACGAAGATAGATATAAACCAAGGAAAAAGAAAGGAAAAGAAGTTCCATATAAAAGAATGCATTATCTACCGATAACTCCCAGACTTCAACGATTGTATGCATCTTCTGCTACAACGTGTCATATGCGATGGCATAGCGTGAGAACAGCAGAAGAAGGAACTTTGATACATCCGTCTGATGGTGAAGCATGGAAACACTTTGATAGGACTTATCCTGAATTTGCTGCAGAGAGCCGTAATGTTAGGCTCGGTTTATGTACGGATGGATTTTCGCCGTTTTCTCAATTTGGTAGTAAATATTCATCATGGCCTATCATTGTTACTCCATATAACTTACCTCCATGGATGTGTATGAAAAATCCATATATGTTTCTAACGGTTGTCGTCCCTGGTCCCGATGATCCGACACAAGGAATTGATGTTTATCTGCAACCGTTGATTTGCATGCTTTTGTTTTGGGAGCAATATATAGACCATCTAAACGACCATGATATTTATTATATATATACGCACGTGCAGCCCATGCATAGTTGAATTTGGGACAAGGGCGGCACAAATGTTTTCTCGTATTAGATAATATTAATTTTCTCACACGTGTGGTTGATTCACAATTTTTGACATGCAAATTAATATAAAAAGAAGAAGAAAATGAAAAATCAACTCTGGATACATGTATATAATCCTTTTAAGTACATTGCGTACATACATTTGCTGTTGTTTTCTTGTATTGGTTTGCATGCAGGAGGTATAGATTATCAATCTATAGATTATTATCATCTTAAAAAAGCGCATCGAAATAAAACCGTAAAACCGATGAAACCGCACCGTTAGTATGGTCCAGTTTCGGTTTTTATCTTTTCTCAAACCGCAAAACCGAAACCGCACCGATATGGTTTATGAATGCTTGCATTCCAACAGCACTTTGTTTTGTATCTTTTTTCAAGTCTTCGCTACTTGCATTTCAACAACACTTTGTCTTATATCCATTTAAATGCTTACATTTTACTCCACTTCAGCTACAAACATAAGAAAATATATAGTTTACTTGGATTGAGAAATGGACAAGATTGTATTTATCGTAGGTAACATTTTTGAGCAGATATTGATTGATGTGGCTAGGTTGTGTTTATGTGTGATAATGTTATGTTCATGCTGAATGGTTAGGGAACACCGCCTTTTTTAATTAATTGGTTTTAAAACCGAAACCGCAATTCTAAAACCGAAACCACAAATTTAAAACCGAACCGCACCAGCGGTTCTTCGTTCGGTTCCGGTTCTTACTTTTGAAAACTGCACCCTAGCGGTTCCGAGTGCGGTTTTAAGTCAAAATCGCACAAAACCGCACCATGCTCATCCCTAATAGGTACAGTCATGCTTCAGTACCATAGTTATCATAACCGAACCGTAGATCAAACTGTGTTAGTCCAAAATCGATGATTTTAAAGGTCGTGTATACCGTTAAAACCGTTTTGACTGAATATAGAATTTATAGTCAAATAGAAATCATGTTAGGATCAGGTCTAGTTGGAGCCGCAAAATCATTCAGCAAGTTAGAACGAGTCTTACTTATCTTACTGTTATTAAAGTTTGAATAAGTGTTCCTGTAGATTAGGGACATGTTGTTATTTGCTTCCTGTTTATTTGCTATATTACTTATAGCTGTAAAGGCTATATAAAAGTCGCATCTTTCTTTTAATAATAAAAAAACAAGTTCAGAATACTTTGTTTTACTTTGCACACAGATTTATCAATTAGTGAAACACCCCACCTCTATTAAGGTCACTCACAAAGGGAATGCCATAACTTTAGTGGAGGGTTAGGATACAAGACACAGAAAAATTTACAAGACAGATAAATTTAAGCAGCGGAATTCAAATATTTATTTCATACGTAGTTCAATACAAAAGCATTACATCAAATTGTCTCAAAACAACTTCAAAACATTACACCAAAATTTCTGTCTTGATTATTCAATAAAGAAGCATAAACCAAAAAGTAAAAATGCAGAAGTCCCCAAGGATCATATCCAAAAGCCATAGCCAATGCAAGAGAGTCCAAGTCATACATCTACTTTCTTGAAGCTTGTAAAGAGTCTGATTAAGCTGGAGTATTTCCTCCCTGTGGACCTGAGGGGGAGGAACGGAAGGAAAGAAACGAAAGAAAACAGGTCAGACAAATGTCTGGTAAGTTCAGTGGTTATTAGTATTTAAACAAGGAAATGGATCATGATAGTGATAACAGAACATATGACAATACCCTAATATAAGATAGGAGAGACGTGTGATCGCACCCATTACTATAGTCTCTGCACCTACTTAACCATTGGTTAAACCAGCCCACGTGTTTACAACAAACGATCCCCTAACTGATCGGCTCCTACTCGTATGCATTCATGTCCTGTGTCATTCGGCCCCCGCTTGACTGTAGCTACCTGTGCTGGTCCCACCATAGGGTGTATCAGTCCCTCTGGTGGCAACCCGACACGATTCAAGATGCACAGTTTACACTACCGATGCCCAGTGCCTGATTTTTCCACTCCGAAGTACGTGCACGTCCATACTCCGCCGGAACCTACACTGGCCCACCAAACACCAACGTTTTGACCGCTTATAATTCAGCCCAGTAATCGTGCCCCACCCTGCCTAGTTTCAGGGTACCATGATACATCTATGTGGGTTACTGCTGAAATGGGTCCCCGTTACTAGGGTTTTCTAATCAACTTGTTTATTTGGTTAAGTGTCCAGGTTTACCTAACCCAGCCCATTCGTTTTAGTTAACATGTTGAATCGGTTAAGTGTTTTCCTAATTTACTTAACCCTACCAATCCTGACTTAGCTTTAAATTATTAAAGCACCAACCACTCACATTAGACATGTCTTGTTGTGGTCACTGAATATGCCGGTCGGTTCCGGGTAGATTTACACCACAACTTAGTGTAACCTCCGGTTCTTTTTGCGCTTGATGCACTAACCACCCACATTAGAGAGGTCTTGTTGTGGTGACTGGATATGCCGGTCGATTCCGGGCAGATTTACACCACAACTCAGTCTAACCTCGGGTTAGGCATATTCGTCTTTTCTAAATTCATATATTTCTATATATGTCGAAATTCTTTATGTAAATTAATTTTAATTTACTCATTCCATAATTATCTTTTCAAATATTGCTTACAATAAATGGTATATCAAATATACCATTTTATGAACAAACCTATGCCATGTATTTTCATGTTTCCCCATCGTTATCCCCGTAGAACGTACGTATGAATTACATAAAATGTCGGGCTAATAAATTAGCCCAAACCCATAAACAAAAAGGGGTAATAAGGAACATGACATAAACATAAAATAGCATACATTAAACTTATCACATGTAACTTGGCATAGATGCATCATTATTTCAACTAAACAGGTAAAGGTGAACTTGTGACTAAGTCATGTAAACTTGATATGGGTCTAACATGTGGGTTTAACACATAAACAAGATTTTAAACCACAATTTAACATACTAACTTATGTATGTCAAAACATAAGAAAGCTACTCTAACCATTTTTAAATTGCAGCTTAGCATGATAACTTATGTGTGTTAAACATAAGAGGATTGCAATTCCAACTTTTTACAACATAAATAGATTCAACTTGGCATGGTTCTAACTATTCATGAATGTTAATCTACATGTAAGCATGTGATTTAGATCCTAGACTTGCAAATAACCATCAAATTACAACATGACATGTTTCACCATTTTGTTGGCATAATAAGTTCTTAACGCAATCATAATAACATAGAATGTTGTACATCACCCAAGCATATAGACATGAAATATACAACATGTTCATCGCCATAAGCATATAGAAATATACAACATGTTCATCGCCACAAGCATATAGACAAGATTAATTACAACGATAATTTAAGATAGACGAGAATCAAATCTTATACATAGGAATCATACTATACCCTAATTACAACATGTCATGATTAATCAAAGAATGTTTAAATCTGCGTAACAACTAACTTACAAAACTAAAAGAAATTCTTGCGTTCTGAAATATGAATTCTGAAATTGGAGATGCGCGCCTTTGATGAAGATCGTTGAATTAAACTAGTTTTAATTTGATTCTTGATCCAAGTTCTTTAACTCGTCTTTGAATTGGAAATGGCGACGGCTACTCCAAGTCTTCTATTGGCGGCATTTCAGTTCTAGGTTTATTTTTCTATGTGTTTTCAGGTTAGGCATTGAGTTGTTTATATAGAATTTCAGTTTGATTATAGCCGTCAGATGGACCTGGGGTTAATCACAGCCACTCAGACCAGATTAGGACCATCCAGAAACCCTAGTGACTCAGCAGTGAGTCAGCAATCGTTCAAATTTCAGATCTGGCCAGGGGCCAGGTCGACCCCTAGGTCGACCTCTAGGGGGGAGGTCGACACTAGGGTCGACCCCCTGGTCGACCTGCCTGGGCGGGAATTTTCCCGCCCAGCTCGCTTCTGACTTCTGTTTGAATGTTGAACTTGTTCCTTTGAGCTGTTTGAATTTATTTGAATTTCTGAAACTTTCGACAGCCATAACTTCTTCATACGAAGTCCAATTTACACAAACTCGGACTCTATCTCAACTAGAATTCCGAGACGAACACAATGGCGTAACCCGTTTCCCTTAATTCTTACATTTTAAATTAAGTATTCTAGGATTCATTATTATAACGTGAATAGAAAATATAGGGTGTTACAATTGGTATCGGAGCGATTTAGAGGCATCAGATCTCTAATAGTTGTGACTAGGTTAAACCATAGCAGATCGTTAACCGAAGAAGAAGAAGAAGAAGAAGAAAAATAACAATTGCAGATCGGAGACAGCAGAAGGAATGATGGCCTCAGCCGACAAATTTGTTCAACAAGCATTTCCAAAATTTGATGGTCACTTTGATCATTAGTCTATGTTAATGGAAAATTTCCTGAGGAGTAAGGAAATGTGGAGCCTGGTTAAAGATGGAATACCTGCACCACCTATTGGCACGTCTGCTGCAAGTGAAGCTCAAAGAAAGGCCTCGAATGAAGATAAACTCAAAGACTTGAAGGTCAAAAACTTTCTCTTCCAATCCATTGATAGAGAAATTCTCAAGACAATTCTGGACAAAAGCTCATCTAAGGTCATATGGGATTCGATGAGGCAAAAATACAAAGGATCAACAAAAGTAAAGAGAGCACAACTTCAAGTCCTAAGGAAGGAGTATGAGTTACTAGCAATGAAGGAGGGAGAATGCATTGATGCATACATTGCCAGGACCCTCATCATTGTCAACAAGATGAAGGTAAATGGAGAGTACTAACACCAAATGCAGTGATTTCAAAAATACTTCATTCCTTAACATCAAAGTTTAATTATGTTGTATGCTCCATTGAGCAATCTAACAATTTGGAGGTCATGACTGTTGATGAGCTACATGGTAGTCTCTTGGTTCAAGAGCAAAGACTGTTAGGTCAGCAAGAGGATGAGTAGGTTCTGGAAGTTGGTAAAGGTAAGAGTGAAGGGCAGTGGTCTGGTAATAGAGGAAGAAGGGAATGCAGAGGTGGATTTAGAGGAAGAAGAAGAGGACAAGGTAGAGGATCTTTCAACCAAGCCCTTGTCGAATGCTATAGATGCCATAATCTTAGTCATTTTCAATATGATTGTCCTGAGTGGAACAAACAAGCTCAATATGCAGAACTTGATGATGACGAGGAGATGGTGCTCATGGCCTACGTTGAAAAAGAACAAGCTAATTGAGAGCAAGTATGGTTCATTGATTCGGGGTGTAGTAACCATATAAGTGGAGATAATTTGTGGTTCAGTGATCTCGATGAAAATTTTAGACATTCAGTGAAGCTTGACAATAATGCAAAAATGAGAGTCATGGGGAAAGGAAATGTCAGATTCCAAGTGAATGGCGCAACGCAGATCATAACAAACATGTTCTATATTCCTGAGTTGATGAGCAACCTACTAAGTGTGGGTCAACTACAAGAAAGAGGAATGGTAATACTGATTCAGGCAGGATCTAGCATGATTTACCATCCTGAGAAGGGACTAATTCTTAAGAGCGAGATGAGCACAAATAGGATGTTCGTTCTCATTGCAATTGTGCTGCCAAAGGTAACCTCCTGCTTTAATACAATTACTGAGGACTCTACACATCTGTGGCACTATAGGTATGGTCATCTAAATTACAAAGGATTAAGGACCTTGAAGTTTAAAGGAATGGTGGAAGGTCTCCTTGACATTAAAGCTCCAAGCAAGCACTGCCAAGATTGCATATTGGGAAAGCAACAAAGAGAAATTTTTCCAAAGAGAAGTTTGTGGAGGGCAACTCGCAAGCTTCAACTTGTTCACTCGGACCTTTGTGGTCCAATCTCACCCGAGTCTAGCACAAAAAGGAGGTACATTGCAACTTTCATAAATGATTTTTCTAGAAAATGTTGGATATATTTTCTACATGATAAAACACAAGTCCTTAGTATCTTTAAGAAGTTCAAAGCATTGGTGGAAAAGGAGTCAGGCCTATCAATTATGTGCCTTAGAACAGATCGAGTTGGAGAGTTTAACTCTCAAGAATTCAATGAATATTGCAGTTCCCAAGGAATTAAAAGACAACTGACAGCAGCCTACACTCCTCAGCAGAATGGTGTAGCCGAAAGAAAGAACATGACTATATTGAATATGGTCCGGTATATGTTGTTTGGAAAGGGTGTTCCTAAGAAGTACTGGCCTGAAGCTGCCTCCTGGACAATTCACTTGTTGAACCGAAGTCCAACTCTTGCTATAAAAGATGTTACTTCCGAAGAAGTATGGTCTGATAGGAAACCCAAAGTTCACTACCTAAAAATCTTTGGCAGCATAGCATATGCAGATATACCTAAACAAAAGAGAAAGAAACTTGATGAAAAGAGTGTCAAGTGTGTGATGTTTGGTGTTAGTGATAAATCAAAGGCCTATCGACTATATGATCCAGTTAGTGATTGAATCATTATCAGTATGGACGTATTATTTGAGGAAGACGAGCAATGGAACTTTGATGGAAGCAACAAGGATCAGACATTATCGTGGAATGATGATGAAGATTTTCAGGAAACTGAACAAACCAATCGTGTGAGAATTGAGCCTGAAACTGTAGTCGATCATAGTAGCCCTAGCAGCATAGAGAGTTCAAGTCCGAGAGATACTGCTGATATAAATCATGAAGGTAGAGTTCGAAGTTCACCATTTTGGATGAAAGACTACATCAACGGTGAAGGTTTATCTGAGGAAGATGATGTTATTCAACTAGCCATGTTCACTTCATTAACATATCTGTGCGACTATGATCAAGCCTGCAAAGAAATGAAATTGAAACATGCTATGAATTTTGAGAGGAAGCTATTGAAAACAACCAGACATGGGTACTGTGTGATCTTCCTGAAGGAGCCAAAGACATTGGAGTTAAGTGGCTCTACAAAACAAAATTGAATTAGACTGGAAAGATAGACAAATGTAAGGCTCGCCTTTTTGCAAAAGGCTATGCATAAGAGTATGGTATAGATTATATAGAGGTGTTTTCCCCCGTAGCAAGGTGGGACACTATCAGATCGGTACTTGCACTCGCAGCTCAGAAAGGGTATAAGGTATACCAGCTTGACGTGAAATCGGCATTTTTGCATGGAGAAAAATCTGAGACTGTGTATGTAGAGCAGCCTCAAGGCTATGTGATTCCTGGATGTGAGAAGAAGGTGTACAAATTGAAGAAGGCGCTTCATGGCTTGAAGCAAGCACCTCGTGCATGGTATAGTAAGATTGACACCTACTACAAGGAAATCAGGTTTTTTAAAGTGCCCGTATGAGCATACATTGTTTCTAAAGAATGATCAGGAAGTAAATATGCTAATTGTTTCACTTTATGTAGATGATTTAATTTTGACAGGAAATAATGATTGAAGAATTTAAGCTCTCCATGAGATCAGAATTTTCTATGTCAGATCTAGGCAAGATGAAATATTTCCTTGGAGTGTAAATAATTCAAAAGGAGTCTGGCATCTTTATGTGTCAGCGCAAGTATGCTGGTGAAATACTCGAGAGGTTTAAACTGGAATCTTGCAATCCAGTTCGTAACCCTACTGTCCCTGGAGTAAAACTTGTGAAGGAAGAATCAGGGAAGCGAGCAGATGCATATATGTACAAACAGATGGTTGGTTGCTTGATGTACATGGCAGTAACTGATCTCATGTATGTTATCAGTTTGGTTAGTAAATTCATGGAGAATCCAGTAGAAGCTCATATGCAAGCCGTGAAACGTGTGTTTTGTTACATCAAAGGCACTATGGAGTATGGCATATGGTACAAAAGGGATGGAAACAAGACTCTACTTGCATTTGCTGATTCTGATTATGCTGGAGATGTTGAGAGTAAAAGGGGTACTTCTGGGTATGCAATGTTGTTATCAGGTGCAGCAGTCTCATGGTCATCAAAAAAACAGCTGTTGTTACACTCTCAACTACAGAGGCAGAATTTGTCTCGTCAGCCAGATGTGCATGCCAGGTGATTTGGTTGCGTAGGATACTTGAAAGCATTAGCTTTGCTCAAGAAAAAGGTACTATCATTTACTATGATAATATGTCAACAATCAAGCTTTCAAGGAATCCTGTTTTGAATAAGAGAAGCAAGCACATTGATGTTAGATTCCACTTCCTGCTTGATCTTGTGAATGAAGGAGTAGTCAAGTTGATATACTGTAGTACCGAAGAACAAGTGGCTGATATAATGACTAAGCCTTTAAAGCTTAACACTTATGAGAAGCTGAGAGGCATGGTTGGAGTACGTTCTATAATTAAAGTAAATTGAAGTTGGGAACTTTCAGTTTAAGGGAGGATGTGTTAGGATCAGGTCTAGTTGGAGCCGCAGAATCATTCAGCAAGTTAGAACGAGTCTTACTTATCTTACGGTTATTAAAGTTAGAATAAATGTTCCTGTAGATTAGGGACATGTTGTTATTTGCTTCCTGTTTATTTGCTATATTAGTTATAGCTATAAAGGCTATATAAAAGCCGCATCTTTCTTTTAATAATAAAAAATAAGTTCAGAATACTTTGTTTTACTTTGCACACAAATTTATTAAATCATAGCATTTGTATTTTTATATTTTCTTTCTGAAAATATTATAAAAAGATTAGCATTGTGTTTTTGTTAGCCTACTTTGTGAACTAGGCAACACAAAGTCAAGATGTCAAACATTGAAGAGCATTTTTAATTAGAAGACTTCGGTTCGGATCGGAGAGACCATCACTGCTCAGATCGGAGAAGACTCTACAGCCTAGATCGGACAGCTGCAATCGTTCGGATCGGATAAAATCTCCTGTTCGGATCGGTGAGCTATTGCTGTTGAAAGCAGAGAGCGCATGTTCGGATCGGAGGGCAGTCTTCTTCAAGATGGATCGGAAGGCCACCCAATTGCTACAGAGATAGGTCGGAGCGGAGCAGAATAAAGAGAAGAGAGAATTGTCACCAAGTCAATCCGGGTTGGATCGGATATCCCGATCCGAACCCCTGGTATATATACCTCCGACCCGAACCCATTTTCCATATCGTTCCCCTGCATAAGCGCCTGGATATCCGGATCGGCTATGACCAGTTCCTGCCCATAACGTTCATTACTCTGATGCGTTGTCAACACAGTAATTCATCCGAACCCGAGGCTAATGGGATGGATGACACGTGGCTCCGATCCGGATCGGGTTTTGAGCAAATTCACACCTATAAATACCCCGTCTGGATACAAAGAAAAGGATCTTTTTTTTGGCATTTGGAGAGTTCAACCACCTTCATAACCCGAATTCCAGCAATCCCGAAAAATCCAAATCTTCTTTTAATATTTGTTTTCTATAATTGAGTGATTATAAGTGAGTTGTGAGAGGAATCAAGTGGATATTTCATTGTACTTGCAACTAAATCAGTAAATATAGTGAGAGACAAGTGGACGTAGGCATTCCTTCGCCGAACCACTATAAATCCTGTGTGTTCATTTTTATTTTTATCTTATTTCCTTTGCTTTCAGTTAATTCGGGTGTTAGAACCACTTTTTGGTCTAAGATTTTGGTGCTTTCACTGAGAAACTCATCTGAATTCTTTATTTTCCGGGATTTCTTTCTACTTTTTGGACCGTTGAGTTCAAAGAAGTTAATCCTTAAGTTTCTACGCTCTTTTATATTTGTTGAAGTGATTGTCAAAGAATCATGGCCAAAGGAAAAGGCAAAGAAGTTCAGTCTGGTCGAGGAAATGGAGCTGGCGAAGATCAGCAAAATGTGGTTGTAACAAGGTCTCGTGGGCAGAGTTCAGCAGCAGGAAGAACCAATGCAGGAAATCCGAGCCGCCAACAGGGGGAAAGCTCCGATCCGATCCGGGTAGGAGATTCTGAAGCAGTGCATTCCCCCAATCTGAACCGACCCGAGCAGCTTGCCACGTACCGATCCGACCAGGCTCCCCAGCTCCGAACCGACCCGACCTCCTATCTCCGATCCGATCCGACGCTTGGTGAAGCTGGGACCTCCACTCGAGTCCCTACGAATGCTCCGATTCCAGCCACCAGGGTTAGTGATCAGGTCAATCCATCTGCGCCCATCACTCAAGGAGATTTCTCACGCTTACTTGACATGCTTGAGAACACAAGGGAGGCTATGAAAGTCCACGAGCGCACTAATCTCATGATGCAGGAAAATATGAGGCTCATGAGTCGGGAGATTAGTGAACTCCATCGACAGAGAACTCCATCACCGGTTCGTCACACACCAGTGGATCAATCTTCATCTTCCGAGGAAGAGCGACCCCGTGAACGAAGGCCGCTCGAACGACCTCAGAATGTGGAGCAGCTGACATTTGGATCTTTGGGATCTCGTGAGGATATTGCACGAGCGCTAGGAAACAATGACCCCACTCGGGGGCAAAGACTCCAGTCCCCTCCTCCCGAGATCGACCGGGAGCGCAGGGAACGGAATCGAGCAGAAGCAGCTCGAAGAAGAAGGGCATCTCCTGAACAAGAGCCCAGAAGGAACTCGGATACTAGGGCCAGGGAACCTGAGCGGCGCCTAACTAATGCTGATGTACAGGCAATGGTTCGCCAGATCATGTCCGAGAGCCGGAACTATACAAATGAAGATTATGGCATTGAGCGAAGCCATACTCCTTTCACCGACGATATCCTCGACTTCCAATTTCCCTGGCGCTTTAACTTGCCACAGATGGACAAGTATAACGGAAGAACTGATCCGGGACAGCATTTGATGCGATACTCGTGGCTCATGAATGCTGCTGCTGCCCCTGATGAAGTGAAGTGCAAAGCATTCCCAATCTACTTAGAAGATGTGGCGCCGTTCTGGTTTACCCGACTTCCTCCTCGTTCGATTTCGAATTACAAGGAACTAAGCGAGCGTTTTATGAACCAGTTCCGACTCCATGCCCAAAAGTCCAAAAGTGTTATTGAATTATCGAGAATCAAGCAGGCACCAGGAGAGTCTTTGAGGGCATATCTTGACCGTTTTAACCAAGCTGTGACTGAGGTCAGTGACCCGCATGAGCCCACTATTCTGATGGCATTGAAGGAAGGAGTCGATCCTGAATCCGAGTTTGGAGATTACCTTTCTGGGAAAACACCCTCCACAAGAGAGATATTCTACGAAAAAGCCGATATTTATCTAAGGCGAGAGGAGGCCAGGGCAAACCGAAAGAGAAAGTCTGAGACGGCTTCAAAAGAAAATGTGCAGAGTAATATCGCCGTGAAGCAGTCTGGGGAAAGTTCTGGCAAGGTTGAAGTAAATGTGGGAAAC
This sequence comes from Allium sativum, assembly GCA_030737875.1. Lineage (NCBI taxonomy): Eukaryota > Viridiplantae > Streptophyta > Magnoliopsida > Asparagales > Amaryllidaceae > Allium > Allium sativum. Next base: position 1,052,984,255 of record CM060913.1, read on the forward strand.
AAGGGTGGAAACAACAATGCTGGAAGCGGGGGTAACAACAACAATAACCGTAATCCGAACGGTAGCAGAAGAAACAGAAATAGGGGAAGTGATCCTAACAAAAGACCCCGATTCCAGACCTACGAGAATTATACACCATTGAACGACACCCTGGAAAATATTTACCTGGATACGTACAATGTGTTACAGTACAAAAGACCGCCACCTCGTGATTCGACCGAGAAAGAAATGGCGACAGGGAAATTTTGTTTGTTTCATGGAACTCATGAGCATTCAACCAATGAATGTCGGCATTTGAGAGATTTGATTGAGAAGCTGCTGCGTGAAGGGAAGTTGGATGAATACAAGGTTGCCCCGAGGGACAGGGGCAAGGAGAGCAAGCTCCAAAACAGATTCTACCTGCTCCCAAGCCTACAGCGCAGCAGAAAGGTAAAGGAATTGTGATCAACTCCATAGTGGGCGGACCTCACCCGACAATCCGAAGTTTCAGATCAATGGATCAATATGTAAATGCTGCCAAGCATCTAGACGTGAATGAAGGTGATGATTTGGAAGATATCACCCCCATAGAACAACAGAAGACCATGTTTGACGACGTGGTATTCCGCAGCCGAGATAATACTAGGATCCAATCACCCACTGATGATCCGTTGGTTATTACTACCACCATTGGGCCGACCTTGGTTCATAAGGTATTAGTAGACAATGGAAGTTCCGTTAATATTTTGTTTAAAAAGTCATTTGATCAGATGAAGCTTGAGTTTGAGGATTTGAAGCCATGTGAAGGATGGATCAGAGGCTTCAACGGGGCATCAACAGCTCCCATGGGATACATAGAATTGCCCGTGACCTTGGGGCAAGGAGAACGCAGAAGAGTGCGGATGCTTCAGTTCGTAGTATTGGACGTAGATTCGCCTTATAATGCATTTTTGGGGAGGCCTGCCCTTGCTGAATTCAGAGTTTGTATCGCCCCCTGGTGTTTATTGCTTAAGTTCCCAACCGAAGCTGGAACTGGAGTAATGAGAGGGGATCAAGTTTCTGGATGGGCCTGTTATGTGGCCGAACTAAAGATGTTGATGAAAGGACTTAACATCGAGAGTGAAGATGCCTCGCCTCCCCTAAAGGGGGGCTCGGCGTAGCAATTAGAGAAATCGGCCCCGAAGGAGTTGCTAAAAGGAACGCCTGAAGACCTGGATCCCAGAAAAGACAAGGAACCAGAGACTAAGAATGCAACTCCTAATGAAGCGACAGTGGAAATTCCCATTGATGACACTGATCTGACAAGAGTCTTGAAGATTGGGTCTCAATTGGATCCATGTCGGGCCACAGAACTAACGGACTTTTTGAAGGCGAACTTGGACGTGTTTGCCTGGACCCACGCTGACATGTGTGGGATATCGCCATCCATAATAAGTCAAAAATTGAATGTAAACCCGAAACATCCGCCTGTGAAGCAAAAGAGGCGCATGCTGGGCCCAGAGAGGTCGGCTGCTCTCAAAGAGGAAGTAGAGAAGTTGAAGTAGAATGGATTTATTCGAGATTCGACATATCCCGACTGGATATCGAATCCCGTCTTGGTAAAGAAGCCAAACGGAAAGTGGCGGACTTGCATTGATTTTTCAGATTTGAACAAAGCTTGCCCAAAAGATAGTTTCCCACTTCCCAGGATTGACCAGCTTGTAGATTCGACAGCAGGTCATGAACTTCTCTCTTTCATGGACGCATATTCTGGATACAACCAAATTCCTATGCATGTGCCAGACCAAGAACATACGAGCTTCATTACGAATTTGGGATTATATTGTTATGTTGTAATGCTATTCGGATTGAAAAACGCCGGAGCTACTTACCAGCGCTTGGTGAACAGAATGTTTTATAATCAAATAGGAAAGACTATGGAAGTTTATGTGGATGATATGCTTGTCAAATCGAAACAGTCCTCCAGCCATACGCAAGAGTTGGCGGAAATGTTTGGTATCCTGTGAAAGTACCGGATGAAATTGAATCCTCTGAAATGCTCATTTGGAGTGGCATCGGGAAAGTTCCTTGGCTTCATTGTGAGCTCCCGAGGAATTGAAATCAACCCTAGCCAGATAGCAGTGATTAGAAATATCGAAGAGCCGAGGAGAATTAAAGACGTCCAAAGTATTGCAGGGAAAGTAGCGGCACTGAGTAGATTCATCTCCAAAGCCACAGACAAATGCGTTCCGTTTTTTGATCTAATTAAAAGGGGAAAGAAAAACTTCGAGTGGACTCCGGACTGTGTTGAGGCCTTTCGAAATTTATTGGAATTGCTAGAGAAACTGCCGATTTTGTCAAAGCCAGTGGATCATGAAGAATTGTTTGTTTACTTGGCAGTCTCGGCTCACGCCGTTAGCACAGCCCTGGTTCGAGAAGAAGACAAAGTACAAAGGCCAGTGTATTATGTAAGCAAGAAATTAGCAGCGGCAGAGCGCAACTATCCAAAGATTGAGAAGCTTGCTTACAGCCTCCTAATCGCATCCCGAAAACTTCGTCACTATTTCCAAGCTCATCCAATAACCATATACACCGACCAGCCCTTGAGGCAAGTGTTGCAGAGACCCAAGGCATCGGGAAGGTTGATCAAATGGAATATAGAATTAAGTCAGTTCGATTTGAATTTTCAACCACGAAAGTCGATCAGGGGGCAAGCTCTGGCAGACTTTATTGCGGAGTTCACTATTCCAGAGGAGGAAGTAATCGATGACAGAGTGGTTAAGTCCGAGGATGAGTTAAAGATAGATCCGTGGAAACTATACACAGATGGAGCCAAGAACGACCGAAGGTCCGGAGCTGGAATTGTCTTAGTCACTCCCGAAGGACGGTTGTTATATTACGCCCTGCGATTAGAATTTTCGGCGACTAACAATGACTCTGAATATGAAGCCCTGATTGCCGGGCTGAAGCTTGCTAAAGACCTCGGAGTAAAAACATTGGACATATTCTGTGACTCTAAAATCGTTGTTTGTCAAGTACGAGAGGAATTTGTGGCTCGGGGACCTCGGCTTATCGCCTACCTCAGGAGAGTGAGAGAGCTATTGAATAGATTGGAGCGATACAACATAACACATATTCCCGGAGTTGAAAACCAGAAAGCGGATAGGCTGGCAAAGCTGGCTAGTTCCGACAATCCAGAAGAGACTGAAATAATTCCAATTAAAACGTTGGAATCGCCAAGCTTTGAGTCAATGGAAATTGAAATCGCTTTTGAAGCGGAATCAGAGAAGGAGTCGTGGATGACTCCAATTAAGAATTTCCTTAAGAATGGGACACTCCCATCAAAGAAGAGTGAGAAAAGAGCTGTAGTTCGCAAAGCTACCAGATATGTCATACAAGATGATACTCTTTATAGGCAAGGATTTTCTATGCCCCTGTTACGATGTATAGCACACGACGACATCAAGCGTGTACTAAGAGAAGTACACGAAGGTGAGTGTGGAGATCATACAGGAGGTCAAACTTTAGCAAAGAAGATATTGCGATACGGATACTTCTGGCCTACGATTAATAAAGATGCAGCTGATTATTCACGACGTTGCGATAAGTGCCAGAGATTCGCCAAAATCCCCAGGGCACCGTCGACCCAACTTAAATCAATGGTGAGTCCTTGGCCATTTGCCACGTGGGGAATTAATATCATTGGAGTTCTACCAATTGCTAAAGGAGCAGCTAAATATGCAATAGTGGCCGTGGACTATTTTACGAAGTGGGTGGAAGCTGAGCCCTTGACCAAGATCACGGCAAGAAAGGTGATAAGTTTTGTGGTCAGAAATATTATATGCCGGTTCGGGATCCCAAGGACGATTATAACTGACAACGGAACCTAATTTGATAGTACTGAATTCAGAAATTTCTGCCAGAAGTATAAGATAGACAAACGATATACTGCAGTTGCCTATCCGCAATCGAATGGGCAAGTAGAGGCAATAAACAAAGTAATAAAATCCATCCTCAAGAAACGGTTAGAGCGTGCAAAGGCAAAATGGATTGACGAATTGCCCCTAGCTTTGTGGGCATATCGAACAACATTTAAAACGGCCACCGGTCATACCCCTTTCTCTCTCTCCTTTGGCTCAGAAGCTGTAATTCCAGTTGAACTGGAAGTTCCTTCCCACAGGGTGACATATTACGACCCGATGACAAATCGGGCACTCTTACTTGAGTCTCTTGATGAAGTCGAAGAAAAAAGGGACGAAGCAGATTTGCGTGCGGCAAGACATCGACGTCAGATGGCACGCTATTACGACAAAAAAGTTCGCCTCAGGACTTTTGAACCAGGAGATTTGGTGCTAAAGAGAGTCTTTCCATCCCTTCCTCACCTCGGTCCAAAATGGGAAGGACCCTTTGTCATCCAACAGAAACTTGAAAAAGGAACCTTCAAGTTAACGACCGTAGATGGCGAAGAAGTCCCTAGAGCATGGAATGCCCAACACTTAATGCGATATTTGGATTAGAAATGCTGTACTTTGTGTTATTTTTCTTATGAACTCTGTAATAAGGCACGACTTGCCTTGGGAAAATCTGACGATATGAATGAAGAACTATAAAGTGGATGTAGGCTACGACTTAGCCGAACCACTATAAAAATATTGTGTGTTATTTACTTTTATGCATTACATATATACATTCATCAGTTATTCTGTTGTGATTATAAAATACAGGATGACTCAAAGCCTAAAAAGGTTGAAAACGGTTTAGACATAAAAAGAAGCACAACGACTATTTGTGCGATAAGACATAAAAGAATGAGAAAACGACATTCTTAACTCTAACTCTCCAGAGAGAGAGAGAGTATAAAAGCGTCTCCGACTGAGCACTGAAAAAGAAATTCTTCTCCTAACTCTAACTCTCCAAAGAGAGAGAGTATAAAAGCGTTTCCGACTGAGCGCTGAAAAAGAAATTCTTCTCTTAACTCTAACTCTCCAGAGAGAGAGAGAGAGAGAGTATAAAAGCGTCTCCGACTGAGCGCTGAGAAGGAAATATTTCCCCGCTGAAAGACCGGGGAATGAATAGATTACTGAGCTCGAACTCTAACTCTCAAGAGAAAGAGAGAGAGTATAAAAGGAATGCCAAAAAAAACGACAGGTACTGACGACACAGGAAGTGCGATCCCGTCAGAGAATCGGGAGCATTCAGGTTGCTTGATTAAGCATTAAATAATTTATAGGAATTGGCTGGGGACACGTATGTATACGCATATTTCCCCCCTCCACAACTTCGTTTCATAACTATAGACATGCATTTTTACATAAGTGCAGAACTACTAACAAACAAACATTGCAGAAAATGAGTTATTTTTTTATTTACAAATGAATGAATTTGTACAGGAAAATAGCTAAAAAAGAAAGTGCAGGAGCCACTCATGTAGCAGCAATTATTGGTTCACTAAATGCTAAAACGATACAAGGCCATCCACTATTTAGATTTTGAATGAGCCTTGGACTTCTTGGCGGCTTTCTCCGCATCCTTTGCCTCTTTCTCAGCCTCTATCAAGATCCTTTTTGACTTCTTTTTTCCTGAAGATACGGTGCTGGAGCCAGTAGACTGCTTCCCGGAGGGCGGAGCGCTGGAATCAAGGAAAGATTTTTTAGCAAGTTCCTCTGTAATAGATCTAGTTGAGAGCTTAACAACTAACCTTGATCCCGCATCCACAACTGCGAGGGGCTTGAGGGCTTCAGGGTCGAGTTCTTCGGTTTTTAATTGCAAGCGCTTGTCTTGATCAGCCTTCATTGCAGCCAAAGTAACGTCATCAGCACTTTTTGACTCCCCGATTATTGCAACTTCCGGTTCCTCTTCCTGACCCCCGTCACCGCCATCATCCCTTAAAGCCGCTATCATTTCTTCATCATGGGGAGTGGCGGCCTTAGTCGGCTCACTTCCTTCTCCCAAGTCTATAGAAGCAGCCTTGTCTTCCCCTCTTTTGGCCTTTTCTACGGGCTTTGCCCCAGCGGTGGCTCCCTGAGTCACATCTGTCTTTTCGGATGATTCAACACCTACAGAATGAGTAGCAACAGTTATCAACTTAGGAGAAAACAATGGGTCTTTCATCGATTGTTCAATCACGTGGCGAAAGGTAGAAATAGCCTTGGCAAAATGAGGAGAAAAGGTAGGGATACCTTCTGAAGACCTCTCGGCAGGGGTGACTACTACCTCTGGTGCTGTTTCAGGAATAGGGGATAGCAGAGTTGTTCGGGGAATTCCCAGATTTTCAGGATCATACCCCTCTACTTCAGAAGTTGCAGGGGTAGAAGAAGAGGAACCAGCTTCGAGAACAGTTTTCTGTTTAGACTTCCGTCTCTCTTCTTCCATGGCCTCAGCAATGAGGCGACGCCCTTCAGCTAGGCGCTCCGGTTCATCATCCCTCAAGTATTTCTCCATTAGCTTATCTTCATCGATGGAATCGACCTTAAGTTCCTCTTTTTCCCACTCGACGATCTGATTCCACACTTGAACTAGAGTGGATGGATAATCCTCGATCCAAGAAATGTTTCGGCGACGGATGATATGTGCAAAGAATTCAATCATTAATTCGCCGAAACCCTGAATATCAGCCTCCACCTCTGATAGTTGCTTACGGGCCTCCTCCGCAGATTTGATAGCACACTCCACATTGCCCTCAGCCAGGGCAGCTCTGTTCTCTGCCTCCAATAGCTTTGAAGCCAAGTCGGCATTCTTCTTTTCTAATTCAGCACTCCTCTTTGCTAACTCGGCGTTTTTCCGTTCAAGCTCAGCATAAGCAAGGCGTGTCTTAGCAGCTTCTAACTTGGCCTCGTCAACTTGCTTTTTTAATTCAGAGCGCTCCTGAGTGTGAGATTCAAGCAAGTCATGATAACGTTTTTGCATGTCCTCGAATTGTTGTTTGAAGTTAGAAGCGTCCCTTTGAGCGACAGCTAGCTGAGCTTGAGTGTCTTCCAAATCTTTTCCTAGAGCTTTTAAGGCCTTGGCATCCTCCTCCGCGGTCTTTTGCATTGAATCAGTATTTGTGATTAGAGTGTGGATGATTCTAGAAAGATTGCGTGAATATTTAAACATCTCAGTATACTGTTTTTCCACCGCATCTATCTTTGCTTTGGCCTTGTCTGCCCATTTAGAAGAAACAGGTTCAAGGGCAGGTAAAAAAGTCAAAGTCTCGAAGTAGTGTTCGGGAAATTGCTCCTTCAAATATGCCCGCTTTACTGCAGTTTCCGCATCTAGTGGGGGAGGAGCGGGGATTGTCAATTCGGTGTCCCTGTGTGAGGAGGATTCGGTAGATTCTTTGTCTGTCCTAGGTCGTTTAGTAGCAGGAACCTTGTGCTTACTCCGAGACCCGGTTTCTTTCGGAGGACTTCTCTCTCTACCGTGCTTTTCATGGGAAGAAGTGGAGTCTTTAGATGGTGGTCTGTCCTCTTCCCTGCGGCTTTGATAACCCTTGTATTTCTCTTTTTCCGGCCGAACTGGTGAGTGAGAACGTGAGGGTCGAGAACGGTAGGGATCATAAGGCCTTCTCTCCTCCCTACCACGATCATCCCGGCGATCATACTCGATATCCTGAGGTGGATTGGACATGCTGCGACGAAGCTTCCTGATATCGTAGTAGGATCGAGACATCGTACCTGAATAATAAGACAAATGAAATTTAGAATTAATGGATTCACGGAGAAAGAGGTGCAATGAATGCTAATGCTGTTGTATAAAGTGTGTCCTAAGTGGTGTGTTTCCCCCCAACCAACCCGAATCTGAAGCTAGACTAGTACGGGCAGGCTCTTTAGCCTTAGCAGGAGTGGTCTCTTCAGAAGAGGTAAAGACTAAAGGATCCTTCCTGAAATCCTCTGAAGTGTATATGGTTTCAAGCAAGGGGAGATCCCCCAAACCCTGAAATATTTGGTCATCAGTACTAGGGATATTCCCCTCGGAAGCATTAAGTGGCGACTCATGGGAGGATGTTGACTTTTCCAGAGAAGTAGCCTCCTCGGGGGCAATATATCCTTCACGATGCTTTTCGGCCAGATTAGCCAATTCGTCATCTTGTGTAGAAGATGGAGAAGGTGAAGTTCGAAGAGGCGCTGTAGGAACTCCTGAGCCTTCTCCTGTCTCTGGGACTACCTCCACTGGAGGAATGTATGCGTATGGAGCCGTCCCATGACCGATGCTACGAAAAACGGATAACAGCCCATGAAAGTGAAGGTATTCGTCTTTAAGGACTTCGTCGATAGTCAAGAATTTCTGATCGCCATTAAGAAGTCGGTGCATCCGGTCAAAGAACACCTGATCTGATATCTGTTTGGGATTGTCGACTGCAAACAAAAAGGAAAACATGTTAAGGTGATGATTCAAATGTATAGAGCCCGGATTTAGAAAATCAGTGCTTTACTTGATTTTGTCCACCTCCTAGCACATCCAGGCTGTCGTTTCATGAAGAACCATTCTAGTCTGGAATCTCCGGCTTTACTGCTGAATGGTGCTGAGATTATCTTTCTTTTTGGAACTGACTCAAAGTAACAGAAAGATGGAGTCTCTCGAGTCCGATGCTTGAAATTATAGAAGAAGTGAACGTCATCGAACGTGAGCTCTATGCCTAAGATTTCGCGATATGCTATGTACAAAGTGTGCAAGTAGGCATATGAATTGGGAAGCAGCTGCATGGGGGCAATCCGTATTTGTCTTAAAAAGTCAACGATGAAGGGAGAGAAAGGAGGAATGGCGCCGACCATGCACATCAATCGAGTGACCGCCATATATCCTTCTGGAGGGTTGTAGGGACGGTCAGAGTGTGAGGGCACTAGAGTGTCCCTTTTCATTATCTCGTACTTTAAGCAAATTCGGACCAGTCGATCATTGTCGATTGTTGATTCAACAGAGTCTGGAGGTGATTCCAATATAACGGCCGATTCAAATTCATCAGGGGCTCGATCATCACCAATCCCTCCTTCCTCCTCAAAACCCAGAGAAACTTCATTCTCTGAAGACACCTCGTTGCTTTCCCGATTTCCAACCCCGTAGTCTGGACCCTCACTGTCCCATTCTGGATCCGAAGGAGAAGATATATCCTCGAGAGTGATTTTGTTAGAGGTTTCCGGGGCTTCTTTCCTCTCAGCTAGTCTGGAAGAGCGTCTGGGTCTCATTGTCATAGAACTATTGAAGAAGCAATAGCACGAATTAGAGTAAATTAGCCCGTACCCCCCTGTGCATGTGCGTGAACTAAAATGTGTGCAGTGAATGTGAGAAATGCAAAGTAAAGATGCAACAATTTAAGGCGAACTTTGAAGAGAAAGTGATGGTCAGAGTAGTTCTTAATGTTCGTTTATGTTTGCAAGGCACTATCCTGACTGTTCATAAAGTTGGAAGTGATATCTAGCATTGTTTTAAATAGTTGGACAAAATTTTGTGCTTTAGATTGAGTGGTTCTCGGTTCGGTTCGGGCAGGCATCATGGGATCGGACTGAAGAAAAGTTGTGCTCTAGATGAAAAGTTATGTTCAACCGGATCGGTTCGGAGACATGTAATAGGAGCGGATCGGATGAATTTGAATACCGACGCCCTCTATTAATCTGTTTTCATCCTCCGATCCGATCCGATAGGCTATCCACTGTTTTCCATTTCCACTCTCCCGACCCGAACCGGAAAGATAAAACTTTGCTCTCCTCCTCCATCTTCCCTGTTTCCTCGCCCGAACCGATTTCTCATGCCTTTTTTTTCTTCTTCTTCCTCAATCACCTCCGAACCCAATCCCATATCAACAGCCCCAGTTAGGAGCAAGCATACGCCTTCTCCAACCTATCGACGCCTCGAGGTGGTAGCAGAGATATCAGCGACGGTGGTAGAAGAGGGGATGGCCGTGTCATTGAGATTGAACCATAAATATGCTCAAATCATTCATAATAAACCGTAAATTACCACTGAAATCAGTTAAAGAGAAGCTTAATTGGAGTTATGACCTACCGATGCAATTGAGTTAAGAATACGAAAAGGAGTTTTGATTTTTTTTGGGAAGTTAGGATTTTCGTTTTTTTTCTTCTTTCTTTGGAGTAATTCTTGGAAGAACGGCGAAAGTAAAAGAAAGAGAAAGAAAGAAGGAGACAGGGGCAGAGAATATATACAAGAGGGAGGTGGCTACTCGTATTCACCTCCTATATTTCCGCTCGGTCCGGAGTACGAGCCTAACAGCCCACACTTTCTGGCCCATTGATCTGTTGCAAGGCATAGAAAATCCATCCGGGTCGGAACTCAAACTATAAATCCGTTCGGGTCGGAGCCCGAACCGAACAGGATGATGAACAACAACTTGACATGTGAATTCAAAAGGAAGGATGAAGGTATTGTGCCATGGCAATCAAAGCATGCTCCGTTTCCAACAGAAGCATCCTTTGAGGGGGCAAAATGTTAGCCTACTTTGTGAACTAGGCAACACAAAGTCAAGATGTCAAACATTGAAGAGAATTTTTAATTAGAAGACTTCGGTTCGGATCGGAGAGACCATCACTGCTCAGATCAGAGAAGACTCTACAGCCTAGATCGGACAGCTGCAATCGTTCGGATCGGATAAAATCTCCTGTTCGGATCGGTGAGCTATTGCTGTTGAAAGCAGAGAGCGCATGTTCGGATCGGAGGGCAGTCTTCTTCAAGATGGATCGGAAAGCCACCCAATTGCTACAGAGATAGGTCGGAGCGGAGCAGAATAAAGAGAAGAGAGAATTGTCACCAAGTTAATCCGGGTCGGATCAGATATCCCGATCCGAACCCCTGGTATATATACCTCCGACCCGAACCCATTTTCCATATCGTTCCCCTGCATAAGCGCCTGGATATCCGGATCGTCTATGACCAGTTCCTGCCCATAACGTTCATTACTCTGATGCGTTGTCAACACAGTAATTCATCCGAACCCGAGGCTAATGGGATGGATGACACGTGGCTCCGATCCGGATCGGGTTTTGAGAAAATTCACACCTATAAATACCCCGTCTAGATACAAAGAAAAGGATCTTTTTTCTGGCATTTGGAGAGTTCAACCACCTTCATAACCCGAATTCCAGCAATCCCGAAAAATCCAAATCTTCTTTCAATATTTGTTTTCTATAATTGAGTGATTATAAGTGAGTTGTGAGAGGAATCAAGTGGATATTTCATTGTACTTGCAACTAAATCAGTAAATATAGTGAGAGACAAGTGGACGTAGGCATTCCTTCGCCGAACCACTATAAATCCTGTGTGTTCATTTTTATTTTTATCTTATTTCCTTTGCTTTCAGTTAATTCGGGTGTTAGAACCACTTTTTGGTCTAACAGTTTTCATTGTAGCAGCCCATGGTCGTACAGGCCATCAACTTCAGATTTTATCAAAGCTAAAGAATATAAGGGCTTTTCTTTGTATTTAATTGTCCCACATCAGCCAGAAAGAGGGAAGGTTCTCATTTCTTAGGTATAAAAGTAAATGATCATCAGTTCCCATTTGCATTGTGGCCTATGCAATTGTTTGCGATTGGCTGCATTAGTGGCTAATATTTGATGGGCCCGCTGTTCTATTTTTTTAACAGGTTTGTTTTATTTTGCTTCCTAAAACCCGTTTATTTTGGGCTGAGTCACTGTTTTTGACAGTTCAGAGAATGCAACGGTTTGTTGTCATTCTGGGCTAGACTTGCTTTTGGCCCGTGGTTTTTGTGGTTTAACCACAGGTTTGGTCCAATTATGATAATAATGTTTAGTATGATTATCAAAAATTGCCTTTCTTGTACAGACAACAACGTCCTAGTGTATCCATCCAAATCTTTTATAAGATACATCTTTATTTGGTCCAATACAATTCATTTATACACCTAGATAATAAATACTTAAGTATATTTGGGGGCCAAGATTGCTATAAAGGTTATCATTATGCATAACTCATGTTTACAAATCTAATATGTTAGGAGTGCTATCCAAACTGTAATAAAAACAGTAGCAAACTGTTTCACTTTCGTCATAGTAATCAAAAACGTCTTAAAGCGTTATTATTACCATTGCAATTGTATTGTTACTTACAATAATAACAAATTGTCATGGAATTGTCAGAAGATCTTGAAAAATACCACGATGCAGTTTACCAAATATAAAATAGAAGAATGTTTTATCGAGTTGTGTTGTCGAGTACAATGTAAACTATTTTTTTGAAACAATATTATCGTTGTATGCACCGATTAGTTTGTCAGCAATTTGTTATCCAGGAAAAAACGGACCAACGACGAACAGAATAGAACCAAGAGCAGAGATTGTAGGAAGAACAAGAAGGAAAGCACAAGAAGAACTGAATGTCAGCCGATGACCCATTTAGTCCTGAGACAACATAAGCTTCAAGGTCTAAAGCCCAATCTTTGACTTTCTAATATTTAATATGAAAGCTTTCAAGGGTTCCTTGCCTCATTCCCTCAATTTTTTGTGCCCTCATTCCATTTTGACATAGTATGTAAGTGTATTGTATATATAGAGGAGTTGTATAGTTCCATCCTTGTCTTTACTTCAGCATAGTGGAAAATTATACAATTGCCTCCAGAACTATGTTCCTTCCCTTAAGAGATTTCACGGTTCTAACAAATCTGTGCAAAGTAGACTATCGCCACATCGTCCCTAAGAAGAACAACTTGTTCGATTTATTTTGATTTCTTTTACATCAAAGAAAACCATTCTCTGCACATTGAATGTATGGTTTTTTAAAACTTGTTTGAAGCTGAAGTTCTCTTGTCTAATGGAAATATTTGAAGATGGAGAGATAGATAAATGGGAAAGATGTGCTCTATTAAAATACCGTATATTTATAATGAAAATAGTCTAACTATTTCCTTTTGGAAAGACAAACCATGCTGTTGTTTTTGTTGGGGAAAAAATACTCGAATTGTGTAAAATACAATTTAATTTTAGTAAAAATTATGGGAAGTGCTTACAAACACATAATAATTAAATTTTAGGTTCTGATTTTGTTTTATTTAAAGATAGAGCATGCTTTTTAAATTCAAGCCATGTATTAAGAAAAAACTCATTTCCAACTATATGTAAAGACATTTGTACTCATTGCATAAATATTTTATCACTTGATTGAACTAAATTGAACCAACGGCAATAATTATGAAGATTTTTCTTGGTAACTCTTATAAAATATGTTTACTGAGCACTAACTAATAACTTTTAGTGTATCATGTCATTTTTTAATCAAATCTTGTTTTATTTTTTCATGACCTAAAATAATATAAATTTTATTTGTATTTTCAATATTTGTTGTAAGATTTTACTTAATATCAGTGTTTTATAAAACGCGACTGAGACACGCCTCAAAGCGAGGCATCCCAGAAAAAGCACTAAGACACACTCATTGGGGCGTTTTTCCGTAAAAATGTCAGCCTCAAGCCTTTTAAGGGAAAAAACGTGGAAAAAGCCGCAAAAATATTTTGATGCTTACGTTTTTTTGAAAAGTAAAACATATATGTTGCTGCTTTTAATTATTTTCTGTTGCTGCTCTTTTCTTTACTACTTCAAACTCATTGGTTAAAAAGCGAAAACACACAGATATTTTTTTTTAATGAATCAAAGTTGATTCCGGTTCTAGAATCAAAGTTGATACTAGACTTGAAATTCGATTCCAAGTCTGGAATCAAAGTTGATTGCATGTCCTGGAATCGAATTCAATTCCAGTACAGAAAGCGATCAATTTCTATGGAGAATTGAATTCGATTCATAGCTCAAAATTGATTCCTGGCAATTTCGAAATCCTGATGCTTGTGAGGTTGCTTGAATTATAATTGTTGCTCCTTATTTAACGGCTCATGTTTTTATATAGTAGCCTGACAATTTTATAACAATGAGCAAGAGAGATATAGCTTGGAAATGGAACTACCGAAATGTTTGAATTACGTGTTTGTCTTTTTCCCTCGAAAGTCTCACACCTTGCCTTGTGGGCATGTAAACGCCTCATGTATACTTTCGTGTTTTAAAACATTGCTCGATATACAACAAGGTTCCTTTAAAAAAAAGGTACTTTATATTCAAGTTTTAAGTAGTATATAACATACTACATGGTAAGTGGGTTAGACTTCGAAGGATAAGAACCAAATCTAAAACCTCTTGCACCATATTTAAATGTCTTAATCAGCTTGGATAAGGTGCTTGTCAAAAATTTTTAGTCTCTAATTTCAATATAAAATAGTGCTCTGCTTTAGAATTACTTTTGACATATTAATCATTTTTTTATAATACTAATATCAATTTCGATACACATACATATGTATGTGTTGATGCCTATGTACGTACAATCAAAATTTTGTCTATGGTACAAATATTTATCAGTTTCGATAAACGCATGCGCACACGCACGCACGTACACATGCATGTGTGTGTGTATGTGTAGGCATATTGTGGAATTATCCTTTGTACCTCTACGTACAGGAACCCAACTGTCATGCACAAAACATCCTCTTCTTTGATTCCTTCCTCATTTATTAACGGAATCACAAATCGATTTCGCTTATATATCCCACTCCTAAGTCTCCATGCCATGGAATCCAAGAGTCAGAATTTGGCACTATATAAAAAAAATGAATCCAAGATCGCTCTCATCAAGGCATACGCTGCATTTTACGGTGGTTGTTTGGGTTCGACGAAACTTGGTGGAAATGTGTTATTGCAAAGAGAAATCCGATTATGGTCACCATTTCGCCTATCATTGCAATAATCTACAACTACATTAAACTCTAGACATGGTCATGAAGAGGTCGGGCGGCTAAACTCAATTTATCAAAATTTTACCATAGTCATTGTGAAGATCTCTTCAAGATGGATTTAATGAAGCTTGTTTCGAACATTTTCATTGAGCATATTATGGAATTAATTTTTGAATGAAAGCAAGGAGAAGAGAACCATCATTTCCTGATGGTTAATAGAACACTAATTATCTATAGTAACAAATTATAAGGGAAGAAGGTAGGTTTATAATTTAGTTATTTGACTATTTTGTTTGAATTCTCAAATAAACCACCATGCATTTCGAGCTCCTATGATCAGAACGACGCGCTATGCGTTACCACTATCTCGTCTTTGCAAAATGGTAGAATCCTTCCTTGAGAATTATCGTGTATGCCTTGTCATATTTATCTTGATCAAGCCCACTACGACTTTGATTAACATTATCTGCATCATGACGCATTCCTATGCGCCACCAGTTTATCGATGTTTATATGCAAACTTGCAATGTTATAATGTAACAACCCTGGTTTTGGATATTGAGGTAAACAAATTTTAGTGAAATTTATGATATAAGATTATAGCAACGAAAATAAAAGGTCAAGAGGGAGAATTCGTATAATCATCTAAGTGTATAAACAAAGGAATTTGGGGATTTTGTGAGTAATTTGTATCGGAATGATAATACGTTGAATTCAAGTATATGGGTAAGAAGTTTAATCCAACATATATTTATTGAATAAATTTAAATACGAAATAAATGAAGTTTGAAATTTATTATATGTGTTTAAAGATTTAATTTATTAAATGCAGTAATCTTGTAAATTATTGTTAAACAACCTTTTTGGTTGCTAAAGCGAATAATAAAATTATGAGGGAATCAATATCTAAATTTAAAATATTTTTAATAAGAGTTAATAAATTGTTTAATATTAGAAAACAAGTTTTTTGGGTAGTTTTATTGTTAGATTATAAAGTTGTAAGTAATTAATTGTGGAGATATAAAATTGAGTCTGTAATTTAAAACCATGTTCTAAATGGGTTATACAAATTTATTTAATGATTTCATAATATTTCATAAGTTAAGAACAAAATAACTAGTTTCGTAAATCTTAGTAAACGGTTGATTTTAATAGCAGAAATAGTGTTGTAAATTTGCTTGTGGTTGCTATTGAAATATAAGATAAGAGTTTGGTATAAAAAATTATTTGAAAATCAATTTTTCAGTGTCCAAAATATTTTAGTGATGTTGTAAATTTGTAAACAACGAGGTTGTGCAAATTGTGTTGCTGAAAATGTAAGGTATAATGGATAAAGGTGCAAAAGATGCATTTTAATTAAATGTAAATTTTCGATGTTTACATTCAATATAAAGTTTAAAATATTTTAAAAGGGAATTGTAAATTTTCATAAAGTCATATAATGTTGAAATGGAGAAAAACAGTGTCAAGGGTGCATTAGGATCTTAAAAATGTGTTAATTACATGTTACATAATTTAATTAAGGAAATTTACCCACACTTAAGTTATTGGATTGGTTTGGATACAAACCAAAACCCAAAACCCTTTTAAAATCTTTTGGAAAGGAGCAAAGAAGAGAAATATGATATTTTCTTTGAGGGGTTTTTTTCCTCTTCTATTTCATTTTTATTGTAAGAACACTAAAAAGAAATGGTCTCTCCCTCTCTCTCCCCAAATCTAAAACTATCCTTTAAATTTATAGATGAAAAGAGCAGTAAGCTAGTTATACAAAGAAATCAACTTCAACAAGAGAGTAGTTATCTATTTTCTGAAGATTCTGGAAGCAAGGTTACAGTAACAATTTGAGGCCTTGCATGTCAGCATTTCTCATTACTACACACTTTGGAAGGCTAAATGTAACAACCCGGAAAATCCGAACCAAGTTAAAAAATTTATTTTGGCTATTTCAGTGAATTTTGAATAGTTAAAATTATTTACTTTAAATAATAACGATTAAAAATTTATTTTAATCGAGGTTAGAGCAAACATATTCATTTTGATTTCTAAAGGAATTAGAAATAGTACAGTATTTTGAAAAGTCAAACTTGAACTTTGACCAAATGTACCAGATTCAAAATTTAATGGATTTTAGTGAAACCAAAAATACCTAAATCTGTTTGAAAATATCTTTCCAACGAATCAGAAAAATCAAAATTTCATAGAGAGAATCAAAAGTTACGGCCAGTTGAATATTCGGAATGGTCGTTATAGTATAATTTATAGCTCGTAAAAAGGGCCATTTTTCAAACGACCTCCGTTTTTGACGAAACCACTTTTGTTGGATCCAGAAAGTCAAATTATTGCTAAATTTAATTTTCTGGAATTTTTGGAATTAATATGTGAGCGTGGAAAACGAAAATATGTTTTGTCAATTTTAGTCAAATTTGATTGAGTTGAAAATAGCCATTTATCGAACAGTCTCATAATTCGATGAAATTAATTTTGTTAGGACCATATCGTCAAAACAGAGCCAAAAATAATTTTTCTGGATTTTTCTGAGTCCGTATATGACCCCGGTAAATTTAAATATACGATCAAATTAATTTAATAAGTGATTTAAATAATAAATTAAAGTTTTCAGAGCACAAACAGTCGTTTGGGCTGACGAGACCTAGCCCATTGGATCCGGAACATGGGCTATTGGGTGGGGTCAACTCTGGTTTGACTTAGAAAGGATTGGTTTAAAACTTTTAGATTTATTTGCAAAATTAACATTAAAATAATATAAAATGCACCTTATCTTCTTCAAACCCTAACATCTACTGCAGCCGCCGCCCCCTTAACATCTATGGTCGAATTTGTTCCTACCTTCTTCCACTAATCTCTTGAAATCCTTTCAACAAAACTCCACCCTTCCTTGGAGTTATTTGTAGAGAATTGAACAAGCTTTCCATCCATACGAGTTGATCTCACTACAACAAAAACACCATATTACAACTTTATTTTACAACGATGGTAAAAGCACCGTTGTAATAAATGTTTTTTACAACTTTTTTCCAGAAAAGTTGTAATAAACTTATTTTTAACAGCTGTGTTATTCTGACAGTTGTAATAAAAGCCTATCACAACTTTTAATTTTTGATTGTTGTAATATATGGCTACATTACAACAAAAATACCATATTAATAATTAATAAAAATTCGATAATTAATAAAAATATTAACTCGTTTAATAATAATAATAAATAGTTTATTTGAAAATATGTAATAACTAATATTAATAATTTCTTTGCACTATATAATAATTATTTATTATTATTAAAGGTTAATAAATAAAAATTAGTTTTTAGTAATGAATAATTAATATTAGTAATCAATAAATAAGAAATAAGAATCACTAATTAAGAAGTAAAAGTTAAATAATTAAAAATTACTATTAAATATTTTAATAAAAATTTCAAGCAATTTGTATAATATTTAATACAATTTTTCATAAAATAAAGAAAAGAAAATTCATAAAATTAATAAATAGTTATTATATATTATTTAACTTAACATATTAAATAGCTTTCGAAATAATAACTATGTTATGAGATTAGCAGTCCACTTTCTTTCGTATTGAAAATTTTCCATATATACCTTTAAAACAACATTTAATTAACCTATAATACACGTTCAGAACAACCAAATCAAAACTTAAAATTTTGCCGCCATACTGAAAATTTTGGCTCTAACATCAGAAAATTTCCCTCTTACTCAAATTTTAAAATTCCCTCGATACCGTCGCTAATTATATCAGTTCGCAGTTTCCAATTACACCGCTTCACTTTCCTCCTCGTCATATTCGTGAGCACTCTTCAGACCGTCTCCTTCTTATCTACTTTTTCAAAACCAAAATATCAGATCTTGCTACAGATCAAAGCATGAAATCTCCTTTTATCCTCCTCTTAATAATCTCACTCCTCGCATCAAATCAAAATTGTCCAATTCGCATCTGCTCTTTAACCCGAATTCGCATATGCTTTTCAAGCCGAATACACATCAGATCCAAATCGATAAACTCTTCGTATTTGTCTGGGATGGTTGTAATCTGATCGGAAAACGCAGGGGGTTTTGGGACTGCTGGATACAAACAGCAACGCTGGTTGAGGCGAGAGTTGGGGCGGAGATCAAGGGTGAAGAGGCGCGGGTTTTGGCGGAGGTTGGTCGGCCTCCGATGGCCAGGTGATGGTGAGGCGGCTGAAGCTTCAATGTGAAGCATGATTTTGTTTTCAATACTGAATGACGAATACAGTGGGAACAAGGAAAATAAAAATAGAAGGGATTTGGCAGTCGGGTATTTGCGTGGTGAATTGTCGGCTTCAATGACAATTGAAATAGGTGTGTTGTGCGATGCAACCAGGCATTGAAGTGGTTTTCCATGGCTTAGCTTGGTCGAGGCCAGAGAAGAAGGCTCCCATTCCAGTGAAATTCGAGATTCCTATCTGCAATTTAGATATGCAAGCTATTTCAATTTTCAACATGTTCATTTAATTACCATGGTCTCTTATAGATCACTAAAGAACTTTTCCATAGGTTCGATACCTTAAAATAATCGAGAAGAGCGGATATCAAGCTCTCCCTTGGGTATGGTACATAACGATGGCTGACGAAGATGAATTAAGACTTATGACGTAGAGCGTTTGTCATCTTTTGTTTGAAAACTCCAGCAAATTGTTTGCTCCAAATACACACATATATAACAGTTGAGATTGATGCTGAAGATGAATGAGGATTCGATGTGGAGCAGGAATGGTGTTCAATCGACAAAACGGAGATTGGCATATGTTGGGAGCAAGCTAGAGCTATTTGTATTTGCTTTATGTACTTGAGCAATTTGTATGATTTACAAATTCAATGTATTATGTAAAAAAAATGATGTGAGTTTGAAAAATCTAATATATTGTTTTGGTTCATGTTTTAAGTTTATTTGATATCTTCAGTTTTGTAGATAATATGTTCTAGAATGAATTCTTTTATTAGTAATATGTATATAATTTGTGCATATATTATAGTTGTAAAATAGTAGGTGTAATAATATGTAACACCCCACCTCCACTAGGGTCACTCACAAAGGGAATGCACTAGGTTTGGTGAAGCACTATCGAGGTAAACATGCACAGGAATATTACAAGACAGAACATATATAAAACAGCGGAAGTAAAAAAAATTTCATTACCTTATAAAATAAGGTCTACAGCCTTTTACATTAGAGTACATCAAAACCCGTCTTGCAATAGTAAAGAAGCATAAAACCTTTTCATAAATTATTCCCCAAGTAAAACAACAAAGTAGCCATAGCCAAGAAAAGTCCAAGTCATGCGTGATGACCTTCAAGCAGAAGAAGTCCAAACTAAATAACAGTGTTTCCTCCCTGAAAACCTGGTGGGGGGGGGGGGGGGGAACGGAAGACAAAGAGGCGAAAGAAAACGGGGTCAGTCATAAAGACTGGTAAGTCCTATCTACTTCCAGCATAAATACAGATAAATGTAACATGACATGCATAAACTGAAAGTAAACATAAGGATGACAACAAGATAGACAAGCTAAACCAAGATAACTGGATGAACTACTGTAGCAAGGTAAACTAAGGTATCATGATAAACTACGGTGTCAAGAATCAAGGTATCACCTCGTCAGGTTTCTGTCAAGTATACTATCACAAGGTATCTATCATGTATAACATCCCACAGTATCTATCACGTATATTTGCTCTGCACCTCTCGTACTAGTATCCCAACCCGCGTCCTGTGTTAACTATGTATGTCCCTTGCCCAATGTCATGTAATGGTCCATGTCAACCTAATATATAGCATATGTAGGTTTCCCAACTCGTATATTTCTTCCCATGTATAAGTTCAGTCCTTTGTCGTAGGCCGTACGGGCTTTCCCATGTGAACGTTTTATCCTTGAGGTTATTTTGGACTGCTACCCTTGATCTCGTTATGTTTCCTTACCATGAACTATTGCGCATTCCCCTTAGGATTTATGCCACCTAGGACCACTAGGGATTATGCTACCTAATGAACGTTTCTGTGTCTCGGTTTGGGTTTTGGCCACCTAGGACCACTAGGGATTATGCCACCCGTCAACCGCGCCCTTTTTATCCCACGTATGTATCGTGAACCGTTTTCCATGTCTAGGCGCACATGTTCCTCAATGTGCCATCCGAGTTCCGTGCCAGGGCAAATCAAGAAATACGGAACTCGGTCGGGAGCTTTAAGTCGTCTGCTGATGCAGATATCAAGGTCGGTTTTTGTACCCGTGGCTATGGTCCCACGTGACCCCTCCCTCAACTACTGAAAGGCAATCCAAGAAAAATCATGTATGAGAACTACACTAAGGCCCATCGATGCCCACTTCCAGATAGCTAACCTCACCCATAACTCGATAGCTAGTATATGGTCTGTTGGGAGTTCCCTGCCTTTGCTTACGTACACGATTGACTAAAGACGGTAGGTAGTCGGCGACATGCTATCCAGGGCAAAATCAAGTATCGTCGACTCCACGCTAATCCATCCCAGTTTTTAGGTCGCTCGCATAGCAACCAAGGCATACTCTTGGCTCCTCTACCGCAGACCTTAACCCCTGTGAGGCCGGGTTTCATGGACCACTAGCCACCTCACAGAGGGATACCAAGAGTACCCTCACGTCCCCCAGAAGCTACCGCTTCGTCACCCAGTTCGTTGGAGCCCTTATCCAAGTCAGATAAGTTGCTCCTCCTCGTATACTAAGCGATGACCTACCGTATCAGGTTACTCATCTATTTACGAACTGGTCCCATGTCCTTGGCTAAGAATTATTACTTAGTTACCCTTAACTAAGGTTTACCACTTAGCCCCTCTTTCCGCTATGCTTGTTAACTACGATTTCCAACCTAGTCCCCTGAGCTAGGGTTTTGTCAAATGGGTTAAGTGTTGTTATCCAAGTTCATGACTTAACCCGCCTACTAATCATGTCAAGATTGGCTAAGTACTCAAGTTCAAGGCTTAGCCCTACCAGTTGGTTAAGTGTACCAAGAAGCTCATGACTTAACCCTATCAAGTCAAATTGGTTAAGAATTTACTTGTCTTAACCCTACCAGATTATCATGTTAGATTGATTAAGCATAGATTATCTTAATCCCATCAGATTATCGAGTCGGATTGGTTAAGTATAGGTTAACTTAACCCCATCCTCAAATCATATTACAATGGTTAAGCCTAATTTTAAAGGGTCTTGTGACTTAACACTATCCGGTCCACCTATTAGATTGGTTAAGTATAGGTTACTTAACCTCATCAAACCATCATGTATAATTGGTTAAGTATAAGTTACTTAACCCCATTAAATTACCGTGTTAAGTTGGTTAAGTATTGGTTACTTAACCTCATTGAATTACCACGTTTAGATTGGTTAAGTGTTTAACTTAACTCCATCGAATTACCATGTTTAGATTAGTTAAGTGAAGGTTACTTAACCCCATCCAATTACCATGTTTAGATTAGTTTAGTCTAAGTTACTTAACCCCATCTAATTATCAAGTCGGATTAGTTAAGCGTAAATTACTTAACCCCATCCCCTAATTGTCTTGTATGGTTAAGTGTCATTAAGAAATCAAGCCCGGTCCCACTTAACTTACCCATTCGTGTCATATCGATTAAGTGTCATTAGTCAAACTTACTTAACCTTATCATGTGGCATTAATTTAATTAATGCACTCTCAACCTCTAACATTAGACTTTGTTGTGGTTACTAGTTAAGCCGGGTGGGTCCGGGTAGTTTTTCACCACAACCTAGTCTAACCTCGGGTCTTAAGCGCGTCATGACCAACTTCTCACATTGGATCCTATTGTTTGTAGCCACTAGTTAAGCCGGGCGGGTCCGGGTAGATTTATGCTACAAACTCAATCCAACCTCGAGTTGGCCACTTTCATGTTTGGTCTAGTGTCTTTTTACACTTACAACCCACCCATGTCTTGTTCAAGTTCCATGTCTTCCCACGTGTCATGGTCATATTTAAATGTATCATGAATGTCATGTTCTCATGTGAGCCCCATGTCAAGTTTTTCCATGTCATACCCACGTTTTTCTTAAGCTACCCAAACGTATTTCCAACCCAAGTGGAAGCGAGTCACATAGTGGGGTATTATGCCAACATATTGGCCACAAACATGCATAGTATCATAAGGGAATTTGGCCACAAACATGCATAGTATCATAAGGGAATTTGGCCACAAGCATGCATAGTTTCATAAGGGAATTTGGCCACAAGCATGCATAGTTTCATAAGGAGATTTGGCCACAAACATGCATAACATAAAAAGGTGATTGGCCACAAACTTGCATATTATCATAAGGGGTTTCGGGTTCATATACTTGCATAAGCCCCAAGTTAAGTTCATGCACATATTTCACAAGCCCAAAGTGGTTCTAAGGTCTTATGCCCACATTCACAAGTTAAAGGTTCAATCTTTCATGATAGACTAGGCTAAACATAGCATGAGTGACATGATATAGTCGCTAAAACATAGTTCCAAGTCATATATTCAAGGTAAGAGGCAAAACTAGGTTCACATAGGTTATAGCACTTATGTTTAACCGCATTTTATTCCATGCCATCATTAAACTACCGTTAACATCTCGAAGTAGCTAGAACTTACACAGCGTGGCAAGAGGGCTAGGAGCATGAATCGTCTTGTCGAAGAATCCATGTTGAGATGATGATCAAAACCCTTGATTTGGTGTAGAAAGCTTGCACCTTCGTCTTGGATCTAGTTTGAATGCATAGGCTCTTGAATTTGGGGATGGGGGCCATGATCAATGTAGATTTGGGCAGCACTTCGTTGCAAGAGTGATTTATGAGGGGTTTAGGGTAGACTTAGGGTCTTTTTATAGAGATTAGGAGTAGTTTATGCCGTTAGATTAACCCTAGGATAGATCCAAGCCCTCAAAAATCGTCACAAGCCTTCAAAACCGAACCAAACAGCAAAACAGGTGCACCAGGTTGCCTGGGTCCGACCAGGCAGGTCGACCCTGGGGTCGACTCCCCAGTTGACCTGGTCCCACCCAGGTCGACACCCAGGTCGACCCCCTGGTCGACCTGGTCTGGGCGGGATTTTTCCCGCCTACCCTGATTTTCTGAAATTTGAATCTGTTTTGAAATTTGAATTTTCGTGAAACTTCGCGAGGCCATATCTCGGTCATACGGACTCCGATTTACGAAATTTCGGACTCTATTTCGCGTATTTTTCCGAGATGAACGCAATGGCATAGCTTGTTTCTCTTGATTTAGATTTTAACATTTAATTCTGCCTTGATTCTTGTCTTAACACGTTGTTAAAATTCGGGTTGTTACATTCTCCCCTCCTTTAAGGATTTCGTCCCCGAAATCTCCAAGTCAGGAAGAACGCATCCTACCATCCATCATCCATCTACTCAAAACATCATCCTTTGTGGATCAAGCCATACCAACAAGTTGCTTATTCTTAAGCTCGTGTCCTTTATCCTTGCTCTTATTATCCCTTCTTATAACTTCGATAACAGGTCTCTCGAGAACTTCCTCCATCGCACGGGAAAACACTTACGTAGCTAGACAAGGATTAGTCGCAGTTAAAACTACTGTGACTACAGATGGAGGAAAGAAAGGAAAAGAGGTTCAATCAAGGAAACAAAGGATGGTGCTATTGGCTTTTGGGGAATAGCCTTTAAAAACAAAAGTTTCTTGAAAAATGCTTCTTTGTAAACGGTTTTTCAAATAGTTTTCAGAAGGTTTTAAAAACTTTTGCCCAGTCTGGTAACCTTCTGCTCTGATACCAAATGTAACACCCCACCTCCGCTAGGGTCACTCACAAAGGGAATGCACTAGGTTTGGTGAAGCATTATCGAGGTAAACATGCACAGGAATATTACAAGACAGAACATATATAAAACAACGGAAGTAAAACAAATTTCATTACCTTATAAAATAAGGTCTAAAGCCTTTTACATCAGAGTACATCAAAACCTGTCTTGCAATAGTAAAGAAGCATAAAACCTTTTCATAAATTATTCCCCAAGTAAAACAGCAAAGTAGCCATAGCCAAGAAAAGTCCAAGTCATGCGTGATGACCTTCAAGCAGAAGAAGTCCAAACTAAATAACAGTGTTTCCTCCCTGAAAACCTGGGGGGGGGGGGGGGACGGGAGACAAAGAGGCGAAAGAAAACGGGGTCAGTCATAAAGACTGGTAAGTCCTATCTACTTCCAGCATAAAAACAGATAAATGTAACAAGACATGCATAAACTGAAAGTAAACATAAGGATGACAACAAGATAGACAAGCTAAACCAAGATAACTGGATGAACTACTGTAGCAAGGTAAACTAAGGTATCATGATAAACTACGGTGTCAAGAATCAAGGTATCACCTCGTCAGGTTTCTGTCAAGTATACTATTACAAGGTATCTATCATGTATAACATCCCACAGTATCTATCACGTATATTTGCTCTGCACCTCTCGTACTAGTATCCCAACCCGCGTCCTGTGTTAACTATGAATGTCCCTTGCCCAATGTCATGTAATGGTCCATGTCAACCTAATATATAGCATATGTAGGTTTCCCAACTCGTATATTTCTTCCCATGTATAAGTTCAATCCTTTGCCGTAGGCCGTACGGGCTTTACCATGTGAACGTTTTATCCTTGAGGTTATTTTGGACTGCTGCCCTTGATCTCGTTATGTTTCCTTACCATGAACTATTGCGCGTTCCCCTTAGGATTTATGCCACCTAGGACCACTAGGGATTATGCTACCTAATGAACGTTTCTGTGTCTCAGTTTGGGTTTTGACCACCTAGGACCACTAGGGATTATGCCACCCGTCAACCGCGCCCTTTTTATCCCACGTATGTATCGTGAACCGTTTTCCATGTCTAGACGCACATGTTCCTCAATGTGCCATCCGAGTTCCGTGCCAGGGCAAATCAAGAAATACGGAACTCGGTCGGGAGCTTTAAGTCGTCTGCTGATGCAGATATCAAGGTCTGTTTTTGTACCCGTGGCTATGGTCCCACGTGACCCCTCCCTCAACTACTGAAAGGCAATCCAAGAAAAATCATGTATGAGAACTACACTTAGGCCCATCGATGCCCACTTCCAGATAGCCAACCTCACCCATAACTCGATAGCTAGTATATGGTCTATTGGGAGTTCCCTGCCTTTCCTTACGTACACGATTGACTAAAGATGGTAGGTAGTCGGCAACGTGCTATCCAGGGCAAAATCAAGTATCGTCGACTCCACGCTAATCCATCCTAGTCTTTAGGTCGCTCGCATAGCAACCAAGTCATACTCTTGGCTCCTCTACCGCAGACCTTAACCCCTGTGAGGCTGGGTTTCATGGACCACTAGCCACCTCACAGAGGGATACCAAGAGTACCCTCACGTCCCCCCGAAGCTACCGCTTCGTCACCCAGTTCGTTGGAGCCCTTATCCAAGTCAGATAAGTTGCTCCTCCTCGTATACTAAGCGATGACCTACCGTATCAGGTTACTCATCTATTTACGAAATGGTCCCATGTCCTTGGCTAAGAATTATTACTTAGTTACCCTTAACTAAGGTTTTCCACTTAGCCCCTCTTCCCGCTATCCTTGTTAACTACGATTTCCAACCTAGTCCCCTGAGCGAGGGTTTTGTCAAATGGGTTAAGTGTTGTTATCCAAGTTCATGACTTAACCCGCCTACTAATCATGTCAAGATTGGCTAAGTACTCAAGTTCAAGGCTTAGCCCTACCAGTTGGTTAAGTGTACCAAGAAGCTCATGACTTAACCCTATCAGTCAAATTGGTTAAGTATTTATTTGTCTTAACCCTACCAGATTATCATGTTAGATTGATTAAGCATAGATTATCTTAATCCCATCAGATTATCGAGTCGAATTGGTTAAGTATAGGTTAACTTAACCCCATCCTCAAATCGTATTACAATGGTTAAGCCTAATTTTAAAGGGTCTTGTGACTTAACCCTATCCGGTCCACCTATTAGATTGGTTAAGTATAGGTTACTTAACCTCATCAAACCATCATGTATAATTGGTTAAGTATAAGTTACTTAACGCCATTAAATTACCGTGTTAAGTTGGTTAAGTATTGGTTACTTAACCTCATTGAATTACCATGTTTAGATTGGTTAAGTGTTTAACTTAACCCCATCGAATTACCGTGTTTAGATTAGTTAAGTGAAGGTTACTTAACCCCATCCAATTACCGTGTTTAGATTAGTTAAGTCTAAGTTACTTAACCCCATCTAATTATCAAGTCGGATTAGTTAAGCGTAAATTACTTAACCCCATCCCCTAATTGTCTTGTATGGTTAAGTGTCATTAAGAAATCAAGCCCGGTCCCACTTAACCTACCCATTCGTGTCATATCGGTTAAGTGTCATTAGTCAAACTTACTTAACCTTATCATGTGGCTTTAATTTAATTAATGCACTCTCAACCTCTCACATTAGACTTTGTTGTGGTTACTAGTTAAGCCGGGCGAGTCCGGGTAGTTTTACACCACAGCCTAGTCTAACCTCGGGTCTTAAGCGCGTCATGACCAACTTCTCACATTGGATCCTATTGTTTGTAGCCACTAGTTAAGCCGGGCGGGTCCGGGTAGATTTATGCTACAAACTCAACCCAACCTCGAGTTGGCCACTTTCATGTTTGGTCTAGTGTCTTTTTACACTTACAACTCAGCCATGTCTAGTTCAAGTTCCATGTCTTCCCACGTGTCATGGTCATATTTAAATGTATCATGAATGTCATGTTCTCATGTGAGCCCCATGTCAAGTTTTTCCATGTCATACCCACGTTTTTCCTAAGCTACCCAAACGTATTTCCAACCCAAGTGGAAGCGAGTCACATAGTGGGGTATTATGCCAACATATTGGCCACAAACATGCATAGTATCATAAGGGAATTTGGCCACAAACATGCATAGTATCATAAGGGAATTTGGCCACAAGCATGCATAGTTTCATAAGGGAATTTAGCCACAAGCATGCATAGTTTCATAAGGAGATTTGGCCACAAACATGCATAACATAAAAAGGTGATTGGCCACAAACTTGCATATTATCATAAGGGGTTTCGGGTTCATATACTTGCATAAGCCCCAAGTTAAGTTCATGCACATATTTCACAAGCCCAAAGTGGTTCTAAGGTCTTATGCCCACATTCACAAGTTAAAGGTTCAGTCTTTCATGATAGACTAGGCTAAACATAGCATGAGTGACATGATATAGTCGCTAAAACATAGTTCCAAGTCATATATTCAAGGTAAGAGGCAAAACTAGGTTCACATAGGTTATAACACTTATGTTTAACCGCATTTTATTCCATGCCATCATTAAACTACCGTTAACATCTCGAAGTAGCTAGAACATACATAGCGTAGCAAGAGGGCTAGGAGCATGAATCGTCTTGTCGAAGAATCGATGTTGAGATGATGATCAAAACCCTTGATTTGGTGTAGAAAGCTTGCACCTTCGTCTTGGATCTAGTTTGAATGCAGAGGCTCTTGAATTTGGGGATGGAGGCCATGATCAATGTAGATTTGGGCAGCACTTCGTTGCAAGAGTGATTTATGAGGGGTTTAGGGTAGGCTTAGGGTCTTTTTATAGAGATTAGGAGTAGTTTAGGCCGTTAGATTAACTCTAGGATAAATCCAAGCCCTCAAAAATCGTCACAAGCCTCCAAAACTAAGCCAAACAGGTGCACCAGGTTGCCTGGGTCCGACCAGGCAGGTCGACCCTGGGGTCGACTCCCCAGTCGACCTGGTCCCACCCAGGTCGACACCCAGGTCGACCCCCTGGTCGACCTGGTCTGGGCGGGATTTTTCCCGCCTACCCTGATTTTCTGAAATTTGAATCTGTTTTGAAATTTGAATTTTCGTGAAACTTCGCGAGGCCATATCTCGGTCATACGGACTCCTATTTATGAAATTTCGGACTCTATTTCGCGTATTTTTCCGAGACGAACGCAATGGCATAGCCCGTTTCTCCTGATTCAGAATTTAACATTTAATTCTGCCTTGATTCTTGTCTTAACACGTTGTTAAAATTCGGTTTGTTACATAATATATCTCAACAGCTGTAAAAATTATAATAACGGTGGAAAAAAGTTGTAAATACATATTACAACAGTGGAAAAAAGTTGTAAAATATACATATTACAACAGTGTCGCAACGGTGTAAAACCGTTGTAAAAGACTTTAGTCTATTACAACTTCTTAATACACGACGGTTACGCCACCATTGTAAAAAGTCTATTACAACGGTTTTCCACCGTTGTAATATGGTCATTTTGTTGTAGTGTCTGAAAATTGTCACCTGTAGTTCGAGCTCGAGGCCCCTAAACCCGACGGGTTTCAACCACCATACCCCCCAAGACCCACCGTTGAGTTTCCCCCCTTCACCAGCGTGGGTGCGATTCCGCAAGGGCTAGAACGTGGTGCCATCCGATCCTTGTCTCGAGCAACGTATCGGAAGCAAAATCAAAACCTAGAATTGAGCTAGTTGGGTTTTCTCACGGCCGATTCATTGTGGAGGAAGATAAGGGTATATTCCCTTTTTATTCTTTTAGTAATGTATTTTAAAAAAATTAGTTACATAAGACAAATCATATCTAATCCATACGATATCGAAACTGAACGATTTTCAGATCCGACCAGATCGTACGACAAAGATTTATGTTTCTTGACTGAAAAGGAACAATTCCGAGCTGTTTGAATTTTGGACAAATTTGCAACACGACTATGAGATTTTTTTATAATTAATTAATTTATTTAATCTATTTGCTATGTTACGATTGTATGTATATGACTTAGATCTGCTATGTGATGAGATTGTGGATGATTTATCTGTTTGTTGGTGATGTATAAACATAGATATGTATGTGTTAAATAAAAATAAATCATTTTTTTACATTATTGATTTGGATTAGAATTGCCATTTCAATAAAATAAATCATTTTGTTATATTATTGATTTGGATTAGAATTGTCATTTCAATAAAATTAATCATTCTGTTATATTATTTATTTGGATTAGAATTGCCATTTCAATAAAATAAATCATTTTGTTATATTGTTGAATTGCATTAGATTGTCAATTCAACATAAAAATATTATTTTGATTATTTTTGTTGAATTGAATTAGATTGTCAATTCAATATAAAAACATTATTTGAATTATTTTTGTTGAATTGAAATAGAATTGTCAATTCAATATAAAACATTATTTTATCATTTTTATTGAATTGAAATAGAATTGTAATTTCAATATAAAATATTATTTTGTCATTTTATGGGATTTAATAGAATTGTCAATACAATAGAAAATATATCTTTTTTGTCTATATTATTTTATTGAATAGAATTGTCAATACAATTGAAAATATATCATTTTTGTCTATATCATTGAATTGAGATAGAGTTGTCAATAAACATTGAATTAAAAAGTTATTCTTTTATTTGCATTCTTTGATGCAAATAAACATTGAATTAAAAAGTTATTCTTTTATTTGCATTCTTTGATGCAAATAAACATTGAATTAATAAGTTATTCTTTTATTTGCATTCTTTGATGCAAATATACATTGAAATAAAAAGTTATTCTTTTATTTGCATTCTTTGATGCAAATATACATTGAATTAAAAAGTTATTCTTTTATTTGCATTCTTTGATGCAAATAAACATTAAATTAAAAAGTTATTCTTTTATTTGCATTCTTTGATGCAAATATACATTGAAATACAAAGTTATTCTTTTATTTGCATTCTTTGATGAAAATATACGTTGAAATATATTCTTTTATTTGCATTCTTTGATGCAAATATACATTGAAATAAAAAAGTTATTCTTTTATTTGCATTCTTTGATGCAAATATACATTGAAATAAAAAGTTATTCTTTTATTTGCATTCTTTGATGCAAATAAACATTGAAATAAAAAAAAGTTATTCTTTTATTTGCATTCTTTGATACAAATATACATTGAAATAAAAAGTTATTCTTTTATTTGCATTCTTTGGTGCAAATATACATTGAAATAAAAAGTTATTCTTTTATTTGCATTCTTTGATGCAAATAAACATTGAAATAAAAAGCTATTCTTTTATTTGCATTCTTTGATGCAAATATACATTGGAAATAAAAAGTTATTCTTTTCTTTGCATTCTTTGATGCAAATATACATTGAAATAAAAAGTTATACTTTTATTTGCATTCTTTGATGCAAATAAACATTGAAATAAAAAGTTATACTTTTATTTGCATTCTTTGATACAAATAAAATGTTGAAATTGGAAGTTGAATTTTTATTTGCATTCCTTGATGCAAATAAAACATAGTTTTAAAAAGGTTATATTTTTGTTTGTATTTTAGATACAAATTAAAAACATGTTTGAAAATTTACATTTTTGTTTGCAATTTTAGATGCAAACAAAACAATATAATTAAAATTATATTTTTGTTTGCAATTTTAGATGCAAACAAAACATTATAACTAAAATTACATTTTTGTTTGCAATTTTAGATGCAAACAAAACATTAGAACTAAAATTCCATTTTTGTTTGCAATTTTAGTTACAAACAAAACATTAGAATTAAAGTTGCATTTTTGTTTGCAATTTTAGATGCAAACAAAACATTAGAATTAAAATTACATTTTTGTTTGCAATTTTAGATGCAAACAAAACATTAGAATTAAAATTGCATTTTTGTTTTCAATTTTAGATGCAAACAAAACATTAGAAATAAAATTACATTTTGGTTTGCAATTTTAGATGCAAACAAAACATTAGAATTAAAGTTACATTTTTGTTTGCAATTTTAGATGCAAACAAAATATTACAGTTAAACTTACATTTTTGTTTGCAATTTTAGACGCAAACAAAACATTAAAAGTAAAGTTAACATTTTTGTTTGCAATTTTAGATGCAAACAAAAACATTAGAATTTAAGTTGCATTTTTGTTTGCAATTTTAGATGCAAACAAAACATTAGAATTAAAGTTGCATTTTTGTCTGCAACTTTAGATGCAAACAAAACATTAAATTAAAATTGCATTTTTGTTTGCAAACTTTTAGAATGAAAGTTGCATTTTTATTTGCATTCTTTGATGCAAATAAAACATGGATTAAAGGTTGCATTTTTTTCTTTCAAATTAGAATTTACCTTTTTGTTTACATTTTAGATGTAAATAAAAGAATAGGATTAAAGGTATCATTTTTTAATTTTAAATTAGAGACAATACAAAGATAGAATTTAAAAAGTTACAATCTAGTTGCAGCAAAAATGATAATAACTAAAGTATCATCTTTATTGTCATTTTAGAGACAATAAAAAGAATAGATTTAAAATATCATTTTTTAACCATATATTTAGATGCAATAAAAATAGTGGAAATAAAATCATGTTGTTATTGTCATTTGTTTTCAACATAAAGAGTGAACATTAGGAAAATATATTTCTAATGTAATTTAATTACCATTGGAAATAATTGGTCATTAA
Source organism: Allium sativum (assembly GCA_030737875.1). Taxonomy (NCBI): domain Eukaryota; kingdom Viridiplantae; phylum Streptophyta; class Magnoliopsida; order Asparagales; family Amaryllidaceae; genus Allium; species Allium sativum. Next base: position 1,053,016,475 of record CM060913.1, read on the forward strand.
AAACATGAATTATTCCAAATCATCATTTTGTCTTGTTAGAAGAATTATGAAAATTATATATAAATTTTTAACGTGAATGTAGACCGTGTTTGGCTTTCATGTGATGGTTTGATAAGTAGCTGAAACTGCCATTGATTTATATTCATATTATATAAATATAAATTAAAATTAAAACGAATCGCGTGCGGTAGTTTGCGTTTCGGCAATTGTAACTTCAAACAATTATACCGTAAGATCCGACCATCGGATTTTCCCAAAACCGGAACCGTTAGGACCGCTTTGGGAAGATCTTTCCAATGATATGAATTTTGTTAAAATCCAACGGTTGGATTTTAAGATATGTGTAAATCAAATTTTGGTAAAAACAGCGCCAGGGCCGCCCATCAACCCGAAGCGTCGTTAATTAAATTTGGCTATATTTAGATAAAAATAAAAATAGCGATAAATCGTTATAAATTAATATTAACGATATTAATTGGTTTAAATGATAATAATTCGAAAATTTATTTGAAAAAACCGAGTTCAACTCATTTCAAATAATTTTACGGCGATTTTAAACCGAAGATATCGAAGACGGCGATCGAAGACTGGCGATCTTCACGTCGAAAGGATAACTACTAATGCCCGACATTGGCTAGCTACCAAAAAAAGGTTAAAGTGGTAGTTGTCTGGACGTACTTGTTAATCGTCCAGATATGCGAGCACCTAGGTGACTCCGGTTTCGTTCAGACCCAGAACGGACTTGTAAATGGATGCGTATCCGACATTGAATTTCATGCCATGTAATTTAATTGATATCTATTAATATATTTCTGAGGTGGCGGAGGATTTATCCTCTTGCTAAACACCCTTCTTTGAGACGCAAGAGCTCGAAGGTTATATGTTGGTAGTTATCGATCGCATGGTAGGGACTGTCAATGTAACATGCCAAGATGCAATTGATCGAGGCTTCTATTGAAAAGCAGAGCCTTGTGGATGATGATCAAAGCATAGCCTATTTAGGCATAGCTTTGTGTATTTCGCTACCTCACGAGCCTCACACCCCAGTAGAGTCAAAAACGGGACAGGGAACGCAGGGAGTGCACACGTTTCCTTCTAGCTAAAAGTGGTGTTTGGGCTTTTACAAGGCCCGACGCTTTTACTTATGTGGTTGATGGAATGACGCACCTCGGATATTTTTATTGGTCGCCAATAGCCAATTTATAGGTCCAATAGGATCGGCGAATGGGTATTTAGGCATAACTAATCCACTAGCGTTATTTGTGGACCAGCCCTACAGGATCCAAGGGTTCAGTCCAGGGAATCCTGAGACATTGCTAGAGTGTCTCGTATCGGTTAGGAGATCGTCCCTAACCTTGACTCATGATGGAAACCAACCTCCAATACGACATTACGGTCTTGATTGTAAACCTATATATGGAGACATAGTATAGGTAGCTATGCCGTCTAGGATTGATACATTTATTTTGAAGTATTTTTGAAACATATTAGACAATAGTAATAATATTAAAAATATTACTTTCCGCGTATCAAGCATTTTTGATCATTATAAGGTAAAACTCTATCCTCCGTTTGCGTTGCATTGTGTGATGGGACTTAAGTCTTATAATGATTTCATTTTCTAAAAGCATTGCGTTGTTTTTGACTTAAAAATTTATAAAACTTATGCACTGGCAATACAATGGAGTAAAACTCGTTCCGCGTTAGCGGCGTGGTCCAATGATTAGCCATATTATTAGTTTAGTAAGATTTCTCATACTAGACCCATAACTGACTCGTAGTTTGTTTCACTTTGCAAACTCGGGTGCCCTCTTTCCACACGGGCAGCCAATTGACAGGTTTCAGGTAGGGACGTTTTCTGGACTAGAGCTTGCTGATGAAGATGTTGGAAGATCATTTCTTTTATCTTTTATTTTCTTCTTGAGATATCGAGACAGTATTGGATATTGATGTATTTTGGGAGATTGAGACTTTATTTCTTTCCATGTTTTTTTGACATTTGTTTTGCTAAGTGTATCCTGTTTTGCGTACTCTGATGTTCTATGATGATGTTTGTGATGACATTCCTCTCCGCTGCAATGATTAATATGTTATGCTATGTATCTGTGATCTGTTATTGTTTTAATTATGTTATACTCTTATGATTATCCTTACTTTCGTTCTACGGAAGTTTGGGTCATCACATTAAAGCTAGTAATTTGATAAGCTAATTCGCTACATATCCTCTCCAAAACCAATTAAGGTAAGTGCAAACTCACACATTCTGGTTTAAACTTGATTTGTTGTAAATTTATTATGTGTATTTATTTTCTGTGTCTACGAACAAATTTCTGAGAAAATTGTTTACAAAGATGTAAACCTTGTCTAGACTGATTTTTGAAGCATCATATTTCCCTCAGTTCTTGTTAAATCGTGTAGTTCTTTTTTAATTCAAAGTCTGAATGTTGTATTTCATGCATGCAAAGTTTCATCTCATTCCAGGTTCGAGAACTTGGTGTAATAAGTGCTCGAAGTTAGAATCAGAGCTGGTTGTGCTCTAGGAAGAATTCCGGTATTTAGGCCGACCCAACAATTATTAAGGTCAACCTTTGGTAGGCCAGGGTGGAACTTTGCATTTGATTCCTGCGCATATTATTGCATGTTGCAATTACCTTTCCATCATGTTTCCAAGTGATTTCTATGTATAATTACTAGCATATTTTAATGGATTCTGAGATGAACCTGTGAGTTGTTTTCTTAGGCTTAACCTTAAAACGGATAGGCCAACATTGCCCCCAATTTCCAAATCTAGTTGGTGAAGATTTTTGTGATTTTTGTGGTTGATTTCATGAGATTTTTGGGATGGTGCACGTTTTATAAAATGAATTTTATAAGGAACTTTCCATATATATGTGTGTGTATATGTATGTCTGTGTATTCCTCTGAGAGAAATGTTTTTCTAAAATTTTGCTTTATATAAATAAAACCGTTTCAAAGCTAAATAATACACAATATTTTCCAATATATATAAATTTACAAAGAAACAATTCAAATGATTTTGAAATCATTTTATAAACTCATTTTCCTAAAGCAACCATTTCAATATATATAACCATACGTTTTTGCACACTTCGAGAAAGCGAGAACATAATTTATGCGATATAAAAAATCATGTGGTATGGAACATGTAGATTAATTATATTGGCTAATTACAGACATGCTGATTGAAGCTATTTGAATGTGGTTGTAGGTTGACTATTAGTAAATTTATTGGTGAAACATGTTGTATGAGACATATTGTTTTCACATTTCAAGTTACTGTTTAATAGTCGGTTGTATATGATTCTTGTTTATTGTTTCCAGTATTTGCTAGGGGAGGAGCTAGTTGGAGGGGAGGGGGAGCATCTTATATATGCATATTCACTTGGACAAGGGAGGCGGAGGGAGGGGTCAAGTTACACTCGGTCGGGGGGCTTGTACTGATGAGTGCATGAATATGTATATAGTTCCTGGCAAAGCTTGGGGGAGCTATATATTTGAAGCACGTGCTATTTGTTGCTTTACATCCCCTTTGGTTGTTATTTATTGTTTTGGATCCATCTTTATTTCTTTTGTTGATTTTTTGTCATTCATTGATTAGGCACTATGCCAGAAATTGAATCAGACGGCAGATATCTATCATTGTCTGATTGCATATCTTTCTGTCATTACGTCTCATTCTACATCAGACCACAGATATAACCTATTGTCTGATCTGAATTAGAGTAACATATAAAAACACAGTCATGTGTTGTCTGATATGATGTTCTTGTTTTACAGATAGTTGTGATGAATATTATATGTTGTTTGGAAGTTAATAAAATAACATTTTTACATTATTTTAACGAAATACAAATTTTCACAACTGTCTTTTCTTAATAGATAAATGTTTTTTTAAAAGAAATTAACATAACTCAAATCATTTTTTGCATGTGTTGTTCCTTCTCAAATGAAATGACATAAAACAACTCAACTAACATAGAGCAACTTAGATAACACAGAGTAGTTTAAATTTCTACTGCATATAGACAATATTAAACAATATCAATATCGACACCAAATCCAAATACATCCCACAAGTAATTGATCAACATGAACTACATAAACTAGGCAACTGAACCCATGTGTACACAAAATTCAACAAAACCAACATTGGTAAAGCTGACTAATAAGGGTTCAATTGGTAGTCACATATAGATTTCAGGCGCTGTGATTATACAAAGTTGTAGACATGTGGAGCCCATTCCACCCGCATGACATCAATGTCTTTTTGTGAAAAATTACTATTCACACTCTTCTCCCACTGAAACAAATAGGAAATGCAAAGGTTAACTTTACTTGGCATGTATCTCGATATATGCATGTATACAACTATGGTAGTGCATGAGTTTTAGACAGCCTAACACAAATATTCAAGGAAAGCCCAACTAATCATTCAACAACAAGTTCAAAGTATTTAACACGGTCATACAATGAGACTAAAGACACATGAAAATGGTCATAGCTAGTTAGCAAGTCAGTAAAGATTTATGCTAACAGCATATTATAAATGAGTAGTACAATGGACATTAGCGCATATAAGTGTAGTAAACAGTGGTAAGGCCCAAGCAACAAGGAGAATGAGTAGATCACATTATAGACATCACATAAAGTGGCAGCAAGATATGTGCATTTCAGAAATCAAATTTTCACAAGATATTAGATGTGAACAATTGTGTCATGCATGTGTATACACCATGTTAATAGATGACATTTTAAAATGGGTACAACACCTATCATTGCAACAGCCATGGTTCACACTTAAATAAACAAACCATAGTGCATATCAATTATTTATATAAGAAATATACCCATATGCAAGTGCAATATTGGACTAGTGAAAAATGCACAATGACATGGTGCACCAATAATGGACACGGCATGACTTCAATAATGGCGGCGACACAGCATAACAATGGTCACAAGAAGGGTGTAGAATACTGGAAGCATATTTTTCAAAGCACAAGGATTCAGTATGTAAGACACACACACACACACACACATATAACCTTAGTAGCCCATAGTTAATTCTTGTCTTCTACAATGTCATTCATGTAGCGCATAACCTACAATTCACACGTCAAATGACCTCTCTGTTTTGGAGCTCCCTGAAGCATGCGTAGATATCAAGTAAACATATAATTCAATCAATTATGTTGAGGAAAAAGTTATGACCATAACAGTTTCAGCTTAGACTTTATTTTTCTGAGTATATATATGCAGGTCAACGGTTTTAAATCGCGTTTTCAGACCAGCAAACATCAAAATTTTGGAAAACACTACAAAAGAAAGTTCTAACATTTATGAAATGAGTAAAATCACCAAAAGCTGACAAATCATTTGAAAGTTATGCTGAGTTTTGTTCAGCTCAGAATTTCCCGAAGTATAAATACAAATCAACTTTGTGAAATCGAAATTTCACTAACAAACCTCAAAATGTTAAAAAATACTTAAAATTAAAATTATAGATTGGGTTCTCAGCTTTTGGGAATGTCTATAATAGTCAAAATCAGAAAATCAATCAAAAGTTATGATTAAATGAATTTCTACAATTTAATGCATAGAAAAATAAAATAAACCACTTGTAAAATACTTGGAAGAAGGTGGGTTTCTCTGTTCATTTTCCTACATCAATTTAAGTTTCTCTAATGACTAAGAGCAATATTTATAGTGAACACACCCGTTTACTTAACTAATCAACCTCTTCATAAAAAGGAAATAAACTAATAAACACACATTTTTCACATTGCTTAAATACTGAGCAAAGTTGAAGTTTCTAAACAAATTAATAAGTAGATGCAACAATTAAATTCGAAAAGAATAAACTTAAAGATAAAAACTAATAAAGAAAGCTAAACTTCAACATATTTACTTGAATTCTAGACAGAAGTTCAACCTAATCTATGAATAGTCTTTATTACAATTTTCTTTTTTCTCAAAGCTTCTGCAAATTCATCATTCTTCATTGGTTCATGTAGAGCATCTGGGCCAAGCTCAAAGATGTGAGGTACAGTTGTTGGCTGCTAGAATATATTTTATTAGTGGGGGCTGCTATGATACTGAAAATACACACACACACACATATATTAAATGATAAGAAATGAATTGGGTTGGATTGTCGTTCCCATTGATTTTAGGACCCGGTAATAGGGATCTTCCCAATTTTAATGTTATTCAACTCTAGCCTCATTAATATCAATAATCAAGATTGAAAAGAAGGTTCAACTTGATCATTAATGGCCTAACACAAATTGTGCTATTAGGAAGCTACAAGAAATTATGCAATCTCGATTATTGATATTGATGAGGCAAGAGCCTAAAACAAATTGTCTTCGTCCCCTTTAGGTGATCAGTTAAGAAGAAACTTAGTTGCCCTATGTAACGTAATGCTTCTCCCGAGCTTGCAGGGAATTTTTTATGATATGTATCTGTTATATAACAATATATTCACAAACGTAACATATATTATACAATCCTTGTACTATAAACCTATGTAACGACTGTATGAACATTTTTATGATAAGTCAGACATTTTTATGATATGTAACAATCAACATAGTAGGAAAAAAGGCACAGCCAAGATAAACTTTTGAAGATCCTGACATTGTTAAGTAGTGCTGCCAGAAAGTTTATTTCAGAACCATGTCAATGAGGTTTCGGTATCTTTAAGATACTATAGCCAAATTCAATAAAGATGGAACATTCACGTTTTATTAAGTACTAAATCACGAGTTATATGATAGTACCTAGAGATAAGAGAAGTATTGAACAAGCTTTCTGCGGGCTGGTTGAGGGAATGCATGAAATGGGATGTTCTTCATTACTTCTCGGGAGTTTTCATTAACAAACCAACTAACCTCGATTTATCTTGGGTGTTACTAAATTGATCCATAGAAACTTCTCGATCTTAGGAACTTGAAATTGGTTCGGTTAACAAACCTTAGGCATATTGCAGAACACTTTAATGACTAAAACTTTATTTTATAGTTTTCATCATTTCGATCAAAGTGTTTCCTCAATCAGTCCACAAAAAGCTAGGTCAATACCTCTCTTACCTCCATGTATACGCATACAACTCATGATTTGTTTCTTAATAACATGTGAATGGTTCAATTTCCATGGAAATAGGTCATAGTATCCTAAAAATACTAAACAGCTGCTAACATAGATCTGAAATATACCTCTTGACAGCACTACTATACACTTACAATGGACTTTGATAGGAGATCCAACCATTTTAGTGTTACGTTTCAAATTAATTGTCAGTCAATTGAATGTTGTCACTTAATTTAGTAACTCCCAAGATAAATCGATCTTCATTTGTGGAAGTAGCGAAAACGACGAAGCTCGAAGACACTAGCAACAATACATTTACAGGTCCAAAACTAGCAAAAGAAAGTGGAAAATGAATACAATATTACCAAAGTTTTACAGGCTTGACATGCAACAATACAATGACACACTATAGTATCATAGCAAGATCTTAAGCCAAGAAAATATCAAATACTCAAACTAAATCTAAGGTATTGCAAAACAACAAGCTCCGGTCATACTCAAAAATTCAGGTCACAGAAGTCCAACTACAAGTGGCAGTGAAAATATGATACATGTCAAAAGGGTCATGCATAAGAACTCAGACTAGCGAAATGAAAAAATAAGCACGGGACAACAGCGATGAAAGGATGATAAATACCAAGGATTATACAGAAGTAACAATAGGGTGAAAGTATTTACGATAAAAAGAATAAAGCCAGGATAATATCATTACAAGATTTACTGTAATATTTCTAAAAATAATATATCGAATATTTGGTTTTAGTCACAAAGGAGGAATTCACTGTTATACAGGCACAACTTGAACAAATCTTTAACTATTATAATTTATAATGCTAGAAAATTAAATCTTACTTTAAGAAAACCAAGTAAAACAGTAACTCGGGTAGCATCTGGCTTTGGAGAGAACCCTACATTTTGAAAACTAAATTCATATTTTCTATGAAATTGTTACACAAACATAGCGCATGGGGGAAATGATCAAACCTGTAGGATTGTTGCAGTATATTATAATACAATTGGCTTTCCTATAATCTATAATTCTAATTCGCAACACATAAACCAAATAAGGTGTGAACAAAAAATAGGAAATGATATATAGATGCAAACATGGAAAATATAGGACCAACAGGAGATGAAAAAAAGCAAAAGAATATTTTACATTCTCGGCTTTTGGTCGAACAACTAGTTCAGTACTATCAAGGTCCCAAGTATTCCAATAATTCTAATCCACAAAACTGAAACTATTTACCACTACACCAGAAAATGCTTTTAAAAGCGTTTCAAGAATGTTATGGTAGGATATTACACGGTTTTGATAAATGTTGTATAATGACATGCGGTTGAAGGCCCATAATTTTCAATAGCGTTTTAAAAACGCTGTTTAAATTTGAGCTTCACAGCGTTTTATCTGTGCTATTAATACTTTATGCACAGTGTTTTTTCATCGTTGTTTTAAAAATTAGACAGCGTTTAATACTTGGTGTCAGAAATGCACACATTCACACTTAATCTTTTAACAGCAAGGGAAAAAAGTTGTTGTTACTTTTATGACAGCGTTTATTACGCGCTGTAAAAAAGTTAACTTTGGCTTTATCAGCAATTTTGACACGCTGTCGTTTGTTAGTGCTAATTTTACAGCATTCATATCATGTTATTACATATGCACACGTATTATTACCCTGAACTGTACTTTTATCATATTTTAACTACATCACATATGTAATCAAACGAAAAATAATCATATAAAAACACAACCAATAGTCGCTTCCATTAGTTAAATTGAACAAAAGCCGTAAACAAAGGTTACATAGGTTCGTAAACAACAGTAAACAAAGGCACAATACCTAAAAACAAGTTTGCACTAAATATTTAAAGAAATGTATAATCAAAAGTCTTTTCATGTTTTTATTACATAATACCAAAATAAACTTGAAAAACACGTCATCTTGTGCATTTATTGTATCAACATTCTTCACCTGCTTACAAGGATGAAATTTAACGGTTAGTGACCAAATATAAATTTAAAATTAGCGTATTTAACTTATAATAACTACTACAAAATAATATCATGTTCTAAAGTGCTTGCTGTTTCGAAATAGCAAGAGCAGGCTTGCTATTCCAACATAAACAAGGAAACACGTGTTAAAGCAATCGTATGGTTTCACGTAAACATAAAGTGACATACATAATTTTTTTCTTTTGCTACAAGTTATTTACTAGAAGGAGCAACACAGGTCATATCAAGAAGACAAGTGACATATTGGTCAAATATATTTTCCTAGTATACATGCATATAAATTGATGTATACACATGCGGTTACAACACATATTCACGGTCGATATAATGGTGCGTCATGTGATTCAAAGCCGACATTGTCTGGAAATAAACAATTGGGTACATATATGTCTCAGGTCCATAAAACAAAGCAAAAGTGCATAAACTAATGTAGTTTAGTTGGCAACAAACAGTTTGGTGATGTAACCATGGCTTACAATAAAAACTAAAAGTGCACAACTTAGAGTGACCATGTGTGCATTGATATTGGACAACAGGTAGCTAAAGATCATATGAGCATGGACATTCAGGAGGAAAGGGACATTTAAGAGAAAAGGGACAGCAAGTCGTGACTTATTTTCTGGAGCAGCAAGCCGTGGCTTTTTTGTTCCGAGACAGCAAGCGCAGGCTTTTCTGTTCCGAATCGCGAGCTCACTCGCGTTTGTTTTCCCGAAGCAGCAAGTCGTCGCTTGCTGTTTCGGACAACAAGCTTGCATTTGTTGTCTTAGAGCAGCAAGTTGTGGCTTTTCTATTACGGGACAACAAGCTCTCAGGTTCTTTAATAGATGTTAAGGTAATCATTTCACTTTTTCTCCTTTCAGATATCATTGGAAAATGAATCAATTTTAAATGTCCACCCCGACTTTGTCTTCGTGTATCATGAATTCAACTTATTTTCTCCCTTGAAGAAAATAATTTCTTCAACATTTAATGATTCTATATGTAAATGAATTAAACAATCATTGTTTTTTGTTGTTCCTATGCACTAATGACAGGTGCAATAGCTTCACAATCCATGAAATGGGGATGAACAGAACTGAACATATTTAACCAATACATATAATTATTATTTTGTTATAAAAATTACTTTACTTAGTTAAATAATTATGATTGTGACTATTGAAATTATAATATATTTATAATACTTAGTTTATTTGTAAAACATACTTAATTTATTATAATTATTATTTAAAAACATAGTTAACTTCATTAAATTGTTATAAGCTTAGTTAAGTATTATTATTATAAACTTAGTTAATTTGGCTATAAGCAAATATACATGTAAATTTAACACATATAAAAATGGGCCCGAGCATATACACATGCAAGCTGTAATTGCTAATGACAGTGCATGTCGCAAACCAACCCATCGATGCTCTCAATCAAAGATGCACTGACATGCGCTTGCATATAGTCGTACACTCTTACATGCTCAACGCAAAGTCCCACACTCAAATGGACAGTGTTACACCCCACGTCCGTTAATGTCACTCATTAAGAGAATGCATTAAGTTTCATGAAGCATTATAGGTAAACAGAAACAGAAAAATTACAAGACAGATATAAAATAGCAGCGGAATTAAAAACTTTATTAATCATAAAGCATCATAGTTCAAAACATGGTTACATCATATGTCTGAAATGCATAAAACCCAATACATCATTAAAACTTCTGTCTTGTACTTAAAATATCATAGTGCGATAATAAAAGAAGCATAATCCCCAAAACATAGTCATAGTAAAGAGACAAGAAATCGAGCAATACATCTAAGCAGCTCCAAGCAAGATAAAAGCAGAGAATCCAAATCAAGCCCTAGTATTTCCACCCTGAGAACCTGGAGGGGGGAATGGAAGAGAGAGAAGAGGAAACAAAATGGGTCAGACATAAAGTCTGGCGAGTCCAATTACTTTTAGCATATAAATAAGTAAAAGCATAATGACAGGCATATATACTAGAGAGCGAGATAACAGTGTCATAAGGCAAGTATAATAGGATAACAGAACTGGATATGTTGCGCTTCTTAAGTACTTTTCTCTGCACCAATACCAGTATAATAGATATGTAACAGAACTACATATTCCCTTATTTCTTAACAGAAAAAGGATGATCCCAACAGAAATATAATGGTAGTTTTAGGTGTACTCTATTTACAGGTTTTAACCCAAACAAAATTAATGGGTACCTAAACAGTTAATGGACATTAACCTAAACACAAATATAGGTACCCCATAGAAACATACAGGACTAGATGTACCCTAATTACTACCCTTCCACAATCGATCGCTCCGTATCACGTAAATACCCTGTGTTGGGCCCATAATAGGGTGTATTACTTCCTAAAGTGGCAACCTACAGAAGGACACGGGCCCATTTACTGGTGCTATAGTGACTTATTTTCCCAGATGTAGGCCATTCTCATGCACACACATGAGTCCGTTGGAACGCACCAGTACACATCCCCTTTCAGATGAACCTCTTACAATCAGTTCAGTAAGCATGCCATGACCCCTACCTAGTGTGGGGTCCCCCTTTAATACCAGAATGAGCTACTGACTAATATGGGTCCCACACAATAGATGACACAAGCCAACCCTTGCAGATCTTGTGTCCCCAACTAACTAAGATTTTGACACGTTATGCCTAACATATTTAACAGATTCACATAACCCCCTACAGATTTACGGGCTGAACTTTACAAGTTAACGGGTCCATATAACCCCAACAGATTTAACAGGTTAAGTTTTCTAAATTAACAGGTTTGTATAACCCCCACAGATTTAACAAGTTTACTTAACCCCACAGATTTAACAGGTTTGCTTAACCCCACCGATTTAACAGGTTTACTTAACCCTACCGATTTAACAGGTTTACTTAACCCTATAGATTTAACAGGCTTACTTAACCCCACCGATTTAACAGGCTTACTTAAGCCCACATACTTAATAGGTTTACTTAACCCACAAATTTAACAGGCTCATGCAATCCTTATGGATTTAATTAGGTTAAGTATTACAAGTTCATTACCATACATTCATTTATGGTTATAATGTGTTAGACCTCCCACATTAAGTCTACCACTTGTGGATGCTGGATATGCCGGTGGGGTCCGGGCGGACTTCTATTTAACGTCGTATCTTAGCACCATCACATGTTTATGCACTTAGACCCCTCATATTAGATTCACCAATTGTGGTCGCTGGATATGCCGGTCGGATCCAAGCAGATTTCCACCATAAGTGTAATCCAACCTCGTGTCTATGCGTGGTTACAGTTTTCTAATTACTGTAATTCTAGGCATCTTCATTCATTAATAAGTATTCCTATTTCATTATAGGTTTTCATGCCCCTTTCCCATGTCATATTCATCATGTGTTATATGCCCAAATTAAGATCTTTAATCGCAGTTTGGCTTATGCCCCAAATCCATATTTATGCTTTCAATTCAAGTTCTGCCCTAAATTTTCCAATACAAGTTATTCCCCAGTTTCAAAGGATTAAACCAGATTCACAAACTCTTTACAGTTCCAATAACATGTTTCGCCTAATCTTAAATTAAGCCTACAAATTTTTATGTCCTAAACCACAAGACATAATTTACCATATAAATCATGCCCCAATTTTTAGTCCAATCTCACAATATAGTTTATGACCCTAGATCCTAATCGTGATTCAAAGTACAAGTTATGCCCCCAAATTACCATTTCCAATCATTCCCAATTTAACCCAATTTCATTCGTACGCATATTTCAGCGATATCAGCCTAGGCTCGAAAGTAGCCTAGCTATAAAAATAAAAAGGGAATGAGAGAGAGAATGACAGAATAAGCATAAAACCAACATTAGCGGAAATGGGCATATGATAGCAGAAATAGTATATAAGAACAGATCTAATGAACAGATATGGGCATATAAGAACAGATGTGATAAACAGAAATAGGCAAATAAGAGCAGATCTAATGAACATGTAGTAACAGGACTGACTATGCATACTGTAATGATCATAAACATGCATCATGAGATCTAATCAGTGAATTAGATATACAAATATAGCAGATCTGATATGATTCCAGTAGTCGCAGGCTTAGATCTAATTTATAGGCATGTCAAGATTGCATTTTAATTATTTTTATCTAAAAATAACGTAGACTCACAGTGTTTGGATCTAGAAAAATAGAGAAGGGATTGCTGGCATTAAATCACAAATCTCTAAGCTTGAACAACTTGATTGCAGAAGAAGAAAAGTCTTGATTTAATCTAGGCAGAGGCAGCAACTAGTTCTCCATTATTTTTGGTGTGCAAAAATATGAGAAATGAGGCCATATTTATAGCCGACCCAAAACCCTAATCTGCTAGATTTGTCGCAGGGGTCGACCCCGCCTTGAGGAGTCGACCCCGCCTTGAGGGGTCGACCCCCTGAGCGGGATTTTAGCCGCCTCCCCAAATTTTGAATTTCAAACTGAAATTTTGAATTCTGATTTTAATTATATATACATATGCATATCTATACATACATACATACATATATATATATATATTCTTGTGTGTATACAAACTTCAAAACTTAATAACTTCTTCATACGGTGTCCGTTTTGCGCAACCAGGTGTCTATTTTGACCAGAATTCCGAGATGAACGCAATGGCGCAGTCTGTTTCACATAATTCTGGATATCAAATTAATTATTCTTTAATTTTTCCTCTTTATTGTTGTTAAAATTACGGGGTGTTACAGACAGACTTATGTAGCACACAAAAATGTTATAAGCAACTTACGCAATATGTTTATAAATAAACAATCTACAATTTATTGCCTATTTTTTCCTCCTATCCAAATATGACAACGGTGTGCTAAGATTTATACACGCACACACATCTCTTTCTCTTAGTGTTTGCACACATTCATAGTAAACTATAACACATGTTTTTGCGTATATCTGTTCTCCAAAATAGACACATCAATATACAAACAAATGCATGCAATATTTATTTAACATGACCAGGTGACACATACTCAGAAGCACAAGAGAGGCAGCTATTTATCTAAACAACATAAAGGTAAGCAATTATAAACAGAAATTTAAGAATTATTAAGTGATGTAAAAAGAAGAAAAATAAACCTGGGAAAATTGTTGCTCTTGACTTCTTTTTGGCCATACTTCCTCAACCTATAACCATCATCAAGAATATCAAATTGACCCCTAGTCTAAAATGCAAATCTTTGCCTTCTCACTTTCTTATCTCCTTTAACGTTCTTGTTTTCATTATTCTCATTACTGTTATTGCAATTTTCTTCGGATGAAAATATGAGTGAACATGACATTCAACAAAAAGATTTATACGATGAACATGCTTAAAATTAAGTTGTGTAAATTGTAAACTATAAACGGATGAAACTATAGAAATGCAAGCTAATTTAAATTTGTTGCTATGTAAATACATTCACATAAAATTGTATGATTCATATGCTTATAGTTGTTATCTGAATGCCTATTCCAGTCCATTTCGCTAAAAGCATCATCCGTAGGACCAAAATCTCCCAATGTTGGAAACTCTGCTTTTTAACTTAAATTAACATTAGCTGGTACTTTATAATAAAAAAAGAATCATACCGATGATAAATTTCCTTAGCCAATCCAAAGCTTCAGCTAAGCAATAGATTAGCTTCTACTGTAGTAGTCATCTCTGGTTGAAGATATAGTTTTAAAAAGGCAATAATAAGTAATAAAGACTTTAAACTTTATTTTTAGAGCAAATATAAACCTTTGTATGAGAGTGTACAGATACATCATCGGCCACATCACTTGTGGAATTTGCATAGTCAAATAATAACTCCTGCATGCATCCAATATAAATATTAAAGAACTTATCATGCGACAGGGAAGAGCAGAAAAAGCAAAGGAGATCACTGTTTACCACTTCTTCTTTGACAGAAAGGTTTGCTACACTTTTAATAAAAAAGAATATTTAGCAAGCAATGAAGAAGATTCTACTCTTTTGGCAGTTCTCTGCAGCAACAAAGTCAAAGTCATAGATGGTGTATCTGTTAGGTGTGGCTCGCAATGGAATGGAGTGGGTGCGTGGACTGAACGGGATAATTACCCCCACATCGCCAGATATTAAGAAAGATTGTGGTATATATATGGTATTGGTGGCATGTAACAATGGAGATTCCTTTTGTTACAATAAGTGCTTGCCAATACTAAATTATATGCTCGATGGGATAGGAGACGATGAGGATGTTCGATCGGGACACAGGCATGAGAGACTTCGACCATTAACTCCGATAGACACGGTGAAGCGCGTACGGTACGCAGAGAATCCCAAAACTCCACATGGTATCAGAGCTCCATGGTACACGGAGAATGAATGAAGCATGGCTCCTAAGGGGCTTGAGCATGGGATGCTCGTCAAGGTGGAGTTACAATGGTAAATGCAGCCTGACACCACTGCTTATGGGAACTCGGGGTAGCAGCCTAGCCAGATGTGAAGAGGACTCAAGGTGTAACTCTAAGGTGACTTGAGCAGTGCTCGCCAAGGTGGAGATTGTTAGGTGTGGCTCGCATTGGAATGGAGTGGGTGCGTGGATTGAACGGGAGAATTGTCCCACATCGCAGGATACTAAGAATGATCGTGGTATATATATGGTATTGGTGGCATGTAACAATGGGGATTCCTTTTATTACAATAAATGCTTACCAATACCAAATTATATGCTCGATGGGAGACGTTGGGGATGTTCAATCGGGACGCCGGCGTGAGAGACTTCGACCGTTGACTCCGATAGACATGGTAAAGCGCATACGGTACGCAGGGAATGCCGAAACTCAACAGTATCTGCGTTCGTTCTCTGGATGACTAGCCATGAAATCTTCATACGTCATATTGGGTTCACCAATGTTCCCAACGACCATCTGTTTAAGATTTTCATTGATCTTATAAATAATGAATCAATGAGTTCCCTTTGCCTTTAGTTTTAAAATTTTATGCTTGCAATCATCAAGCACAACCAAAACTGATGATGTGTTTCCCTATAAGCTGCTTACAAGATATCCAAATAGTTATAAAGATCCAATAGCTGCATACTTGAAACCAAAAGAGATGCAATTCCAACTGCGCAAGAGAAAACTACTAATGAATTACTTCAAAAAATTAGTTTTGTCAAATAAGTAATGTGAAATTCATCTTATACAAAAAAATACTACATTTTGCTGGATTCGAAGTACATGATGTCATGCATTCGAATTTATCTTTGCTTTTTAATTATAAAAGCTTATAAAATGGGTAAACTGTAGTTATATCATAAACATTAACTTTGATGATCCAAAAAAAGTGAAAGGTTGTGAACTAGCTAAAACAATACAAGTAATCTTTTGTGTTTAAAAGGTGCAACCACAAATCGGAACATAGAGTATAATTTACCACAAAAAAGGTTGGATTTTATTTAGATTGTAAAAAATGGTTTTGGCAGGAAATGAAGACTTGTGTATTTACTATGGCATAAATAATAAACCTTGTTATTATAAAAAAAAGTTCAACTATGACTGTGCATCAAAAAGTAAATACCAAGTACAATTTTAAGTGTTAATTTTTTTTAATGCAAAGTTAGGCTAAAATGCTATCTTCATTTTGTAAAAGTAGACTTCAACAATGTAAAATTACTGAAATGTTTTGTTTCCATTGAAGACAATTTATAGAGGGATGACATGATCATGGCTGCATGTAAGCAATGAGAATGCTTTGCTGTAAATGAACAAGAAAGTATATAACTATTGTTATTTAGTTAACTTAGCTTATTATTATTATTGTTGTTGTTATTATTATATTTCTATAGTAATTAGTCAATTCTATACAAAATTTAATTAATCAGTTCTTTATAATATTTAGTTAACTTAGTTAAATTGTTCTCTTTGCTCCGCCCTTAATCTCTATTCCGTGTCCTTCACAATACCGTACAGCCTCCCTACCACCATATCCACCCTTGGCCTACCCAGATGCCTCCATCCTCCATTCACTATCAAAAATAGAAAAAAAAAAGTTAAAATAAATTGAGTCACTCTATTAAGATCTCTGCTGTTTTTGATGGGGACTGAAACATTTATTAAATTGGTTATACAACTATGAGAGGCACATTAACTAATGACTTTAAAAGTACATGTTTTTTAGCCAGCCCTTATAAAATGTGGTCCATGCAGATGTGGAGTGATTCAGCTTCTAAGTACATGCAAGGACGAAGCCAGGAATTTGGCGATGGGGGGGGGGGGGCAAAATCAAACAACAAAAATGTCTTGCAAGACAATTGGCTCATAAAGCTCAATTTCCGCCATTTCTCCAATGCTCAATTCCTGTCTGATAATAGTACATAACTTTTTTTTGTGTAATTCAGTCCATTCCTCCAATGCTCAATTTCTGCTGTCATATTTTGCGTGACAGTTGTGGTGCATTGGTTTTTACTCATACTTAGTTTTCAAAAGAAAAAGAAAAAGAAAAAACATAGAAACCAAAAATTCTATGTTACCAGCATGTTCATTTGAATTTTGTAACGACCCGGATTTTGACGATCTTGGTTATCCGATATGCAACACATATCGAACATCTAAGAATCGAAAATAACCGAATAGTTAATGAAAGAAATTAGAGGGTGAGGAAAGATAAGATAGAAACTTAGAATAGAAGAAGAAGAAGAACACAACATCAGAGTAACGCGAACCTCACAGCGGAACAAATAACATATAATATATAACATAACTTTGAAATATACATCTGTACTTGAATATACATTGTTGTCAAAGTACAACACTTATAACACAGCGGAATTAAACTATAGCTATATGATCCTGAAGCCTCCCACTCCAGCTCTTCAAGTATCTGTAAATCCCGACTACTTGACCGCCTGTACAAAATTGGGCACCCAAGAGTTTAGGGAAAACAAAACAAAATAAACTCCGGGTCAGTCATGGGACTGGCATGAGTAAAACAGTTTAAAACAGTTCGAACAAGTAAACGATATCTCATAAGACCACGCCATATAACAGAACGGGTTTTTCCCTTATGAGAATCCAAAATATCTTTATATCAAAAACCTTTTGATATTATAATAATGTCTATCAACCATAATATAATAATCATCTAGCAGAAAAGCTTTCATCTCACGTTCTACATATATAGTATACAATCAAAACCGCAAGCACGTAATGGGTAATGGATTTCCAACTATGACAAGGTACGGAACCACCTTTCGCTAGTGTACCTCTAGAAAGGAATACACTGGGTTCAACAAGAACATCTTGCAACCCGGCCACACATGACCGACCACTCATTTCGCTTGAGTGTATCGAATGTATATCGCCAATGGTTGGGATCAACAACCGTTTCCCGAATGGGACAGTATCAACAATAGATTTTTAGAAGTAAATGAAACTCTAGATCAGGTGATTATACACCTTAATATGTGCAACCTACATAGCCATGCTGCCTGCTCGATTTTTTTCATTTCCCGGTTGATGAGGCTTGAGGTTACGCTTTATCATCACATCAGATTCACTTCGAATGCCACATTGTCAGATCCATCGAAAATCACTAATTGACGTCTACAATAGTACATTACGTGTTAGCTAAAGAAGTTTCCTTCTCCGCTTCCACTCTTGGTACGGTTGAAGAAATCAATGTACGTGACCTTTCTGGAAATACTCTGTCAGACATTCATCCATACAAGTCATCTAGGAACAGGATGAACCGAAGGCACTATTCAGTACATCCATCTTAGGCACTGTTATCTAAGACTTATACAATAGCCCTTGCGCTTTACTCCGTCCTCAATTATCTTTGGCATATATGATTCACAACGCTTATGCCAATACAGAGTGGTTCTTTGGATAATAATCCAACCTGTTTCTCCATATTAACAATGTTAAAATTGTCAAAACTTTGATAGTCTGTGATTTAACTCTCAAAGAAAAACAGGTGTGCAAACAACGATATTATTTCCAGGAGGAAATTATATCGATCAATCATCATTCAACATTTATCTCTTTATTTCATTAATTTACTTATCTCCTGTTCCCATATATTCTAAATTCTTATTTTCTATTATCAGAAAACATTTCTGATTCTCTTTTGGAAAACATTTCCAAAACACCTTAATTGGGATTTAAACAGTTGTTTAAAACTATATTGCGATGACGACTCAAACCACTATACTAAATTACTAAATCCACTTAACCACTTCACCCTCGAACTGTAACCATTTCTTAATTAAAAACGCAGTCAATCAAGTTGGGTTTAGCTACCTCTCAGACCTTAACTGAAACCTTTCAAATCTCGAAATTGATAAGAGTCACCTTTTTAACCCTTTAACACTTCCTTACGAACCCTCGGATTTTATTTACGAACCCTCTTCTTTTACAAGTTTACGTGCTTATAACAATGGTGTTATAATATCCTGCATTCGAAATATATTATCTTTAATATGACTTTTATTTCCTAACTCGAATAGTACAACGACAACCAATTTATTTACTCTTATTCGGTTAACTCTAATCTATAACTCTTATTTGAATAACTCCAACCTAATAACTCTTACTGGATTAACTCTTATTCGAATAACTTATTTGAATAACTTATATTCAATTTGCTTACTTTCGAATACTTATATTTGATAATCTCTTTCTTCAAATAAATCTTATTCGATTTAACTCCTGTCGAATAACTAGATTCAATCAACTCACTTCGAACATTTCTGATTCGATTATCTCACTTTGAATATCTCTGATTCGATTATCTCACTTCGAATATCTCTGATTCAAATAAGTCATTTCAACTCTATTCGAATAAACTAAATTCAATTAACTCCATTTGAATAACTCTAGTTCGATTTAACTCTATTCAATAACTCTAGTTCGATTTAACTCTATCGATTAACTCTAACTGATTAACTCTAACTGTTTAACTCTAACTGGTTAACTATAACTGTTTAACTCTAACTAGTTTAACTCTACGGTTTAACGTAACTAGTTAACCCTAATGGTTTTACTCTAAGTGGTTAAACTCTATGGTTTAACCTAACTGGTTAACCCTAACTGGTTAACTCTTTGTCCTTATTCAATCGATTCTTATTTCTATATATAAGTCCTGACTTATATATTCTATTTATCCAAATGATAAATATTTAACTTAATTTATAAATATCATTTATAAATCAATCTGCTCCTTTTATTGGTTTACTTCTTCATATATAAGTTTAGACTTATATATATATATATCTATTTATCCAAAGATAAATATTTCCTTTATTATCTTGTTGCTTCCTAAACAAAATTTTCTCTTTTAAATTCTATTTGCAAATGGTTTGCAAATATCCCTTTTAAGGTTCTATTTCTAAGTATATCCTTTATTAACCTTATTTATTTATCCTAAGTATTTCCTTTAACAATTTCTTATTCGTTTTCTAAATAAATATGTCCTTATCTTACTCTATTTATTTAATCAAATAAATATCTCATTATCTTATCCGATTTATTTATCAAATAAATATCTCCGTTAATATCTCCTATTTATTTCTAAGTGAATAATCCCTATTTAATATTTTATTTATTTAACAAATAAATAATCCATTTTACAGTATCTTATCTATTTATTCTAAATACATAATTCACTTTATAAATATTCCATTTATAATGATTTCCCTTCATTTATAATTCCACTTAAACGTATTTCCTATTTATAAATATTCCATTTATAAATATCCCTATTTATAAATATTCCATTTATAAATATTTTCTTTTATAAAATCCTCTGATTTTATAAATATTCTCTTCCCAACATTCCGCTATGTCATGGTGTTTAACATATCAAATTACGATGTCCAATATCGTCCATACACACACAATCAACAACCGGTTATAATTCCCATCATATACCAAAATATATGAAAAACAATAAAAAAAACTGTTGAGGAATCCAGTCAGATTCCTCCAACCTGTTTCCCTGCATCCACAGATGTTACACAATAAAATCAACATCACTTTCAGTTCCATATGATATATTCTGTTAAACAGAATCAATATAGAAATTCAACTAACTGACTAGCAGTTCAGTCAAACAATCAACACACAACAATCAGTCATCATTTATCAGTTCTAAATATACGTTATAAAAATAGAACTGTTCAGAGTTGGTGAGATTTACTCACATTGGCAGTTCATCGTTACAGAATGATAAACTGTCTGTTTGATTTGAATCAAACAGTTTATTTTGCCATAAATTCAAACGAGCACCAATCCACTCCAAGTCAGTCTCATTTTGTAGTCGTCGTCCATACGATCCCAATGGATCTTGTTTCGCTGAAAACAGATATCATATGATAAAATTTTCAGATTTCGAAGTTATACGAGAAATTTGAATTGAAATAAAACTATTTTTTTTCTATTTTGGGCTCACTTTTCAAATAAGGCCCACCCACCATTTGTTCAGCCCAAACCCGCTCCTTGTCTTCCCCGTCCTCAATCCTCCACGCTTCAATAAAACGCTCCACCATAGCCGAGTTTTCCCATGCTCCTACCTCCCTTGATACTGAACGAAAAGGGACAAAACCACCCCGGTTGAACTTCCCTTCGCAAACACTCCAGCTCCACTGCCAAAAATCCCAACTCGATGTCTTTATGCCAATCGCGTTCACCAGGGATTTCCACGCCCCCTTACTGTCGTGCGACAGAAATGTGCACAAAACTTCCCAATTTTCTCCAACCTGATGCTAATCGATCCCCTCTTCAACAATCTGGTCTTGTTTCAATCCAATACTTCGCTAATCACTCCAAACTAAGAGCCCTAGCTTCAACACCCTGCGCTGTACACAATTTCCACCGACGACAAACCCCATCGAACACAATGAAACCCATTCAAAAACGACGAGCAACTCTCCAGCATCACAAATATATTCGGTTTCCAATTTATCACTTTTTATTTGATTTCACATAATTTATTTGAGGATCGAAATTCATACAGTGAAAAATGATGGAGGCGCATTTGACCGTGGAAAATGATTTAGGGTTTTGAAATGTTAAGGGTGTTTTATAGTGAGATTTTAATATTTTTATATTGATTTATAAGCAACCGTTAAGTGTATTTATCATTTAAAAATTATCATGATCTCACACGATAACCAAAAATCATGAAACTGGACATAAGTTTGACATTACGGTCCCAACAAAACTGGTTTCGTCAATATCGACTCCGTTTGCTCACACAGCGTATTTTTAACTATCAAAACACTGACTGTTTTTCACTCTAAAAATCCGTACGGCCACACAGTGACTCTAAAAATCCGTACGGCCACACAAACTTGGAACCTAACAATAATTTGATGTTACGGATCCAACAAAATTAGTTTCATCGAAAACCGAGGTCGTTTTCAAAACTGGCTATTTTTATAGCTCTAAATGACCCAATTAAATATATATAAATATATTTAAATATACTTAAATTAAATATATATAAATTTATATTATCGTATATATTCACAGTGGAATACCATACAGCTCTAGAATATCCCTATATGAATTTCTAACTCGATATTCACTTCTTGGTCAACCCGATATTCGATTTATATTGAAATTCCTTTTTAAAATATAAATAATTCCTTTATAAATTATAAAGGAATTTCACAGCGACTTTTCTAAAATTTGATTTGGAAATAAATCAAAATCTACACGACGAAATCCCGATTTTTCTCTTCCACTAGAAAGATATACTTCACCAGCTCCTAACGTTTCTTGTTTCACAGAAATCCGATTTGAAACGGCTTTTGTATATTCGTTTGAAGTTCGAATAGCCAATTTACGAACTGCAGTGCCATTTCGAGCTCGATTTTAATTATAATATAATTATACGTTCAAACTGTCGTTCAAATAATATATTCGTTATTCAAATTAAATTCTAAACTGAATTATATATCACAGATGATCCAGTTCACACCATATCGCCATTTCAGCCAATTCTGATTATTTCAGAATTAAATATATTATTTTATTTATTATTTTAATTAAATATTCACCATTATTTAATTCCATGACCATTAAATCCTTTTAATCACCTTTTAGATAATTAAATAAATTAATTGTTATACCGCTGAAAATGCGGGTCATTACATTCTTCCCTACTTAAAATAATTTCGTCCTCGAAATTGCTAAAGTTGGAAACAAGACCTATCGACTGGTTAAAACCTATTTGTTCACTTCTAAATCTTCAGTTTCAACTGAACCAATTTAATTTCAATTAAAATATTAATTAATTCCTATCAATGAAAATTTTCAAAAATCCTGAAAATTTTCTAACTCCTTAACTTTTTGAAAAATTTCGTCAGCACCTCCTTTGTACTGGTCAAAAGGTCAAACTCCAACTCGCCTCTCTGGTCCTTCTCCAACCCAAAAGAAAATCAAACAGCCAAACGGCTTGCCAATTCGGCTCATAAATCTCATGCTTATATTGAATATAAACTTGTACCTTTTTGTCGGGCATATCAACTCTATCACTTTCACCTGCTGTCAATTCAGCGGATACAAGGGTCAGCCCAATCAAATTCCAATCTGCTTTTATCCACAACACAACCATTCGTTTATATCCGAGCCAAATATTATTTCAACTCGAATTTCTTCTCGATTCCCAACTCTTAACTTGATTGTCATATTACACTTCAAATTTGAATCTCACAATCCAATTTGTCTTGATATCATTCTAATTCAATCTCAGTTTCCACTTTACTAGCTTTACTTTAATTCAAATTTACTTTCACAAATTTCTGTTAAATTTGTTTTTAATTCAAACAGTCTTTCCCTGGGAGTTTTTTAACAGTTTACTCTTTTCAAAAACCAAATTTTCCTTTTTGAAATTCAACACAACTTGTCTTTCCCAAAACAAATTCAAATTTTCCTTTATAAGAAGGCCTAGATATATCTTTTGGGTTGAAGAAAACATCTCATCACTCTTTCCTGCATATAGATATATGAAAAATCATAACTAAGTTAATAACCATTACTAGACAAAAAAGAAGAAAACATAACAATAGTAATATATATATATATATATGATTTATTTATTGATGCAAATAAAAATAAGATAAAATTTGATCAACTTACCAACAAGGTTACAACAATTTACAACCTTCTCAATATCAGTAGTTTGAATTTCTCCTAATGCTGATACTATTGCAGCTGCGGCAATTTCAAAAGGTTTGAATCATATAAACTATGCATGCATTCCATTTAGTTTACCATAAGCTACAAATTTACATAAAATTAGATGCATTAGAGAGTTTGTAATCTTGTATACCACTAGCCGTGCTTATGATGAACGAGGTTGAACAAGAAACCAAAGACTTAGTTGGTAAGCTAACACCGTTGAACTTATGGAGAAAATAACTTGCGAATGATAATGGAGTCACTGCTTGCATTCTCCAATTTAGTGTGCTTAAACTAAAAGCTACATTCTTTGGATAATTTCATGTTCAAGCACATATTTTGCTTCCTTTACCTATGCAGTTCATATGCAGTCATATTAGTAACACGTGGTTATACATAAATTTTGATAATGGACCATCATAATATACAAGAGAAACATTGAGAACAAAATAATATTGTTTAAGGGTTCAAATTACTTTAGTCCCTAGATAAATTCCGATCACATCTTTACTAGTTGGGTCATCATCATCTGAAGTTGAACTTGCATTATTCTTATGCTATGTATAGTATTGCTATATATATACATATACATATACATATATATATATATAATACATGAACAAAATTTATAAAACCACAAGATTAATTTGAATGTCTTTGAAGAGTTTTTTACCAGGAAAATAATTAGATTCAGCCCAGTTGAAGAACAATTTTCATGTACCATTATCATTATAACAATATACAGTATGTAATCAAATAAGCCTTAAAACAATATACATATGGTGCCACTGTAAAAATAAATAAACTGGATTCCGATTTAGGCACCAAAATAAAGCAGAAAAAGGTAAAAGAGAAGGAAGCAAAATCTGCCTATCCAAAATCATTTAAAAAATATCAATGGCGTTATAAACATTAGCCTCTAATCAAAAGAAGGTACATGTTTTAAATGAATAAAAGCAACATAAGGTAACCTTAAACATTCTCGAAGTAAACAACAAACAAACTATGAAAGTTATAACACAGTACCCAACATTTAAATTTTGTAACTTTGACAGACCAGCACTTAATCTTAATTAAGTTTCAATCGCAAAGAACTTGCACGTAAACTAAAACCATATCAACAATAAACCATTGTCAAGTAGCATAATTTGTGACCTTTTTGCATCATTCTAGGCAATTTTACAGTTGGATAATATTACATTTTGGACAAAATTAGCAACGTGGCATGTCCCTTATTAAAAATAAAACAAAAGGGCCTGAACATGGACAAATACTTGTATCTTCCATACCTCTCCTGAGGCTGATGGACGAATAAATGCCTATTGTTTGTATTCATGTTTATCTTAAGAAATTTTTTATTGTATTTTGATCTATTCAATTATACTCACTACTCAATCGTCCAAAGAATGACAAAACATTGAATCATAATCCACAGAGTTTCCAAATGATGAAAGTTCCTAATTAAATTTTGTTATGGAAAGAACTCTTACCTTCGAAAAGTCAAAGCATCCTAAAATTTTTGGCATGAATTCAAGATTTTAGACGCCGGTTGACTTAATAAATGCCAACTCTTTAGAGCATAGTGAAGAATCATGAGATCTCTTTCGCGATGAATTTGAGTGAGATATAAAGGCAATGTTTTAGGGATTTAAATAGGAAAAGCATCATGGATTTAGTTTTAGAGATAAAGGAAAGAGTGATCTAAAATTTAGGAGGCTATCGCGGGCGGGAGGGGAAAAGATATTTCATGCGGCAAATGAAAATAATCGAGGGAACTTTTGCAAACTTTATTAATTCATCGGATATTTAAATATTAATACAGCATTTTGTTCACATGTAATTTTAGCATTTACGTTCCTGAAACGGAAGACCGACAACTGCAGTTAGCACCCAAACGCTGTGTCATATTGCGGTCAAAAGCAAACTTTTTGTAGTGTACTCACCATAAAATGCTATTATCATACCTTTTTGTATTGGAAAGAAATAAGCACTAAATGATTTTCCAATAGTCTTTAACAGTGTAGAAACAGACCAGCCCCGTCTGCAAAAATGTAATTAATGCACATGGACCCTAATTACATGCACATGGAACCTAGTACATGAACAAAACCATTGAGATCTAGCAAAATTACAGTGTAAGTGTGTAACACGCAATTACAACTCTCATGGTTTACTCGACATGTAGAAGTAGTCAAATTTTTGAAACATTTAAGTACTACAATCACATATCTTAAGTTTGCAGCTATTATAAAAGGTTCGACTCTAAAAAGACGTAGCAAATCGCATCCTAATTATAATTTTAGCTTGAAAGTAGGGTTCAAATAATAACTGGGCATTTAATTCCATATCCCAGTAAGAGGGGGTATGAGGTTGAAACACTATGAGTGTAACGACCCGGGGAGTTTGCGACCTTAGATATCGGCATACAACAACATGTCGAACATCCAAGAATCAAAAACACCGGATAGTCCATGAAAAAAATTAGAGGGTGAGAATAGGTAAGATAGAAACTTAGAATAGAAGAAGAAGAAGAAGAACATACAACATCAGAGTAAACACGAATCTCACAGCGGAACGAACAACATATAATAGATAGCATATCCTTGAAATAAAATCAGTGTATGTATATAGTAACATTATCAAAGTACAACACTTACAACATAGCGGAATAAATAAAAGTTATATAATCATGAAGCCTCCTACTCAAAGCTCTCCAAGTATATCTATAAAAAACCTGACTACTTGACTGCCCGTACAAATTGGGCACCCAAGAGTTTAGGGAAAACAAAACAAGATAAATTACGGGTCAGTCATGGGACTGGTGTGAGTAAACACTTTTAAACAGCTTGGGGAAATAAGAGATATCTCATAAGATCACGTCGTATAACACAGAACGGGTTTTTCCCTTATGAGAATCCAAAACACTTGATTCAACATTTCAAAATCTTTTTGAACAAAACGATAAACTTTATTTCAAACTCATTTGATATTATCATAGTGTCTATCAGTCACAACTAAATAATCAAGTAGCAGAATGCTTTCATCTCACGTTCCACATATGTAACATATAATCAAAAATCGTAGGCGCTTATTGGGTAATGAATTCCAACTGGCAAGGTATGGGACCACCTTCCGACAGTGTATCTCTAGAGAGGAATACACCGGGTTCAACAAGAACATCTTGCAACCCAGGCTAAACATGACCAGTCACTCATTTCGCTTGAGTGTACCGAATGTATTATCACCAACAGTTGGGATCAGCAACCATTTCCCCAAAGGGACAACATCGAAATAGATTATTGAAGTAAATTAAACTCTAGATTAGGTGACAATACACCCTACTTGGCAGCTGACCACTTGGCCATGCGACCTACACGATTTTATACCATTTCCAGTTGTGAGGCTAGAGGCCATAACGTATCCTTTACAAACCACATCTTCATACACTTTGAATGTCACATCGTCATACCCGCCAAATCACAAATTGATTTCCCCAAAAATACCACGGCTATACAGCTAAGAGAAATGAATTTCTCTGCCACCAAACGTAAATACGTTTGAAAAGATCAACTTACGCGATCTATTAAATATACTCTGTCAGACATTCTTCCATACAGGTCGTCCTAGGACTGGACAGACCGAAGGCACTATTCTGTAAACAGGACAGCCCTTGCATAACTCTGTCTTCAATTATCTTCATCATATTTGATCGCAACGCTAACGCCTATACAGAGTGGTTTTCAGATAATGAATTTGATTCCGGTCTCTTTGTATTGACGACGGAAAAATGGTCAAAAACTTTGATAGTCGGTGATTTAACTATCAAAGAAAAACATGTGTGCAAACAACGATATTATTTCCAGATAGAAATTCTATTGATCAATCATTATTTCATTTCCCAATTTCCCATTTATCGTTTCCATATATTCATAAATTCCTTATTTTCTAAAATAAGAAAATATACGTTATTAACTTTGGAAAATGTTTCTATTTCTGATTCATGCATCACTATCTTCTCACATATATCACACTGTAAACTAGTAAGAGAACAACCCCCTATGTATTAACCCCGAAAGCCAAAACCAACATCAGATTGATACCCAGAAAGCCATTCAACTCAACTATTTCCAGTTAGTTTCTAATTTCAGTAACTCCATTTAAATTCCTAATTCAAACCCTATTTCCTTTATAAATATTTTATTAGCAAAATATGCACTTAAATCCTTTATTCACATTAAATGTAAATAATATTTCTTCTTTGCAATCAAAACAGTTTGATTTCCTATTTAAAAACAATATCTCAAACCCAATTATATTTATACTTCTATTTGTAGAATTTTTCATAAAAATTTCCTTTTTATTTCTAACACTTAAATCTCATTTAAAATTCCCTTTATATAATTTTATTTATTCTATATTAGTCCTTTTATATAATTCTATTTATTTTATATAAAGCCTTTTATATAATTCTATTCATTTTATATAAATCCTTTTATATATTTCTATTCATTTTATATAAATCCTTTTATATATCTCTATTCATTTTATATAAATCCTTTTATATATTTCTATTCATTTTATATAAATCCTTTTATATATTTCTATTCATTTCCCAAATATTTCCTTAATTATATTTTCCAATATTTGTTTTCCAAATATTGCCTTTTATAATATCCTATTTATTTAATATATAAATATTTCATTTTCAATATTCACTTTGAAAATTTTCTTTTTACATTCTAGTATTTCATATGGTGTTTAAAATACCAAATAACATGACCAGTGTCATCATAATCAATCACAGATTATACGTCACATCATATACCACAATATATAAAAACAAACAGTATTATAAATATTGAGGAATCCAGTTGGATCCCTCCAACCTGTTTCCCTACATCACAGATGTTAAACAATATAAATAACATCGATTTCATTTCAATATGAAATATTCTGATAAACAGAATCAATATTTGATTAACGATTTTTATATATATTGTTATCTATAATTTCAACCAATACATCAGCAATTCAACCAAATAATTAACACACAGCAATCATTCATCATTTATCAATACTAGATTATATTTATAAAAATATAAATTGTATAGAGTTAGTGATATTTACTCACATTGGACGGTCATCGTTAAATAACTATTAACTATCTTTGATTCAGACGGAAATTTATTTTGCTATAAATTGTAACGGACTCCAATTCGCTCCCACTGAGTTCCATTGTGTAGCCATCATCCATACAATCCCAACGGATCTTGTTTCGTCAGATTCAGATTTCGTATGACGAAGTTATATAATTTACAAGATTGATGTAAAAATTATAAATTTAAAATAAAACTAAATCATTCAAACTATGGGCCTTAAAACGCCGGCCCACAACTTTCCACCTAGCCCACTCCGATACCCTTCTCTTCCATTTGAATGGCACTTCCAGTAAAACCTCTTCCACCATTACCGAACTTCACAGCGTCCATCCTCCCTCCATTGTTCAACAAAACTCAAACTAACCTCACCATCTCTTATCTCTTCGAAATCTCAACCATCTACACATAACCACTCCAAGTTCAGCTCCCTCCCCAATATCGCGTCGTTCCTCCTTTCCCTCATACTGTATCGGAAAGTAGCGACACATCCTAACATGGAACCACCCAAAAATCGAGCACAAGGTTCTAAACTACTCCCCAATCCCAAAAATAACACTGAAAACTCGAATCCATACTTGTATACCTTGATATTTCTCCGTGCTGAGAAGTACAACGAACCCGACTACCATCGCGTGCCTCAAAATGTATATGGGTTTGAAGATAACCGAGTCAGGACCAAAAATAGATGAGTATTGTGGATTAGAAAATTTATTTTGATTTTCTATTGATTTTTGAAAGTGGCGAAATGGGTTTTGGGAAGAATAACCAGTGGCGGGTTTGCTATTGACCATGTAAAATTAATGGGTTAGGTTTAGGATTGTAAGGGTATTATATAGGATGTTTTTGGCTTGCTGAAGAAGCTTCATGTATTTTTATATAAATTTATTCGATTTCTATTTGTATTTGACATCTAAAAATTCGTATGGTCACACACGATATCTAAAATCATGAAAATGGACATACAACTAGAGTTTGATATTACGGACCCAACGGAACTTGTTTGGTCGAATTCCGACTCTGTTTGCTCACACAACATATTTTTAACCATCAAAATACTGACTGTTTTTCATATTAAAAATCCGTACGACCACATACTGACCTCAGAAATCACGGAAATTGAAATTTATTAATAATTTAATATTCCGTATCCAACAAAATTAGTTTCATCGAAAACGGAGCTCATTTGCAAAACTGGCTATTTTTAAAGCTCTAAATAAACCCATTTAAATATTAATATATTT
The DNA here is from genome assembly GCA_030737875.1 of Allium sativum. Taxonomy (NCBI): domain Eukaryota; kingdom Viridiplantae; phylum Streptophyta; class Magnoliopsida; order Asparagales; family Amaryllidaceae; genus Allium; species Allium sativum. Next base: position 1,053,047,211 of record CM060913.1, read on the forward strand.
AAAAATAATTAAATTAAATATTAATAAATTAATATTATCGTCTATATATTCACATATGATATCATACAGCTCCAATTGGATTTATAACTTGATATTCAAATCCCGGTTGAATCGATATTCAATTTATATTGAAAAATCCATTTATAATATAAATAAATTTTTATAAATTATAAAGGAATTCCATAGCGACTTTTTGAAAATTTGATTTGAACATAACTCAAAATCTACACGACGAAATCCCGATTTTTTCTCTTTCATTAGAAAAATATACTTCACTAGCTCCAAACGTTTCTTGTTTCACAGAAATCCGACTTAAAACGGATTCTGTAAATTCGTTTAAAATTCGAATCACCAAATTACGAACTGCAGCGCCATTTCGAGCTCGATTATAATTATAATATAATTATACGTTTAAAATTTGTTTATACAATATATTCGTTAACATAATTCAACTCAAAACTGAAATATATATATATATATATATATATATATATATTATAAATGATCCAATTCACACAATATTGTGAATTTCACTATTTCCGACTATTTTGAAAATTAAATATAATATTCTATTATTTATATTAATTAAGTATTTAATATTATTTAATTAAACGAACATTTAATTCTCTAAATCACTTTAAATAATTAAATTAATTAATTATTACATCGCTAAAAATACGGGACATTAGATTCTTTCCCCCTTAAAATAATTTCGTCCTCGAAATTGCTAAGGTATAAAACAAACCCTATTAACTAGGTTAAAAATTATTCGTTCACTTCTTAACTTTAGTTTCAACTGATGATATACACATAAATGTGTATATTTTATCCGCTTATTTATCTTATTTTATATTTATTATATTGTGTATTTATAGTTGTGTTTTCAGATTATTTATGATGAATGGATTAATGCACTTAATTGTTTAAAAGCTTGAAGAAATGTTGTTGTTCAACCACCTTTTGCTGCATATTTTAATGATCCAATGACTTTTCATAAAAATAGCTTGTTGCAGATGTTTTGGAGTTCCTATCCATGCTCAAAACAATTGAAATTGATGTCATTTGATGCCCGCAAGCTATGCCAATTGCAAATCCATTCACACTGCGTTCACATTGGCTCACTTACAAAGCCTCTCACTCTACAGCTGCATTCACACTGGCTTATGTGTTATTTGGGCTAAATCTTTAGTCCCACATTGTGTAATTAGCCTCTTAGTATTGGCCAAAGCAACTATAAATACATTGTACCTCCTTCATGTAAAAGACACATTGGGTTTTATTCTGTAATTCTCTTCTTAGAATAATATCATTCTTCCTCTGTTCTATTTAGTTTTAGTTTTTATTTATGTTCATGTTATTTAGTTTCTTTTTCTCTTCTTCTTTAGCTATGTGTAGCTAATCCCCTTTGATTAGGGGGTGATGACGCTAATAGATATGATTCAACATGAATCACATAGCCAAAAGATTGGGGACTTTATACATATAGATCTGGATCTGAATAAGGGTTAGATCTAAACCTTCATATTCTTTGTTGTTTAAGAGCCATGCTCCTTCACAAGGTATATTCGTGTTCGATCTAACAATTATTAGATTTAGATCTAATTTTAGGGTTTTAGAAATTAATTATTAGATTTAGATCTATGCATAATTCACATCCAATACAGTACAGTTACATTGGTGCAAGATTATGAAAAAAAAGAAGAATAAATGATTGGGTGCACATTGCCGATGTGCAGAACTTTGGTTGACACCACGCTCTTAACCTTTAAGACAATTGCAGTGTTATTAAGGAATTACGATTCAGCTTGAAAGTTTTTATTCATTTTTGCACCAATTATGGGATGGAAAATTTGGAGCTGAACCGTTATTATTGAAATTAAGTAAAGTTCTTGGAATGTGAAAGACCTTAAATATATTGTTTGATTAATCTGTGTACATAAGACGCTTTGGATTTTGTGGGTAGTATCGTCTGAAAACCCTCAAGAGACAACACTCGTCCTACTAGGGATACCTAGGGGTTTAACGGCTTGTTGCATACACTAAATGCAATGTTTCCTACGAAAGTGTGACATATCTTAGTTTAGTTTATTCGAGGACGAATAAAAAGATAAGTGTGGGGGTATTTGATATACACGTAAATTGTATATTTTATCCGCTTATTTATCTTATTTTATATTTAAAATAATTAGTATTTATAGTTGTGTTTTCAGATTATTTATGATGAATGGATTAATGCACTTAATTGTTGAAAAGCTTGAAGAAATGTTGCTGTTCAACCACCATCTGCCGCACATTTTAATGATCCATTGCCTTTTCATAAAGATAGCTCGTTGCAGATGTTTTGCAGTTCCTATCCATACTCAAAACAACTGAAATTGATGTCCGCAAGCTATGCTAATTGCAATCCATTCACACTGCGTTCAAATTGGCTCACTTACAAAGCCTCTCACTCTACACCTGCGTTCACACTGGCTTATGTGTTATTTGGGCTAAATATTTTGTCCAACATTGTGTAATTAGCCTCTTAGTATTGGCCAAAGCAACTATAAATACATTGTAACTCCTTCATGTAAAAGGCACATTGGGTTTTATTTTGTAATTCTCTTCTTGGAATAAAATCATTCTTCCTTTGTTCTATTTAGTTTTAGTTTTATTTATGTTCATGTTATTTAGTTTCGTTTTCTCTTCTTCTTTAGCTATGTGTAGCTAATCCCCTTTGATTAGGGGGTGATATAGATATGATTCAACATGAAACACATAGCCAAAAGATTGAGGACTTTATACGTGTAGATCTGGATCTGAATAAGGGTTAGATCTGAACCTTCATATTCTGTGTCGTTTAAGAGCTATCCTCCTTCACAGGGTATATTCGTGTTTGATCTAACAATTATCAGATTTAGATCTAATTTTAGGGTTTTAGAAATTAATTAGTGAATCTGTGCTGATAGTCTATGGTTGTTTAAGAGCTCAGCTCCTGCATAGGCTATGCTTGTCATTATTTACTTATTTGTTTCTAAGAACCTAATTATCGTTGATTCATATTTGTGACAGAAACATGAATTAGATCTATATTTATTTGTTGGCTATTGATGAGTGTGAATCCAATCTATGTCATTATCCCCTAATTGCTTTCTTTAATTATATAAATCTCTCTTTTTATTTAATTGTTGTTATTTTCTGTGTTTTCAATCAATCAAAATCCTAGAATAACATGATTGGATTTATTAGTGAAAATAATTTGGTCCCAGTGTTCGACACCCTCTACAACAACCCTTGTTGTCTAGGAAAACCGAGCGGATTTTACAGTTGTTTACAATTATTTAATTTGTTCGCAAACAAATTTTGGCGCCGTTGCCGGGGACTAAAATAATTTTTACTTTTGAATCCTTTGAGTTATATATATATATATATATTAGTTTTCCTACATATAAAAAAACACAATTTTTTTTAGTTTATTTTCCGTTGTTTATAAAAAAAAATCTCTTGATTAGCTTTGATTTGGTATTGCTGATCTTCTAATTAAGAAAGAAAAACAATTTGCAATTTTCTAGTTGATTTTTTTCCTACTTTCATTGCCTTGTTTTCAATTTTTTCCTTTTTCTTTCATTTATTTCTTTCCGGTTTTTATAAATTTCTTTCGATTTTTCAAATTACAATAAAAGAAACTTGCTATTTTTCCTCCAATTCTTTTCCCTGTATATTGTCAAATTCTTTCCCATGACATTTTCTTTCCTTCTGTTTACAAGTTCTTTATAATATATATATATATATAATTCCTTTTAAAAAAATCTTTCTAAAAATCCCCCTTGAATTCTACCGCAAATACCAAAGTCTTCGTTCTTCAGCAATTCATCTAAAAACTGCACCTCCTCTACTATTTCCATACAGCGAACCACCATATTCTTCTACCCATCACAATTACAAAGCCACATCAATCCATCTCGCACGCTGACAGCAAATTCCCCCATTTTCAACGCCCTTTTTCACTGATCCTCATCAGTTCGTACCCACTGAAATTCCTTCCAAGGAGCCACCGCCTGAACCCATTACAGACATCACCGCCATCTGCACAAGCCATCAACATTTTCTCTGACCATCAACCCTCATCTACAACTCACCAGCAGCAACCACGCCTCAACCCAAAACACGCCACCTGCAAACAAGAACCCCTTGAGCAGCGAAAAGCCAAATCCGATTCCAAACCCTTGTCTACCCAAATGGATTCTCAAACAACCATCAAATACCACAAAACATCCAACCATATACGCACCTCCCACTTCAAGTTTTCAGACCTTCAGCACCCACCCGCAACAACAGCATCAGCCATCGCAATACCCCAAGTCCACTTCATCGTCTTCCCACGCCAACCCCAATCGCTGCTTCCTAACAACTGCTCAACCCCTCACGCAAATCCCAAATCACCATTTTTTGAACCATCACACTTCCAAAAACCGATCGGATTCCCCGATTCTTTCCATAATCACCAAAAAAAACGAACTGCGATTTGAACGAATTTAATTTTTGCTCTGTGTAATGACCCGCATTGGTAGGGGTATTATGATTAATTTATTTAATTATATCAATGGTGGTATAGTGAATTAAATTGTCGTGGAATAAAATAATGGTGAATATTTAATTAAAATATTAAATTTAATAATATATTTAATTCTGAAATAATCAGAATTGGCTGAAATGGCGATATGGTGTGAACTGGGCAATTCAAATTATATAATTCAGCTTGGAATTTGAATTTGAATAACGAATATATTCAATCGTCGACAGTTGAACGTATAGTTTATAATATAATTGTAAACGAGCTCAAAATGGCGCTGCAGTTCGCTAATTGGCGATTCGAACTTCAACTGAATGTACAAGATTCGTTTTAAGTCGGATTTATGTGAAATAAGAAACGTGTGGAGCTGGTGGAGTATATCTTTCCAGTGGAAGAGAAAAATCAGGATTTCGTCATGTAGATTTTAAGATATGTCCAAATCAAATATTAAAATAGTCGCTATGGAATCGTTTATCGACCGTAATGGATTATTCGATATAACTAGAGATCGGGTTTGAATTTAGACAAGGTTCTTTTGGGACATAGTGATAATTTAATTTTTAGAATTTTACTGTAATTTTTATTTAATTATATAAGCAACTTTTTATTTGGGGTATTGTGCACCCTGTAATCAACATTTTGGGGTTTCACAATATGAGTCCATCTACCGGTATTATTATATCTTTGGGATCGTGGTAAGTTGCTCGTCAAAATGGTATGATCAACTCTGTCTGTAGCAGTTGTATATGAATGGAATCTACGAAAATGGATATACAATATCTAAGCCTATATGATAATTTTAACAAAAGGTTATAACCCAAATTAGAGGTCCACGCTTCATCTTTCCCAACCACCATTTTCTTTGGCCCTAAAACAACAAACGTGGCTTTCTAAAATCTCCTCTGCGGTCAAAAGTGAGCCACTGTTCATTTCATTTCTCCTCAGCAAAACCGTGAACGTCGAAAGACCTCATCCTCAGATAATCAAACCAACCAAAAATTTAATCCTATAAATACCGCTTAAAAATCTGAATGTAATGACCCGCATTTCTGACCATTGAATAATTAATTTATTTAATTATTTAAAATATCGTTTTGGCGATATCGATAACTGAAATTTAATAATATTGAATATTTAATTGATAATTATAATATAACAATATATTTTAATGTCGAAATAGTCAAAAATAGCCGAATTCACAATACAGTGGGAATTGGATTATATATAAGGAATAATTCAGTTTGGAATTTAATTTGAATAACGAATATATTTTATAAACAGCAGTTTGAACGTATAGTTTATAATATAATTATAAACTAGCTCGAAATGGCACTGCAGTTCGTAATTTGGCTATTCGAACTTCAACTGAATGTACAGAGTTCGTTTTAAAATGGATTTCTGTGAAACAAGAAACGCACGGAGCTGGTGAAGTATATCTTTCTAGTGGAAGAGAAAAATCAAGATTTCGTCGTGTAGATTTTGAGATATGTCCAAATCAAATTTTAAAATAGTCGCTATAGATTCGTTTATCGACCGTAATGGGTTATTCGATATAACTAGAGATAGGGTTTGAATTTAGGCAAGGTTCTTTAGAGACATAGTGATAATTTAATTTTTAGAATTTTATGGTAATTTTTAATTAATTAAATAAGCAACTTTTTATTTGAAGTATTTTGCACCCTGTAATCAACATTTTGGGGTTTCACAACATGAGTCAAACTACCGGTATTTTTATATTTTTGGATCGTGACACCGAGCTCATCACAACGGTATATCTATTTCTGTCTGGAGCAGCTCATGCATTGATGAAATTTGACTTTGTCTCTAAAATTTGACTACTACAATAAATATAAAACAAGATATTATATGCAAATGGATACCTTGTGGTAGACATGAAACCACGTAAACTCAAAAGAAGACTTGTATGGATTAAATGAAACCACGTACACTAAAACCTCAAACGAAGACTTGTATGGATTAAAAGAAAATCATGTGGGAATCCAAAGGCCACGTCCATGAATTTAAAATCCAATATAAATACACAATTCTCCTTATAACCTAAATTCTCTTTTCTGTAAATCAAAACATAAGCCGCCGGTTTACCCTCGCCTCAAACAAATTCCAAAAAAAATACAATACATGGATTCGGACTTCAGAAATGAGTATCTCCTTTCTCGTGGAGCTTTCAGCAAGTACGGTCATGGGTTTCGTGGAAGACCATGTACCAGTAAAGCCAACGCAGTGCAGGTGGGCTTCGGAAGGGTCCAAGGCGGAGGTGGCAGTAAACTTGGGGTGCGAACTGAAAAGGAAGGGAATTGTTTGGATGCCGTGGGTTTCTGTTGATGCGGCGTTCATTGTTGATGCCGTGGGTTTTCTGTTCAAAGGTGGAGCGGATGTCAGTTTTGGTGGAGGAAAGGGAGCGTGATTTGTTGGGAGATGGAGTGTACTGGAGGGAGCAAAGTGCGGCATTGGTTTGTTGGGAAGAATTGCGTTGATGAGTGGTGTCTGTTCATGAGTTTTGAGGTGATTCCATGATGTTTATGGCTATCGATCATGTACAGGAAAGGGGAAAAAATGCGACGTCGGATTCTCCTGGGTAGTTGCGAACTGGAAGTGAAGGGTATGAGTTGGTAGATGGTTTGTAGGAGAATTCAATGGTATTTCTTTTGTAAATTTTCGAGAAGGATTCAAGGAGGGAGGGAGCTAGATAATTCGGTGGTTGCTGTACAAGGGGGCAGCATGATTTTTGAAGTTGGGAAAGAAAGGTAAGGGACAGGTCTGTATAACGTTGGCCTGGGAATGTGAAGGTGGGCCGGATTTCTAAGAATGGTGAGGCCCAACTTCAAATTAAAATATAGTTTTAATTTAAATTCAAAAATAGTATCTTATCTTGTATAAACCATATCTTGGTCATACAAGATCAGATTGACGAACCGTAAGTTGCGTTGGGATCGTATGGACGGGAACTACAACATGGAGCTGACTGGGAGTGAATCCGAGCTCGTTACAATTTATGGAGAAATAAATTGTCTGACTGAGTCGAATAACGCAAACCGCTATTCAACGGTTAACGCGCAATGTGAGTAAAACTCACTAACTCTCCTCAATTTATATTTTAATATAAATTGTACTTTATTTATTGACTGTTGTATATTGATTGTTAAACTTGTATATTGATTGTTAAACTGGACTGTTAAATAGATTTGATTGAAAACGTAGTTATAGTTAATCTATGTACTGTTAATCAAATATTGATTCTGTACAGCAGGATATTTCATTTCAAAATGAAATATGATATATATTATACTGTGTAACATCAGTGGATGCAGGGAGACAGGTTGGAGGAATCCGACTGGGTTCCTCAACAACTATTTTACTGTTTTCATATATTGTGATATATGTTGTGATTTATAATCTGTTATTGATTATGGATGTTAGAACGATATTGATCATCGTTGTTTGATATTTTGAATATCATAAGAAACCCTGAGTTGTAAAAAGGAATATTTCAATATATATTGAAATAAAGGAATTTTATAAAATCACAGGATTTTATAAAAGGAAATTATTTATAAAACGAACACGGTTTAAATAAATAGAAATAAGAAATATTTATTTAGAAAATAAATAGAAATAAGAAATATTTATTTAGAAAATAAATAGTAAATAAGAAATATTTATTTAGAAGATAAATAGAAGTTGTAAATAGGAAATATTTGTAACGGTAAATAGAAGTTGTAAATAGGAAATATTTGTAACGGTAAATAGAAGTTGTAAATAGGAAATTTTTGTAACGGTAAGTAAACGTTAAAAAAGGGAAATAGTTGTAACGGAAAACGTAGTTTATCAAAAGGAGTTAATCAAACGTAGTTTATCAAAAGGGGTTAATCGAATATAGAAATTAAGAAGTGAAGTTAAACAAAAATTAGAAACTGACTAGAGATTAGTAAGTTGAATAGTTTTCTGAGTATCGATCTGATGTTGGTTTCGGCCTTCGGGGTTTATACTTAGAGAATTGTTCTCTTACTAGTTTACAGTTAGGGACTAATAGTTGTGGAATGATAGTGATGCGTAAATGAGGATTGGAAATGTTTTCCAATGTTGAAAATGTATATTTTCTAGTTTTAGAAAATAAGGAAATATGAATATATATATATATATATATATATATATGATTGATGATTGGATCGATAATTCCATTTGGAATTAAGATCGTTGTTTGTACACCGACATATTTTCATTTGATAGTTAAATCACAGACTATCGAAGTTTTGACCATTTTACGTTGTTAATATGGAGAGACCGGTTGGATTATTATCCGAAGAACCACTCCGTATCGACATAAGCGTTGTGATCAAATACGATGAAGAAATTGTAGACGGAGTAAAGTGCAAGGGTTGTCCTGTTTACAGAATAGTGCCTTCGGTTTCGTTCAGTCCCAGAACGAACGTATATGGACGAATGTCTGACAGAATAGTTCCAATGATCGAAAGATTTGGACTGTACAAATATATATGGTGGCCAACGGATTTATTCCCTTCGCATAATATCCAGAATCTATTTGTGCAGATCCAACTAATGATTAACGGATCTGATAATGTGGCATTCAAAGTGATCGTGTTATCAATGAATGGAAAGTAAGCATAGCTTCTAGCCTCACATCCGGTAAATGACAGAAATCGGGCAGGCAGCATGGCTAAGTCGGTCGCACCGAAGTAGGGTGTATAGTCACCTATCTAGAGAATATTCATTTGCTTCTTTAATCTATCAATGCTGTCCCATATATATATACGGGAACGGTTGCTGATCCCAACCGTTGGTGATGTACATTCGATACACTCAAGCGAAATGAGTGGTCGGTCATGTGTGGCTGAGTTGCAAGATGTTCTTGTTGAACTCCAGTGTATCGTTCATAGAGTACACTGATCGGAAGGTGGTTCCATACCTTGTCATAGTTGGAAACCCAATCATCCAATACGCACCTGCGGTTTTGATTGTATACTATATATGTAGAACGTGAGATGCAAGCGTTTCTACTAGACTGATATCTATTTGTATTTAGACATTGTCATAATATCAGAATGATATTGCTTTTCAAAGATGTTTGGATTCTCATAAGGGAAAAACCCCTTCCGTATTCACGGCGTGGTCTTATGAGATATCATATACCTGTTTAAATGATTTGAGTTTACTCACACCAGTCACATGACTGACCCGGAGTTTATTTGTTTTGTCTTCCCTAAATTATTGGGTGCCTAAATTTGTATGGGCAGTCAAGTAGTCGGGATTTACAGATGCACTTGGAGAGCTTGGAGCAGGAGGCTTCAGCAGTCGATAGCTATTATTTATTCTGCTGTGATGTTATATGTTGTACTCTGAAAATGGTATGTATAAACAGTTATAACTTTGTATTTCAAAAGTTATGTTATATTTTATTCGTTCCGCTGTGAGATTCGTGTTACTCTGATGTTGTTGTTGTTGTCTTCTTCTTCTTCTATTCTAAGTTTCTATCTTATCTATCCTCACCCTCTATCTTCTTTCTATTAGTTTCTTGAATTTCTAGTGCAATTTGGGGTTGGACTTGTGTTATTTAGTCAGCTCAAATTGGACCGGATTTTCGGGTCACTACATTTGGTATCAGAGCATTGGTTTAGTTAATACCTTGGCTCTGTGGCGTGATTCAATAGAGATGGGATTAGTAATATTCTAGACTGAATTTGAGTGTATATATACGAGTGAGCGTATTTGTTATTTGATATAAAAATTTGTTTTATACTATGGAGATTCATTGGTTGAGTTGTTTGTGAATTCTGGTCGATCAGTTTGATCCATAGTATCGGTAGGGGTTTCTAAACACTCGAATACGATGAACCGACATGGTATGCTTTGAAAAGAGGGTAAATGGAATAATTTTACCCAAATATATTTGGTATAGTATATTGGTTGTGTTGGTTGTTATTATAATCGAGTAAGATTATAAAAGTGAAATGGTTATAAATAACTAATCAGAATTCATATAAGTAAAGTATATGAAATGAGATGAAGTAAATCTGAAGTTAAAACAGAATTGGAATTAAAATAAGGAAAATTTAAGTTCCTGGGAGATTTTGAAATGTTTTCAAAATGAAAGTGTTTAGAAATGATTTTCGAAAGAAATATAGTATTGAACTTACTTTGATGGCTGGAAAATAATTCTGATGAGTGCGGCTGCATCATCAGTGTCATTTTCAAGTTTCTAAGTAACGGATTACTACCAAGGGTTTTGTTTTTGAATTGTTTTGAGAAAACAAGTGTTTAGAAATTCAAATGTTTTGAATTGGTATTACGATTTCGAATTGATTTGAACAGGAATTTAAGTTCTGGAATTAAAATTTAACTAATGAAGTTAAATAGATTGAGATGGTATAAACGAAATAATAAATTAGAATTTAACTTGAACTAAGTTAAATAAAACTTGAATTTGATTAGCGAATAATCAGGAATGAAATTGAATTGATGAGTTAAAAGTTTAAAATTTGATATTTGATATTGGAGTTTAAATGAAATTCGACTTAAGTATAAGCGAATGGTTTGAGTTGAGGATATAAACTAATCGAAGTTAGATTAGTATGACATTGGTATATGCAGGGTGTTAATCGATGGAAATGATATAATGGTAGGCCCGACAAAAAGGTACAAGTTTATATTTCATAAGAGTTTGAGATTTTGATGAGCCGAATTGGCAAGCTGCTTGGCTGTTTGATTTTCTTTTGGGTTGGAGAAGGCCTAGAGAGGCGAGTTGGAGTTTTACCGATAGGGCTGTACAAAGGAGGTTATGGCGAAATTTTCCGAAAAGTTAAGATGTTAGAAAATTTTCAGAAATTTTAAAAATTTAGCTAGTCGGAACGAATTAATATTTTAGTCGATATTAATTGGTTCAATTGAAACCGAAGATAAGAGGTAAACGGATATATTTTTACCCAGTAGATAGGGTTGTCCACTACCTTAGCTATTTCGAGGACGAAATTATTTTAAGGGGGAAAGATTGTAATGACTCGCATTTCTGACTGTTGAATAATTTATTTATTTAATTATTTAAAATATCGTTTTGGCGATATCGATAACTGGAATTTAATAATATTGAATATTTAATTGATAATTATAATATAACAATATATTTTAATGTCGAAATAGTCAAAAATAGCCGAATTCACAATACAGTGGGAATTGGATTATATATAAAGAATAATTCAGTTTGGAATTTAATTTGAATAACGAATATATTTTAAAAACAGCAGTTTGAACGTACAGTTTATAATATAATTATAAACTAGCTCGAAATGGCACTGCAGTTCGTAATTTGGCGATTCGAACTTCAACTGAATGTACAGAGTTCGTTTTAAAATGGATTTCTGTGAAACAAGAAAACACACGGAGCTGGTGGAGTATATCTTTCTAGTGGAAGAGAAAAATCAGGATTTCGTCGTGTAGATTTTGAGATATGTCCAAATCAAATTTTAAAATAGTCGTTATAGATTCGTTTATCGACCGTAATGGGTTATTCGATATAACTAGAGATAGGGTTTGAATTTAGGCAAGGTTCTTTAGAGACATAGTGATAATTTAATTTTTAGAATTTTATGGTAATTTTTAATTAATTAAATAAGCAACTTTTTATTTGAAGTATTTTGCACCCTGTAATCAACATTTTGGGGTTTCACAACATGAGTCAAACTACCGGTATTTTTAAATTTTTGGGATCGTGACACCGAGCTCATCACAACGGTATATCTATTTCTGTCTGGAGAAGTTCATGCATTGATGAAATTTGACTTTGTCTCTAAAATTTGACTACTACAATAAATATAAAACGAGATATTATATGCAAATGGATACCTTGTGGTAGACATGAAACCACGTAAACTCAAAAGAAGACTTGTATGGATTAAATGAAACCACGTACACTAAAACCTCAAACGAAGACTTGTATGGATTAAAAGAAAATCATGTGGGAATCCAAAGGCCACGTCCATGAATTTAAAATCCTATATAAATACACAATTCTCCTTATAACCTAAATTCTCTTTTCTGTAAATCAAAACATAAGCCACCGGTTTACCCTCGCCTCAAACAAATTCCCAAAAAAAATACAATACATGGATTCAGACTTCAGAAATGAGTATCTCCTTTCTCGTGGAGCTTTCAGCAAGTACGGTCATGGGTTTCGTGGAAGACCGTGTACCAATAAAGCCAACGCAGTGCAGGTGGGCTTCGGAAGGGTCCAAGGCGGAGGTGGCTATAAACTTGGGGTGCGAACTGAAAATGAAGGGAATTGTTTGGATGCCGTGGGTTTTCTGTTGATGCCGTGGGTTTCTGTTGATGCGGCGTTCATTGTTGATGCCGTGGGTTTTCTGTTCAAAGGTGGAGCGGATGTCAGTTTTGGTGGAGGAAAGGGAGCGTGATTTGTTGGGAGATGGAGTGTACTGGAGGGAGCAAAGTGCGGCATTGGTTTGTTGGGAAGAATTGCGTTGATGAGTGGTGTCTGTTCATGAGTTTTGAGGTGATTCCATGATGTTTATGGCTATCGATCATGTACAGGAAAGGGGAAAAAATGCGACGTCGGATTCTCCTGGGTAGTTGCGAATTGGAAGTGAAGGGTATGAGTTGGTAGAGGGTTTGTAGGAGAATTCAATGGTATTTCTTTTGTAAATTTTCGAGAAGGATTCAAGGAGGGAGGGAGCTAGATAATTCGGTGATGGCTGTACAAGGGGGCAGCGTGATTTTTGAAGTTGGGGAAGAAAGGTAAGGGACAGTTCTGTATAACGTTGGCTTGGGAATGTGAAGGTGGGCCGGATTTCTAAGAATGGTGAGGCCCAACTTCAAATTAAAATATAGTTTTAATTTAAATTCAAAAATAGTATCTTATCTTGTATAAACCATATCTTGGTCATACAAGATCAGATTGACGAACCGTAAGTTGCGTTGGGATTGTATGGACGGGAACTACAACATGGAGCTGACTGGGAGTGAATCCGAGCTCGTTACAATTTATGGAGAAATAAATTGTCTGACTGAGTCGAATAACGCAAACCGGTATTCAACGGTTAACGCGCAATGTGAGTAAAACTCACTAACTCTCCTCAATTTATATTTTAATATAAATTGTACTTTATTTATTGACTGTTGTATATTGATTGTTAAACTTGTATATTGATTGTTAAACTGGACTGTTAAATAGATTTGATTGAAAACGTAGTTATAGTTAATCTATGTACTGTTAATCAAATATTGATTCTGTACAGCAGGATATTTCATTTCAAAATGAAATATGATATATATTATACTATGTAACATCAGTGGATGCAGGGAGACAGGTTGGAGGAATTCGACTGGGTTCCACAACAATTATTTTACTGTTTTCATATATTGTGATATATGTTGTGATTTATAATCTGTTATTGATTATGGATGTTAGAACGATATTGATCATCGTTGTTTGATATTTTGAATATCATAAGAAACCCTGAGTTGTAAAAAGGAATATTTCAATATATATTGAAATAAAGGAATTTTATAAAATCACAGGATTTTATAAAAGGAAAGTATTTATAAAACGAACACGGTTTTAAATAAATAGAAATAAGAAATATTTATTTAGAAAATAAATAGAAATAAGAAATATTTATTTAGAAAATAAATAGTAAATAAGAAATATTTATTTAGAAGATAAATAGAAGTTGTAAATAGGAAATATTTGTAACGGTAAATAGAAGTTGTAAATAGGAAATATTTGTAACGGTAAATAGAAGTTGTAAATAGGAAATATTTGTAACGGTAAGTAAACGTTAAAAAAGGGAAATAGTTGTAACGGAAATCATAGTTTATCAAAAGGAGTTAATCAAACGTAGTTTATCAAAAGGGGTTAATCGAATATAGAAATTAAGAAGTGAAGTTAAACAAAAATTAGAAACTGACTAGAGATTAATAAGTTGAATAGTTTTCTGAGTATCGATCGGATGTTGGTTTCGGCCTTCGGGGTTTATATCTAGAGAATTGTTCTCTTACTAGTTTACAGTTAGGGACTAATAGTTGTGGAATGATAGTGATGCGTAAATGAGGATTGGAAATGTTTTCCAATGTTGAAAATGTATATTTTCTAGTTTTAGAAAATAAGGAAATATGAATATATATATATATATATATGATTGATGATTGGATCGATAATTCCATTTGGAATTAAGATCGTTGTTTGTACACCGACATATTTTCATTTGATAGTTAAATCACAAACTATCAAAGTTTTGACCATTTTACGTTGTTAATATGGAGAGACCGGTTGAATTATTATCCGAAGAACCACTCCGTATCGACATAAGCGTTGTGATCAAATACGATGAAGAAATTGAAGACGGAGTAAAGTGCAAGGGCTGTCATGTTTACAGAATAGTGCCTTCGGTTTCGTTCAGTCCTGTAACAACCCGTATTTTCAATAAACTGTTATAACATAAATCGAGGCAGAATTTAATTCAAAAATCAGAATCAGGGGGAACGGGCTATGCCATTGCGTTCGTCTCGGAAAAATACGCGAAATAGAGTCCGAGTTTTCGAAAATCGGAGTCCGTATGACCCAGTTAAGGCCCATTGAAGTTTTCAGAAATTTCTATGCTAAAGACAGATTAAAATCAAGGATTAGGGCTAATCAGGGTTAGGCGGGAAAATTCCCGCCAGGGGGCCCCATGTCGACAGGCATGTCGACAGGGCACCCAGGGTGTCGACTGCCCTGTCGACAGCCCTGTCGACAGGGGGTGCCCAGGCAGTTCAGCCTGGTGCACCATTTCTGATTTGGGTTGGGTCATGTGGCTTGGTTCTGGAGAATTCTGAGATCTGACGGGCCAAACCTAATCTAGGGTTAATCCTAGGGCTAAAAACACTCTAATCTTCTATAAATATACCCCTAATCCTACCCTAAAGCCTCATTAATCAATCTAGCAACTAAACTATGTCAATTTGAATCCTCAAATGGCCTCCACCTAAAACCTAGCCTCCACCTTCCTCAAAGTTAAATCCTATGAAGATATGATGATCATACAACCTTTTCTATGTTGTATGAATGCTTAATAACTTGCATACTTCATTAAGTAACAAGTTTGATTTGCTAAGTTTGTGTTTTTGGGATCTTGCAAAAGGGTTTTCTTATTTGAGGCTTTGTTTTGAGTTTTTAAAAGGGCTTCTTCATCTTATTTGGTGGATTTGTGGCTTGTTTATATTTGTAAGCCCTCTTACCTTCACTTTACAAACTCTAAAGTTAATGTTTGGTGAAAGTTGAGATTTATGTGAGTTTAGTTGATTATGCATGCTTATGCGAACTCACTATGTCATGTTTTATATGATTCATAAGTTATGCATGCTTATGCGAACTCACTATACCATGTTTTACATGTTTCATAAGTTATGCATGCATATGCGAGATTACTATGCCATGTTTTACATGTTTCACAAGTTATGCATGCTTATGCGAGTTTATTATGTCATGTTCTACATGTTTCATGGGTTATGCATGTTCATGCAAGTTCATCTTACCATGTTATGCAAGTTTAATGGATTATGCATGCTTATGCAAGTTCATCTTACCATGTTATGCAAGTTTAATGGATTATGCATGCTTATGCAAGTTCACCTTACCATGTTATGCAAGTTTAATGGATTATGCATGTTCACCTTACCATGTTATGCATATTTAATAAGCTAAGCATGTTTATGCGAATTCACCATGACATGATTTGCAAGTTTAACATGTATGCATGTTTATTATGACATGTGAAGTTCACCATGTATGTTATGCCAAGTTACCTTTTATACCCTTATACGTTATGACGAATATGTAAGCGAGACAATGACGTTGGGAGGGTTTGGGTAAACTTAAAAATACATGAAACTAAAAGATTGGGAATTTACCTATTAAGTTAGGTCTACCCCTTGGGAATTTACCTATTAAGTTAGGTCTACCCAAGTATATGTTAACTTGTAAATATGTTCTAAAGTGGACATGACATTAGATAACATGATATGGCCAACTCGAGGTTAGACCTAGTTGTGGTGTAAATCTTCCCAGGTAACCACAACGTGGGGTCTAATGTGGGTAGTTGGTCATGTTGCACCATAAGACCCGAGGTTAGACCTAGACGTGGTGTAAATCTTCCCAGGTAACCACGGATGTCTAATGTGAGAGGTTGGGTGCGTTAAGTAATTAATGCCTCATGATTAGGGTTAAGTCATGGCCCACTAATACTTAACCAATAATGGGGATGCGAGGATTAGATGGGGTTAAGTGGTTACACTTAACTAATTTAATCCAGGATTAGTGAGGGGTTAAAACCACACTTAACCCTCTTAGAAACCCTAGCAACGTGGTCTGTTCCAGCAGTAATCCCAGTTTGGTATCATTCACAACCCTAGAGGCTAGGCTAGGGCGGGGCACGATTACTGGACTGATGTAAGCGACCAAAGCGACGGCTGAGTGGTACAGCGGTGCGGGTCCGGCGGGCTACGGACGTGCACGTAGTCCGATGTTGGACAAACTCGAGGCACGGGTACCAGTAGGCTTAGACTGTGCATTATTGCTTAGGTGTCTGGGGTTGACATCTTAGGGCTTGATACACCCGAAGGTGGACCCAGCACAGTCTGACTACATCCATGTGGGCCGTATGGACACCAACACTTGACGTGTTAGGTTTATAGGGAGCTGATCGACTAGACCGTTGGGCTGGGCCTTATACTAAGGTCACTTCATGTTATTGGGCCAAAGTTTGGGCTAAGGGATCAGGATCTATTTTGTGGGTTTGCTAGTACACTGTGGTGCAAAGTTTAATCTCATCTATGTGATGTCACCTTTATCTATTGCCAGTATGTTCATCTCAGTTTCCATCAGGCTGTTAACTTTATTAGTTTATAGATTGATCGTAGTAGGGCTTACCAGTCTTTTTGACTAACCTGTTTTCTTTCGCTTCTTTTCTTCCGTTCCCCCCCCCCCCCCACAGGTTCTCAGGGAGGGGCTACATCTGCTTAGTGGATCTTTGGCTTGCTTGTTGGATAACTCATGTATGGATCTGAGCTAGCTGTGGCTTATCTTTTATTTCTGGGGATTAGTACTGATGTTTTACCATGTATTTTGTTATCACGTATCTAGACTTATGTTGTATTTTGGATCATGACATTTTGATATTATGTACTTGACTATGTTGGTTTTCTGAGATGATGATGATGGGTTTTTATCTGCTACCGCTGCTTTACTTATATTTATTTTTTTATATTCTGTCTTGCGATATCTCTGTGCATGTTTACCTTCACAATAACGCCCCTCCAAAGCTAGTACATTCTAACGAGTGATCCTAGTGGAGGTGGGGTGTTACAAGTCCCAGAACGAACGTCTATGGACGAATGTCTGACAGAATAGTTCCAATGATCGAAAGAGTTGGACTGTACAAATATATATGGTGGCCAACGGATTTATTCCCTTCGCATAATATCCAGAATCTATTTGTGCAGATCCAACTAATGATTAACGGATCTGATGATGTGACATTCAAAGTGATCGTGTTATCAATGAATGGAAAGTAAGCATAGCTTCTAGCCTCACATCCGGTAAATGACAGAAATCGGGCAGGCAGCATGGCTAAGTCGGTCGCACCGAAGTAGGGTGTATAATCACCTATCTAGAGAATATTCATTTGCTTCTTTAATCTATCAATGCTGTCCCATATATATATACGGGAACGGTTGCTGATCCCAACCGTTGGTGATGTACATTCGATACACTCAAGCGAAATGAGTGGTCGGTCATGTGTGGCTGAGTTGCAAGATGTTCTTGTTGAACTCCAGTGTATCGTTCCTAGAGTACACTGATCGGAAGGTGGTTCCATACCTTGTCATAGTTGGAAACCCAATCATCCAATACGCACCTGCGGTTTTGATTGTATACTATATATGTAGAACGTGAGATGCAAGCGTTTCTACTAGACTGATATCTATTTGTATTTAGACATTATCATAATATCAGAATGATATTGCTTTTCAAAGATGTTTGGATTCTCATAAGGGAAAAACCCGTTCCGTATTCACGGCGTGGTCTTATGAGATATCATATACCTATTTAAATGATTTGAGTTTACTCACACCAGTCACATGACTGACCCGGAGTTTATTTGTTTTGTCTTCCCTAAACTCTTGGGTGCCTAAATTTGTACGGGCAGTCAAGTAGTCGGGATTTACAGATGCACTTGGAGAGCTTGGAGCAGGAGGCTTCAGCAGTCGATAGCTATTATTTATTCCGCTGTGATGTTATATGTTGTACTCTGAAAATGGTATGTATAAACAGTTATAACTTTGTATTTCAAAAGTTATGTTATATTTTATTCGTTCCGCTGTGAGATTCGTGTTACTCTAATGTTGTTGTTGTTGTCTTCTTCTTCTTCTATTCTAAGTTTCTATCTTATCTATCCTCACCCTCTATCTTCTTTCTATTAGTTTCTTGAATTTCTAGTGCAATTTGGGGTTGGACTTGTGTTATTTAGTCAGCTCAAATTGGACCGGATTTTCGGGTCACTACACTGAACCTAACTTTTTACTTCTCTGGTCAAAGCAAAACATGCCGCCGTCACCTTCTTCATTTTCTTTTAGAAAATGAGGGTTTAGAAACTCAAAAAAAAAACAAATCTCCTTAAATCTCGAAACAAAATTATAGGCATCACGTTAGCACCAACGCTTAAGTGCCCGATGCCAGTTTTTGTCAGAGTGTGAATAGCAACGTCGAGGGCTAAATGCCGCACCAAGTAGAGCAGAAGCGGGAGCATTTTACTGACAGTTGGGAGGGGTTAACAGTACACGTATACTATGGGATTTGGGAAATGATGTTAATGTTTTGTTTGTGGCAAATATTTTATGGAGGATAAAGGTAATGAAGGGATGAAGCAGCAGAAAAAGAAAGGGGAGCGAAGTAACGTTGGGTTTCCTTTCACAGTAGCTTGCGTGTTGGCCTTTCCTTGAAGAATGACCTAGATATGAGATGTGTTGTGCATATGAACGGAAGTTTGAAGGGATGGGGGTAGGTGAGGTAACGAAGGATTTGAAAATGTCCGTAGTACTGTCTTCAAAGTTCTGGAGAAAAATGAATACTTAGGGAAGACAATGGATATGCGGGTCAGGCATTTCAGTGGGTGATGGGCCGTATGTCTTAGGGTAAGGCCCAATATAGATTAATAATCTAAGTTTTTATTTAATTCTATAATGTATTCTAATTTGAAATTTTAATATCTCATCCATACGTTGTTAGTTTTACGGACGGTTGGTCACGTTAGGATCGTATGGACGGGAGCAACACAATGAGACTGACCGGGAGTGAATCCGAGCTCGTCACAATTTATAGCAAAATAAATTATCCAACTGAGTCAAATAACGCTAACTATTATTCAACAGTTAACGTGCAAATGTGAGTAAATCTCACTAACTCTGAACAGTTTATAATTTCATGTTGTATTTTTAGAACTGTTAAATATTGGCTGATTGACTGTGTGTTGACTGTTTGATTGAACTGCTAGTCAGTTAGCTAAATTTCTATATTTGATTCTGTTTAACAGAATGTATCATATAGAACTGAAAGTGATGTTATCTATATTGTTTTAACATCTGTGATGCAGGGAGACAGGATGGAGGAATCCAACTGGATTCCTCAACATTTATTTTACTGTTTTCATATATTGTGATATATGATGTGTTATATAATCTGTTATGGATTATGGGTGTTGGAATGATGTTGATCATTTTTATTCGATATTTTAAATATCATAAAAGACCCTGGGATGTAAAAAGGATTTATTTCAATATATATTGAAATAAAGGGATTTTATAAAATCAACAGATTTTATAAAAGGAAATATTTCGAAAGTAATAAAAGGGAAAAATGTTTTTAAAACGAATAGAGTTTTATAAAAGGGAAATCATTTGTAAAGTGAAGAACTGTTACTAAAAGTAAATCTTTATAAATGAATAGTTAAATAGAAAGTAAAAAGAAGTTAATCGATGTTAGTTTAATCGATTAGAGTTAAGTAAAAGAAGTTAATCGATGTTAGTTTAATCGATTAGAGTTAAGGCAAAGAAGCTAATCGATGTTAGTTTCATCGATTAGTGTTAAAGCAAAGGAGTTAATCGATGTTAGTTAATCGATTAGAGAAGAGAAAGTAAAAAGAGTTAATCGAATATAGTTATTCGAATAGAAAGTAAAAGGAGTTAATCGATGTTAGTTAATCGATTAGAGAGTAAAGTACAAGGAGTTAATCGATGTTTGTTTAATCTTTTAGGGAGTTAAGTAAAATGAGTAAATCGAATATGGTTTATTCGTAGAAAGTAAAAGGAGTTACCGAATATGGTTTATTCGATAGGAGTTAAGTGAATAGAGTTAATTGATAGGGGTTAATCGAACAGAGTTAAGTGAAAAAGAGTCAATCTAATATAGCTATTCGAAGGAGGGTTAAGTAAGGAAGTTAGTTAAAGGGATATAAAGTGAACTTTGCCAATTTCAAAGTTAGAAATGTTGTTCAGTTAAGGTCTGAGAGGTAGTTCTACCCCAACTTGATTGGCTTCATTTTTAACTAAGGAATAGTTAAGGTTCGGCAGTAAAGGAAATGGTTTGAGTTGGCATAGCGATGTTTGTTTAAACATCTGTCTAAGTCCAATGAAGAAGCTTTGGAAATGTTTTCCAAATAAGAAACCAGGAATGTTTTTCTAATAAAGAAAAACAAGAAATGGAAATGTTTTCCATTGTAAATAACATATATTCTCTAAATTTAGAAAATAAGAAATATTGAATATAGGGAAACATGAGATAAGTAAATTTATGAACTAAGGAGATGAAGGTTAAATGATGTTTGATTGATATAATTTCCATTTGGAAATAATATCGTTGTTTGCACACCTGTTTTTATTCGATAGTTAAATCACAGACTATCGAAGTTTTGACCATTTTAACGTTGTTAATATGGAGAGACCGGTTGGATTATTATCCAGAGAACCACTATGTATTGGCATAAGCATTGCGAATCATATATGCCAAAGATAATTGAAGACGGTGTTATGCAAGGGCTAACCTGTTTACAGAATAGTGCCTTCAGTTCATCCTGTTTCTGGATGACTTGTATGGACGAATGTCTGACAGAGTATTTCCAGACGATCACGTATATTGATTTCTCCAACCGTACCAAGAGTGGAAGCGGAGAAGGAAACTTCTTTTAGCTAACACATAATGTATTGTTGAGGACGTCAATCGGTGATTGGATGGATTTGATGATGTGGCATTCAAAGTGAATCTGGTATGATGATAAAGCGTAGCTTCTAGCCTCATCATCCGATAAATGACAGAAATCGGGCAGGCAGCATGGCTAAGTCAGTCGCACCGAAGTAGGGTGTATAATCACCTGATCTAGAGTTTCATTTACTTCTAAAAATCTATTGTTGATGTTGTCCCATTCGAGAAACGGTTGCTGATCCCAGCCGTTGGTGATATACATTCGATACACTCAAGCGAAATGAGTGGTCGGTCATGTGTGGCCGGGTTGCAAGATGTTCTTGTTGAACCCAGTGTATTCCTCTCTAGAGGTACACGAGCGAAAGGTGGTTCCATACCTTGTCATAGTTGGAAATCCATTACCCAATACGTGCTTGCGGTTTTGACTGTATACTATATATGTAGAACGTGAGATGAAAGCGTTTCTGCTAGATGATTATATATATATATATATATATATATATACTGTAGTTGATAGACATTATTATAATATCAAAGGTTTTTGATATAAAGTTATCTTGGATTCTCATAAGGGAAAAACCCGTTCCGTTATACGGCGTGGTCTTATGAGATATCGTTTACTTGTTCAACTGTTTTTAACTGTTTTACTCACACCAGTCCCATGACTGACCCGGAGTTTACTTTGTTGTTTTCCCTAAACTCTTGGGTGCCTAAATCTGTACGGGCAGTCAAGTAGTCGGGATTTTATAGATATAGATGAAGAGCTGGAGCAGGAGGCTTCAGGATCATAGCTATAGTTATTTCCGCTGTGTTGTAAGTGCTGTACTTTGATAATGATATGTATATTCAAGTACAGATTTGTATTTCGAAGTTATGTTATGAAATATATTTATTCGTTCCGCTGTGAGATTCGTGTTACTCTGATGTTGAGTACTTCTTCTTCTATTCTAATTTTCTATCTTATCTTTCCTCACCCTCTAATTTCTTTCACTAATTACCACGATTTTTCGATGTTTTGGTTATCGACATCGTGTTTATGTCGATAACCAAAGCCGCCGAAAATCCGGGTCGTTACAGTTGGTATCAGAGCTTAAGTTAAGAATTACTTGGCTCTATGGCGTGACTCGGTAGAGATAGGGTTAGTAATACCCTAGACTGAGATTGAGTGTATATATACGAGTGAACGTATTTGTATTTGATATAAAAATTTGTTTTATATTGTGGAGATACATTGGTTGAGTTGTTTATGAGTTCTGGTCGATCAGTTTGATCCACTGTATTGGTAGGAGTTACTAAACAATCGAATACGATGAACCGTCATGGTATGTTTTGAAAAGAGGGTAAATTAAAATAAGTTTACCTAAGGTATATCCTGATATAGAGAAGATATATATATATATCAAAATTATAATATAGTGGACATATTGGTAATTATTATAATCAAGTAAGATTATTGATTAAATGGTTATGTAAATAACCAATCAGAATTCATATAAATGAAATACGTGAAATCAGATGAGTTAAATCTGAAATTTAAGCCAGAAATCGAGTTAAAATTCTGGAGAATTGGATAAGTGTTTGTAAATGGATTTGAATTTAAAATAAGGAAAATTTAAAATCCTGGGAGATTTTAAATTTGTTTACAAGCAGAGTGAATTATATTTTAAAATGAATTTCAAAGTGGAAATGTTTAGAAATGGTTTTATAGTATTGAACTCACTTCGATCGCTGGAAAATAGATTCTGATGATGACAGCTGCATCATCAGTATTCATTTTCGAGTTGTAAGTGACGAATTACTACCAAAGATACTGTTTTGAAATTGTTTTGGGAAAGACAAGTTGTGTTGAATTTCAAATGAAATTTAAAATATAGAATTTGAATTTTTAAATAGATTTGAAATATTAACTTGTTTTAAAAGAAATAAAACGAGAAGTTCCTTTATAAACGAAGTTTATAAATAGTTCTTTTATAAGCGAAGTTTATAAATGAAGTGAAAAGAATTATCATTGGATAATTCAGAAATAAAAATACAAGTGTGAAATTGAAAGGGAAATCTATTTTCCAAAGGTAGAAATATCGATTTCAAAAAGGAATTAAAATCGGGACTTATTTAAAGGAATTTGAATAAAGGGAGTTCAAACATAGAATTTAAATAAGAAAATTCAAAGGGGATTTGAATAAAGAGAATTCAAATAGAAATTGAATATAGAAAATTCAAATAGAAATTGAATATAGAAATTCAATAGGAGTTTGAATAAATGAAATTCAATGGAATTGATATGGAGTTTGAATATAGAAATTCAAATGGCATTTGGATATAGAAAATATAAAAGGTTTCAAATATAGGATTTGAATATCGAAAGTGGAATGAAATTTGAATGTAGAGGATTCAAATAGAATTGAAATTGAAATTTGAATATAGAAGATTCGAAGAAAATTGAAATGAAATTCAAATACAGAATTTGAATAAGAAAATTGAAACGAAATTTAAATATAGAATTTGAATAAGAGATTTGAAATGAAATTCAAATATAGAATTTGAATAGAGGAAATTCGAATATAGAAATCGAATAGAATTTGAATCAGAGAAGTGACATAGAGATTGAGTAAAGGATTTGAAAGGGAATTTGAATATTTGTAATTCAAATTGAATATAGAAATTTAAAGGAGTTTAAATATATATGGAATTCAAATAGATTTTGGATTAGGAAAATTCAAATAGAGTTAAAAAGGAATTTAAATATAGGTTTCAAATGGAATTTGAATATAGCATTCAAAGGGGATTTGAGGATTTATATTCGAAATTGAGTATGAAGCGTAAGTTGAAATTGGAGTTCAAATTAGTTGTAAGCAAATTAAAATATATTTGAACATATCATGTTCAAATATAAAAGTGGAATAGACTAAAGGAGTAAATCAACAAAATTTAATTAACGAATTGAGTTAAAACGATCAGGTATAGTTAAAATAG
This sequence comes from Allium sativum, assembly GCA_030737875.1. Classification (NCBI taxonomy): domain Eukaryota; kingdom Viridiplantae; phylum Streptophyta; class Magnoliopsida; order Asparagales; family Amaryllidaceae; genus Allium; species Allium sativum. The sequence continues at coordinate 1,053,072,011 of CM060913.1, forward strand.
ATTGGGCAAGTATAAATATACATGAGATATGTATGGATAAAGTATGAAGGTATATAAATAGAATGCTCGACGAAAGGTATGTATTCAATTCATATATGAGATTTTATGCGCCGTACGGCTAGCCGCTTGGCTTTTCTTTTTCTTTTTGATTGGAGAAAGCCTGTGTGGCAGTTTGGGGATTTTCCCGATGCTCCTAGTACAAAGGAGGTTATGGCGAATTTTTCCAGGAATTTAAGGAGTTAGAATATTTTTAAGAAGTTTGATAGTTAGAAATCAACATATCGAGATATATAGAAGTAGATAAGGAAACGAACTTAGAAATAGAATAGTATAATCAAAAAGGGAAGACTAGGAATAAAATCTAGTAAAAATAGAAAGAGAAAGTGTATACGGGTTTAAAGGTTAATCAGTAGTTGTATGGTATTGATTATTCGAATAGGTAGTCATATCTGTTTTGACGTTATAAATGTTATTCAGTCAAGGTCTGAGAGGTAGTTATACCCCAACTCGATTGATTTCATTATTAACAAATAAATAGTAAGATTTTAGGCTCGAAGATCAATATTGAAGAAGAGATAGTTGAATATAGTATTTGGGTTGTCGTAACGATGTTTTACACAACATCCGTTTTAACCCAAATGAGTGTAGCTAGGAAATATAATAAAGAATATTTCCTAAGTATAGAGATAAACGAGATCGGAAATGAGATAAGTAATTGGAATATTTTCCAATTATAAATAGCATATATTTTCTAAAGTTTAGAAAATAAAGGAAGGCGATATTCAGAAATGTTTTCCCAATAACATAAAAAGGCCAATATGGGTATTGAAAATATTTGGTTAACAAATATTGATAAAGAAACAGAGAAGTGATTTAACTAATGGAATATTGATTATGGGCTCAGTTGAATTTCAAAAAGGAAAATTTGGTTTTTGAAAGGAGTAAACTGTTTAAAAACTCCCAGGGAAAGACTGTTTAAATTAAAAACAAATTTAACAGAAATTTGTGAAAGAAGATTTGAATTAAAGTAAATCCAGTAAAGTGGTAACTAATATTGAATTAGAATGATATCAAGACAAATTGGATTGTGAGACTCAAATTTGAAGTGTAATGTGATAATCAAGTTAAGGAATTGAAAATCAAGAATTGAACTTGAGTTGAATGGGAGTTGGCTTGGATATAAGCGAACGGTTGTGTGGGGATAAAAGCTGATTGGAATTTGATTGGGATGACCCTTGTATCCGCTGAATTGATAACAGATGGAAAGGATATAATGATATGCCGACAAAAGGTACAAGTTTATATTTCTATTGGATATAAGATGTATGAGCCGATCTGGCAAGCCGCTTGGCTGTTTGATTTTCTTTTGGGTTGGAGATGGCCCAAAGAGGCGAGTTGGAGTTTGACCGATTGACCAGTACAAAGGAGATGCTAGCGAAATTTTTCAAAAAGTTAAGGCGTTAGAAAATTTTCAGGATTTTTGAAAATTTTCGTTGATAAGAATTAAATAATAATTTAATTGAAATTAAATTGGTTCAGTTGAAACTGAAGTTAAGAAGTGAACAGATATGTTCTAACCTGTCGATAGGGTCGTCCTCTAACTTTTAGCAATTTCGAGGACGAAATTATTTTAAGTGGGGAAGATTGTAATGACCCGCATTGGCAGGGGTATTATGATTAATTTATTTAATTATATCAATGGTGGTATAGTGAATTAAATTGTCGTGGAATAAAATAATGGTGAATATTTAATTAAAATATTAAATTTAATAATATATTTAATTCTGAAATAATCAGAATTGGCTGAAATGGCGATATGGTGTGAACTAGGCAATTCAAATTATATAATTCAGCTTGGAATTTGAATTTGAATAACGAATATATTCAATCGTCGACAGTTGAACGTATAGTTTATAATATAATTATAAACGAGCTCGAAATGGCGCTGCAGTTCGCTAATTGGCGATTCGAACTTCAACTAATTGTACAAGATTCGTTTTAAGTCGGATTTATGTGAAACAAGAAACGTGTGGAGCTGGTGGAGTATATCTTTCTAGTGGAAGAGAAAAATCAGGATTTTGTCGTGTAGATTTTAAGATATGTCCAAATCAAATATTAAAATAGTCGCTATGGAATCGTTTATCGACCGTAATGGATTATTCGATATAACTAGAGATCGGGTTTGAATTTAGACAAGGTTCTTTTGGGACATAGTGATAATTTAATTTTTAGAATTTTACTTTAATTTTTATTTAATTATATAAGCAACTTTTTATTTGGGGTATTGTGCACCCTGTAATCAACATTTTGGGGTTTCACAATATGAGTCCATCTACCGGTATTATTATATCTTTGGGATCGTGGTACGTTGCTCGTCAAAATGGTATGATCAACTCTGTCTGTAGCAGTTGTATATGAATGGAATCTACGAAAATGGATATACAATATCTAAGCCTATATGATAATTTTAACAAAAGGTTATAACCCAAATTAGAGGTCTACGCTTCATCTTTCCCAACCACCATTTTCTTTGGCCCTAAAACAACAAACGTGGCTTTCTAAAATATCCTCTATGGTCAAAAGTGAGCCACTGTTCATTTCATTTCTCCTCAGCAAAACCGTGAACGTCGAAAGACCTCATCCTCAGATAATCAAACCAACCAAAAATTTAATCCTATAAATACCGCTTAAAAACCTGAACCTAACTTTTTACTTCTCTGGTCAAAGCAAAACATGCCGCCGTCACCTTCTTCATTTTCTTTTAGCAAATGAGGGTTTAGAAACTCAAAAAAAAAACAAATCTCCTTAAATCTCGAAACAAAATTGTAGGCATCACGTTAAAACCAACGCTTAAGTGCCCGATGCCAGTTTTTGTCAGAGTGTGAATAGCAACGTCGAGGGCTAAATGCCGCACAAAGTAGAGCAGAAGCGGGAGCATTTTACTGACAGTTGGGAGGGGTTAACAGTATACGTATACTATGGGATTTGGGAAATGATGTTAATGTTTTGTTTGTGGCAAATATTTTATGGAGGATAAAGGTAATGAAGGGATGAAGCAGCAGAAAAAGAAAGGGGAGCGAAGTAACGTTGGGTTTCCTTTCACAGTAGCTTGCGTGTTGGCCATTCCTTGAAGAATGACCAAGATATGAGATGTGTTGTGCATATGAACGGAAGTTTGAAGTGATGGGGGCAGGTGAGGTAACAAAGGATTTGAAAATGTCTGTAGTACTGTCTTCAAAGTTCTGGAGAAAAATGAATACTTTGGGAAGACAATGGATATGCGGGTCAGGCATTTCAGTGGGTGATGGGCCGTATGTCTTAGGGTAAGGCCCAGTATAGAATAATAATCTAAGTTTTTATTTAATTCTATAATGTATTCTAATTTGAAATTTTAATATCTCATCCATACGTTGTTAGTTTTACGGACGGTTGGTCACGTTGGGATCGTATGGACGGGAGCAACACAATGAGACTGACCGAGAGTGAATCCGAGCTCGTCACAATTTATAGCAAAATAAATTATCCGACTGAGTCAAATAACGCAAACTGTTATTCAACAGTTAACGCGCAAATGTGAGTAAATCTCACTAACTCTGAACAGTTTATAATTTCATGTTGTATTTTTAGAACTGTTAAATATTGGCTGATTGACTGTGTGTTGACTGTTTGATTGAACTGCTAGTCAGTTAGCTAAATTTCTATATTTGATTCTGTTTAACAGAATGTATCATATAGAACTGAAAGTGATGTTATCTATATTGTTTTAACATCTGTGATGCAGGAAGACAGGTTGGAGGAATCCAACTGGATTCCTCAACATTTATTTTACTGTTTTCATATATTGTGATATATGATGTGTTATATAATCTGTTATGGATTATGGGTGTTGGAATGATGTTGATCATTTTTATTCGTTATTTTAAATATCATAAAAGACCCTGGAATGTAAAAAGGATTTATTTCAATATATATTGAAATAAAGGGATTTTATAAAATCAACAGATTTTATAAAAGGAAATATTTCGAAAGTAATAAAAGGGAAAATTGTTTTTAAAACGAATAGAGTTTTATAAAGGGGAAATCATTTGTAAAGTGAAGAACTGTTACTAAAAGTAAATCTTTATAAATGAATAGTTAAATAGAAAGTAAAAAGAAGTTAATCGATGTTAGTTTAATCGATTAGAGTTAAGTAAAAGAAGTTAATCGATGTTAGTTTAATCGATTAGAGTTAAGGCAAAGAAGCTAATCGATGTTAGTTTCATCGATTAGTGTTAAAGCAAAGGAGTTAATCGATGTTAGTTAATCGATTAGAGAAGAGAAAGTAAAAAGAGTTAATCGAATATAGTTATTCGAATAGAAAGTAAAAGGAGTTAATCGATGTTAGTTAATCGATTAGAGAGTAAAGTACAAGGAGTTAATCGATGTTTGTTTAATCGATTAGGGAGTTAAGTAAAATGAGTAAATCGAATATAGTTTATTCGTAGAAAGTAAAAGGAGTTATTGAATATAGTTTATTCGATAGGAGTTAAGTGAATAGAGTTAATTGATAGGGGTTAATCGAACAGAGTTAAGTGAAAAAGAGTCAATCGAATATAGCTATTCGAAGGAGGGTTAAGTAAGGAAGTTAGTTAAAGGGATATAAAGTGAACTTTGCCAATTTCAAAGTTAGAAATGTTGTTCAGTTAAGGTCTGAGAGGTAGTTCTACCCCAACTTGATTGGCTTCGTTTTTAACTAAGGAATAGTTAAGGTTCGGCAGTAAAGGAAATGGTTTGAGTTGGCATAGCGATGTTTGTTTAAACATCTGTCTAAGTCCAATGAAGAAGCTTTGGAAATGTTTTCCAAATAAGAAACCAGGAATGTTTTTCTAATAAAGAAAAACAAGAAATGGAAATGTTTTCCATTGTAAATAACATATATTTTCTAAATTTAGAAAATAAGAAATATTGAATATAGGGAAACAGGAGATAAGCAAATTTATGAACTAAGGAGATGAAGGTTAAATGATGTTTGATCGATATAATTTTCATTTGGAAATAATATCGTTGTTTGCACTCCTGTTTTTATTCGATAGTTAAATCACAGACTATCGAAGTTTTGACCATTTTAACGTTGTTAATATAGAGAGACCGGTTGGATTATTATCCAGAGAACCACTCTGTATTGGCATAAGCATTGCGAATCATATATGCCAAAGATAATTGAAGACGGTGTTATGCAAGGGCTAACCTGTTTACAGAATAGTGCCTTCGGTTCATCCTGTTCCTGGATGACTTGTATGGACGAATGTCTGACAGAGTATTTCCAGACGATCACGTATATTGATTTCTCCAACCGTACCAAGAGTGGAAGCGGAGAAGGAAACTTCTTTTAGCTAACACATAATGTATTGTTGAGGACGTCAATCGGTGATTGGATGGATTTGATGATGTGGCATTCAAAGTGAATCTGGTATGATGATAAAGCGTAGCTTCTAGCCTCATCATCCAATAAATGACAGAAATCGGGCAGGCAGCATGGCTAAGTCGGTCGCACCGAAGTAGGGTGTATAATCACCTGATCTAGAGTTTCATTTACTTCTAAAAATCTATTGTTGATGCTGTCCCATTCGGGAAAGGGTTGCTGATCCCAGCCGTTGGTGATATACATTCGATACGCTCAAGCGAAATGAGTGGTCGGTCATGTGTGGCCGGGTTGCAAGATGTTCTTGTTGAACCCAGTATATTCCTCTCTAGAGGTACACGAGCGAAAGGTGGTTCCATACCTTGTCATAGTTGGAAATCCATTACCCAATACGTGCTTGCGGTTTTGACTGTATACTATATATGTAGAACGTGAGATGAAAGCGTTTCTGCTAGATGATTATATATATATACTGTGGTTGATAGACATTATTATAATATCAAAGGTTTTTGATATAAAGTTATCTTGGATTCTCATAAGGGAAAAACCCGTTCCGTTATACGGCGTGGTCTTATGAGATATCGTTTACTTGTTCAACTATTTTTAACTGTTTTACTCACACCAGTCCCATGACTGACCCGGAGTTTACTTTGTTGTTTTCCCTAAACTCTTGGGTGCCTAAATTTGTACGGGCAGTCAAGTAGTCGGGATTTTACAGATATAGTTGAAGAGCTGGAGCAGGAGGCTTCAGGATCATAGCTATAGTTATTTTCGCTGTGTTGTAAGTGCTGTACTTTCATAATGATATGTATATTCAAGTACAGATTTGTATTTCGAAGTTATGTTATGAAATATATTTATTCGTTCCGCTGTGAGATTCGTGTTACTCTGATGTTGAGTACTTCTTCTTCTTCTATTCTAATTTTCTATCTTATCTTTCCTCACCCTCTAATTTCTTTCACTAATTACCAGGATTTTTCGATGTTTTGGTTATCGACATCGTGTTTATGTCGATAACCAAAGCCGCCGAAAATCCGGGTCGTTACACTCTGTTTCGGTGGATTTGGATTTAAAGAGAACTGCGTGTTGAAGTAAACACCGACTTTGTTTCTATTTAGTAGTTTTTGTGGGCCTTAAATTTTTGGGCTTGAGGAAGTATTAAAAAAAACTGGGATTGGGTTTGTAATCTTTTCGTGGGCCAGAGTGTGTAGGTGTTGTTCAAAATTTTATGTTATTTCTATGGTTTAGACACTACTGTTTTCCTCTACTTTTCTTTAACTTTGTAAAAAAAAAAAATCAAATTCACTCCAGATCAGAGTAAGCAGAATTCAAGCAAAGAAATCAGAAATTCAGCGGTCAAGCAATTTACAATCAGCAGAATCTGAATTGTTGGAGTGGTTGCACACCAAGTGGGGTGTGAATGCGCTAGCGCGACTCAATTGCACTGGACGGACTGCCGATCTAGTTGAGTATTTTTCTAACTGTACGGGACTGCTGCTGCAAATATATATATACATATATATATATATATATACATTACTTTTAAAATCTTCTACAGGGCATCGGCTTGCTTGTAATATTTTTTTTATTTCTGCAATTGCCTGTTCTGTGACTGTTCATTCTGTGACTGATTTAAACATTAAAAAAATCACATTCATCTTAGTTTTTTTTATTTTCTAAGGACTGAATTGTATTTTGACAAAATGGTTTAGTTCTAACGAATTATTTCTTGGTGTCTAGACTACAGCAGAGTAATAATCGTTTATAAATATTATGGTGATTTGTAAATATTCTATCGGTTGTTCCTCTGTAGATACTTAAACCTTCGGCTGCATTGCTATGGTGATTCCTGGTGCACCGATAACTCCTGTCCGTTAACTGACTGAGAAATCTTTTGTTGAAATAAATCTAATAGTCATTATATAATTCTAGAAAGATTGTAAATAAGTAATTTGCATTAGGTTCATCCTTATTCAAAAAAACAATTTTCTTTTGTGTCTAACTCTTTTTCCCTAAAAAAAATAAAAAATTCTATTCGCGACTCAATTTTTTTTTAATCTTCTTCTCGCTAGTGCATGCGTAGTTGGACTCGTGATCCTTCAGATAATCGTTTAGTTCGAACAAACATTCTTTTAACCATGGCCGAAGAAAATCCCCCTCTACCTCTTATGGATAGATACTTCCCCGATCGGGTTTCTATTCCTTCTTGCATCATACTGCCCGCCCCAATGGGTAACCACTTTGAAATTCATTCGAATCACCTAAATAGTCTTCCAAAGTTTGGCAATCTAGAATGTGATGATCCTTATATTTTCTTGACCAAATTTGAACAAGTTTGTGCAACCATGAAATTTCAACAATTAAGTGACAATGGAATCAAACTTAGGTTAATTCCATTTGCATTTACCGATTATGCTGAGAAATGGTTGTATAGCTTGCCTTCAAATACGATTGGATCTTGGGATGAAATTGTGAACATTTTTCTGAAGAAATTTTACCCTCTGGAAAACAAATCCAAAATTCGAAATGAAATCGTCAATTTTCATCAATTTAGGGGTGAATCCTTTGCAAAATATTTTGAAAGATTTAAAGAACTTATAGTTAAATGTCCACATCACAATTTCGAAAAATGGACTTTTTGTCAAATTTTATACGATGGACTTGAAAATAACTCTAGAACCATGCTCGAATCGATGTGCCAAGGAAATTTTCTAGCCCAAGATCACAATGCCACTTGGAAATTTCTCGACAATTTGGCTGAAAAATCAGTTCAATGGGATAGATCTAACGAGAAATCGATTTATTCCCGATCTAACGCTCATTCGGTAGGATCATCAGTAGCCTTAGAAGCAAAAATAGACGCGATGATAACCAAATTCGATAATGTCCTTTCATCAACTCAAATAAATCAAGCTCTAGCGTCTCAGACCTCATGTTACAAATGTAATGATCCTAACCACATAGCCGATCAATGCCCACATTCATTGGAACAACTCAACGCATTTAACAAAGCCAGAAACGACCCATTCTCCCCAACATACAATCCAGGTTGGAGAAACCATCCTAAGTTCGCTTGGGCCCAAAACAATGCAAATTCGAATTCAGTTCGACCTCCTTTTCAACCATTTTCGAATAATACTTCGAATCCTTCCTTTCAACAAACTCAACTCCAGGATCTTGTGCCACCTACTCAAAATCAAGCGCAACAATCTTTTGTACCTCAAGATGATAAACGATTGACGTCACTTGAGAAAACTCTTGAAGCATTGACTAAAGCAACGACTCAAAATCTCCAATCAAATAGTAATCTTCAACACTTATTAACTTCGCACATGCAAAATACGAGCCAATCAATCGCTAAACTTGAAACGCAAATGAGTCAATTAGCCACCTGCGTAAGTGAAAGAGAAAGAGGCACTTTCCCAAGTCAACCCACTCCAAACCCCAACCGTCAAAATTCTAACTCCAACCAAATTCACATCATTCAAGATTCAAACGTTAGTCACTTGAACGCGGTCACGCCTCTCTTAGATCCGGCAAAAAGATTGACAACCATGTGGTCAACCCAAATGCTTTACCAGACGATCTTCCAAACCCCACCAACACGGATTAGAATATTGAGCCAATTTCTGACAAGGACCATCCTCAAGCTCAAGTGTCCTAACCTACTGAGTTATCTGCTCCATTTCCTCATAGACTCCGACCTAGGAAAAAGACGGAAAAAATAGAAAAGATTCTAGAAATATTTAAGCAAGTTAATGTGAACATTCCTCTTTTAGATATTATTCAATAAGTTCCACTGTACGCGAAATTTCTAAAATATTTGTGCACTCAAAAACATCATACACAAGTACCTAAGAAAGTATTTCTAGCGGCAACTCTAAGCGAAGTCTTGTCCCAATCAATGCCAGTGAAATACAAAGATCCTGGCTGCCCCATAATATCATGTACTATTGGGGACAAGAAAATCGATAGATGCCTGCTAGACTTAGGTGCTAGTGCTAACTTGCTTCCATATTCCGTCTATCACCCATTAGGGCTAGGAGAATGAAACCCACCAAGGTTACACTTCAGCTTGCTGACCGTTCAATTAAGAAACCTATGGGCGAAATTGAGGATGTATTGATTAAAATAGGCGAATTTATCTTTCCAGTTGATTTCATTGTCCTAGAAACTCAACCGGTAAGCAATCCTTCAGACCAGATCCCTTTGATTCTAGGATGACCCTTCTTAGCAACCTCTAGTGCGCTTATCAACTGCAGAAATGGGGCTATGAAACTTCCTTTCGGTAACACGACCGTCGAGCTAAACATCTTTAGAACCGAAAACTCTCCTAACTCTTACGTGGACCAGTTTTCTGAAATTCATGCTGCCCGCGATAATGAACCCGAGATCGACCATATGAATAACGAAATTGAATCGAATTATGAAACCTTATTTCAAGATATTCCCGAAAATGTCTCTGATTCGATTCCTGTCGAGCCACTCACAATTGAGTCTGTCCCTCAACCAGTTTCTTCTGTTAAGTCATCCCCAAAATCTGAACTCAAAGTGCTGCCCAGTCATCTTAAGTACGCTTACTTAGGTGACAATAAAACTTTTCCTATCATTATCGCTTTTGACCTTACTTTAGAATAGGAACAATTGCTTATTCCCATCCTTAAGAAAAATAAGGAAGCAATTGGTTGGTCCATGGCTGATAATAAGGGGATTAGTCCTTCGATAGTCCAACATCGAATCCACCTTATAGATGATGCCAAACCCACTTGTGATCCCCAGCGTCGACTAAACCCCATCATGAAAGAAGCAGTTCGTGCTGAAATCCTTAAATGTCTTAATAATGGAATCATCTACCCAAATTCCGATAGTCAATGGGTTAGTACGATTCATGTCGTACCTAAGAAATCAGGGATTACCGTGATCCAAAATGAAGCTAACGAGCTTATCCCAACCCGCACCCAGACTGGTTGGCGTGTTTGCATTGACTATAGGAAACTTAACGCTGCAACGCGTAAGGATCATTTCCCTCTGCCATTTATCGATCAAATATTAGAACGACTAACCGATCACGAGTACTGTTGTTTCCTTGACGGGTACTCGGGCTATAATCAAATCCCTATCGCTCTTGAGGACCAAGAGAAAACCACTTTCACTTGTCCATTTGGTAAGTTTGCGTACCGTCGTATGCCTTTTGGTCTCTGTAATGCACCTGCAACCTTTTTCAGAGGTGCATGATTAGAATTTTTTCTGATATGATCGAGCGATTTTTGGAAGTGTTCATGGATGATTTTTCCATCTTCGGGGATTCTTACACTGAGTGTTTACATCACCTGGATCTTGTTCTTAACCATTGCAAAGATAAACACTTAACGCTTAATTGAGAAAAGTGTCACTTCATGGTCAAACATGGCATTGTTTTAGGACATGTCATCTCTAATAAAGGAATTGAAGTAGACAAAGCCAAAATTGAGGTTATCTCGAATCTTCCCATTCCCAAATCCGTTAAGGACATCCAATCTTTTTTAGGTCATGCTGGCTATTACCGTCGCTTTATAAAGGATTTTAGCAAGATCACTCGACCTTTGACCAGTCTTCTTGGTAAGGAAGTTCCTTTCGACTTCAATTCTGATTGCCTTTCATCTTTTGAGCATCTTAAAAATGAACTTGTCTCCACCCCGATCATCTGCTCTCCTAATTGGAAGCTGCCTTTTGAAATCATGTGTGATGCCTCAAATTTCGCTGTTGGTGCTGTCTTAGGACAACGTATCGATAAGATTTTTCATGTCATTTACTACGCGAGTAAGACTCTAAACGATGCTCAAATCAATTAGACGACCACTGAAAAGGAACTCTTGGCAGTCGTTTTCGCTCTAGAAGAATTCAGGCCTTATCTAGTTGGCTCATAAATCACTGTTCATACTGATCATTCTGCACTTAGGGACCTTTTCTCTAAGAAGGATGCTAAGGCTCGTCTCATTCGTTGGATCCTTCTACTTCAAGAATTTGACCTTACCATTAAGGATAAAAAAGGATCTGACAATGTTATTGTGGACCACTTGTCTCGTCTTCCAAATGCCCCGTCTTCTTCTCTTCCGATCAACGAGAATTTCCCTGATGAACAACTATTTTCTCTATCCATTGATCCTTGGTTTGCTGACATTGTCAACTACTTAGTCACTAAGCAGACCCCTTCTTTTTGGTCCAAGCGGGATAAACACAAATTCTTTTCCCAAGTGAAACATTTTTTCTGGGCCGACCCCTATCTTTTCAAGTATTGTCCCGATGAAATCATTCGAAGATGTGTTCCCGACATTGAAACTCATAGTGTCCTCTCTTTCTGTCGTGACCAAGCCTGTGGTGGTCACTTCAGTCCCAAAAAGACAGCTGAAAAGGTTCTCCAATTGGGTTTCTACTGGCCTAACCTTTTCAAGGACGTGTACGAATTTTGCAAAACTTGTGATCGATGTCAATTCTTAGGGAAAATTTCTAAATGGAATACGATGTCCCTAAACCGCATTCTAGAGGTCGAAATTTTTGATGTTTGTGGTATAGACTTCATGGAACCCTTCCCTAATTCTTTTGGGAACCTTTACATTCTCTTAGCTGTAGATTATGTTTCTAAATGGGTCGAAGCTGTTCCATGCAAAACAAACGATAACAAGGTTGTTGTGCGCTTCTTGAAAGAAAATATCTTCTCTAGGTTTAGAACACCTCGCATAATAATCAGTGATTACGGGACACACTTCTGTAATCATTCTTTTGAAGCCCTCAAAGTATTCGATAACCCACAAGTTATCCACTCCTTACCATCCTCAAACTTGTAGGCAGGTTGAAGAATCGAATAGGCAGATTAAACAAATCCTTGAGAAAACTGTGAATCGAAATCATAAAGATTGGTCCCAAAAGTTAACCGAAGCTCTTTGGGCTTACCGCACCGCTTTCAAAACAAACTTAGGAATGTCCCCTTATCGGTTGATTTTTGATAAGCCATGTAACTTGCCAGTTGAACTCGAACATAGGGCGTTATGTGCAATAAAAACTTTAAATCTTGACATAGAGCAAGTAGGTGAACTTAGGAAACTTCAGCTTAATGAACTTGATGAAATTCGAAATGATGCTTATGAAAATGAACGAATCTATAAGGACAAAATGGAAGTTTTTCATGATAAATCAATTTTACGTAAAACTTTCACGCCAGTTCAAAACGTTCTGTTGTATGACTCAAGATTGCATTTATTTCCGGGTAAATTAAAATCTAGATGGACAGGACCTTACACTGTGCGGACTATTTTCCCGCATGGTGCGGTAGAAATTGAGAATCCTACCGATGGATCATCCTATAAGGTTAATGGTCAACGCCTTAAACCTTACTTGGAATCAATACCCAACCAGGAGGAAGAGCTCATTGTCCTCTATGGGCCACATTACATCCGGTAAGATGCACTAACCCTCTTTTGTACATATGTAAATATTCTCTTATTTGTTTTTCCCTTTCACTAAGATATGTCTGATTAATGACTGTGAGAACACAGTCACACTCAAGTGTAGGGGTAATTTACATTACATCAGCAATCAAATTTTATGAACTAGGTCATTCATTGAACAAGGATTAACTTAAATTCATAAATAACACCTTGGTTCTTGTTTGATAAGTTGAATTGTTGGGTGATGGGAATGAACACTATTTATTCATTGAGTCATAATGTGTCTTTTTTAAGATGCTAGCTTGAGACTGTGCAGACGTTAGTCGTGTTCTGGAGTAAGCGTGTCAACCCTTGTTGTACATGTTAGAATGTGAAAGTAAAAAAATAAAAAATAAAAATCAAATAATAATGATTTTGCACTTACATTTGTTGGATTTTCTGAGTTCATTTTCATGCATAATATTTTCTTTTCCACTAAAATTTTCAAATTCGTAAGTTCTAAAATCCACTTGTCCCAATTAAGGAGAAATGACTCATTGTAGCATTCTTCTTCGATACTCCACATTATTCAAACCCAAGTTGTAGTCGAATTACATCCATGTTCCGACAAGTTTTTTTTATATTGGTATACTTATGAACCTTGTACTGATTTATTTTCAAAGGTTTAGAAACATCACTTTTTATACCAATATTACACTACCCATTCCGTACTTGTTTTAAGGTAGGATAACCATATACCACATCTTGTTTTATATGGGTTATCTATATTACGAAACTTTTCTTATCATTCGTTTCAGCTTTTTAATAATAACATCAATCCAGACTTGTGTGTTGAACTAGGGTTATAGAAGTAAAGTAACTAGGGCACAAAACTTTCCTTTCATGAAGTGTTGGTTATGATTCGCTTAATTGAGGAGGAAACAAATGAAAGAATATACGGTATCACTCCATTCCATCTCCACTCATCATTCATCATGCAAAAAAAGGGGAAAAAGAAGGAAAAGAAAAGGAAAAAAACGAAATAAAGAGAAATTCTTTGAGAATAATATAGTCACTCGTCATTCTTGACTATAAAGCATTCATTTCCATTCCATCCACATCCATCACGCCATACTTAGAAGCAAGGATTGTGGAAGAGGTGATGAAAGGAAACAAAATGTCCATATGTGCCTTAGTATTACTTTACATTTTGTAGCTTGAAGTTCAACTAATACACTTGCCCTCTTATCTGTAACATTTTTAGAACTTAAAATTTTTTCCTTCATCTATGCATAATTCACATCCAATACAGTACAGTTACATTGGTGCAAGATTATGAAAAAAAAGAAGAATAAATGATTGGGTGCACATTACCGATGTGTAGAACTTTGGTTGACACCACGCTCTTAACCTTCAAGACAATTGCAGTGTTATTAAGGAATTACGATTCAACTTGAAAGTTTTTATTCATTTTTGCACTAATTATGGGATGGACAATTTGGAGCTGAACCGTTATTATTGAAATTAAGTAAAGTTCTTGGAATGTGAAAGACCTTAAATATATTGTTTGATTAATCTATGTACATAAGACGCTTTGGATTTTGTGGGTAGTATCGTCTGAAAACCCTCAAGAGACAACACTCGTCCTACTAGGGACACCTAGGGGTTTAACGGCTTGTTGCATACACTAAATGCAATGTTTCCTACGAAAGTGTGACATATCTTAGTTCAGTTTATTCGAGGACGAATAAAAAGATAAGTGTGGGGGTATTTGATATACACGTAAATTGTATATTTTATCCGCTTATTTATCTTATTTTATATTTAAAATAATTAGTATTTATAGTTGTGTTTTCAGATTATTTATGATGAATGGATTAATGCACTTAATTGTTGAAAAGCTTGAAGAAATGTTGCTGTTCAACCACCATCTGTCGCACATTTTAATGATCCATTGCCTTTTCATAAAGATAGCTCGTTGCAGATGTTTTGCAGTTCTTATCCACACTCAAAACAACTGAAATTGATGTCATTTGATGCCCGCAAGCTATGCTAATTGCAAATCCATTCACACTGCGTTCAAATTGGCTCACTTACAAAGCCTCTCACTCTACAACTGCGTTCACACTGGCTTATGTGTTATTTGGGCTAAATCTTTAGTCCAACATTGTGTAATTAGCCTCTTAGTATTGGCCAAAGCAACTATAAATACATTGTAACTCCTTCATGTAAAAGGCACATTGGGTTTTATTCTGTAATTCTCTTCTTGGAATAAAATCATTCTTCCTTTGTTCTATTTAGTTTTAGTTTTATTTATGTTCATGTTATTTAGTTTCTTTTTCTCTTCTTCTTTAGCTATGTCTAGCTAATCCCCTTTGATTAGGGGGTGATGACGCTAATAGATATGATTCAACATGAATCACATAGCCAAAAGATTGAGGACTTTATACATATAGATCTGGATTTGAATAAGGGTTAGATCTGAACCTTCATATTCTTTGTTGTTTAAGAGCCATGCTCCTTCACAGGGTATATTCGTGTTCGATCTAACAATTATTAGATTTAGATCCAATTTTAGGGTTTTAGAAATTAATTAGTGAATCTGTCCTGATAGTTTATGGTTGTTTAAGAGCTCAGCTCCAACATAGGCTATGCATGTCGTTATTTACTTATTTGTTTATAAGAACCTAATTATCGTTGATTCATGTGTATGACAGAAACATGAATTGGATCTATATTTATTTGTTGGCTATTGATGAGCGTGAATCCAATATATGTTATTATCTCCTAATCGCTTTCTTTAATTATATAAATCTCTCTTTTTATTTAATTGTTGTTATTTTCTGTGTTTTCAATCAATCAAAATCCTACAATAACTTGATTGGATTTATTAGTGAAAATAATTTGTTCCAGTGTTCGACACCATCTACAACAACCCTTTTGTTTAGGAAAACCGAGCGGATTTTACAGTTGTTTAATTTGTTCGCAAACAACTGAACCAATTTAGTTTCAATTAAATATTTATTCATTCCTACTAACGAAAATTTTCAAAAATCCTGAAAATTTTCTAACACCTTAATTTTACGGAAAATTTCGCCAACACCTCCTTGGTACTTGTCAATAGCTCAAACTCCAACTCGCCTCTCTAGGCCTTCTTCAACCCAAAAGAAAATCAAACAGCCGAGCAGCTTGCCCATTCAGCTCATAAAAACTCATGCCCAATATAAATATAAACTGGTACCTTTTTGTTGGGTATATCAATATATCCTTTCCATTCGTTACCAATTCAACATATACCAATGTCATCTCACTTATTCGGTTATACCCAAGCCAAGTTCTGTTCTTAACTCAGTTTCCATTTTTAATTTCAAGTCTTGATTTACCAGTTCAATTTCATTTCGGATTATCTCCAGTCCAATCTAATTCGATATTTTCTATCTCAATTCATTTTCCTCTTAACTGGTTTTAATTCAATTTCTATTACTATTTGCTTTTACAAATTCTAATTTAATTTGTTTCAATCCTAATAATCTTCCCTAGGGAATTTTAAATAGTTTAGCTTTTCTAAACCCAGATATCCCTTTTCAGGATTCAAAACAACTTGCTTTTCACAAAACAATTCAAAAACAAAATCTTTGGTAGTATTCCATCACTTAGCAACTCGAAAATGAACACTGATGATGCAACTATCATCATTAGAATTTATTCTAGCTATCGAAGTGAGTTCAATACTATATTACTTTTAAAACCATTTCTAAACACTTCCATTTGAAATACATTTCAACATACCGTTCACAATGCTTTGTAAGAAATTTTAAAATCTCCGAGGATTTTAGAATTCTCATATATTTAATTCAATTACATTTACAAACACCTTTCCAAACCCCAGAGTTTTAAATTTCAATTCTGTTTTAAATTCAGTTTTAATTCATTTCGTAACACTTATACGAATTTTAATTGGTTATTTATATAACAATTTCAATTTATAATCTCATTCGACTATAATAACAACCAACACATCCTATATATAATACTTCCAATATATATATATATATATATATATATTCTTTATATCAAAGTATATTTAGGTAAAATTATTTCATTACCCTCTTTTCAAAACATACTATGTCGGTTCATCGTATTCAAGTGTTTATAAACCCCTATTGATACAGTGGATGAAACTGATCGATCAGAACACATAAACAACTCAACCAATAAATCTCCACAATATAAAACCACTTTATATCAAATAACAAATACGTTCACTTGTACATATGCACTCAAACTAAATCTTGGGCATTTCTAACTCCATCTCTACTGAGTCACGCCACAGAGCCAAGGTAATTACTTAACCTTCAGCTCTGATACCACTGTAACGACCTGAGGAATTTGCGATCGGCTTACAACACCATGTCGAACATCCAAGAATCGAAAACACCGAATAGTCCATGAAAGAAATTAGAGGATGAGAATAGATAAGATAGAAACTTAGAATAGAACAAGAAGAACATACAACATCAGAGTAAACACGAATCTCACAGCGGAACGAACAACATATAATAGATAACATATCTTTAAAATAAAATTAGTATATGTATACAGTAACATTATCAGAGTACAACATTTACAACACAGTAGAATAAACAATAGTTATATAATCATGAAGCCTCCTACTCGAAGCTCTCCAAATATATCTGTAAAAAACCTGACTACTTGACTGCCCGTACAAATTGGGCACCCAAGAGTTTAGGAAAAACAAAACAAAATAAACTCCGAATCAGTCATGGGACTGGTGTGAGTAAACACCTTTAAACAGTTTGGGAAAATAAGCGATATCTCATAAGACCACTCCGTATAACACGGTATGGGTTTTCCCTTATGAGAATCCAAAACACTTGATTCAACATTTCAAAATCTTTTTGAATGAAATGATAAACTTTATATCAAACCCATTTGATATTAAAATAGTGTCTATCAATCACAATTAAATAATCAACTAGCGGAACGCTTTCATCTCACGTTCCATATATGTAATATATAATCAAAACCATGGGCGCTTATTGGGTAATGAATTCCAACTGGCAAGGTATGGGACCACCTTCCGACAGTGTATCTCTAGAGAGGAATACACCGGATCCAATAAGAACATCTTGCAACCCAGGCTAAACATAATAGGTCACTCATTTCGCTTGAGTGTACCGAATGTATTATCACCAACGGTTGGGATCAGCAACCGTTTCCCGAAAGGGACAACATCAAAATAGACTATAGAAGTAAATGAAACTCTAGATCAGGTGACAATACACCCTACTTGGAAGCTAACTACTTAGCCATGCGACCTACCCGATTTTATACCATTTCCAGTTGTGAGGCAAGAGGCCATAATGTATACTTTACAAACCACATCTTCATTCACTTTGAATGTCACATTGTTATACCGCTAACCTGTTTCCCTGCATCACGGATGTTAAACAATATAAATAACATCGATTTCATTTCAATATGAAAAATTCTAATAAACAGAATCAATATTTGATTAACGATTTATATATATATTGTTATCTATAATTTCAACCAATATATCAACAATTCAACCAAACAATCAACACACAACAATCAATCATCATTTATCAATACTAGATTATATTTATAAAAATATAAACTGTACAGAATTAGTGAGATTTACTCACATTGGACGGTCATCTTTAAATAACGATTAACTATCTTTGATTCAGATGGACAATTTATTTTGCCATAAATTGTAGCTGAATCCATTTCGCTCCCACTCAGTTCCATTGTGTAATTGCCGTCCATACGATCCTAATGGATCTTGTTTCATCAGATTATGATTTCGTATGACAAAGTTATATAATTTACAAGATTGATGTGCAAATTATAAATTTAAAATAAAACTAAATCATTCAAGCTATGGGCATTAACCTTTTAAAACGCCGGTCCACTACTTTCCACCCGACCCGCTCCAATACCCTTCTCTTCCATTTGAATGGCACTTCCTGTAAAACCTCTTCCACCATTGCCGAACTTCGCAGTGCCTGTCCTTCTTCCATTGTTCAACAAAACTCAAACTAACCTCACCATCTCTTATCTCTTCGAAATCTCAACCATCTACACACTTCCACTCCAAGTTCGTCTCCCTCTCCCATATCGCATCGTTCCTCCTTTCCCTCATACTGTACAGGAAAGTAGTGACACATCCTAGCACGGAACCTGTAACGACCTATCCTTTTGACCACTCCAAGTCGGTAACTAAACCAACTCGAACCGTTCAAAATGACAGATTGTTATTGCTTATGGAGTTGAAATATAAATCATCACAGAATCATATACACAGAACACAGAATATCTCATGGCGGAAGTACAATTTATACAATATTACAAACTTTAACTTTATAGAATATCAAAGTGTAGAGTAAATATGAATACAGCGGAAGAAGGAATATAGAACCATACTAATACGTGGCAATAGTCGAAGATGAGCATAACTGTATGTGACATAGTAGATGGATGACTGTATCTCCAACAAAACTCAAGCTCTAGTAGATAGATCGTCAAGCAGCAATACTCGATCTGACCCGGGCATTTTGCAAGCAATAAAACAAACAAGATACTCGAGTCAGGACTAACAGCCGCATATAAGTGAATTAACTCAAATGAAGTGTCCACTGAAATGTACAACAACTTAAAAGATGTTTAGGATTTCCATCCTCTAAGTATCCGCGAAAATAATATTTATATAATAGTATGCTATTATTGTAATGTCTGTTTAGTAAAGTAAATATAATGAAAGTAGCGTAAGCAGGATTACATTTTTACCCTTACACCGTTTATAATACCGTAGTCTATACAGTACCGTAAACCCACCGTAACACGATTGCATCAGAGGGCACTCCATAGGTACGATACAAATCAAAATAAAAGGGGGCTTGCTAAGGATAATATGACAAGGCACTCGAGGCAATACCCTGGGTAGGATTCTACCAATTGCACTCCCGGACCGGTGGTAACGCATAGCAGCCACTACCGTCCACCTCGGAACACACCCCCATAATCAAAAAGGGTGCCCAAATCATCAACATAGTCATAGAAATGGTATCGAAGGAGTGTGTCCGATCAAAGGTGCTACCTATATTAGTCACGGTATAGCTCTTGTTTTAGTCATTTCAATTATTACCTGAAGGACAAGGCCATTTCGTTCTCGTTCGCCTTCTTCAACCCAGTACTCGCCTCCAAGTCATTATGTTTCGTTCTGGATACGTCATCACGTACACAGTTGTTAAAGTGGTATCGGCACTGACAGAGAGTATGCCACTTACCGACTCCGGTCTCTTTAACAACCAACCGTTTATATTTTTCACACTGAGGCCATTAGCTTTGAAATTATATTTCGAGTACCGCAAATCAATTTATTTCAAATATTGCCCCAAAATCAATTCCTGAAATAGTTGGTTCGATTAAGGTTGCAAATCCACTATTCAAAATTCCTTTGTCAACCATTGGTTTCAAAGTTTCAACTTCCTCGAAATATCGCTATTGCTCGAATTTCTTTATTTCACCATTTGGATCACTAGACTGGATTGGACATAGCTTTTATTCGGATTATAAAATAATTTTTTGAAAATTTAGTTTTAAAAAATAGTATAGGTATATTAAATTTGAAAATAATGCATATGCATATATATATATATATATGTAGAAGAAAACTATTATAAAGTATATATAGTTAAAGTAATCAAATTTATTTTATAAAAGAATACTTACAAAATCAAGTAATGCGGAAAAATTTGCATTATAAAATTTATAGCACTATTAAAAATATAAATCCAATCCAACTTAAATCCAAGTTCCACAATTTCTTTTCTCATCAAAATTTCACCTTTAGATCAAATTACCTTTTTGTTTAGTTCAAATTCAATGCTTTACGATTAACGATTTTCCAATCATTGTATGCCTTGGATTTACATATCCTTTTTTTTTTAAATAAACCCCAAACAACTCTAACATTTGTTGTAAATCAAAATATGATCCATTAAATTCTAACTTGTTAACTAAACCCGTATTCACCATGACTTAGATAATCATATTCTTTCATACTTGAAAACACTTTTATTCCGACAAAATTCGTCTTACATTCACGTGGCGAAAATTCATTTGACAAATCATATATTAAAATAAGCTTTGAAACATTTATCAAGTCTTTGACAATCTTTACGTTAACTATTCAATTCAAAGTTATCATATTATAAACATGAAGTTATGAAAAATTCACCTAGATAGATAAATTTTAGGTGTTAACTTGAAACCCTCTTTAAAACTTATTTCCATACAAATTAGATCCTTGAAAAAAAAATTCAAGAAAAATTTGCACAAAATTTCTTTTACTTTTCTTTATGATATATAGAAAATTTTCTTAAAATTTCAACTTGCCAAAGTCGATAAATTAGTTAAAATAATTTTATTGACCACGGTGTCCGTATAAAATTTTCTATTCTATGGTCAAGTGATACAGATATTTATCATTTCAATCTGTTCTTTAAAATATTCGAATCCCGGGTATGTATCATTTCAACCCGCATCCCAAATCGATTCGAGTACACAAGGAGTTCGGGTATGTATCATTTCAACCCGTAGTTTTTTTTTCTAATCTGTAGGGGGACTTGCATGATGATAAAATAACATAGCATGTCAAACATACATCCATATCGTGTCATATGATATGATAGTGTGTGTCGCACGTGCATAATCAAGAAGCAAACAATTCTAGAGCAACTAACATTTCAATCTTTAATTCACTTAATAAAAATATTAGTCTGTGAGTGAGTAGAAACTCACCTTTCGTGGAAAAGCGAGAAGATACAAGACGAGCGCGCAATGATGATGCTAACGATACAAACAAATTGAGAGTTCAACTGCCTAAAAATTCAAATGGCACGATTTAATTTAAAATGGTGAACCGAAAACTCTATGAGAAAATGACACAAAAAGGGTTTTGACGGAAAAAATGAAATATTAATAGCAAAACTATGTCACTACAACAAGGCTCAAACTAAGAACCTCTCAGTTCTTAAGTCCTATGTCAAACCACTTATGAACTGTACAAGGTTTTTTTATTACATTTGGAACATGAACCAATATGTATTGAAGCATTCACGCCCATATTTTCTCATCAAATTGGACACTAAACAGTGCATGCATATAGCTTAAAATAGATACATGCACCCGTTCAATCTCGTACAAGTTGCATGCGCATGCAACTTGTATTACATTTTTATATGTTGCTACAAGAAACATGTACTCAAGATTTTCCCTTTCCCACAGCTACATGTCAAATTCCTTGGTCCTAGTATGCATAAACATAATACAAGCAACTTTATTTTTTCTTTTTTTATATTATTGTTATAATAGAAACCTGCAAAATATGATGAGGAGAGAAAAGCTTACGGAACAGCAAAGTGATGGCAGAGGTTCAAACGAGCTCGACTGCGCTAGGCATTCAATTGTCTGCTGGTGATGCTAATGTCAGTGCTGTCGGGGTGCTACCGCCTCTGGTTTTTTTGTCTTCTCTCCTCTTCATTCACTTTTACAATTTATTTTCGTTTTTTTTTAAACTTCAACCATCCTTCGCATGCATGAAGGAGAGAGTGGAGGAGCGATGAGGAGGCCGTCGGAGAGCACGGCAGCCGAAGGAGGTGCGTTTGGTGAGGAAGATTGCATGTGGGGAGGAGTGGGAGGAAGGTTGCGTGTGAGGAGGAGTGGAAAACCTTTTGCTGGAAGGTAAAGCTTACCACTTTGTTTTGATTTATTGCCTCCTCCTGCTAACGCAAATCTATGGCTTAGTCTTTTTTTCTTTCATTTTCTTTTTGATTTTTGCCCTCTTTTTCCCTCTGAACAACAAGAGGACGAGATGAGTAAAGAAAAGAAGGGAGGAGAGGGAGAACACGTGCAGATGTGAAGGAGGAAAGTGGTTCTAGTGCAGAGAGTTTGAACAAGTGTTGCGCATGCAACGCATAAATTTACACGTGTATAAAGTGTTCTGATATTTTCAACGTGTTAGGATTGGAAATTTTCATTCTTTCCCTTTTTCTTCGTTTCAATTTCTATGGTTTGTGTTTTACTGGGAGAAAAGGATGAAAGCGGAGGAAACGTATATGACAGACAGAAGGCAGCACGTGTACAGACATCCAGGAATAAAGTGCCAACTGTTAGTCGTATATCCAAACTTAGAGCAAGTGTCCATTAAGTTAAATTTAATTAAAATGGTATTAAAATAAAAAAAAGGATTTAATGAGATATTTATTTTGTTAATGAATCATTCTACTTCCAAAATACTAAGGTACGAGAACATAATTGTAGAATACGGATGGATATGAACGAATGACAACCGACCATTGTAATGTATTACGCTTAGCTAAATAAAAGTTTGGAGCATCAAATGATCGAAATTTCAAAAACGAAAATATAACGTTTCACTTAGAATATCATCCATTATTTTTAAGCAAAATTCCTCCGAATTCCGATGATGTTTCATTTCGTAATTATTTATTAAATGTCTAATCTAGTTTGACGCAAACCGAGCAAACTTGCTTATTTTTCTATGAAATTAATTCTCTTGCTATACTTAGCTAGACGCATTTCAAATATAAAATTTCATAGTTTAATTTACATCTTAAAATTTTAATATTATTAGTGACATATCAGCTACCGCTACCGCAAATCGACCGTAAAAATTGATTCGAATAGAGCAGGTAACTAGGATGTTTTCCGTTATCTAAATAATATTCAATTTAAGAATTTATTTTTTTTCAGAAGTCAACTTCAAACCTTTCAACATATTTTAAAATTTCTAACTCAAATCTAAATAGTTCTAAATTTAAAGACGTCCAAATTATTAGTTCGTTACATTCTCCCCCACTCAGCACTTTTCGTCCTTGAAAAGGATTCGTCGTATAAAATCGTACCTAACTTATCAAATCTTTCTAAGACTATAACTTATCAGAAAGAACATTTAGTTCTAGGATTTTTAAAGCTCAAAATTTTTCTTAACACCCGGATTTACCGAAAATTTCGGCAGCACCTCCCTTGCACGGTTTGATCGGGAAAATTTTCCCGTACACAAAACAATAAAAACACAAAATATACATCTCATCTATACAATGAGGTATCACAAATTAGGGGAATCAAAACAAAACAAAACCCAAAAGCGATAAATAATGCGAGTTATGTACCTTTTTATAGGTTTTAAAGCATATTTTCTTATTTTCTTAGCATTTTGCGCAAAAGCGAGCTTCCATAAGCCAAGCGCGCCATTGCAACCTACTAAAACTCAAAACGCAATGAGAATCACATGTATACACGACAAAACCTAATATGCATAATAATATGCAAAACTTGACATGAAATAAAGTAGCATTTGAAAAATATGTGAATACACAAATAATGTACATAATCTTATTACCATGCAACATAGGTTTCATTTTCATTAACACACTTTTTATTCATGTCCATTCTCATTTTGTTTTTTTCATTTCTTCTTTATTTTCTATCTCACTTCTTATTTTCATGGAATTTGTTTATCTTCAAACCATCGATTTCATTTGAAAAGGAGTGAGAACTAAGCAAAAATGACATACAAACATATGTAACAAAATGTAAATGACTTCAAACAATGCTCAAATAACATGACGTTTCAGCACAAGTCTTATTTTGTTGAATACAACCCATTTACCATTCAAACCGTATTGATTTTGATAAATTTTGTTCTCTTTTTTCTTATTTATGTACATACGTCATGCGTATATGTTATTTATTCGCTTTCGATTTTCAAATCTACTTACATCAAAATTCTTTACTAAATCCATTCATTCTATTTGCGGCGTTTGATAATAACAAAAACTGAGATTCCAATATTCACAAATTTTACGCTACATGTTCTTTAAATTTTTCTTCCTCTTTCTTTTGTTACGCAGTTGGTTTTCGTTGTTAAATCTTTTACCTTTCATTTTAATTTATGTACATATCTGGTTCATTCGCCTTTGTTACTTACAAAATATTTATTCGCTTCAACTTTTGACTTTCTGATTACGAATCAATTTGTCTTTCCTTTCCTACTTGGCATTTATTTGTTGTGTCGAGTTTGAGTGGCTACCTATTATGTAAATTTCTCTAGCTTGTTGTGCTCATCAAATTCTCATTTCAGATATCACATCTTGTTTGCAATGTTCACATTTTCCTATCGACGGGAAAATTTCTTGAAACCATTTTATTCAAAATACCATCACGCTTCTGCTATGCACTCTGATTTGGCGTATCCTAGTTTCATTGTCGTCGACCTTCATCTTTTTTTTTTCAAACTCTTACTCGATTCGAATTTTTTTCCGTCATATGTTTTATTATTCCACCAAATTTTCTTCCGAGCATTTTGTATGGACAAAATTTATTTCACCGTAAGTGACAGTTTTGTTAAGTAACAATGAATTCATATTTTATTCATTTTATAATGTTTCAAGCGGAGAAAATTAGTCCTCTCCCCCACTTGGAATTATAGTTCTGGTTTATTCTCGAATTTTAAATACATAGCAAGCAAAAATCTGAAATAGGAAATAATATTTTTCAATATAAGTTTCCGCTTAAGTTAGCATTCCAAATTCAATTTCTTAAGTTAGCTTCCATTTCCTTATCCCGTCTCGAGTACGTAAAATTACATACTAACCTTAGTTTTATTTTCTTCTTCCCATACATAAAAGAAAATTTTATAGTTCCATAGACACTCTTATGGATATTTTTCCTTGATTTAAAACAAATTTTACGATTCTAATACAATATCTAAAATTCAAATTTCCTTATTCTTTAAAAATATGATTTCAAGTATTAATTCGACATCTCAACTGAAAATATATATTCATCCCATATTTGAAACTCGAAAATAAATACTGATGATGCCGCGGTCATTGCCAGAATCATTTTCAAGCGACTAGAGTGTGATTCTACATCTATCTAGTACATGTAGGACTTTGCATATACGTTAGCTAGGCGTATATTCAAAATCTTCACATACTTAATAGTCCAACTTTAACGTCAAATAGAATACTCAAAACTCTTCTTTTAAAACAAACGTATATACGATTTTTCTAAGTATATGACAAAAGGGCATATTGCAAAACATATCTTATTGTAAGATTTACTATGTCATATATTTTGATTTCAATTGTTTTTTTTCTTTTTATAAATACTATCTTAAAGTTTATAATGAAAATTATAAAATGTTTATTCTCAACGCATATCATTTCCAAACCTTAAATTTAGTATTTACTTTACTTATGAAATCTTATAATACACATATAATTTATTTACATAATTCACTATTCCACATTTTATAAAGCGATTTTAGTTCCAAGGGTCATGTTACTATCATTATATTTTTACTCAAACCAAATTTAGTTTCGAGAACATGCTCTAAGTATCCAATTGCTATTTACTACATTTACCCCAAACCAAATTTTGCCTCATGATCATTCAGAAATTAACTAAATCGCTTTATTATCAAATTCCAATTTACAAGTCATGCTTGAATAAGATTTCTTTAATACAACTTTATGAGTTCACAAATGTTTAAATCCATGAAATTTTATATAGTTCAATGCTATTGGATTTTAATTCCATTTATTCAATTCAACTAAGTATTTATCACTTAGTTGTTCATTCAAGTTTTATTGTATGTTCTTAAGCCTTAATCTAATTCGATTCGAGCTAAGTCAGAATATAAGGGTCTAAATCGAACAAACCAAATCAAATAGATTCACCAAAGATAGGTTAAACGAATCAAGGAAGATTCAAGACTTAAGGAGCGACAAATCTCAAATTTCCTAAAATGTAACAAAGCACGATCAAGACTTAGACTCAGATTCGAAAAATCAAACCTAAGAAGAATTCTAACTAAAAGAAAGGGTTCAAAGGAATGAAATTTAAAAACAAGGAAATATTTTTAAAACAATCTAAAATTAAAATTATTTCCATATATATAATCTTTTTTTCAAAATCCCTTTAAAATCATTTAAAATAATTTCATTTTCAAAATACGCTCACTCTGGTATGATTCCAAGACGATTTCACTCATTCTAGAGTATTTCTACTCCATCTCTAATGAGTGCTTCAACAACATAAGCTAAGCTTTGTATAAACCAAAGCTCCGATACCACCTGTAACGACCTATCCTTTTGACCACTCCAAGTCAGTAACTAAACCAACTCGAACCGTTCAAAATGACAAATTGTTATTGCTTATGGAGTTGAAATATAAATCATCACAGAATCATATACACAGAACACAGAATATCTCATGGTGGAAGTACAATTTATACAATATTACAAACTTTAACTTTATAGAATATCATAGTATAGAGTAAATATGAATACAGCGGAAGAAGGAATATAGAACCATACTAATACTTGGCAATAGGCCAAGATGAGCATAACTGTACGTGACATAGTAGATGGATGACTGTATCTCCAACAAAACTCAAGCTCTAGTAGATAGATCGTCAAGCAGCAATACTCGATCTGACCCGGGCATTTTGCAAGCAATAAAACAAACAAGATACTCGAGTCAGGACTAACAGCCTCATATAAGTGAATTAACTCAAATGAAGTGTCCACTGAAATGTACAATAACTTAAAAGATGTTTGGTATTTCCATCCTCTAAGGATCTGCGAAACTAATATTTATATAATAGTATGATATTATTGTAATGTCTGTTTAGTAAAGTAAATATAATGAAAGTAGCGTAAGCGGGATTTCATTTTTACCCTTACACCGTTTATAATACCGTAGTCTATACAGTACCGTAAACCCACCGTAACACGATGGGATCAGAGGGCACTCCATAGGTACGATACAAATCAAAACCGTAGGGGGCTCGCTAAGGATAATATGACAAGGCACTCGAGGCAATACCCAGGGTAGGATTCTACCAATTGCACTCCTGGACCGGTGGTAACGCATAGCAGCCACTACCGCCCACCTCGGAACACACCCCCATAATCAAAAAGGGCGCCCAAATCATCAACATAGTCATAGAAATGGTATCGAAGGAGTGTGTCCGATCAAAGGTGCTACCTCAATTAGTCACGGTATAGCTCCTGTTTTAGTCATTTCAATTATTACCCGAAGGACAAGGCCATTTCGTTCTCGTTCGCCTTCTTCAACCCAGTACTCGCCTCCAAGTCATTATGCTTCGTTCTGGATACGTCATCACGTACACAGTTGTTAAAGTGGTATCGGCACTGACAGAGAGTATGCCACTTACCGACTTCGGTCTCTTTAACAACCAACCGTTTATATTTTTCACACCGAGGCCATTAGCTTTGAAATTATATTTCGAGTACCGCAAATCAATTTATTTCAAATATTGCCCCAAAATCAATTCCTGAAATAGTTGGTTCGATTAAGGTTGCAAATCCACTATTCAAAATTCCTTTGTCAACCATTGGTTTCAAAGTTTCAACTTCCTCGAAATATCGCTATTGCTCGAATTTCTTTATTTCTCCCTTTGGATCACTAGATTGGATTGGACATAGCTTTTATTCGGATTATAAAATAATTTTTTGAAAATTTTAGTTTTTAAAAATATTGTAGGTATATTAAATTTGAAAATAATGCATATGCATATATATATATATATATATATGTAGTAGGAAACTATTATAAAGTGTATATAGTTAAAGTAATCAAATTTTTTTTGTAAAAGAATACTTACAAATTCAAGTAATGCGGAAAAATTTTCTTTATAAAATTTATAGTACTATTAAAAATATAATTCCAATCCAACCTAAATCCAAGTTCCACAATTTCTTTTCTCGTCAAAATTTCACCTTTAGATCAAATTCCCTTTTTGTTTAGTTCAAATTCAATGCTTTATGATTAACGATTTTCCAATCATTGTATGCCTTGGATTTACATATCCTTTTTTTTTTTAAAATAAACCCCAAACAACTCTAACATTTGTTGTAAATCAAAATATGATCCATTAAATTCTAACTTGTTAACTAAACCCGTATTCACCATGACTTAGATAATCATATTCTTTCATATTTGAAAACACTTTCATTCCGACAAAATTCGTCTTACATTCATGTGGCGAAAATTCATTTGACAAATCATATATTAAAATAAGCTTTGAAACATTTATCAAGTCTTTGACAATCTTTACGTTAACTATTCAATTCAAAGTTATCATATTATAAACATGATGTTATGAAAAATTCATCTAGATAGATAAAGTTTAGGTGTTAACTTGAAACCCTCTTTAAAACTTATTTCCATACAAATTAGATCCTTGAAAAAAATTCAAGAAAAATTTGCACAAAATTTCTTTTACTTTTCTTTATGATATATAGAAAACTTTCTTAAAATTTCAACTTGCCAAAGTCGATAAATTAGTTAAAATAATTTTATTAACCACGGTGTCCGTATAAAATTTTCTATTCTATGGTCAAGTGATAAAGATATTTATCATTTCAATTTGTTCTTTAAAATATTCGAACCCCGGGTATGTATCATTTCAACCCGCATCCCAAATCGATTCGAGTACACAAGGAGTTCGGGTATGTATCATTTCAACCCGTAGTGTTTTTTTTTCTAATCTATAGGGGGACTTGCATGATGATAAAATAACATAGCATGTCAAACATACATCTATATCGTGTCATATGATATGATAGTGTGTGTCGCACGTGCACAATCACGAAGCAAACAATTCTAGAGCAACTAACATTTCAATCTTTAATTCACTTAATAAAAATATTAGTCTGTGAGTGAGTAGAAACTCACCTTTCATGGAAAAGCGAGAAGATACGAGACGAGCGTGCAATGATGATGCTAACGATACAAACAAATTGAGAGTTCAACTGCCTAAAAATTCAAATGGCACGATTTAATTTAAAATGGTGAACCGAAAACTCTATGAGAAAATGACACAAAAAGGGTTTTGACGGAAAAAATGAAATATTAATAGCAAAACTATGTCACTACAACAAGGCTCAAACCAAGAACCTCTCAGTTCTTAAGTCCTATGTCAAACCACTTATGAACTGTACAAGGTTTTTTATTACATTTGGAACATGAACCAATATGTATTGAAGCATTCACGCCCATATTTTCTCATCAAATTGGACACTAAACAGTGCATGCATGTTGCTTAAAATAGATACATGCACCCGTTCAATCTCCTACATGCAACTTATATTACATTTCTATATGTTGCTACAAGAAACATGTACTCAAGATTTTCCCTTTCCCACAGCTACATGCAAATTCCTTGGTCCTAGTATGCATAAACATAATACAAGCAACTTTATTTTTTCTTTTTTTATATTATTGTTATAATAGAAACCTGCAAAATATGATGAGAAGAGAAAAGCTTACGGAACAACAAAGTGATGGCAGAGGTTCAAACGAGCTCGACTGCGCTAGGCATTCAAGTGGCTGCTGGTGATGCTAATGTCAGTGCTGTCGGGGTGCTACCGCCTCTTGTTTCTTTTGTCTTCTCTCCTCTTCATTCACTTTTACAATTTATTTTCGTTTTTTTTTTTAAACTTCAACCATCCTTCGCATGCATGAAGGAAAGAGTGGAGGAGCGATGAGGAGGCTGTCGGAGAGCACGGCAGCCGAAGGAGGTGCGTTTGGTGAGGAAGATTGCATGTGGGGAGGAGTGGGAGGAAGGTTGCGTGTGAGGAGGAGTGGAAAACCTTTTGCTGGAAGGTAAAGCTTACCACTTTGTTTTGATTTATTGCCTCCTCCTGCTAACGCAAATCTAAGGCTTAGTCTTTTTTCTTTCATTTTCTTTTTGATTTTTGCCCTCTTTTTCCCTCTGAACAACAAGAGGACGAGATGAGTAAAGAAAAGAAGGGAGGAGAGGGAGAACACGTGCAGATGTGAAGGAGGAAAGTGGTTCTAGTGCAGAGAGTTTGAACAAGTGTTGCGCATGCAACGCATAAATTTACACGTGTATAAAGTGTTCTGATATTTTCAACGTGTTAGGATTGGAAATTTTCATTCTTTCCCTTTTTCTTCGTTTCAATTTCTATGGTTTGCGTTTTACTGGGAGAAAAGGATGAAAGCGGAGGAAACATATATGACAGACAGAAGGCAGCACGTGTACAGACATCCAGGAACAAAGTGCCAACTGTTAGACGTATATCCAAACTTAGAGCAAGTGTCCATTAAGTTAAATTTAATTAAAATGGTATTAAAATAAAATAAAAGGATTTAATGAGATATTTATTTTGTTAATGAATCATTCTACTTCCAAAATACTACGAGAACATAATTGTAGAATACGGATGGATATAAACGAATGACAACCGACCGTTGTAATGTATTACGCTTAGCTAAATAAAATTTTGGAGCATCAAATGATCGAAATTTCCAAAACGAAAATATGACGTCTCACTTAGAATATCATCCATTATTTTTAAGCAAAATTCCTCTGAATTCCGATGATGTTTCATTTCGTAATTATTTATTAAATGTCTAATCTAGTTTGATGCAAACCGAGCAAACTTGCTTATTTTTCTATGAAATTAATTCTCTTACTATACTTAGCTGGACGCATTTCAAATATAAAATTTCATAGTTTAATTTACATCTTAAAATTTTAATATTATAAGTGACATATCGGCTACCGCTACTGCAAATCGGCCGTAAAAATTGATTCGAATAGAGCAGGTAACTAGGATGTTTCCCGTTATCTAAATAATATTCAATTTAAGAATTTACATTTTTTTTAGAAGTCAACTTCAAACCTTTCAACATATTTTAAATTTTCTAACTCAAATCTAACTAGTTCTAAATTTAAAGACGTCCAAATTATCAGTTCGTTGCAGAACCACCCAAAAATCGAGCACAAGGTGCTAAACTACTTCCCAATCCGAAAAATAACACTGAAAACTCGAATCCATACTTGTATACCTTGATATTTTGAACCCTGGTCTCCGTGCTGAGAAGTACAGCGAACCCGACTACCATCGCGTGCCTCAAAATGTATATGGGTTTGAAGATAATTAACTCAGGACCAAAAATATATGAGTATTGTGGATTAGAAAATTTATTTTGATTTTCTATTGATTTTCGAAAGTGGCGAAATGGGTTTTGGGAGGAATAACCAGCGGCGGGTTTGCTATTGACCATGGAAAACTAATGAATTAGGTTTGGGATTGCAAGGTATTATATAGGATTTTTTTGGCTTGTTGAAGAAGCTTCATGTATTTTTATATAAATTTATATTCGATTTCTATTTGTATTTGACATCTAAAAATTTGTGTGGTCACACAAAATATCTAAAAATCATGAAAATGGACATACAACTAGAGTTTGACATTACGGACCCAACGAAACTTGTTTCGTCGAATTCCGACTCCGTTTGCTCACACAGTGTATTTTTAACCATCAAAATAATGACTGTTTTTCACATTAAAAATCCGTACGGCCACACACTGACCCCAAAAATCACGGAAATTGAAATCATAACATAAATTTTCTAGATCTCTCTAATAGTTTCAATGTCCACATAAATTAGATCTACTAATTTAGAAATAGATCTACACACATACACATCTTATCATGTCATAAAAGTTACAATTAAGATAAAGGTTTAGATCCAATTCTAACCAATTCAAGGTGATATATGTTCATGATTTACCTAAGTGATTAGCTCTATCCAATGATATAACTGTCCAAATTAACAGATCTATATTAACCGTAATATAGTTATAAATCAAGATCCACAATAGAACAAACACAATTGAATTGGATCTAGAGAAATAGATCTATCATAACATAGCATAAGATCTAACAATAAAATAGATTAAAGGTTTACAACGTATCCAAATCACAGTCTTTCATAATTCACTTTATTTATCTAAACCTAAAAGAAACTAAAACTCACTATGATTGGATTGCTAAGATGATAGAAAAGAGGTTAGTGGTGAGTCTATGCTTGAATCTCAGAATTTGATATGCTTTAGTTGATAGAATAAGATGAGAGACCTTAGTTCAGTTCAGACTCCGGCAGAGTTTAGCCGCCATAACCTCCAATGAAGAAAATATGAAAAATAGCCATATATTTATAGCTATAGAGCCCTTTGAAACCGACTGCCACCTCAGCCCTAGGGGTCTCGACACCCCTATGGGTAGGTCACCCCTAGGTCGACGCCCCTCTAGGGGGTCGACCCCCTAGAGCTGAAATTTTGGTGCTCTGCGGAATTTTTTGAATTTGAATCTTTCTGGATAAAATTCTAACTCAGCTCTGACTCATACATATGTATATAATTTTTCTATATATATATACAAACTTAAAACCCTCATAACTTCCTCAACGTTGTCCATTTTATGCAAACCAAATGTCTATCTTGACCAAAATTTCGAGACGGACGCAATGGTGCGGTCCATTTCCTCTAATTCTAAGTATTAAATTAATTATTAATTATTTTATCCTCTTTTAGTGTCAGTACAAATTCGGGGTGTTACATAGCTTTTCTATGTGTTGTGTGAAACAATGGTAAATATTGGGATAACAACAAATCTACCTTGTATTATGCGATCTTTTTTGTCTAGTTCGATTTTTGGCACAATGTGATCCACTATTCGATGTTATTGATGGTTCTATCTTTATTTTTTGTTTTAGATCCAATTTATGATGCAATCAATTTTGTTAATGTTGATTCAATTATGAAGCCTTAAAGCTACCGTGATGCTTCTATACTTATGGTGACTTCATTATGTGTTTTCGAGCAATTGTATTTGTTCCATACATTGATGTTTTGTTGAACATGTTATTCCTTTGGGTCGGAGTTTTAAATATGTACATACTTAGCCCTAATGCTTAACCCCTTTACATGTTGTTAACGACGCAACTCATGAGACCCTTATATGATGTTTAGTTGTATCTTACCTCATGAATCTTATGTTGTACCAAGTTAAACCTATTCTTTCTTTACTTGATAAAAATTATCCCTTATGATGTTGTACTACATTTATTATGATCCACTACTATGTTTAATCTAGACTAACCTGTTTTTTTTATACTCGAGTCAGACTGAGTTGTTTCAAGTCGATGGTTGTTATAGATTCATTCTTTACTCTGCTTCTACCTTTGGATTTCCATATATGAAGATAATACCTGGGTCATTTTGTCAACTAAGCTTGTCTTGGTGCAATGTATATTCATGTATTGAGATTGTATTTGTTTATGGTTCCTAAGAACCAATTGAGTTTGTAGTACATGTATGTGTTGTACTCTGATGTTTGTACTTACATGTATTCTATTCCACGATCTCTCGGTTTTTTAATGTTGTATTTTGTTCTAAATAAGATCTTTAGCCACCATAGTTTTATATTAGATGAATCAAGTATATCGACCCACTTAAGATTAAAAAAATTATACATCCAATCGACGTATTTGATACTAATTTAATATAAGACTTACATACGCTTGCTCCTAATCAGCTCTATTCTCCGCGCTAGTAGATAACATTATCTAGTAATCTTTTTTATTAGTGTGAGTCTCGGGGTGAGGCATTACATATAAAGTGTGTCAAGAGGGATAATGGCAACCAATTTTCAATAGTATATTTACTGTTGATATTAGTATAATAGTGTGTATTATATACAATGCAAATAGTTTAACGACTTTTGGTTATCCCAAACATACTTTAAGTTACTTGTACCTTTCACCTAAATATTTCACTTACGGTTATTTACCTATATAACAATGTTATCAATGACTTAAGTGTTTTGTTTTACTTTATGCTCGTGTCAGCCTAAGTATATCAGTATTTAAAATGCATCTTTGGGAGCTCAAGACCTTTTGAACACTTACCCATTTATTTCAGTTACTTCCTATTTCAATTAGCTTGTATTAGAAATTTTTATCTATTTGACTTCAGTTATATTTTCTTTTAAAACTCTGATGTATTTTATTAGTAGCCTCATGAACTACAAGTATTTAATTTAATTCCACTGCAAGACGTTGTATTATTCAGTGACTTTGATTTTGTGATTAGATACTTATTAATCCACAAATAATAACAATACGTCATTTTGAACAATTTAAGCCAAACATGTGTGGTTTTATTGTCAACTTAAATCGTTTGAAAAGGAGGGTTGTCGGTTAAAACTTGAGAAAGCATATATTGGTATTTCATAATCTAGTTTTTCCCTTCACTAGTATTTTCCTATAGGATTTTTCTTAATAAGGTGTTAACTTGGCATTACATTGGTTTCAAAGTATCAAATTCCATTTAATGTAGTAAATTACTGAAACATGACATTATATTGTACTCTTTTTTCTTCTAAGATTTTTACGAGTAGGTTTTTATTAGTAAGCTTTTATGAGACAAAATCTTGATCTAGAAGTATCAATCATCTTTTGGTGCAATAAACTATTAAAATATGTCATACTATATTTACTTTTTTCGTTCATTAAGATTTTTCCCATTAGTTTTTTTTTGAAAAGTTTTAACGAGATGTTGTCATGATCCAGAAGTATTAATTTTCATTTGATGCAATAAGATATTAAAATATGCATTATATTTTTAAGATTTTCCTATCAGATTCTACTTAAAAGGTTTTAGCGAGACATTACTTCGGTCCTGAAGTTCAAACTCCTTATAATGAGTTACATTTTTACATGATGTCTATGACTTTATGAGATTCACTCTTTTCCAGTACAAGTTTTTATCGTTGGTTTTTCTAATAAAGATTTTTAATGAGGCAATGAAAATATCTATGTTGACTGAATAAATATATGCGAGGGGAGAAATCATTATATTATGTATTCTTCAAAAGGGGACAACTTCAAATAGGGGTGTAAACAGGTCGGACTAGACCGTACAGAGGTTTATCCAAGTCCTATCCTATAAGAGTTTCAGACAGATACAGAGCAGACAAACATTAAGTTCGAACATTGTTCGTACGAGCCGGACAACGGACGAATAATGTTCGTACATTAGAAAAACATCAAATATTTCATATTGGACTAAACGGTGGTTTGTCCTAGTCATGTCCTATAAGAGATTCGTATGGAAACAGACCACAGACCCTATAGCCTCAGACCGAGCTGGACGACGGATTGTCATGTCCGATATAAAGCCCTAACTTCAAATTACCCTATAAGCATCCAAGATTTTAAAGATGCATACTCAAGGGGGATTGTTATAATTATATAAATTTATATGAGAAAATATGCTAATATTACAAAGAAATTATTGTAATTTCCATTTTTTATGGTATGTCTATACATATGGATTCATTATAACTTTTATTTTTTATATGATGTGCATAAAACTTATTCTCTCTCATTCTATAATAACTTCTAGTTTCCTTTATGTATATATACATATGAGGGGGTTATATGACACATCTTTTGCACCTTAATTATAGCCACTAGTTTAAATTTAAATAATGTGTGAGTGAGAGAGTTAATGGGAGGAAAGAGAAATGAGATCGTGTAGTGGAAATAAAGGAAGGTTAAAAGAATGTTGCACTATATTATAAAGGTACTTAAAAGAAAAAAAGATCGTATCTTATCTACGGACCATAAAAATTTGATGGGTTGACGATTTACAACAAAATTACTCAATGAAACGTCCCAAAATCGCCCTTACTGGAAAGCCCGGATTGAGTTGAGAACACGACAAATCAGAATACAAACAGAAGAACATTTCATTTCCATTACAATAATTTACATCAGATTACAAGAATATAAAAGAGTATGAATAAATCATATACATTAGAAAAATATTAGAGATTTAAAATAATTTACATAGCAACGGAAAAATAATACATAACACAACTGAAAGAAATACTCGGATATAGAGCTTTCTGAATATAGCTGCAGTTGTAAACAAGGATCCTATAAAAATAAATCTGCAAAACCAAAACTACTAGCTGTCATGTGGAAAATAGGGGCACCTAGAGTTTAGGTTAAAACAATAAACTTCAGGTCAGTCATGTGACTGGTGTGAGAACTAAAACAGTCATTAAAACTTTACTTTAAAAATAAAGTAAATCAAGGGACCATGCTATATAACATGGAACGGGTTTTCTCTCAAGAATACCAGTGCATAAAACAAACAGCGTAATGCTTTTTGAAAAAATGAAGCTATTATAAGACTCAGGTCCCATCACAAAATGCAACGCAATTCGGAGGATAGAATTTTACCTTATAATAGCCAAACATGCTTGGTACGTTTAAAACAAATCATCTAACACTATTATAAGTGCATAGTGTATAAAACAACTTCAAATATAAATGTATCAATCATAGACGGCACGGGTACCATATATCATGTCACCATACTAGGTCAACAGTCAAAACTGAAATGTAATGTATTGGAAATTGCATTTCCATCATGAGTCGAGGTAAGGGATGTATTCCTCGCCGGCTTCGAGACACTCTAGCAAATGCCTTAGAATTTCCTGCAGCAGACCCTTGGATCATGCAGGGCCGGTCCACACTTACGTTAGTGGATTGGCAATTCCTGAACACACGTTTCTCGGTCCTATAGGACCTATCCAATGGCTCCGTAGTAACCGATATATCCGAGGTGCCTCGCTTTCCATCATCCACATAGGTAAACATATAATAAATATCTGGGCACCATACCATGACACAACCCATAGCTAGAAGGAAACGTCACGCACTCCCTGCTGTCCCTTATACCATTTTTGGCTCATACCGAGGTGTAAGGCTCGCAAATTAACGCTATACACAAAGCTACGCTATTTAAAGCCGTGCTTTGATCATCAACCACAAGACTCTGCTTTTCAGCAGAAGCCTTGATCATTTGCATCTCAACATGCCACACAGGAAATTCACTCCATGCGACTGTTGTCTATCGATATACAACCTCTGAGCTCGTACGTCTGAGAGAAGGGTGTTAAGCAAGAGAATAAATTCTCCGCCACCAAACAAATATATATTTAATAGGGATCAATCAGCACAAAATAAAATCCAATGTCAAACACACATCCATTTTTAACTTCGTTCAGGGTTTGAACGAAACCGGAGGCACCTTATTCCTCGTCCCATATGTCCAATACAGGAGAGAGGTCCTCGCATATCCAGTCGATCTCCAAGTACATCTGGCAGATCACTACTTATTACCTTGTCTTGGGTGTACAGCCCAATCAAGACATCAGTAATCATCCAAACGATGTGAAGACCTCCGGTCTTCAACCACCGTCTTCATCGTCAACTTATCGTCGAATCAATTATTTAGAATGGATATAAACTCGGCCTTTCCGAATGATTCACGAATTTCATAATCAAGTGCTATAAAATACAACATACGCCTCATTCCAATTCTGAATATTTATATTCATATCCTTTAGGAAAGGCTCCCATTAATTTTATCAAAGATAAATCTTTAAATTTATTCTTTAATCTTCCTTTGGATATCAATTCTAAACCAAATTAAGGTTTATCAAGTAGTTGGGATTAGCGAACCTTATCGAAATAATCATTTGTTATATTTCCCAATCCTAACTGATTCATCCTATGGAGCAAAACTGGTAATACTCCATATCTAACACCACAGTGTTATTGGTAAATTTAACTAACATTTCATATTCAAATCTAATTAAAGTTTTAACTATCGCTTGGAGCAAAACTAGTGATACTCCTTTATCGACCATTTCCCGAATTTAATAATTTAAATTATCATATCCTCATTTCAATTTAATTACATTAAAACTCTACTGAGTTTTAATCTTCCTAAAAATCAATATTTATGTTTATTTAACTTTGGAAAATCAAAGATGTCACATCGACAATCTACACTGTACCACTGATTTCTGCCAATATATAACCTCTAAGCTATTACATCTTAGAGAAGGGTATTAAGCAAGAGAATAAATTCTCTGCCACCAAACAGATAAATATTTAGCAGAGATCAACAATATAGTTCGAAATACAATGTTAGACATGTAATCCTGTCTTTAACTGGGTTAAAGAACTAATGTCATTTAAAACACAGTTCACGATATAACCAAAATCACATTCCATTAATTATGGAATCTTCATGGAAAATAGATCAATATATATAATCGATATCAGTTTCTATATCCGACTAATAATATAAATGGGATAATGACAAAGCCTTCTAAATTCCATATGTATTAACAATCTCCCTCCATAGAAGCTTACTTCGATTATTACCAAATCGAAATTCGTTTAATTCCAATTTAATGTATTAAACTGGAAAAGTTTACTCTGGAAAATTTCCATTAAATCTTAATAAAAAATTTATAAATTCCAAACCACATTTCGCTATAAATCGAGCTAAAGAACGAATGTCGTTAAAAACACAGTTCACAATAAACCCAATTCGCATCTCATTTTATTCTAATTATTAAATGTAACTGGAAATTCCAATAATCTTAATTAAAAGATTAATTCTTTTCTCAACTAGGTTTAAGAACAACGTTATTTATGACACCATTCATGACAAATTTCCATAATAATATCTGTATAATCACAGAATCCAATATCAAAATATTCCAAACATTATTTTCATTCCAAATCCCTTCCAATTTGTTCATTGGAAATTTTTGGTTATATTAAAACCGTTCCAATATATTTTATTTAAAAATTATTAGATTTCAAATCTAGTTAATAACTAGTTCATTTTGATAAAAAAATATATATTTATCTTTATAAACGTTGAATTTTTCATCCTAATTATTTCCAAACCATTAATTAAGAATTTTATCAAATTATTAATATTTTTAATAATTTTATTAAGGCCCTTTTAGTCAATTTCCATAAACGGTCATCGAACTGCACTTATAGCGACCTTTTTCAAATTTGATTTGGAATAATTCCAAATCCAACAGTTATATTTCAAATCTCTTATATTCTTTGGAAAGCTCTTTTTGATACGAACCCAACGGTTCCGATTTTAGGAGAATCCGATGGTTGAATCTCCCATAATGTCAATTCGAAGTCAATGGTCAAAATTCACGAACGGTCGCGGCGCGTTCTATTCAGGCCAATTAATATTTATAATATATATTATATATATTTCATTTATTTCCATTTAAAACGTATTTTATAAATTCGTTTTAAAATGATTTCAATTTTCATTTCAATTTTAAATCAAAATTGAATTCTCCTTATCATTATAATATATAAATGATAATATTTTCAAAATATTATATCTTGAAATCGTTTCCTTTTTTATATTCATTATAAAAATGAATAAAATCGATATAAATATCATTCGCATTAAAATGGCGCGTATCTAGTCAACGCGGCTTCATATATTTCTATATTTTCTTGTCTATCCAAAATCGGACATCAAATTCACATTTTAATCCTTTATTGAATTTTATTTTAAAATATTCATTATTTTCTAAATTGGAATCAAACACATTCAATTACCATATAATGTTATTTATATGGATTTCATACACACATGTACACAACAATAATTATACACAGTTAACCATCATCTAGAGTTCTTTACACAACTGCATAAGTATTAAATATAAATAATTAATGCTTACAATAGTCTGTCAACCAATCGATTGACATACAACTAAACAATTGGGATTAGTGTACACCAAATTTCATCTCAATACCTATGTGGGGTTTCAACCAACAAATACTGAATACTATTTGTGTAGTTGGGTGATGTGTAAAATTATCGTCCCAATCGATATCCCAAAAAAGGCGAGCACAAACAAGTCGTCCGACTTGTAAATGGATGTTAAACTCATTTTTAACTATCCAATAAATATATAGAATTTTGTAACTTCGCTTATAAAATTCTATACAACGCCTAATTAATTTTATTCATCACAGTTATAAACTAAAAATAATATTTTTAGCTAACTTGTTTTTATTTCATAACCTAGCCATTTTATATATCTCATATATATGTTAAAAAATAATTTTAACTATCTATTAATTTTTCTAACATATTTTAGAAAATTTTGGAAGCATAACGACGTGATATCAAAATCGAAATAAGTTCTAGCCTTATCCCTCGCATAATACTGGCTCGTGCCATACACAAACCAATTCTAGCCAATTCACAATTAATCCATAACCAATTTTACAATCATGACCAAATCACGCAGAACATCCAAATAAATAAATACTCAACTACTCCAAATGCTATTTACGGTGCCATAAGTGGCTATTCGCGGAGTATGAAATCCATGTGTCGGTAATATCCATACATCAATTTCAATTATGTGATTGTGCGAATTCGAGTGTTAAACTCCATATAATTCAAATCACATAATATGATTTATACAATAAATAGTGTCGTGGGCTTCTAAACCCCGTCTACAACCCAAAATATTTTTAACTGTAAAATAAATTAAGTGAGGAGGAGTTCTCACCTTTGGTTTCCACTCTGCCAGTTTTATTTTTGAATTTCTAAACAGTTTGGATTTGCCTGAAATTCCAACGCAATTTTTTTCACGCTGTTCATAGTAAAAATCACATTTTAAATATGATGTTTATGTTCTAAAAATCACATTTTATAATGCTACCACATATGTAAAAAATCATATTTTTATATTGTTAATATATATATATATATATATATATATAAATCACATTTTTACAGTGCTATTATATATATAAAAATTAGATTTTTATTATGCTATCATATATATAAAGATCAAATATTTATATCGATGTTTATATTATAAAAATCATATTTTTACAGTGCCATGTATACATTAAAAATCATATTTTAATTTATCGAATCATTATTTCTTTATACGATAAAAATCATATTTTTATCTAACTAAAAATATTCGTTTGTATGACTATTTTAAAAATAACATACATATGATAAAAATCAGATTTTTATAATTCTAGTAATCATAACTTTATATAATGAAAAATCATAACTTTCTTATCATAAAAATCATATTTTTATTAGCATAAAGATCATATTTTTATCAACATAAAGATCATATTTTCTAAACTAAAAATTATAGTTTTTCTAAACTACAAAACTATAGCTTTTCTAAAGTAAAAATTATAGCTTTTCTTGTATGAAAATAAAATTAGAAAAACTCATAAAATTTTAGGGTTTTGATTGCTGGAGAGCTCGCCGGTGTTGCTGGTCTGCGGCGGTGGAGGGGGTGCTCAAAGGTGGATGGCGGTGGAGGTTTGGCGGTGCTGGCGGTTTACGGAGGAGGGCAATGGCCGTTGATCTGGGTGGCGCAGTGGTCTCGGGTGTGGGATTTGGGGTTCTTCGGCCTAGGGTTTCGCGCAATATTGGAGGAGGCCGGATAAGAGGGGGTGGGTGCGGCTAACCGCGACGGCGGCGGCGGCGGAGCAACGCAGTGGCGCGGCCTGGAGGAGCGACGTCCATCGCGTTTTTTTCCTTTTCTTTTTTTGTTTTCTGTTTTAAATGATGAATAGGGGGTTGACCAAAGGGAAAGAGAAAAAGGGGATATTATAAAATTTAATTATTATTTTATTCTTTTAACTTCCAAAAAGATGATTTTTTCTTTTTAACTCCTAATCGGACCCAACGACCGTCGCCCCTAGCCAAACAACCCCATTCCGGACACAATGGGATGTGTTCAGTAACCCAATTCGACCGTTATGATCAGATTTCATCAAAATTAAAATATAAATTAATATAACGTTCAAAATTGATTTCGAAGTACATTTTAATTTACCGAGGCCACATATTGACTCCAAAAATACCAGAAAAATAAATCTAGCTATGTTTTGACGATACGGTCCTAACAAAACTAATTTTGTTGATTTTGGAGGCCGTTTGAAAAATTGTCAATTCCCAGTCGATTAAATTCAAATTGAAAGTGCCAATTGCGTTTTAATTTACCACGCTCACTTATTAATTCCAAAAATTATGAAAATTAGAATCTAGAAATAATTTGACATTCCGAATCCAACAAAAGTGGTTTCGTCAAAAACGAAGGTAGTTTGCCAAAATGGCTATTTTTAAGGGCTATATATAATATAATATAATATATATACACACACACTCCACAACGATTATTCTGAATTTTAAACTGGACATAACTTTTTATTCCCGTTATGAAATCTTGATTTTTCACATTCGTTAGAGAGATATAATTAAACAGATTTAAGTATTTCTTGTTTCACTGAAATCCGGTTTATTTTGAATTCTGTACATTCATTTGAACTTTGAAATCGAATTTTCAAACTACCGCGCCATTTCAGGCTCGTTTTATAATTAAAATAAATTTATTCGTTCTAACTCCGATTAAAATAAATTTTTAGTCATTATTATTTAAAATAAATCATTTTAAATATTCAAAAACAATTAAAATTTCTAAAATAAAAATTTTAATTTGGTTCTGAAAATCTAGGTTGTTACAATCTCCCCCACTTAAAATCATTGCATTCTCAAAAAGGAATAAAGCTGAAAGTTGGTTAACTAATTAACTCAACTTTCATTCTGGCGTTCATTCCTCAACTTTTCGGTTTCTAAGAATTTTCCAATTTCTCAAAAATTTGGCTAACACCCTAATTTTTCGAAAAATTTCGCCATAACCTCCTTTGTACGGGTAGACCTTTAAAACCGCAACTAGCCTCACCAGGCCCTCATCAATCCAAAAGAAAAAGAAAAAGCCAATGGACTAGCCAATCGGCTCATAAAATCATCAAAACCCAAAAAATAAGTAAACATATACCTATTTGTCGGGCATACAATTTTATTCCTCTTCTTAGCTTCCTTGCTATAACCTGTTCACACATATATATGTACATTTATGCAATTCCAAACAATTTTCAATTCAGTTGAATATTTTGATTGATTGGCTAACTTTACTATTCGTTATCATATTGGTTTGAACAATATTATTGGTTAACTAATAATCAAACAACACAACTAGCAATCAATTTGTGAATTAAATTTTCAAATGCCTAACTTTTATATATACTCAAAAATGTATTTTTGATGCCAAATCCCATCAATATATTCTAACTATATTTTGGTTCTCACACCAGTTAATTGGAAATATATAGATACCCCACTTTCGAAGCTCGAACATAAATACTAATGATG
The DNA here is from genome assembly GCA_030737875.1 of Allium sativum. Taxonomy (NCBI): domain Eukaryota; kingdom Viridiplantae; phylum Streptophyta; class Magnoliopsida; order Asparagales; family Amaryllidaceae; genus Allium; species Allium sativum. The sequence continues at coordinate 1,053,115,915 of CM060913.1, forward strand.
GCGTGCCATCATCAGAATCAGACCCGAGCGACTAGAGTGTGATTCTATATCCATCCCATATATTTAAGGCTTCCATACACGTGAATCAGACATATATTAAAATCTCCATATACTCGATGGTCCAAATCAATTTAAAATAAAATAGTCAAATACGTATAATAAGATTAAATTTTCAAAACTAAATTTGTTTCCATTTTTATTTTAAAAATAACACTCTTCGCACTCGTTCTAGGATACTACTGATCCTATCTCTAACGAGCCATTCTCATTTGATATTACTAATCCAATCTCTGATAAATTCTTTTGTTTGGTTCTAATGTATCTTGTTCTCGAGCTCTGTAAACCAAAGCTCCGTTACCAACTGAAACAACCCAAACTCGCCCTTACGGCAAAGCCCGAATTGAGTTGAGAATACGACAAATCGGAATACAAATAGAAGAACATTTCATTTCTGTTACATTAATTTACACCAGATTACAAGAATATTATAAAGCATGAATAAATAAGATACATCAGAAAAATATCAGAGATCAAAATAATTTACATAGCAGCGGAAAAACATTACATAACACGAATGAAAGAAATACTCAGATACAGAGCTTTCCAAATATAGCTCCAGTTGTAATCCAGGATCCTGTAAAAAAAATCTACAAAACCAAAACTACTAGCTGCACGTGTGGAAAATAGGGGAACCCAGAGTTTAGGTTAAAACAATAAACTACAGGTCAGTCATGTGATGGTGTGAGAACTAAAACAGTTATTAAATCTTCACTTTAAAAATAAAGCAAACCAAGGGACCACGCCGTATAACACAGAACGGGTTTTCCCCCAAGAATACCAGTGCATAAAACAAACAGCGTAATGCTTTTTGGAAAAATGAAGCTATTATAAGACTCAGGTCCCATCACACAATGCAATGCAAGCCGAAGGATAGAGTTTTACCTTATAATAGAAAAAAATGCTTGGAACATTTAAAACAAATCATTTGATACCACTATAGTGTATAAAACAACTTCAAATATAAATGTATCAATCATAGACGGCATGAGTACCATATATCATGTCGCCATACTAGGCTCTACAATCAAAACTGAAATGTCACCTATTGGAAATTGGATTTCCATCATGAGTCGAGGCAAGTGATGTACTCCAGGTCGGCTTCAAGACACTTTAGCAAATGCCTTAGGATCTCCCGCTGTAGACCCTTGGATCATGCAGGGCCGGTCCATACTTACGTTAGTGGATTGGCAATTCCTGAACACACGTTCCCCGGTCCTATAGTACCTATCCATCGGCTCCGTAGTAACCGATATATCCGAGGTGTTTCACTATCCATCATCCACATAGGTAAAAATATAATAAATGTCTAGGCTCCATACCATGACACCACCCATAGCTAGAAGGAAACGTCATGCACTTTCTGTTGTCCCTTATCCCGTTTTTGACTCATACCGAGGTGTGAGGCTCGCGAATTAATGTTGTACACAAAGCTATGCTATTTAAAGTCGTGATTTGATCATCAACCACAATACTCTGCTTTTCAATATAAGCCTTGATCATTTGCATCTCAGCATGCCCTACAGGCAATTTATGTCATGCGACTGATGTCTATCGATATATACCCTCTGAGCTCGTACGTCTCAGAGAAGGGTGTTAAGCAAGAGAATAAATTCTCCGCCACCAAACAAATATATATTTAATAGAGATCAATCAACATAGAATAAAATCCAATTTCAAACACACACATCCATTTATAAGTTCATTCAGGGTCTGAACGAAACTGGAGGCACCTTATTCCTCGTTCCATATGTCCAATACAGGAGAGAGGTCCTCGAATATCCGGTGATCTCCAAGTACGTCTGGACGATCACCACTTATTACCTTGTCTTGGGTGCACAGCCCAATCAAGACATCAGTAATCATGCAAATGATGTGAAGACCTCTGGTCTTCAACCACCGTCTTCATCGTCAACTTATCGTCGAATCAATTATTCAGAATGGGTATAAACCCAGACATTCCGAATAATTCACGTATTTTATATTCAAGTGCTATAAAACACAACATATGCCTCATTCCAATTCTGATTCTTTTATTTATATTCATATCCTTTGGGAAAGGTTCCCATTAATTTTATCAAAGATAAATCTTTAAATTTATTCTTTAATCTTCCTTTGGATATCAATTCTAAACCAAATTAAGGTTTATCAAGTAGTCGGGATTAGTGAACCTTGCCGAAGTAATCATTTGTTATATTTCCCAATCATAACCTATTCATCCCATGGAGCAAAACTGGTAATAATCCATATCTAACACGACGGTGTTATCGGTAAATTTAATTACCATTTCACGTTCAAATTTAATTAAAGATTTAACTATCGCTTGGAGCAAAACTGGCGATACTCCATTCTCGACCATTTCCCAAATCTGATAATATAATTTATCATATCCGCATTTCGATCTAATTAAAGATTTATTAATACTCCAATAAGTTTTAATCTTCCCAAAAATCAATATTAATGATTATTTAACTTTGGAAAACCTAACATGTCGCATCGGCAATCTACACCGTACCATTGATATCTGCCGATATATAACCTTTAAGCTCGTATGTCTTAGAGAAGGGTGGTAAGCAAGAGAATAAATTTTTCGCCACTAAACATATATATATTTAGCAGAGATCAACAATACAGTTCAAAAATACAATGTTAGATATGTAATCCTGTCTTTGACTGGGTTAAAGAACTAATGTCATTTAAAACACAGTTCAAGATAAACCCAAAATCACATTCCATTAATTATGGAATCTTCATGGAAAATAGATCAATATACATAATCGATATCAATTTCCATATTCGAATAATAATATAAATGGAATAACACCAAAGCCTTCTAAATTCCATATTTATTAACAGTCTTCCTCCACAGAAGCTCACATCGATTATTACCAAATCAAATTCAATTCCAATTTAATATATTAAACTAGAAGACTTTACTTTGGAAATTTTCCATTAAAACTTAAAAAAAAAATTATAAATTCCAAACCACATTTCACTACAAATTGGATTAAAGAACGAATGTCGTTAAAAACATAGTTCACAATAAACCCAATTCACATCCCATTTTATTCCAATTATTAAATATAACTGGAAAATCCAATAATCTTAATTAAAAGATTTATTCTTTTCTGAATTGGGTTAAAGAACAGTGTTATTTAAGACACCATTCACGACAAACCCAAAATCTAATTCTTTTATTCAATTCCAGTTAAATATTATTTAATTGGAAAACTTCACTACATCTTAATTAAAAGACTATTCTTTTCTCAATTGGGTTTAAGAATAGTGTTATTTAAGACACCATTCATGACAAACCCAAAATCCCATTTGATATTAAATACAAGGCTCAGAATAGAAATTATATCGGCTTATATTCAATATCAAATTCTCAAACCAACAAATATCGTATTGAAAATAACGATGTATACATCTTCCAAATTTCCATAACAATATATGTATAATCACAGAATCCATATCGAAATATTCCGAAGATTATTTCCATTCCAAATCCCTTCCAATTTGTTCATTGGAAATTTTTTGTTATATTAAAAGCATTCCAATTTATTTTATTTAAAAATTATTAGATTTCAAATCTAGTTAATAACTAGTTCATTTTGATAAAAATATATTCTTATCTTTACAAACGTGGAATTTTTCATTCTAATTCTTTCCAAATCATTTATTAAGATTTTACACAAATTATTAATATTTTTAATAAATTTATTAAGGCCCTTTCGGTCGATTTCCATAAACGGAAATCGAACTGCACTTATAGCGACCTTTTCCAAATTTGATTTGGGCACAATTCCAAATCCAACAGTTAGATTTCAAATCTCTTATATTCTTTGAAAAGCTCTTTTCAATACGAAACCAACGGTTTTGGTTTTAGGAGAATCCGATGGTTGGATCTCCCATAATGTCAATTCAAAGTCAATGGTCAAAATTCACGAACGGTCGCGAAGCTTTCTATTCAGGCCATTTAATAAATATAATATATATTATATATAGTTCGTTGATTTCCATTTAAAATGTATTTTATAAATTCATTTTAAAACGATTTCAATTTTCATTTCAATTTTAAATCAAAATTGAATTCTCCTTATCATTATAATATTTAAATGATAATATTTTCAAAATATTATATTTTGAAATCATTTCCTTTTCATATTCATTATAAAAATGAATAAAATCGATATAAATATCATTCGCATTAAAATGGCGCACATCTCATCAACACGGCTTCATATATTTCAATATTTTTTTGTCCATCCAAAATCGGACATTAAATCAACATTTTAATCCTTTACTGAATATTATTTTAAAATATTCGTTACTTTAAAATATTCGTTATTTTCTGAATTGGAATCAAACAATGTCAATTACCATATAATGTTATTTATATGGATTTCATACACATAGTTAACCATCATTCAGAGTTCTTTACACAACTGCATAAGCATTAAATATAAATAATTAACGCTTACAACAGTCTGTCAACCAATCGATTGACATACAACTAAACAATTGGGATTAGTGTACACCAAATTTCATCTCAATACATGTGTGTGGTTTCAACCAACAAATACTGAATATTATTTATGCAGTTGGGCGATGTGTATAATTATCGTCCCAATCGATATCCCAAAAATAGGCGAGCACAAACAAGTCGTCCGACTTGTAAATGGATGTGTAAACTCATTTTTAACTATCCAATAAATATATAAAATTTTATAACTTTGCTTTTAAAATTCTATAAAATGCCTAATTAATTTTATTTATCACAGTTATGAACAAAAAATAATATTTTTAGCTAACTAGTTTTTATTTCATAACCTAGCAATTTTATATATCTCAGTTATATGTTAAAAATAATATTTTATCTAGCTATTAATTTTTCTAACACATTTTAGAAAATTTTGGCAGCATAATGGCGCGATATTATAATCGAAATAAGGTCTAGCCTTATCCCTCGCCTAATACTGGCTCGTGCCATACACAAACCAATTCCAGTCAATTCACAATTAACCCATAACCAATTTTACAATCATAACTAAATCACGTAGAACATCCAAATAAATAAATACTCAACTACCCGAAATGCCATTTACGGTGCCATAAGTGGCAATTCGCGGAGTATGAAATCCATGTGTCGGTAATATCCATACATCGCTTTCAATTATGTGATCGTACGAATTCAAGTGTTGAACTCCATATAATTCAAATCACATAATATGATTTGTACAATAAATTGTGTCATGGCTTCTAAACCTCGTCTGCAACCTAAAATATTTTTAACCGTAAAATAAATTAAGTAAGGAGGAGTTCTCACCTTTGGTTTCCACTCCGCCAGTTTTATTTCTGAATTTCTAAACAGTTTGGATTTGCCCAAAATTCCAACACAATTTTTTCACGCTGTTCATAGTAAAAATCACATTTTTAATATGATGTTTATATTTTAAAAATCACATTTTGTAACGCTACCACGTATACAAAAATCATATTTTTATACTGCTAAAATATATATATATATATATATATATATATATATATATATATATATATATATAAATCACATTTTTATAGTGCTATTATATATATATATATAAAATCATATTTTTATTATGCTATCATATATATAAAGATCAAAATTTTATATTGATGTTTATATTATAAAAATAATATTTTTACAGTGCTATGTATACATTAAAAATCATATTTTAATCTGTCGAATTATTATTTCTTTATATGATAAAAATCATATTTTTATCTAACTAAAAATATTCGTTTGTATGACTATTTTAAAAATAACATACATATGATAAAAATCATATTTTTATATTTCTTGAAATCATAACTTTATATAATGAAAAATCATAACTTTCTTATCATAAAAATTATATTTTTATTAGCGTAAAGATCATATTTTTATTAGCATAAGGATCATATTTTCTAAACTAAAAATTATAGTTTTTCTAAATTAAAAATTATAGCTTTTCTAAAGTAAAAATTATAGCTTTTCTCCTATGAAAATAAAATTAGAAAAAGTCATAAAATTTTAGGGTTTTGATTGCCAGAGAGCTCACCGGTGGTGCTGGTCTGGGGCGGTGGAGGGGGTGCTCATAGATGGATGGCGGTGGAGGTCTGGTGGTGCAGGCGGTTTACGGAGGAGGGCGATGGTCATTGATCTGTGCAACGCAGTGGTCTTGGGTGTGGGATATGGGGTTCTTCGCCCTAGGGTTTCGCGCAAGATTGGAGGAGGCCGGATAAGAGGGGGTGGGTGCGGCTGACCGCGGCGGCTGCGGAGCAGCACAGGCATTTTTTTTCTTTTCTTTTTTCGTTTTCTGTCTTAAACGATGAATGCGGGGGTTGACCAACGATAAAGAGAAAAGGGGATATTATAAAATTTAATTATTATTTTATTCTTTTAATTTCCAAAAGTTGAATTTTTCTTTTTAACTCCTAATCGGACCCAACGACCGTCATCCCAGCCAAGCACCCCCATTCCGGACACAATGGGATGTGTCCGGTAAGCCAATTCGACCATTGTGATCAGTTTTCATCAAAAATAAAATATAAATTAATATAAAATTCAAAATTGATTTCGAAGTACATTTTAATTTACCGAGGCCACATACTGACTCCAAAAATTCCAAAAAAATAAATCTAGCCATGTTTTGACGATACGGTCCTAACAAAACTAGTTTCATCGATTTCGGAAACTGTTTAAAAATGGTCAATTTCCAGTCGATTAAATTTAAACTGAAAGTGCTAAATGCGTTTTAATTTACCATGCTCACATATTAATTCCAAAAATTATGAAAATTGGAATCTAGAAATAATTTGACATTCCGGATCCAACAAAAGTGGTTTTGTCGAAAAAGGAGGTAGTTTGCCAAAATGACTATTTTTAAGGGCTATATATAATATAATATAAATATATGTATACACACACTCCATAACGACTAATCTGAATTTTAAACTGGACATAACTTTTTATTCCCGTTATGAAATCTTGATTTTTCACATTCATTAGAAAGATATAATTAAGAGAATTTAAGTATTTCTTGTTTCACTGAAATCCGGTTTATTTTGAATTCTGTACATTCATTTGAACTTTGAAATCGAATTTTCAAACTACCGCGCCATTTCAGGCTCGTTTTATAATTAAAATAAATTTTTTCATTCTAACTCCAATTAAAATAAATTTTTAGTCATTATTATTCAAAATAAATCATTTTAAATATTCAAAATTAGTTAAAATTGCTAAAATAAATTTTTTAAATTGGTTCTAAAAATCCGGGATGCTACAATCTCCCCCACTTAAAATCTTTTCGTTCTCGAAAAGGAATGGAGTTGAAAGTTGTTTAACTAATCAACTCAACTTTCGTTCTAGCGTTAATTCCTCAACTTTTCAGTTTCTAAGAAATTTCCAATTTCTCAAAAATTTGGCTAACACCCTAAATTTTGAAAAAATTTCACCATAACCTCCTTTGTACGGGGAGACCTTTAAAACCGCAACTAGCCTCACTGGGCCCTCATCAATCCAAAAGAAAAAAAACGCCGAGTTGCTATCCAATCGGCTCATAAAATCATCAAAACCCAATAAATTAGTAAACATGTACCTATTTGCCAGGCATACAATTTTATTCATCTTTTTAGCTTCCTTGCTATGACCTGTTCACGCATATATATATATATATATATATATACAGTTCCAATCAATTTTCAATTCAGTTCAATATTTGACTTGATTGGCTAAATTTACTATTCATTATCATATTGGTTTGAACAATATAAATAGTTAACTAATAATCAAACAACACAACCAGCAATCAATTTGTGAATTAAATTTTCAAATGCCTAACTTTTATATATACTCAAAAATCTCTTTTTGATGCCAAATCCCAACAATATATTCAAACTATATTTTGGTTCTCGCACCAGTCAATTGGAAAAATATAAATATCCTACTTTTGAAACTTGAACATAATTACTGATGATGGCGCACCATCATCAGAATCAGACCCGAGTGACTAGAGTGTGATTCTATATCCATCCCATATATTTGAGGCTTCAATACACGTGGATCAGACATATATTAAAATCTCCATATACTCGATGGTCCAAATCAATTTAAAATAAAATAGTCAAATACGTCTAATAAGATTAAATTTTCAAAACTAAATTTGTTTTCATTTTTATTTTAAAAATAACACTATTCACACTCGTTCTAGGAAACTAGTGATCCTATCTCTAACGAGCCATTCTCATTGGATATTACTAATCCAATCTCTGATGAATTCTTTCGTTTGGTTCTAATGTTTTTTGTGCTCGAGCTTTGTAAACCAAAGCTCCAATACCAACTGAAATGACCCAAACTCGCCCTTACGGCAAAGCCTGAATTGAGCTGAGAATACGACAAATCAGAATACAAATAGAAGAACATTTCTGTTACAACAATTTACATCAGATTACAAGAATATAAAAGAGTATGAATAAATAAGATACATCAGAAAAATATCAGAGATCAAAATAATTTACATAGCAGCGGAAAAACAATACATAACACAACTGAAAAAAAAATACTCGGATACAGAGCTTTCCGAATATAGCTCCAACTGTAAACCGGGATCCTATAAAAAAAATATGCAAAATCAAAACTACTAGCTGCCTGTGTGAAAATAGGGGAACCCAGAGTTTAGGTTAAAACAATAAACTCTAGGTCAGTCACGTGACTGATGTGAGAAATAAACAGTTATTAAATCTTTACTTTAAAAATAAAGCAAACCAAGGGACCATGCCGTATAACACAGAACGGGTTTTCCCCCTAGAATACCAGTGCATAAAACAAACATCGTAATGCTTTTTGGAAAAATGAAGCTATTATAAGACTTAAGTCCCATCACACAATGCAACGCAGGCCGGAGGATAGAGTTTTACCTTATAATAGCCAAACATGCTTGGCATGTTTAAAACAAATCATTTGATACTATTATAAGTGCATAGTGTATAAAACAACTTCAAATATAAACGCATTAATCATAGACGGCATGGGTACCATATATCATGTCGCCATACTAGGCTCTACAATCAAAACCGAAATGTCACGCATTGGAAATTGGATTTCCTTCATTAGTCGAAGCAAGTGATGTACACCACGCAGGCTTCGAGACACTCTAGCAAATGCCTCAGGATCGCCCGCGGTAGACCCGTGGATCATGCAGGACCGGTCCACACTTACGTTACTAGATTGGCAATTCCTGAACACACGTTTCCCAGTCCTATAGGACCTACTCTTCGGCTCTGTAGTAACTGATATATCCGAGGCACTTCGCTATCCATCATCCACATAGGTAAAAATATAATAAATGCCTAGGCTCCATACCACGACACCACCAATAGCTAGAAGGAAACGTCGTGCACTCTCCGCTGTCCCTTATCCAGTTTTTGACTCATATGGAGGTGCGAGGCTCGCGAATTAATGCTATACACAAAGTTATGTTATTTAAAGCCATGCTTTGATCATCAACCACAAGACTCTGCTTTTCAACAGAAGCCTTGATCATTTTCATCTCAGCATGCAACACAGGCAATTCACGCCATGCGATTGATGTCTATCGATATATACCCTCTGAGCTCATACTTCTCAGAGAAGGGTGTTAAGCAAGAGAATAAATTCGCCGCCACCAAATAGATATATATTTAATAGAGATCAATCAACACAGAATAAAATCCAATGTCAGATACACACATCCATTTATAAGTTCATTCAGGGTCTGAAAGAACTCGAAGGCACCTTATTCCTCGTTCCATATGTCCAATATCGGAGAGAGGTCCTCGCATATCCGGTCGATCTCCAAGTACTTCTGAACGATCACCACTTATTACCTTGTCTTGGGTGCACAACCCAATCAAGACATCAGTAATCATCCAAACGATGTGAAGACCTCTGGTCTTCCACCACCGTCTTCATCATCGACTTATCGTCGAATCAATTATTCAGAATGGGTATAAACCCGGCCTTTTCGAATAATTCACATATTTTATAGTCAAGTGCTATAAAACACAACATACGCCTCATTCCAACTTTGAATATTCTTTTATTTATATTCATATCCTTTGGGAAAGGTTCCCATTAATTTTATCAAAGATAAATCTTTAAATTTATTCTTTAATCTTCCTTCGGATATCAATTCTAAACAAAATTATGGTTTATCAACTAGTCGGGATTAGCGAACCTTACCGAAGTAATCATTTGTTATATTTCCAAATCTCAATCTATTTATCCCATGAAGCAAAACTGATAATAATCCATATCCAACACCACGGTGTTATCGGTAAATTTAATTACCATTTCACGTTTAAATCTGATTAAAGATTTAACTATCGCTTGGAGCAAAACTGGTGATACTCCATTCTTGACCATTTCCTAAATTTGATAATTTAATTTATCATATCCTTATTTCGATCTAATTAAAAGATTTATTAAAACCCACTAAGTTTTAATCTTCCCAAAAATCAATATTAGTGATTATTTAACTTCAGAAAATCAAACATGTCGCATTTACAATCTACACCATACCATTGATTTCTACTGATATATAACCTCTAAGCTCGTACATCTTAGAGAAGGGTGTTAAGCAAGAGAATAAATTCTTTGCCACCAAACAGATATATATTTAGCAGAGATCAACAGTACAGTTCAAAATACAATGTAAGATATGTAATCCTGTCTTTAACTGGGTTGAAGAACTAATGTCATTTAAAACACAGTTCACGAAAAACCCAAAATCACATTCCATTAATTATGGAATTTTCATGGAAAATAGATCAAAATACATAATCGATATCAATTTCTGTATCTGAATAATAATATAAATGGAGCAACGACAAAGCCTTCTAAATTCCATATGTATTAACAGTCTTCCTCCATGGAAGCTCACATCGATTATTACCAAATCGAATTCAATTCAATTCCAATTTAATATATTAAACTAGAAAACTTTACTTTGGAAATTTTCCATTAAACTTAATGTAACGTCCCGCCTTTTTGACCGCTTCATATTGGTAATTAAACCAACTTAAAACGTTCAAATCGACGGAGCGTATTTTAGCTTACCGAGTTCAAAATAGAATCAACACAGAATAAAGTGAATAAAGCAGTATTGAACAACAAAATAACCTTTCATCTATTAATCAAAATCTTTGGTACAAGATTTTCCTATACAGCAGAATTTGAAAATATACTTCCAATACAAAGGAAAAAAAATGTTTACTGTTCTAAAATCTTCAGAGTGCGCGTCTTCTGAAACCCCCAGTTCTTTTTGCCAATCTTTGAATCCGCATTGTAATATCTAAATCTGAAATGCTCGGGTCTGACTCGAGCATTCCATGCAAAAACATAAAAATACTCGAGTCAGGATTTATCATAGTTCAAGTAAATCAATTTCAATAAGAACTGGAACATAATAGTTAATCCTCACGTCAATCGTATGCCAAAAAGTGATGCAAGTACCATATCTGTTTTATTTCAGGGACAAGTTGTCGCGGGAGCCTGCATAAGCACACATGTACAGGTACATGTGTGTGCTGCCTCAGCGTCCCACAAACAAGAAAGAATGTGATGAAAGTCACAAAGTCTGCACGAATATGCAATCAACATCGGCAGCAAGTGTCAAGTTAACCGGGTGAAAAGTCACGAAGTGGGTATAACACCATACAGACATTTTTTTTTTCAGGTGGGAATTAACCATACACTCAGCATGTATGTCACATGAAGCATGAAAGAAATAGGGAGGGCTCATGTACATGGATTGGCTCGATCACTCAAAGCAGGTTGCGGAAATGACAGTCAAGAATACAAGGATTTAGCATAGCCCAAAACATGGTCCAGATCAAAAGCAAGATTTATGGTTCAATTATAAACTGAACTGTATATAAGTGTGTTCATGCATGTGCTGTCAGAACGACCCGCAAGTGCTCATGATAAGTGCAATCCACAACAAATGGCCGGTTTCAGCAACCCAAACTTAAGTGAAACAACAATGATAATAGGTACTGTCATAACATGGTGTGCACATGCGAGATATTTCAAGTGAGTGGCACAAGGTGGAGTATCCAGTCAGTTTATGGGTCCAAATAACGTATGATTCAACATGTAAATTCAAGTTTATCAGATAGGATAACAAAGTTTAATTCTCTCTATCCCAACACATCCATCCCCATATGCAAGTCTGGACACTAAACCGAACAGGCAGTGAGCATCAATGTTACATTTCAGCAAAATGGTGTGACCTTTTAATAAATGCAGAGAAAGAAAGAACTGTACAGATTGTAAAAATAGCAGACTACTAAGTCGTGAACCATTAAGCCCAACATGAGACCCTATATGCCTAAAATTTCACTGTTAATACTCACATATTTATTCTTATACACCAATTTATCACTACCCTAAGATACAACAAGCAACTTATTAAAGAAAGATAGAGCACACAAGTACAGCATGTTATTTCAATTCTTTTTTTGTTTGATTTTCTTTCTTTCTTCCTTTCTTTTTTCCATTTACAACAGGGTAAAACAAAAGTGTTCATTCATGCATGCAAAATTTGCATGTAATAGTGCCAGTAGCATCATAGGAGCGCTACTTCAACAAGCATCAAAAGGGAGTACTTGAAAATAGTTATGTTCATGTTAATAAAACATAATTACACATCAGTTATCAGAGGGTATTCGGCCAGCATTCTGATTTCAGGATACCACTATATGGGAATCTCAAGGATTAAGTTTACTGATTATGTTTAAAATAAAAATACTTATGAAAAATTGTATGCAGCAAGGTAAGTATGTCAACTAGTTTATTTTCATAGTCCAAACCCTGAACCGAGGTGAATGGCATACACAACTGGACAAGTATCAAGGAAAAATCAACTTTTGAGATCCCAATGGGTTCAAGTATAGCAAGGCGGCACTGACATCTAGTAAACCAGGTAGCCGAAACAATCAAATAAGGTTGCACCACTAACTATGCAGGTCAAAGCAACGGTGTCTTCTCGTGTATATATGTATGCCGAATTGGTATGTATATACATATACAAAATACATGTATATACATATCTGAATTAGCCTCCAGATATATGTACGGTTCTGCTTCTAATCATCAGACAACAAAGAACAGGGATACGCACTAACAACGACAGCAACAACGAGCATGGGTTTGACTAATATATTTAGCTTATACTGAAATCGAATTACTTGAAAATAGGATAAATCGTGAGTGAATTTCTCACCTTTACTGCTGTGTTGGTCCTAGACAAGGCAGCGCTCGGCTTCAATGTTGCCACTGAAGGCTGCGACTTCCGTGTTGTCGAGATCCAGAAAAACAAACGCTGATGGTCACGATTAAGAAGGCGACGGTGCTTGATTTCGAAGTGGAGAAGAAGGAGAATTATTGGAAGACAGTTTGGATTTGAAGGAGCTCCAATTTTAGGGGAAAGCAAATGAGCGTCGGCCATTAAAAGAAAAAGGGTTTCGATTGTTTGCTGAAGGAAATGAGGAAGAGGTTGTGGCTTTTATAAAAGAAGAACCGTGGCATCCAAGGCAACGTGGGGAGCACGGCATCACATGGTGTGCGCAACAAGGAACTGCTTTATTTATTTAATTTATATTTAAGGGTTCGTTTTGTACCGCTATTTATGTCTATGCTTTATTTTTGCCCTCTCACAAACGAACTCCTACCGCAACGAAATTTTGACGCGCTGCAATGCCTTTATGTTCTGATTCCAATTAAATTATCGTATTCTAATTTTATTTGCATACGCCGTTATTTATTTTCAAATCATTTAAACGTTCACCAATTTTATTTCGTTTGTCCATCCTCAGCTCCGTTCATTTCACAAATTTAGAACGTTAAAATTCGATTCACCAATATACACATATGCCAATTTCCATTCAACAAATAATATTTTCTAATTTGTTGATAACGTTTATTTTAAACTCTACCATTAATACTTCTCCGTCAAATTTCAATCTAATTCAAACTTAGTTCAAATACTCAACAGTACATATTCGATTCCAATCCACCAAATTGAATTAAGTATTCAATTCAGTTCAACTCAAAACACATATATTTAATTTTCGATTAGTCATTCTAAAATCGAATTCAAATGCTTATTCGAACCAATAAACTTTTATTCTCGAATCCAAATATAAAATTTATCATTTATCGTGAAATCCTTAATTAATTTCTATTTCAAATTGCCGAAATTTCTGGGTCGTTACAATCTTCCCCCCTTTAAAACTTTTCGTCCTCGAAAAGGAGTGATCTTTATAATTCTGCCAATGTACACTTCAAATTTCATATCCGTGGGTAATTTCCTCACAACTCATTTAAATATCGATATTTAAATCATCGATTTTTCGTTATTTACCATCATATCCAATTAATTCGGGAAATCACGTTTCCTTTCAAAATTTATCTCCTCTTAAATTTCAAATTCTGCAAATAATCCCAAATTTCTTTATAATCCTCTCTGTTAATATTTACTATCCATTATCCCACTTATTTCTTACAATCTCAGTTCAACGCATTCAATCCATTCAATTTTGCCCGAACTCTCACTGTAGAGTGTAAATAACATTTCCTCTTCAAGCTACATTATAAATTTGAAAATTTCCATAATTCAAAATCTTTTGTAACACAAAATTCGAGCAAAATTATTTGTGTTATTATTCCAAAAATCTCTTTCTTAACTTATTTAGTTAAGTATATTTTAATTTGATTTTTTAAAAATTATTTGATAACTCGAGGTCTGACAAGTCTATTGTCGTTCTTACAGATGTTAGACATACGCTGGCCAGGCGCACGACTAAAATCTCCAAGCACTAAATATCCTTGCTTCAACTCCCAGTGAAAATATTTCAAAAAAAATTTTAAAACAGATACGGAAAGTACCAATGTAATGTTGATATGTTGATTGTTCATGAATCGCAGATACACAATGGTTCCGTCTGGATCCCCCAGAAAACATCCGTATCCATAGGAAATCACATCCCTGCGAATTTCATCATGGACAAATCAATAGAAGATACTTAAGAATCAAAACACGATCTGAGGTCATTGAGCGTTGGTTGCTCTCTCTCAGGATCACGAAATAAATCATCAAATTTTGAAGATAAATCAAGTTCCGCGGACCAATCAAGTCACGAAGACAAATCCAGTCACAAAGACAAATCGTGTCACTAAGACAAACTGCTGCATTAAACAGGTGGCTCACTATCACTAAGATATATCAGTGGACCGCAGGTACACAATGATTACGCCTGGGTCCCCCAGGAAATATCCATACCCGTAAGCTTTCACAGCTCTGCGGATTACGCCCTTACATTCGACTGTAGATCGCAGCAGTCACAATGGTTACGCTTGGTTCCCCCAAGAAACATCCGTCCGCCGTAGGCTATCTGCAGCCCTGCGAATTCCGCTACACGGTCGAATTCCAACGACTCTAGATTGCAGCGATCACAATGGTTACGCCTGATTCCCTCAAGAAACATCCGACCGCCATAGGCTATCTGCAGCCCTGCGAATTACGCTAGCAGTCGTGCTCAATGGTAACTCATGAGTTTTATGTCCGGACAACCTACTTCCACCAGCAGCATATCTCAACCAAGCTCGAAATTCAAGAGAAGGAAGGTACTTTCCTTATCTTTACTTTGAAAAACATACTATACTATATACATATAGTATTTTATTTCAAAATCCTCATAAATCATACTTATGTCAACTTACATAAGATTTTCTTTCAAATCATATTTCCAAACATTGCATTCTTATAATTTCTATTATATATGATTTATCATTTATCTCAATTTATTTCCTTCCAAATTAGCGGTTTCCGAATTCGCTATCTTCATATATATTTTTCCATATAAGTTTTGGAAACTTTTATATCCAACATCTAAAATTGAATATCCTCATATTCTTATTCAAATTCCAAAAATTTTAGCTTTGATCTCTTATCCAATTCAGATATCTAATATTCCCTTTAACTCGAATTTATGAATCTATTGGTTATAAACCAATTTTCCTTCCAATCTCCCATTTATTCGGTTCATCACTTAACCCCAATCAAAAATTTCTGAATTTCAATTCTTACAACAAATCTCTCATTTGCACATTATCAATCTTCCATATTTACACCCTTCGATCGTAAATTAGCAAGCAAACAACTCCCTAGGTATCAATCCCGAAGGCCGAAATCAACATTAGATCCTCACTCGGGAAATTATTTAACTAACCTCCAGTCACTTTCTAAATGCTTTAATTCCATTTCTAATTCTTTATTAAATCATCGCTCACGAAATTTTCGACTTTGAATTACAATTCCATTTCTCTTACATTCTGTCGCCCTTCATTTTCAATGTGCGGCTCTTTGTTGTTCGGTTCTCATTATTCTGATTTGTCAAAACCCGTTAACTTCTCACAATCTTTGAAAAACAATTCATATTCATTTTCTATAATTCTAGAAAATCTCCTATTACCATTAGAAAACAATTCCATATTTTTGCAGATCTTTAATAGAAATATACTTTATTCTCAGGGGAAATATTTCTAAATTCGTTATTTGCATTAAACAGTTATTAAATAAAACACTGATATTTTCACTTAACTGCTAGCACTCATTTACTTACTTCACTTAACCATTCTTGCTATCAAATCTTATCCATTTCTTAGTCAATGATGAGGTCAATCAAGTTGGGGTATATTTACCTATCAGACCTTAACTGAACAATATTATTAACTTTGAAACAGATAAGTTCGCAACTTCGAAACTTTCATTCTCATAACTTTCAAATTCAAATTAAAATTTTACTTTTTTAACGAAAATCGTTGATTGTAACAATCGTTCATGCCTCGAAATATTTAACTTTAAAATATACTTTATCCATTGAATACATAATTAAATAATATTTTCCTGAAACCCGACATAATCGTCTCCCATAAATAACTTCTTTTCGAATAATCTATTATTCAATACCATATTCCGAACTTTGGAAAATATTCTGAACTTCAGAACAATCTCACCGTACTGGTTAACTTTATCACCTCCATCTCCAATTTCAATCGCAACATATTCGTTTTCAAATGTTATTTACTTCAAAAAAAAGTAAATATTTCTTTTATCAAAATCTAAACTCGTCACATCCAATTAGCTTTCATTTCACTTGAACCTCGATTCAAATCTTTATTCATATTTTGCTCCATTTACAACTCTCGTTCATACTTCGCTTCTTGATAATTAATTAACAAGTTTGTACCTCACTATTGAATCCATGTATTCGATTATACTAATTATAAATTATCTTGCCAATAAACTTCGACACAATTATAATTATACCCTTTTCAATTTTATTATTTTATATTCCGAATTCAAAATAAAATTCATCGTCTCATTTCCGAAACGATTTCCAATTTCCTCTCCTCAATCAAATTCTTATCTGAAATTTTATTCCAATAAATTTCAATTATTTTTTTATCGCCAAAAATACACAATTGATTCATCGATTCTATTATAATTATCTTCCTTTAATGTCGTTTGATGATAGGTTCGAGATTCAAATACAAAGGAATCTTATCGAAGAATAATTCTCGCAAACCTGGATTCGAAGAATTCCGAAGACTGGGGATTCCGAATAGAAATTTCAAATCTCAAAATAAATTTTTATTTCTGCTGCATTATTTCCAAAATACTAATTTTCAAAAATATATAATATTTCCAAAATATTTTTCCATTCAAAATTTATTTAAAAATTGTTTACACTTTTCAAAAATTATATTTTGAAATCTTTTTATTTTTAAAATCCGCTTTTCCAGTGTCGATTCTATTTCAAACTCGATAAGCTACGCTTTGATTAAACCAAAGCTCTGATACCACTGTAACGTCCCGCCTTTTTGACCGCTTCATATTGGTAATTAAACCAACTTAAAACGTTCAAATCGACGGAGCGTATTTTAGCTTACCGAGTTCAAAATAGAATCAACACAGAAAACACAGAATAAAGTGAATAAAGCAGTATTGAACAACAAAATAACCTTTCATATATTAATCAAAATCTTTGGTACAAGATTTTCCTATACAGCGGAATTTGAAAATATACTTCCAATACAAAGGGAAAAAAATGTTTAATGTTCTAAAATCTTCAGAGTGCGCGTCTTCTGAAACCCCCAGTTCTTTTTGCCAATCTTTGAATCCGCCATTGTAATATCTAAATCTGAAATGCTCGGGTCTGACTCGAGCATTCCATGCAAAAACATAAAAATACTCGAGTCAGGATTTATCATAGTTCAAGTAAATCAATTTCAATAAGAACTGGAACATAATAGTTAATCCTCACGTCAATCGTATGCCAAAAAGTGATGCAAGTACCATATCTGTTTTATTTCAGGGACAAGTTGTCGCGGGAGCCTGCATAAGCACACATGTACAGGTACATGTGTGTGCTGCCTCAGCGTCCCACAAACAAGAAAGAATGTGATGAAAGTCGCAAAGTCTGCACGAATATGCAATCAACATCGGCAGCAAGTGTCAAGTTAACCGGGTGAAAAGTCACGAAGTGGGTATAACACCATACAGACATTTTTTTTTTTTTTGCAGGTGGGAATTAACCATACACTCAGCATGTATGTGACATGAAGCATGAAAGAAATAGGGAGGGCTCATGTACATGGATTGGCTCGATCACTCAAAGCAGGTTGCGGAAATGACAGTCAAGAATACAAGGATTTAGCATAGCCCAAAACATGGTCCAGAACAAAAGCAAGATTTATGGTTCAAATATAAACTGAACTATATATAAGTGTGTTCATGCATGTGCTGTCAGAACGACCCGCAAGTGCTCATGATAAGTGCAATCCACAACAAATGGCCGGTTTCAGCAACCCAAACTTAAGTGAAACAACAATGATAATAGGTACTGTCATAACATGGTGTGCACATGCGAGATATTTCAAGTGAGTGGCACAAGGTGGAGTATCCAGTCAGTTTATGGGTCCAAATAACGTATGATTCAACATGTAAATTCAAGTTTATCAGATAGGATAACAAAGTTTAATTCTCTCTATCCCAACACATCCATCCCCATATGCAAGTCTGGACACTAAACCGAACAGGCAGTGAGCATCAATGTTACATTTCAGCAAAATGGTGTGACCTTTTAATAAATGCAGAGAAAGAAAGAACTGTACAGATTGTAAAAATAGCAGACTGCTAAGTCGTGAACCATTAAGCCCAACATGAGACCCTATATGCCTAAATTTCACTGTTAATACTCACATATTTATTCTTATACACCAATTTATCACTACCCTAAGATACAACAAGCAGCTTATTAAAGAAAGATAGAGCACACAAGTACAGCATGTTATTTCAATTCTTTTTTTGTTTGATTTTCTTTCTTTCTTCCTTTCTTTTTTCCATTTACAACAGGGTAAAACAAAAGTGTTCATTCATGCATGCAAAATTTGCATGTAATAGTGCCAGTAGCATCATAGGAGCGCTACTTCAACAAGCATCAAAAGGGAGTACTTGAAAATAGTTATGTTCATGTTAATAAAACATAATTACACATCAGTTATCAGAGGGTATTCGGCCAGCATTCTGATTTCAGGATACCACTATATGGGAATCTCAAGGATTAAGTTTACTGATTATGTTTAAAATAAAAATACTTATGAAAAATTGTATGCAGCAAGGTAAGTATGTCAACTAGTTATTTTCAGAGTCCAAACCCTGAACCGAGGTGAATGGCATACACAACTGGACAAGTATCAAGGAAAAATCAACTTTTGAGATCCTAATGGGTTCAAGTATAGCAAGGCGGCACTAACATCTAGTAAACCAGGTAGCCGAAATAATCAAATAAGGTTGCACCACTAACTATGCAGGTCAAAGCAACGGTGTCTTCTCGTGTATATATGTATGCCGAATTGGTATGTATATACATATACAAAATACATGTATATACATGTCCGAATTAGCCTCCACATATATGTACGGTTCAGCTTCTAATCATCAGACAACAAAGAACAGGGATACGCACTAACAACGACAGCAACAACGAGCATGGGTTTGACTAATATATTTAGCTTATACTGAAATCGAATTACTTGAAAATAGGATAAATCGTGAGTGAATTTCTCACCTTTACTGCTGTGTTGGTCCTAGACAAGGCAGCGCTCGGCTTCAATGTTGCCACTGAAGGCTGCGACTTCCGTGTTGTCGAGATCCAGAAAAACAAACGCTGATGGTCACGATTAAGAAGGCGACGGTGCTTGATTTCGAAGTGGAGAAGAAGGAGAATTATTGGAAGACAGTTTGGATTTGAAGGAGCTCCAATTTTAGGGGAAAGCAAATGAGCGTCGGCCATTAAAAGAAAAAGGGTTTCGATTGTTTGCTGAAGGAAATGAGGAAGAGGCTGTGGCTTTTATAAAAGAAGAACCGTGGCATCCAAGGCAACGTGGGGAGCACGGCATCACATGGTGTGCGCAACAAGGAACTGCTTTATTTATTTAATTTATATTTAAGGGTTCGTTTTGTACCGCTATTTATGTCTATGCTTTATTTTTGCCCTCTCACAAACGAACTCCTACCGCAACGAAATTTTGACGCGCTGCAATGCCTTTATGTTCTGATTCCAATTAAATTATCGTATTCTAATTTTATTTGCATACGCCGTTATTTATTTTCAAATCATTTAAACGTTCACCAATTTTATTTCGTTTGTCCATCCTCAGCTCCGTTCATTTCACAAATTTAGAACGTTAAAATCCGATTCACCAATATACACATATGCCAATTTCCATTCAACAAATAATATTTTCTAATTTGTTGATAATGTTTATTTTAAACTCTACCATTAATACTTCTCCGTCAAATTTCAATCTAATTCAAACTTAGTTCAAATACTCAACAGTACATATTCGATTCCAATCCACCAAATTGAATTAAGTATTCAATTCAGTTCAACTCAAAACACATATATTTAATTTTCGATTAGTCATTCTGAAATCGAATTCAAATGCTTATTCGAACCAATAAACTTTTATTCTCGAATCCAAATATAAAATTTATCATTTATCGTGAAATCCTTAATTAATTTCTATTTCAAATTGCCGAAATTTCTGGGTCGTTACACTTAATAAAAAGATTTATAAATTCCAAACCACATCTCATTATAAATTGGGTTAAAGAACGAATGTCGTTAAAAACAAAGTTCACAATAAACCCAATTCACATCCCATTTTATTCCAATTATGAAATATAAATGGAAATTCCAATAATCATAATTAAAAGAATTATTCTTTTCTCAACTAGGTTTAAGAACAGTGTTATTTAAGACACCATTCACGACAAATCCAAAATCTAATTCTTTTATTCAATTCCAATTAAATATTAATTAATTGGAAAACTTCACTAAATCTTAATTAAAAGATTATTCTTTTCTCAATTGGGTTTAAGAATAGTGTTATTTAAGACACCATTCATGACAAACCCAAAATCCCATTTGATATTAAATACAAGGCCCAGAATAGAAATTATATCGGCTTATATTCAATATCAAATTCTGAAACCAACAAATATCGTATTGGAAATAACGATATACATATCTTCCAAATTTCCATAACAATATCTGTATAGTAACGAAATCCAATATCGAAATATTCCGAAGATTATTTCCATTCCAAATCACTTCCAATTTGTTCGTTGGAAATTTTTGGTTATATTAAAACCATTCATGAATCCAATTTATTTTATTTAAAAATTATTGGATTTCAAATCTAGTTTATTTTAATAAAAATATATTTTTATCTTTACAAATGTTGAATTTTTCATCCCAATTCTTTCCAAATCATTTATTATGATTTTACACAAATTATTAATATTTTTAATAATTTTATTAAGGCCCATTCAGTCGATTTCCATAAATGATCATCGAACTGCACTTATAGCGATCTTTTCCAAATTTGATTTTGACATAATTCCAAATCCAACCGTTAGATTTCAAATCTATTATATTCTTTGGAAATCTCTTTTCAATTCGAACCCACCGATTTCGGTTTTAGGGGGATCCGACGGTTGGATCTCCCGTAATGTCAATTTGAAGTCAATATCGAAATTCACGAGCGGTAGCGGCGTGACGCATTCTATTCAGGCCATTTAATATATATAATTTATATTATCTATATTTCATCGATTTCCATTTAAAACGTATTCTATAAATTTGTTTCAAAACGATTTCGACTTTCATTTCAATTTTAAATCAAAATTGAATTCTCCTTATCATTATAACATATAACTGATATTATTTTCAAAATATTATATTTTCAAATCATTTCCTTTTCGATATTCATTATAAAAATGAATAGAATCGATATAAATATCATTCGCGTTAAAATGACGCATATCTAATTAACACGGCTTCATATATTTCAATATTTTTGTGCCCATCCAAAATCGGACATCAAATTCACATTTTAATCCTTTACTGAATATTATTTTAAAATATTCGTTCTTTTAAAATATTCTTTATTTTCTGAACTGGAATCTGACAGTCAATTACCATATAATGTTATTTATATGGATTTCATACACACATGTACACAACAATAATTATACACAGTCAACCATCATCCAGAGTGCCTTACACAACTGCGTAAGCATTAAATATAAATAATTAACGCTTACAACAGTCTGTCAACCAATCGATTGACATACAACTAAACAATTGGGATTAGTGTATGTCGAATATCATCCCAATACCCATGTGGGGTTTCAATCAACACACACAGAATTTATTTATGTAGTTGGGCGATGTGTAAAATTATCGTCCCCATCGATATCCCAAAAATAGGCGAGCATAAACAAGTCGTCCGACTTGTAAATGGATGTGTAAACTCCTTTTTAACTATCCAATAAATATATAGAATCTTATAACTTTTCTTATAAAATTCTATACAATGCCTAATTAATTTTATTCATCATTGTTATAAACTAAAAATGATATTTCTAGCTAACTAGTTTTTAATTTCATAACCTAGCCATTTTATATATCTCATATATATGTTAAAAATAATATTTTTAGCTAGCTATTAATTTTTCTAACACATTTTAGAAAATTTCGACAGCGTAACAGCGCGATATTAAAATCGGAATAAGGTCTAGCCTTATCCCTCGCCTAATACTGGCTCGTACATACACAAACCAATTACAGTCAATTCACCATTAATCTATAACCAATTTTACAAATCATAATCAAATCACGTAGAACATCCAAATAAATAAATACTCAACTACCCCAAATGCCATTTACGGCTCCATAAGTGGCTATTCACGGAGTATGAAACCCGTGTGTCGGTAATATCCATACATCGCTTTCAATTATGTGATTGTGCAAATTCGAGTGTTGAACTCCATACAATTCAAATCACATAATATGGTTTGAACAATAAATAGTGTAGGGGGATTCTATTCCCCGTCTGCAACCTAAATTATTTTTAACTGTAAAATAAATTAAGTGAGGAGGAATTCTCACCTTTGGTTTCCACTCCGCCAGTTTTACTTCTGAATTTTTGAATAGTTTGATTTGCCTGAAATTCCAACGCAATCTTTTTCATGCAGTTCATAGTAAAAATCACATTTTTAATGTGATGCTTATATTTTAAAAATCACATTTTATAACGCTATCACATATATAAAAAACATATTTTTATATTGCTAATATATATATAAATCACATTTTTACAGTGCTATGATATATATATATATATATATATATATATATATAAATCAGATTTTTATTATGCTATCATATATAGAAAGATCAAATTTTTATATTGTTGTTCATATTATAAAAAACATATTTTTACAGTGCTATGTATGCATTAAGATTCATATCGAATTATTATTTCTTTATACGATAAAAATCATATTTTTATCTAACTAAAAATATTCCTTTGTATGACTACTTTAAAAATAACATACATATGATAAAAATCATATTTTTATATTTCTAAGAATCATAACTTTATATAATGAAAAATCATAACTTTCTTATCATAAAGATCATTTTTTTATCAGCATAAAGATCATATTTTTATTAGCATAAAGATCATATTTTGTAAACTACAAATTATACCTTTTCTAAACTAAAAATTATAGTTTTTCTATTCTGATAATAAAATTAGAAAAACTCACAAAATTTTATGGTTTCGATTGCCGGAAAGCTCGCCGGTGGTGCTGGTCTGTGGCAGTGGAGGGGTGCTCGCAGGTGAATGGCGGTGGAGGTCTGGTGGTGCTGGCGGTTTGCGGAGGAGGGCGGTGGCCATTGATCTGGGCAGCGCGGTGGTCTCGGGTGTGGAATTTGGGGTTCTTCAGCCTAGGATTTCGTGCAAGATTGGAGGAGGCCGGATGCGAGGGGTGGGTGTGGATTACCGCGGCGGCGGTGGAGCAGCACGGTGGCGTAGCCTGGAGGAGCGACGTCCATCTGGTTTTTTTTCGTTTCATGGTTTAAACAATGAATGGGGGAGTTGACCAAAGGGTAAGAGAAAAAGGGGGATATTACAAAATTTAGTTATTATTTTATTCTTTTAATTTCCAAAAAGTTGAATTTTTTTTAACTCCCAATCAAGCCCAACGACCTTCGCCTCTAGCCAAACACCCCATTTCGGACACAATGGGATATGTTCGGTAAGCCAATTTGACCATTACGGTCTGTTTTCATCAAAGTTAAAATATAAATTAATATAACGTTCAAAATTGATTTCAAAGTACATTTTAATTTACCGAGGCCACATATTGACTCAAAATTCCAGAAAAATAAATCTAGCTATGTTTTGACGATACGGTCCTAACAAAACTAATTTCGTCGATTTTGGGGACCGTTTGAAAAATGGTCAATTTCTAGTCGATTAAATTCAAACTGAAAGTGCCAAAAAATTTGAAATTTTAAAATTAATTGATTATCATTCTCACACCATTTATGAAGAAGAAACTAATATATGTTAATCGTATATAATAGAGTCAAAAAATATCGTGGTTACACACATTAGAATTTATGATTATAGTAGATTTCAACCATATGTTGGACACTTATGTGTTAAATATATCTCTTTACACTAACTTTATTGATTTTCTGTAATATAGAATTAGTTAAATCAAGCTTCGTATATTAATATTGCTAAAGCGAGTACTAAAAAGCATTGATTTAGCGGGTGCATCAGAAAATAATGCGGCTTAAAGCGGATGTATCGTTCATCAATGCTACAAATAAATAGCTTAGCTGTAGAAGGACGCTACAGGCTATAGCGAGGATTTTACGGGGCGTTAGCAGGGCTTTAACTGCACAGCCCCTCCACCCCCAATGGGTGAAAACACAGCAACCCCAATACAAGGCTACTATGTGTCTTTAGACAGCTTTTATAAAGTCAATTAAGGGGAAATGGTGTGGATCACGATCCACAGCGGTTGGATCATAATCCACACCACAATGTAGATTGTGATCCACACCATAAACCCATAGTCGGCTTTTATAAAGTCATCTAAGGGCAAGGTTTCTATACAAGTGAATGGTTACTTTGGCAACCTTGGGCGTTGCCAAAGCAATCCCCGAGCTCCAACCGACCCCTGTTGGGTGTCGGCTGATTCCCAACCCAACCTTGGGTTAGGAATATGCTCTTATGACTACCAAGTGACAGCCAGAATAAAAAATCTACAAGCAAGGCTACATGCCCAACATTAATGAGAATTAACCTAAATCCAAAATTTTGTAGAACTCAACTCATCTCCACTCGTAACAGTCACTGATCAGTTTCTTTCAAGGCAAATTCTATTTAGATCTCAAAAATTGCTGAATTGCCCCCTTTTTTCATAGGTCAAAAATAACCCTCCTCTTTCATCCATTACCTTTCTTCTTCCTCACTCCTCTCAAAATCCTAGCTATCTCTCAAACCCTAGTTTTTGCAATCTTCAACCAAAGATCGTTGAAATTTTTGGTTTCTAATCTATGGAAATGGATTCTAATGAGCATATAGCACTTCTATAGGATAGAGAAGGTAAAGTTCTTTCTTTCTTTTTCATCAAATTCATCCAAAATTAATCTGCAGTTCACGGAGAAAAAATTGTGGGCTTCGATCAGAAACCACGAAACAAAACTACATGGAAGGGAAGTCTTCCACGTAAAGATAATACGTGGTTTTGAAAATGTCTGCGTATAGTTCCTACGCGGTGAACATTATAACCACGGGTTAGCCCTACGTGGTTTCTGTGTTAACCACGCAGTTTTTTCTGTTAGTTACTGTAATGTTTGTTATTCACCTTTGACTTGAATTATATCGTTGCTTTCAGGATGTTGATTACTCGTCCGATGTAGACATGAACAATGAAATGTTGATGGATTATAGCAATGAATTTACAAAGTTTGATGTAAGATTATTTTTTGCTTTCTATGACTATTTTGGTATAATAAGTTTGCATTTTTATATGCTCTTTTTTTCAGATTTATCCATCTCGGCAACAACTAGTTGATTGGGTTCGTAACACCAGTAAACGTCTTGGTTTCGTCATTATAATTGTCAAATCGGACACTGGTGCATCTATTAAGAAACCGAGAGTAGTGTTTGGTTGCGTATGTAGTGGTGTGTATACTAGAAAAAAGTTAAAGACCCTGACAACTATAGATTGATAGGTACTGAAAAATGCAATTAGCCGTTTAGGATTAAAGGAGTGAAACTTCCATTGGTGGACAACTGACGTTTGGTAGTTGTTAATGGAGTGCATAACCATTCAGAACTAAAACATAGTGAAGGTCATTCATTTGCAGGAAGATTAAGAGTGGCAGAGATTAAATTAGTTATGGATATGCATAGGAATATGGTTAAAGCTAAGGAAATTCTACATACTTTGAAAAGAAACGATTCATCGAATAGTACCACCATCAAAACATTATACAATGTTATTCATGCTCAGAACCTTATAGTGCGAGGTGGACGATCTCAAGTTCAATATTTGCTTTCTAAACTAAAGGAGTGTGGATATTTTGAACGGCATAGACGAACTTTAGATGGGACCGATATTATAAAAGATATATTTTGTGCACATCCCGTTAGTTTGGATTTTTTACGCACATTTCCCCGAGTTATAATACTTGATTGTACTTATAAAACTAATAGGTACAACATGCCGCTACTTGAAATAATTGGTGTCACATCTACGTATCATACATTTTGTACTGCCATAGCGTACTTAGCTGCCGAAGGTGAAGAGAATTATATTTGGGCTTTAGAACGTTTGTAGTCTATTATGATTGACTGTGATGTGGAAATGTCCAATGTATTCATAAGTGATAGAGAGTTGGCATTGATGAATGCTATTGAAATTGATTTTCCTAAATCCGCTCACATGTTATGTAAGTGGCATATTAAGAACAACATACTTACGTTTATGTGAAAGAAGAAGAATGCCAAATAAATGGATGTAATGGAGAGAAAATCTTTCTTGGGAACTGGAATGAACTTGTGTGTTCGAAAAATAGTATGACATATAATGAAAATTTACAGTTGCTACATGAAAAATACAACAATCATGAATCTCTGTTGAAGTATGTACACGATAGTTGGTTGGATCCGTATAAAGATCGTTTTATACAAATGTGGTCTGACGAATATATGCATTTCGGAAACTATACATCGAGTGGGTAATTTTCTTTATATTATTTTGTATATGAAAGTAAATTGATAAGTACTAATTTTTACACTATGGTTGATAAATGCAGGGCCGAATCAACACACTCAAAGTTGAAGAAACACTTAGCTACTTGCCTATGTAATTTCGTGCAAGCTTGGGTAAAAATGCATTCCTTACTATAGTTGTCTTTTGTCGAGCTAAAAGCCTCATTCAAGCAAAGTTTAAGTAGAGTGAAACATGTTTGTCATGTTTGAGAGTTCAAGTTTCTACATGGTGTTAATTCTAATGAGGCTCTAGATTTACTTCATTTGGAACTAGTAGGGATGAAATCAGTTGGAGACGATGAATTTCTTTGTGGTTGTGTCATTCAAAAAAAACATGCCCTTCCATGTGCCCATGAATTGGCTCATCTTGGTCCTTCTTCCCCAATACCTCTTGATTTAATTGATGTACGTTGGACACAGCTACATTTAATTCCACGGGGTAAGAGTAATGATGTTGGTGTTGTTGACAAAATGGAAACTGTAATGGCCCACAAATCCGTACTATCTGAGTTGACTAATTACACTCACGTCCAACCCTAATTGCACAGAAACACGAATCATTATTAGAAAGAAGTTAGAGGATGAGAAATAGAAAGAAAGAGATATTAGAATAGAAGAAAAACAAAGAAGACAAATCTCACAGCGGAACGAATAAAATATGTTATATAATATAACTTTTGAAATACAAATCAGTAACTTTATATACATACCATTATCAGAGCACAACAGTTATTCCTGGAATAGTTATAAACACCTGTTTCCAGATACAAACATGGTTCACAGCGGAAAATATGATAGTCTATAGCTAACTGGTGAAGGCTCCTGCTTCCAGCTCTTCCAAGTGAATCTGAAAAATCCCGACTACTTGACTGCCCATACAAATTTGGGCACCCGAGAGTTTAGGGAAAACAAACAAAATAAACTCTGGGTCAGTCATGGGACTGGTGTGAGTAAACTCCAACCACTTGTTTAACTTTCAAAATCCTTTCGAAAAGAAATGATAATCGTAAGACCGATCCACACATAAACACAGATGGTTTTTACCTTACGATAACCCAAAACACTTTGATACGAAAATCCAGTGATATTATATTAATGTCTACATCAAATAAATAACAGTCAAGCGGAATGCTTGCATCTCACGCTCCACATACATAGTATAAAATCAAAAACCGCATGACACTTATTGGAGATTGGATTTCCAACATGACAAGGTATGGAACCACCTTCCGCTAGTGTATCTCTAGAGAGGAATACACTGGGTTCAACAAGAACATCTTGCAACCCGGCCCACACATGACCGACCACTCATTTCGCTTGAGTGTATCGAATGTATATAACCAACGGTTGGGATCAGCAACCGTTTCCCGATTGGGACAGCATCGAATAGAATAAGGAATTAAATGAATCTATCGATAAGTGATTATACACCCTAATGGGAGCGACCCACATAGCCATGCTGCCTGCCCAATTTTTGTCATTTCCCGGTTGTCGAGGCCTGAGGCTACGCTCACTTGCCATTCATTTATAGTACAATCACTTTGGATGCCACATTGTCAGATCCGTTAATCACTAATTGATTTGCACAAATATTCTGGATATTATGCTAAGGGAATAAATCCATTGCAACCATATATATTTATACAGACCAACCCATTAGATCATTGGAAATACTCTGTCAGACATTCATCCATTTACGTTCGTTCTGGGATTGAACGAAACCGAAGGCACAATTTCTATTTATAGAAAAAGCCCTTGCAATTCACTCCGTCTTCGGTTATTTTCATATAATCTGATTCGCAACGCTACTGCCAATACAGAGTGGTTCATGGATAATAATCCAACCGGTCTCTCCATATTGTCATCGATGGTCAAAAACTTCGATAGTCTGTGATTTAACTATCGAATAAAAACAAGTGTTTCAATAGTCGATGATTTAACTATCGAAGAAAAACAAGTGTTCATCCAACATATCAAACAAATCACTGGGCTCTTTAATTAATATTTCATTAATTAAATCTCTTCTCCATTTCCCTATTAATATTTGTTAAACAAATATTTTCAATTATCATCACGGTCTCTTACATTCTTTGGAAAACATTTCTATATCTTGCCTTCTATTATTTTCTACACTTAGAAAATATATTCTATTTGAAATTGAAACAATTTCAATCACTTATCTCTTTCCCGACTATCTTAATTATACTCAGGAAATATTTACCTTTATATTTCCAAAATTCCATCACTTGGGTTAAAGTGAATGCTGTATAAAACATCGTTACAACAATCTAAGATATTTTATTCAACCAACCCTTTTTCAAACACTTCTCTTCGAGACTGGATCCTACTATTTATCAATTCAAAATGAAATCAATCAAGTTGGGGTAAAATTACCTCTCAGACCTTGACTGAAACCATCATTAACTTCAAAACGGCAAAACCACTAACCTCGAATAAACACACTACAAAACCCCAATTATTCATTTTAACGTATATATGTTTCTCTTTCTATCTCCAACTAATCGATTTCCTTTATGGTTATAATATTCTATTTTAAATTTGTTTCCTTATCGAATTCAATATATATTAATATATTGATTATCAAAATTTCTTAAAAATATTCTAACTCCATAAATTCCCGGAAAAATTCGCCATAACCTCCCTTGTACCGGGAGCTTGGGAATATTTCAAATAGCCTCCCATGGCCCTCACCAATCCAAAAGAAAAAGAAAAAGCCAAGCGGCTTGCCGATACGGCGCATAAAATCTCATATATGAATTTAAACATGTACCTTTTTGTAACGGCTGGAAATTTCCGACTCCTCGAGAGTCGGAAATTCCGAGACGTTAGTGAAAGAATTTAGAAGGTGAGAAATAAAAGATAGAACTAATAGAATAGAAGAAGAAGAAGAACATCAGAATCATCAGAGTAACACGAATCTCACAGCGGAACGAATAACATATAATATATAACATAACTTTGAAGTAAACAGTTATATATATACAATAGCACTTATCAGAGTACAACACTTACAACACAGCGGAAATAGCTATAGCTATAAAATCTTGCAGCCTCCTGCTCCAAGCTCTCCAAGTATATCTGTAAATCCCGACTACTTGACTGCCCGTACAAATTTAGGCACCCAAGAGTTTACGGAAAACAACAAAGTAAACTCCGGGTCAGTCATGGGACTGGTATGAGTAAAATAGTTTAAAACAGGTATAGGATATCTCATAAGACCACGCCGTGAATACGGAACGGGTTTTTCCCTTATGAGTATCTGAACAACTTTGACAAGCAATATCATTGTGATATTATAATAATGTCTAAGTACAAATAGGTATCAATCTAGCAGAAACGCTTGCATCTCACGTTCTACATACATAGTATAAAATCATAAACCGCAGGGCGCTTATCGAAGAATGGATTCCAACAGACAAGGTATGGGAGCACCTTCTGAATAGTGTACTCTAGAGGTAATAAACTCAGGGTTCAACAAGAACGTCTTGCAAACCGGCCACACATGACCGCTCACTCATTTAGCTTGAGTGTCGCGAATATATTGCCACCACGGTTGTAGGCCATCCAACCGTCATCCGAAGATACAGAATCAAAAAGAAGTATAAATATGGATAGTCTCTAGATCGGTGACAATACACCCTGCTTGGGGATTACCCAACTAGCCATGCTGCCTAGCCCAACTTTTGTTACTTCCCGGTGTGAGGCTAGAAGCTACGTCTACCTTCAGAACATCTGATCACGATTCACTTTGAATGCCACATCGTCATACCCGCCAAATCACAAATTGACTTATCCAAAAATGACACGGGTATATAGCTAAGAGAAACGAATTCCTCCGCCACCAAACGTGAATACGTTTGAACAGATCAACTTACGCGATCCATTGGATATACTCTGTCAGACCTTCTTCCATATACGTTGCCCTGGGACTGGACAAACCGAAGGCACTATTCAGTATATCCATCTTAGTCACTGTTATCTAAGACTTATATAACAGCCCTTGCACTTTACTCCGTCTTCAATTTATCTTTGGCATATATTGCTCGCAACGCTTATGCCAATACAGAGTGGTTCTTTGGATAATAATCCAACCGGTCTCTCCATATTAACAACGTTAAAATGGTAAAAACTTTGATAGTCTGTGATTCAACTATCAAATGAAAACAAGTCGGTGTACAAACAACGATCTTATTTCCAAATGGAAATTCGATCGATCAATCATCACATGTTCATATTTCCTTATTTCATATATTTAGAAAATATATGTTATTAATCATTGGAAAACATTTCCATAGCTTATTTTCACATCACTATTATTTCGCAACTATCAGTCCCTAACTGTAACTAGTATGAGAACAATTCTCTAAGTATCAATCCGGAAGGTCGAAACCAACATCAGATCGTCACTTAGAAAACCGTTCAACTTACCCTCTCCAATTAGTTTTCTGAATTTGCTTAACTCTATTTCTTAAATTCTTATCATGAAAACATTTCATTTTCTATGTTTAGAAAACATATCTGACTATATTTGGAAAACGTTTCCAAAACTCATTTACGGATTTCAAATGAACGTTGTATAAAACATCGTTACGCTTAATCCATTAATCGCTTATTACTTAACTATATTTCAAATCAACCTTTTCTATCGAACCACATCTATTCCTTTGTCAATTCTGAAGTCAATCAAGTTGGGGTATAATTACCTCTCAGACCTTAATTGAACAACGTCCTTTACTGTGAAATAGATGAAGCTCGTCACTCACTTCTTCCAATCATCTGTTTACGCAAATTCTCGGATTCAGGTTACAAATCAACTTCTTATATGAAAACGTTTGATTATAACTATAACGTTATAATTCCTACTTCTGCAATATCTAACCTAAATTATAACTTTATCTCCTAACTCGAATAATTTAACAGACATCTAATTTCTAAATCAATAACTAAATCTTGATTTAAACCCTGGAAAGTAAATAGTACTTTCCCGAATTCGCTAAAATCGAATTCGACGTATAACTCTCTTTCGAGTAATCTCTATTTGATTAACTCTTCTTCGAATAACCTATATTCGATTATCTCTCTTCGAATAACTCATATTCGAAATCTCTCTCTTTCGAATAAACAATATTCGATCTCTTTCTTTCGAATATGCTATATTCGAAAATCTCCTTTCGATTTACTAATCGATAACTCCTTTCGATCAAACTAAAATCGATAACTCCTTTAACTCTATTCGAATAACTAATATTCGACTAACTCCTTTGGATCGACTCATTTGATTAACTCCTTCGAATAACTAATTCGAATAACTTACCTTCGAATAACCAATATTCGATTTACTCTAACTCGATTAACTTAATTCTAATCGATTTACTCCATTTCGATTCAACTTAATTCAAATCGATTAACTTAACTCAAATTGATTAACTCTTTTCGAATAACTAAATTCGATTTAACTCTTCTCGAATAACTACATTCGATTAACTCAAATTGAATAACTAATATTCAATTAACTCTTACGTGTTTAACTCTATTCGAATAACTAATTCGAATAACTCTAATGTGTTTAACTCTATTCGAATAACTAATTCGAATAACTCTAATGTGTTTAACTCTATTCAAATATCTAATTCGAATAACTCATTTCGAATAACTAAATTCGATTATCTCTTTTAACTTTACTCGAATAACAATATTCGATTAACACC
The DNA here is from genome assembly GCA_030737875.1 of Allium sativum. Lineage (NCBI taxonomy): Eukaryota > Viridiplantae > Streptophyta > Magnoliopsida > Asparagales > Amaryllidaceae > Allium > Allium sativum. Next base: position 1,053,149,479 of record CM060913.1, read on the forward strand.
TTCTTTCGAATAACTATATTCGATTAACTCTTTGACTAACTCCTTTGAATTAACTAACTTCGAATAACTCCTTTGGATTAACTCTTCGACTAACTCGTTCGGATTAACTCTTTGATTAACTCCTTTGGATTAACTAACTTCGAATAACTCCTTTGGATTAACTAACTTCGAATAACCAATATTCGATAACTACTCTTCGAATAATTAATATTCGATAACTCTTCTCAAATGAATCACATTTGATTTCTCCACTCGAATAAACGATATTCGATAACTCTTCTCTCGAATACACCATATTCGATAACTCTACTTCGGATAAGTGATATTCGACAACTCTACTCGATTAACTCTACTTGGATAACTCTAACTGATCAACTCTAACTGGTCAACTCTAACTGGTCAACTCTAACAGGTCAACTCTAACTGGTCAACTCTAACTGGTTAACTCAACTGGTTAACTCTAACAGATTAACTCTAACTGGTTAACTCTAACTGGTCAACTCAACTGGTTTAACCTAACTGGTTAACTCTAACTGATCAACTCTAACAGGTCAACTCTAACTGGTCAACTCTAACAGGTCAACTCTAACTGGTCAACTCTAACTGGTTAACTCAAACTGGTTAACTCAACTAGTTAACTCTACTGGTTTAACCTAACTGGTTAACTCATCTTGATTAACTGAACAAATCCACTTAGTTTAACTTAGCTAACTCACGTTGATTAACTCTAACTGATTCACTTAGTTTAACTCAACTAATTCACTTCGATTAACCACTTAGTTAACTTAACTAATTTACTTCGATTAACCACTTAATTTAACTTAGCTAATTCACATCGATTTATCGCTTAGTTTAACATAACTAACTTACTTTGGTTAACCTAACCAATTACTTTGTTTAACTCGACTAACTCGCTTTAGTTAACCTAACCAATTACTTTGATTAACTCGACTAACTTAGCCCATTTGTTTAACTCGACCAGCTTAGCCCATTTGTTTAACTCGACTAACTTAGCCCATTTGATTCGGTTTGACTAACCCATTTGATTCGGTTTGACTAACCCATTTGATTTGGTTTTGACTAACCCATTTGATTCGGTTTGACTAACCCATTTGATTCGGTTTGACTAACCCATTTGATTCGGTTTGACTAACTGTTAGATCGAAATTTGGACCTAACACCCAAATTGTTATAAACTATAGAGAATTCTAAATGAGGAATAAGGAAAAAGAAAAGAACACTCAGAATTTATAGTGGTTCGGCGTTAACGAGCCTACGTCCACTTTATATCTTATTGATTATGCTTTAAAAGCTAGTACAACAGTGATTTCTCTCAATATTCCAGTGGTTTGATAGCAATGGCGGACTCAGTATTCACTATTGCCGAAAAAGATCCCGAAAAATGCCAAGCTCTGGGCTATTTATAGCTGATTTCGTCGGACGGATCGCGGACACGTGGCACGAATCCCGAGATTTTCGGATCGCATCGCCACCATTGGAGAAACAGTCAAACTAGCCGTTGTGAACAGGTGTCGTCAGATCCATGCGATTTGGATCGCTGAAGACCAGCTCGTGGTTGAATGGGTCAGTGGGTTCGGTTCGTTGCAGGGGATCGGATCGCCTAGAGGTGGCGTTCGTCGACGAGACGAGAGCGATCCGTTCCCTGGGCGAGACGATGTCGTGCGATCCAAGCGGGGCGAGACTATGGCGTGCGATCCATTCCTGGGCGAGACGATGTCGTGCGATCCAAGCGGGGCGAGACGATGGCGTGCGATCCATTCTTCCACTCTCCTGGAGGACTTGGCTTCCTGATTTCCTTTCACGAATGATCCTGGATGGCTTGGTCGAAAAAGCAAGCCAACATTTTGCCCCCTCGAAGTATGTTTTATAGATGATGAAACATGCTTCGACGAGATTCATTGATTCTCTCCTGAAAGGATGCAAGTTTACAGTCGCATTGGTTCAAATTGACATATGGGTGAATCGGATCGCCATAGGCCGACACGGTCCGATTTGGTCATCTTCTCGTCGCGTGCTGAGTTCTTAGGGTCTTGCGCGATACAGGGCGCATCTTCCTTCGAGTCGTATCGGGCTCTGAGTTTCGTGGGCCATCATTTCGAAGCGGTCCGTGGGCTTCATTGCGATTCCGTCTTCAGATCGGGGCGCTTCGCGGATCGAATAAGACAAAGGAGGGGAGGCCAACGGTCACCTTCTTTGCCTATATAAGCCGACGTTCCCCCCTTCACTTTCCTTCTTTCTCCTCTCTGCTGAATCGTCTCGCGCGAGCTGTTGAACAACGAATCCAACCCTTTAAAACTTTCGAAAATCCAAGAACTCTCTCAGTTTTTAGAAAGGTAACTTTATAGGAAGCACCCTCGTACTACTTTCCTGAATTTCTACGGTTGATTCCAAAGAGAAACAATATAAATCCGCTACTTTTCGAAGAAATCACCAAATCGCCATGGCCATTGAACGTGGAGCTCAGAACTTGAGGATGGGAAGGAGACGAGGAAGAAGAAGGATGGAGAAGGAGGAAGGAGGCTGACTCGGATCGTGGTCAACGATTGAGGACGGAAGCAAGTGGCGAGACGAAAGATTGATAGGGCAACCAAGGTTCGTACCGCGGTAGTCGCAACGGTTCGCGAGGGAGCCTTCCCTTCGCCCGGCGATTCGGTGAGGGGCAAACTCTCTGCTCTGCGATCGGAAAAGGGGTGCGATCCCTCTGCCATGCGAGTCGAAGGGGGGGCGATCCCCCTGTCGTGCGAGTCGGAGGGGGGCGATTCCTCTGCTATGCGATCCGCCTCACGGCTGGTGATACGAAGAAATTTCAATCTTTAATCAGCGCCTTGTCGCTACAAAACTCTGGACAGTTAGGATAGAGCCCTGACGTTGATCTCTCTGGACTAAATGACTTCATGATTTGACTGCATATGACGACTAATGACTTTTAATAACCTCGACTGCTTTCATGTTTTATTATCGCTTTCAATAATGCGCACACACAAGCACACACAGTAGCACTCGCACACACGGGGGACGGGTAGTGTTAATCTTATCATTCATATTTTCTCGTCCTAGCAGCAATGTCGAACGACCATTCTTCCTCAAGATCTGTAGCCGAAACGGAATCTGAGACTCCTGAACAGCATAATCCTCAAATTCCTCCAATCAATCCAGGAGGTGAAGATTCTGGGTCCGAATACGAAGCCACAGAGTCGGACCCGACAGAATGCACGTCATCCAGCAACAACTCCGATTCCGATGAGCGAGCTCCGGACGAAATTCCAGGTGCAGTCGGGATAGATAAATTCTCTGACTCTTTAGCGTCCAAGCTCGACGAGATAAAACTCAAGAGAATCTGCTTAAGACATGGCATACCTTGGGACGATGTCTTAACACCTGGAAGCGAAGACAGACCTCATTTAGCACCGGAAGGGTATATGTCGATCAGTCGGACAATGTGTCTAGTAGGAGCTATCCCTCCGTTCCCTCCAATTGTCATTGACACTCTGAGATGATTAGGCATTGCCCCGATGCAGCTTCATCCAAACGCCTACACGTCTCTATATTCTCTATATGTCGCTTATGAGGAAATCCTGCACGCCGAACTCAAATTCAGAGACCTGGTGTTCTTCTTTCTCTTCAAGCACCGCTCTTCTGCAACTCCCAACTTTTCCTTTTTCGAATCAGTGGCGAACAGGAAAGTTCTGTACGACGGGTACAGCAACATCGGGGATCCTAAGTCCGACTGGTTTTACATAAGAAGACAAGCTGGATGCTCATGGAGATGGCTCAAATCGAGTAAATTTTTATCGCCTAGTTGAATATCTTGCTTGGGGGAGTCTAAGTTATAACATTCTTCCGCTTTTTCCTTTGTCTTAAACAGATCATGTCTTTCCGAAAACAGAGGGTGCATTATACAACAACCGGTTATCCATTCTTTTGCAAAGTAGATCCGACTTTTTAAGGATTAAAAAATGCATTACGGATGACAACCTTCACAAGCATGGCCTCTTGGATAGGAAATTTGGACTTGGAACCGGCGGTAAACCTTATAAATACGTGCCCCCGATGGAAGGAGAGGGAACTTCACAAGCGGTGGAGACAACCAAATTTCACAAAAGTCCTTCTCCGATAATCATCCAAGACGACGAAGACTTGAATGTATACAGGGGGAATGAGTCCCGTGGTGACGCGTCGAAGGGAATCCCTACCTCTGCTCCAATGGGAACTGTCGGTGACGACGAATTGACAGAAGAACAGTTATTCGACGAGCTGAATAAAATCCCTTTGCCCGACATCGAATACACGGAAAAAGACTTCGGCGAGGAGCCTTTCTTTTCTGCTTCCGAAGAGGCGGCTGACTTAGCAAGGGGACGTGAAACGGGTCAGACGAGCCTGTCTCCAGGCCCGGGTCTGTTAGGGGGAATTATACGGGATGCACACCTCACACACACTGCCTGATCGTGCACTACTATGTCGCGGATATTCAATGGGATAATATGTTCTTCTTTTCTTTTTTGCAGGAGCGATGTCACGCAGGAGATCTTATTCGTTCCGTTCTCTTCGCGAAGGCACCCCCAGTCTTCGTTCGGGTACTGAGCGCCCTCGCGGTCCTTCTCACAAGTCGAGCTCTTCGCAACCTCGATCTCCACCCAAATCAACCTCTACCAGGCCTTCGAGTCACCCAATAACTTCGACCGGGGGGAAGACACTTCCAAAAGAGTTGACTCCTCCAAAGAGTGCGCCTTCCCACAGTCGGTCGTCCAAAAGACGCCACGAATCCAAGGATGGGGACAGGGATTCATCCAAAGATACTGAGCAAACGAGAAGCAACATAGTCCCTATCAGCCAACCAGAATTAGCTGCCCCCGGTTCACGGGACTACGTTCACGGTCCTGAAATCCAAGGTAGGCTGGAAAAGCTACGGGAACAATTTCCAGGAATGTTCTTCGATAGGATGGTTTTTGTTCCCGCCTTGGAGCCAGTTCCTAAAAACTGGGATAAAGAAGTTATTGGGCATATCCGTCACGTGGCCAAGCAATACGAGGCGATGAAAAAGCACGCACTTAATCTTTTGGAGGTCGTCCGGACACTCGAGATAGAAGCTCACAGGTCTAAAGCAAAACTCGAAAATAATGAAAGGGCCAGGACAAAATTAGAGAAGGATCTGGAAGACGCTCAAGCCCAGCTCACCCTGGCACAGAGAGACGCCGCAAACTATAAAACTGAATTGGAAAATGCCAAGCAGCGCTTTCACGTAGAATTGGATTCCAATAGCCAGGAAAAAATGGCCTTAAAAAAGGAAGTTGAAGACCTCAGAATGGCCAACATCGAACTGGCAACGGCTAAAGGCCATTTTTTGACGGAGAAGGCTGCTTGGGAAGCGGAAAGAGCAAGCTTAAAAGAAAAGTTGGCTCTGGCAGAGGCGGAAAAAGTGATTTTGAATGATCAGGTGGCCGATGCGGAGAGACGGGCAGCTCTCGCCGAAAAGAACGTTGATAGCGCCATTGAAATGGCCACTGCCTCCAACCACAAACTCCTTGAAAGAGAGAAAGAAATCGAGGGGTTTGAGGAGATGATCTTTGACTTCCTCGGCCAGGTTCTCAAGACTCGCAATATCTCATGGATCCCGGATTATCATGTTACTTTGGCCAACTTGTGGGATGCCATCGTGGAAGGCGAAAAACATAGACTAGGGGTCGAAGAGATCGATGAAGATGAATTGATGAAAAGCATCCTGAGGGACAACGAGCCTGAGGATCTGGCAGAGGGCCGTCGCTTAATCTTGGCGGAGATGGAGAAGGAGAGAACCACGGCTAAAGGCAAAAGCAAAATTGACGAAAGTTCCAGCTCCGCCGCCAAGTCTAAAACTTCCGAAGTCGAGGAGTATCATCCTGACGATCCGCTGATCCCCTTAGGCTTAACTCCCGTGGCTGCTGGAGCATCCGGATCTACTCAAGAGGGAGTATCTGCTGAAGGTACCTTTCTCTATTCTCAACGATTTGCTAAAGCGATTGCGAATTGTCGTCGTCTAACAGGGCAACCCATTAAATTAGTAATGTGTGTCTTTCATAATGCAGGTGGCGAGCCCGCCGACAAGGGTGTTGGAAAAGAGAGAGAGGTGGAGGAGGGGATCGTCTTGCCGGGTGCCGAAATCGATGTTTCAGAGCGAGTCGAGGCCGCAACAGCTGAAGGAAGCATCTCGGTGCCTAGCGCCGACGTACCCAAAGATGCTGAGACTATCGAGGCTTTAAAAGACTTGGATGGTCGGCATGTGGATGATGAAGAGGATATCACCGGCACCCAGAAGGCCAACGATGATGATGATGATGAGGAACCCCTGGCCAGCCGAAAAGCCAGGCAAGAGAAAGAGTTGGCTTTGAAGAAGGCGGGGGATGAGGCTTTGGATGTGGTCCCTCTCGCAGAGTTCGATCCCAAAACTGGGATGATTATGAAAATCCAATCCAAGTCCATCAGCCGGCAACTTCACTTTGCAAACCCTGATGATTTCCCTGCTTCCCTCTCCGGCAGGAGCAAGAGGAAAGATGGGGGAGAGGAAGCCTCAGAGGAGTCAGATGCTCCCCTCGCGGACAAGCGAAAAAGGAAAAAGGGGGATCCATCCGAAGCCGACAAGGAGAGGCTGGAGAGGCAGAAGCGAGAGAAGATATCAAAGCATAAATAGGATGTTTACTGATACTTTGTCTTTTAAGCTTCCCACTGGCCAGGAAGTGTAATTGTGAGACTGGCCCTCACTTTTGTTTCTAACTTGTTTTCACTTTGCTGATTTGCAGTACATAAACAAGGGTTTGTTTCTTCTTACATCATTGTGTACCTGTATTCATAGAAACTTTCCACATTTAGTCGTTAGCCAGCTATTAATAATTATAAATCAGTGAATCGACAGGAAGAAGAATGTTCATGCTATGTTACACTTGTTATATCAAAGTTTAGTGTTCGCATAGGAGAGCGCGATGCCCCCTAATCAACTGCTAGAGTTTTATGCTTGGCGATTCGTTCGTCCCCCGATTCTTCAGCGGGGAAGAAGCTATTTCTCAGCGCTCAATCGGAGACGCTTTTATACTCTCTCTCTCTCTGGAGAGTTAGAGTTCGAGCTCAGCGATTCATTCGCTCCCCGATCCTTCAGCGGGAAAGGAGCTCTTTCTCAGCGCTCAATCGGAGACGCTTTTATACTCTCTCTCTCTCTCTCTCTGGAGAGTTAGAGTTCGAGCTCAGCGATTCATTCGCTCCCCGATCCTTCAGCGGGAAAGGAGCTCTTTCTCAGCGCTCAATCGGAGACGCTTTTATACTCTCTCTCTCTCTGGAGAGTTAGAGTTCGAGCTCAGCGATTCATTCGCTCCCCGATCCTTCAGCGGGAAAGGAGCTCTTTCTCAGCACTCAATCGGAGACGCTTTTATACTCTCTCTCTCTCTGGAGAGCTAGAGTTCGAACCCAGCGATTTATTTGCTCCCCACACTCGTCTCAGGTTTACATTTTAATCCAAGCTCCGAGGATACAAACCAGTCGGACAAGCAGCTAGAGCGTTTACCAAGGCTTTTGGGTTCATCTGATTAGTTTACGATAGGAACCGTCAGCGCTGGACTTCGGGTACCTGCAATATTCACACTGATTTTCATAGGCAAATAGATAAAAACGCAGCAAAGGAAAATGACACACAGTATTTTTATAGTGGTTCGGTCGAATCATGACCTACGTCCACTTTATAATCCCTTGCTTTAAGAAAACAGACTGTTCTAGGCAAGTCATGCCCTGTTACATAGTTTCCTTTTTTTTTTTTAACAAAACAAAGGAATGGATTTGAAACTTCTCATGTTAGATATGGCCGTAGATGTTGGGCATTCCACACTCTGGGGATCTCTTTTCCATCTACGGTTGCCAGCTTGAAGGTTCCGTTATCAAGCCTGCTGAGAATAGAATACGGTCCTTCCCACTTCGCTCCCATATGAGTTGGGGGTGGAAAGACACGTTTCAGAACCAAGTCTCCGGGTTCCAAGGTTCGGGCTCGGACCTTTTTGTTGTAGTATCGGGCGACCTGTTGTTTATATCTCAGAGCACGCAGGTCGGCCTCATCCCTCTTTTCTTCGATCATATCCAGGGACTCAAGGAGCAATTCATTATTGGACATTGGATCATAATACGTCACCCGATGAGAAGGTACCTTTATCTCAATCGGGATGACTGCTTCCGTTCCAAAAGCAAGGGAGAACGGGGTATGTCCTGTTGCTGATTTATATGTCGTCCTGTAGGCCCATAACGCCAAGGGCAATTCGTCAGCCCACATGGCTCTAGCCCGCTTCATTCTTCTTTTCAGAATGGACTTAATTACTTTATTTACAGCTTCAACTTGCCCGTTCGATTGTGGGTGTGCCACAGATGTGTATCGATTCTCGATGTGGTATTTCTGGCAGAAGTTTCTGAATTCAGCACTATCAAATTGAGTTCCGTTGTCGGTTATCACAATTTTTGGAATTCCGAATCGACAGATGATGTTTCTCACAATGAAGTTGGTCACCCGTTTAGTTGTGATCGTAGTTAGTGGTTCTGCCTCGACCCACTTAGTGAAATAATCTACAGCCACTATGGCGAACTTTGCTCCACCCCTTGCTATGGGGAGACTTCCAATAATATCAATTCCCCACATAGCAAATGGCCACGGGCTCATCATCGTCTTTAACTGGCTTGGAGGCGCTCTGGGTATCTTTGAAAATCTCTGGCATGCATCACATCGTCGTGCATATCTTACTGCATCCTTGTTTATGGTAGGCCAGAAGTAACCATGCCGTAATATCTTTTTTACCAAAGTTTGCCCCCCGGTATGGTCGCCACATTCACCTTCGTGGACTTCTTGCAGCACACGTTTTACGTCATCGTGGGCTATACACCGAAGAAGGGGCATTGAATACCCTTGTCTATAAAGGATTCCACCTTGCAGTACGTATCGGGCGGCCTTACGAATCACTTTTCGCCTCTCGCTTTTCTTCGTCGGAAGCGCTCCATTCATTAGGAAATCCTTTATAGGGGTCATCCACGATTCCTTTTCTGGTTCCGTCTCAAGTACTAGTTCAATTTCCATCTGATCAATGCTGGGAGACCGAAGTACTTCAACGGGGGCTAGCCCTATCACTTCAGGATCGTTAGAACTAGCCATCTTCGCCAACCTGTCTGCTTGCTGATTTTCTGACCGCGGAATATGAGATATGCTGTAGTGATCAAACTCATTCAGCAGCTCTCTCACTTTCTTTAAGTATAGAATCAATCTCGCACTTTTAGCTTGGAATCTCCCAGTAACTTGGTTTACGACTAACTTGGAATCGCAGAAGATGTTCAGTTTCGTGACTTCTAGCACCTTTGCAATCTTTAGTCCGGCTATCAGAGCTTCATATTCAGAATCGTTGTTAGTGGCCTGAAACTCCATTCGGATGGCATAAGTTATCAATCGTTTCTCGGGGGTTTCAAGCACTATTCCGGCACCAGATCTTTTGTTATTTTTAGCTCCATCAGTATATAATCTCCAGATATCAGGGTCAAAAAGTAATTTTGAGGGTTCCACATCTTCGTTTGCTATGTCTTCTTCAGGAACTGTGAATTCTGCTATGAAGTCAGCTATCGCTTGCCCCCGAATTGATCGTCTGGGCTGAAAGTTCAAGTCGAATTGACTTAACTCAATATTCCATTTGAGTAATCTTCCAGACGCCTCTGGTTTCTGTAGAACTTGCTTGAGTGGGTGATCAGTATATATGATAATAGGATGTGCTTGAAAGTAGTGCCGAAGTTTTCTGGAGGCAATCAGTAAACTATACGCCAGTTTTTCTATCCGTGGATAATTACGTTCTGCCGCCGTTAATTTTTTACTCACGTAATACACAGGCCTTTGGACCTTCTCCTCTTCCCTTACCAATGCTGAGCTGACTGCATGAGATGATACTGCCAAATATACGAATAAATCCTCGTGGTTTATTGGTTTAGATAGAATTGGAGGTTTCTCCAAGTGTCTAAGCAAGTTCTGAAACGCTTCCACGCAGTCAGGTGTCCATTTAAAGTGGCGTTTTCCCCGCTTTATTAATTCGAAGAATGGGATGCACTTATCCGTAGCCCTGGAGATAAATCTGCTTAGTGCGGCCACTTTTCCAGCAAGGCTTTGCACGTCCTTAATTTGCCTAGGTTCCTGAATGTTCCTGATTGCCGCGATCTGGTCCGGATTAATCTCGATACCGCGCGAACTAACAATGAATCCTAAGAATTTTCCAGAGGCAACACCGAATGAACATTTGGTGGGATTGAGTTTCATCCCATACGTTCGAAGAATGCCGAACATCTCTGCCAAGTTAGTAGTGTGTTGAAAGGATTGCTTGGACTTAACCAACATATCGTCGACGTATACTTCCATCGTTTTCCCGATTTGGTTATAAAACATTCTGTTGACCAAACGTTGGTACGTAGCGCCTGCATTCTTCAAGCCAAAGGGCATCACTACGTAACAATATAATCCCAGATCAGTGATAAAGCTAGTATGCTCTTGGTCCGGAACATGCATTGGAATCTGATTGTATCCTGAATAAGCATCCATGAATGAAAGAAGCTCGTGACCTGCCGTTGAGTCTACCAACTGGTCAATTCGAGGTAAAGGAAAACTATCTTTGGGACAAGCTTTATTTAAATCCGAGAAATCGATACACGTTCGCCACTTCCCGTTGGCCTTCTTTACCAGGACTGGGTTCGAAATCCAATCTGGGTAAGTTGAATCTCTGATAAATCCATTGCTCTTTAGTCTCCCAACCTCTTCTTTCAAGGCAGCGGACCTCTCCGGGCCCAGCACTCGCCTTTTTTGCTTCACCGGAGGATGTTTGGGGTTAACGCTCAAAGAATGACTCATGATTGATGGGGATATCCCGCACATGTCCGCATGGGTCCAAGCGAATACATCCAAGTTGTTCTTTAAGAAAGTCGTCAATTCTTCGGTAAGAGTCGGACTTAACTGGGATCCAATCTTAAGGACCTTCTCCGGATCACCGTCGTCGATTGGCACATCCACAGTTGCTTCGTTGGGAGTCGCCATTCTGCCCCCGGGTTCTTGATCCTCTCTGGGATCTATATCTTCGGGCGTCACTCTAGGCATCTCTCCAACAACCCTCTTCTTTGATTGCTATAAGGCTTCCGCCCCCAAAGGGGGAGGAGTGCCTTCAGTTTCGATACCCCCGCCGTTGCGAAGCAGCTTTAATTCGGCAACATAACATGCTCGCGCAGCAACTTGATCCCCCCTGACGATACCAACGCCGGCTTCTGTGGGGAACTTCAATAGCAAGCACCAGGGGGCTATACAGGCTCTGAATTTTGCGAGGGCCGGCCGGCCCAAGAAGGCATTGTATGGCGATTCGACATCCAAAACCACAAAAGGAAGGATTCTCACTCTCTGGCGTTCTCCTTCCCCAAGTGTAACTGGCAATTCTACGTAACCCATAGGTGCGGTGGATGCTCCGTTGAATCCACGAATCCATCCTTGGCAGGGCTTCAAGTCTTTTATCTCAAGATTCATCTGGTCAAAGGCTTTTTTGAAAAGGATATTAACGGAACTCCCGTTGTCCACCAGCACCTTATGAACAGTGGCTGGCCCAATGGGTATTGTGATTACAAGTGGATCTTCAGTTGGAGCATGAACCCCAATGCTTTCTCGCTCTCGGAAAACAACATCATCAGTCATCATCTTTTGCTGCTTCACCGGAACACCGTCCTCGGGGTTGCTACATTCCCCCACTTCAAGGTGTTGTTTGGCTGCGTTGACATACTGATCTAGAGCTTTGGAACTGTGCTCAGCAAGGTAGAGTCCTCCGATCACGGTGTTGATTACAATATTCTTTCCCTTTTGCTGAGCAGTTGGCCTAGCAGCAAGTGGATTTTGATTCTGATTCGGGGCCTGTACCGCTTGCCTCCTGTCCCTAGGTGCTACTCTGTATTCGTCTAGCTTCCCTTCTCGAAGCAACCTTTCGACTACGTCCCTCAGGTGACGGCATTCATTCGTCGAATGGCCGTGAATTTGATTAAAGAGGCAAAACTTCCCTGTCTCACGCTCTTTTTCCGTCGACTCTCTAGGAGGCGGCTTCTTATTCTGGAAGACTTCATACGCATCCATGAAGATATTTTCCAGAGTATCATTTATGGGTGTATAACTCTCAAAGGCCCTGGGACGAGTCCTTCTCTGGGAATCGTTCCCTCGGCCCCTCTTCCGGCTGTTGCCATTAGCATTGTTACTGTTGTTACCCGGTCGGCGACCGCCCTGGTTCTGATTTCCGACGCTAACCTCAACTTTTCCCGAGCCGTCTCCAGTCTGTTTGATGGCGACATTGCTCTGAACTTCTTCCTTATCATTTGTTTTAGGCTTTCGGTTCGCGTACACCTCTTCCCGGCGTAGATGCACATTGGCTTTCTCATAGAATAATTCTCTGGTGTGGGGTGGTTTGCCTGCCAGGTACCTCCCGAATTCAGTATCCTTATCCACTCCATCAATTAGTGCTGCGACAATGGTCGGCTCATGAGGATCTTTGACCTCAGTGGCCGCCAAATTGAAACGATCCAGGTACATCTTTAGACTTTCGCCCGATCGCTGTTTGACGAGAAATAGATCGATCACGCTTTTCGTCTTCTGTGCGTAGATACGGAATTGCTCTACGAACCTCTCGCTTAGTTCCCTGAAGCTGGAAATCGATCTTGCCTGCAGGCGAGTAAACCATAGCAAAGCCACGTCTTCCAGGAATATGGGAAACGCTTTACACTTAACTGCATCGGAGGCGGCGGCAGCAGTCATCGACCAAGAGTATCTCATCAGGTGTTGAACAGGATCAGATCTTCCTGCATATCGGTTCATCTGCGGCATGTTGAAACGCCTTGGAAAAGTTGCATCCAAAATATCGTTAGTAAAAGGAGTATGACTACGGTCTATCCCCCAATCCTCGTTCCGCTGTCCACGGCTGTCGGCCAAAATCTAGTGAACCATGGCTGCAACATTTGCACTAGTCAAAGGAGGTTCAGGATCAGTGTCTCTGGCCCGACGAGGCTCTCTGATCTCCCTTCGTGGAGCTGCTACAAAATCTGGGGCTCGGACGGGGCCTCGCTGCCCCCTGTTATCGTGAGTATGTGTACGGTGACGGGGCTGAGGCGGTCTGTCATGCACAGGACTGTTCATGCCTCGAGTCCTGAAGGTCGTTGCTTGACCATCCATATTACGGTTTGTGGGTCCTGCCCCTAGTTCCTCTTCTTCTTGTGAGGGCAGGGTCCCGAACCGAAGCTGTTCTATGTTTTCAGCTCTTTCATACGGTCGCCGCGGAGGCCTCGGCGATTCTTCAGATGAAGAGGAGTATGCTGGAGTGAGTGGACAAGCTGGCGATGTTCTTTGCCTTGTTAACTCATCAAGCCTTCTATCCATAGCCGTCAGGTTTTGCCGTAGGATCGAATTTTCCTGCCTTTGGGCGGCTAACTCATCAAATAACCTATCCCACATTTCGACAAAACGGGAGAGATCCCCCTCAGTAACAGGAGCAGTAGGATCATAATGGTCATCTTCACCCTCTCTTATGGGCATAGTGCTCGGACCAGGCCGATCAGAGGTTCCAGGACGATAGGAGTGAGTCATGGGTTCTTTTCCAGGTCGAGTTGTGTTCTGACCATCAGTCTGGGTTGCTGCGGTTCGTGGAGGGCGGTTCGCCGCGCCCCCCTGGGATCGACTCGTGGTCATGGTGCGTGGAGGCCGCGAGGCGTCGCCTCGGGATCGAGTAACAACCCCTTCCGTAGCGCGGATCGTCTCATCTTCATTGACTCGGAACGAGGCGTTTTCATCGGATCGGACCGCCCCCTGCGCTCCGCGATCCATAACTTCTTCGTTGCCCAGTTCGTGCACATTCTCCTCGATCGTTTCGTTGGCCTGCGAGACTTTAGATCTTTTTCCAGCCATGGAATTCGAATCGCTGGAATCTTCAAGAAAATGAATGACGAAACTTTAAGGCTGAGGTTCTCAGTGAAAGCACCAAAAATGTTAGATCGAAATTTGGACCTAACACCCAAATTGTTATAAACTATAGAGAATTATAAATGAGGAATAAGGAAAAAGAAAAGAACACTCAGAATTTATAGTGGTTCGGCGTTAACGAGCCTACGTCCACTTTATATCTTATTGATTATGCTTTAAAAGCTAGTACAACAGTGATTTCTCTCAATATTCCAGTGGTTTGATAGCAATGGCGGACTCAGTATTCACTATTGCCGAAAAAGATCCCGAAAAATGCCAAGCTCTGGGCTATTTATAGCTGATTTCGTCGGACGGATCGCGGACACGTGGCACGAATCCCGAGATTTTCGGATCGCATCGCCACCATTGGAGAAACAGTCAAACTAGCCGTTGTGAACAGGTGTCGTCAGATCCATGCGATTCGGATCGCTGAAGACCAGCTCGTGGTTGAATGGGTCAGTGGGTTCGGTTCGTTGCAGGGGATCGGATCGCCTAGAGGTGGCGTTCGTCGACGAGACGAGAGCGATCCGTTCCCTGGGCGAGACGATGTCGTGCGATCCAAGCGGGGCGAGACTATGGCGTGCGATCCATTCCTGGGCGAGACGATGTCGTGCGATCCAAGCGGGGCGAGACGATGGCGTGCGATCCATTCTTCCACTCTCCTGGAGGACTTGGCTTCCTGATTTCCTTTCACGAATGATCCTGGATGGCTTGGTCGAAAAAGCAAGCCAACACTAACCCATTTGATTCGGTTTGACTAACCCATTTGATTCGGTTTGACTAACCCATTTGATTCGGTTTGACTAACCCATTTGATTCGGTTTGACTAACCCATTTGATTCGGTTTGACTAACCCATTTGATTTGGTTTTGACTAACCCATTTGATTCGGTTTTGACTAACCCATTTGATTTGGTTTGACTAACCCATTTGATTCGGTTTGCTCGACAAATCCACTTTGTTTAATCTCGACTAATTTACTTAGTTTAATCTTTACCAAATCACTTTGTTTAATCCTTTTATCACACTCTGGTATTTCTTACGGTTTTTAACACATCATCTAACAACGATGAATATCGTCCAACCACACGTAATCACATCAGATTATATATATATATCACATTTATATATCACAATACATAAATCACAGTAAAAATAACGGTTGAGGAATCTAGTTGGATTCCTCCAACCTGTTTCCCTGCATCACAGATGTTAGACAATATAGATAACATCACTTTCAGTTCCATATGATATATTCTGTTAAACAGAATCAATATCGAAATTTAACTAACTGACTAGCAGTTAAATCAAACAATCAACACACAGTCAAACAGATAATTTTTAACAGTTCTAAGAATACGTTGTAAAAATAGAACTGTTCAGAGTTGGTGAGTTTTACTCACATTGAACGTTATCGTTAAATAACGATTTACGGTCAGTAGTTCCAGATCGGACAATTTATTTTGATATAAATTGTAATGAGCTCCATCCCCTTTCTTTTCGAATGAACACTCCAGTACACACGTGCTTCATCAAATACACCCTTCATACCACTACTTCGCCTGTTCATTAAATAATCAACTTCCCTCACACTCACATGCCTCACAACACCACCATTTTGCCGCAGCAAGCTTCTTCCGCGCATGCTTTTCCCTTCCAATGTTTCACCCTTCTCAACCAGGAACCACATGCATGCTACCTGCTCACGTCTACTAGCTGTCACCCTCCAGGGCTCTCAACACCCCCGGCTTTCATTCCAACAGTAGATCCTCGCACGGAAACTCAGCTCGAACCCCATCGGACGACGCTGTGCTCCACGCCTCCAGCTCCTCCGATTTGCCTCGCACCCTCACATGACGCTCCAGTTCCGGCAACGAAACCCCTTCAAACCCTTCGCTTCACTAGCTCCATTACAGTCTTGCCACCACTAAACCGTCTGCACGTCCACCGCAGTTTGATTTAAAATATTTCAAATCTTCAGTGTGTTTTTGACAATAAGAAATTGAGTTGCTGTGTTCGACTAAAGAGAGGAATTAGGTTTTAAGGCTTATGATAGGGGTATTTATAAGGATTAGAAATTTCAGATATTATTTTGTGTGACTGAAACAAAGGAGTCGTGAATCCCCTTTTGGCGTTGTATTTAGTTAGGATATTTTGTTAAGGTGTCCACGTTTTTATTTCCCTTTTAGAATTCTGAAATTTCATCATTTAATCATCCCAAATGTGTGCATAGCTGAAGAAGACCCAATACCTAATTTAGTCTAGTTATATACGATACTAATGTCTGTGTATTTGCTTCAGTTTAAAGGATTTTGGTCATCTCATTTTATAAAACTTCGTTAATTTACGAACTGCTATCGACCGGATCAAATACACCATCGTGACGATCAATGTGCCACGATCCCAGAAATATAATAATACCGGTAGGTGGATTCATATTTTGAAACTTCAAAATGTTGATTTCAGGGTGCGAAATACTTCAAATAAAAAGTCGCATATTTAATTAATTAAAAATTGCAGTAAAATTCTAAAAATTAAATTATCACTACTTCCCAAAAGAACCTTGTCTAAATTCGAACCCGATATCTAGTTATATTGAAAAACCCTTTTATAACATATATAAAGCGTCGCAAATTATAAAGGAATTCCACAGCGACTTTTCTGAAATTTGATTTGGACGTAAATCAAAATCTACACGATGAAATCCCGATTTTTCTCTTCCATATGAAAAATATAGTTCAACAGATCCGTACGTTTCTTGTTTCACAGGAATTCGACTTAAAACGGATTCTGTATATTCAGTTGAAGTTCAAATCGCCAAATTGCGAACTGCCACGACGTTTCAAGTTCGTTTTAATTATAATTTTAAATTATAAGTTCGAACGTTGTACTTTAAGTCATCGATATCGCCAAATCGATATATAAATCATTAAATAAATTAATTATTCGACAGCTACCAAAACGCGCCATTACAGACTTCCCCCCTTAAAATAATTTCTTCGAAATTGCTAAGCTAGGAAAATGCTACCAACTTTACTAACTAGATTCAAATATCTTTTAGTTTACTTCTCAACTCCAGTTTCAACTGAACCATTAAATTTTCAATTAAATTTATTAGTTCATTTTCGACCAACTAAAATTTTCAAAAATTCTAAAAAAAAAATCTAACACCTTAAATTTTCGAAAAATTTCGCCATAACCTCCTTTGTACGGCTCAATACGTCAAACCACAACTCGCCTCTCTAGGCCTCCTCCAATCCAAAAGGAAATCAAAATAGCCAAGCGGCTTGCCAATTCGGCTCATAAAACCCAAACTCATATATGATATAAACTTGTACCTTTTTGTCGGGCATTTTACTCTATCCCTTTCATCTGCTACCACTTCAACATATACCAATGTTATCCATTCCAATTGATCTCCAATCAGTTCATATCCTCAAATCCAAATCGAATTTCATTCGAACTCTAATATCAAATTCCAAATTATTGACTTATCAATTTGGTTCCATTCTAGATTATCTCTAATCCAATTCAATTTTATTTAACTCGGTTCAAGTTAAATTTCAATTTATTTTTACCATCTCATTTTATTTAACTTCATTAGTTAAATTTTAATTCCAGAACTTAAGTTCCTGGGTCTTATTTCAAATAAATTTGAAATCATAATGCCAATTCAAAACCTTTGAATTTCTAAACAACTTGTTTTCTCAAAACAATTCAAAAACAAAACCTTTGGTAGAAATCCGTCACTTAGAACTTGAAAATGAACACTGATGATGTCTAGATTCATCATCAGAATCTATTTTCCAGCTATCGAAGTGAGTTCAATACTATATCATTTTCAATTTGAAAAACATTTTCAAAATCTCCCAGGAACTTAAAATTTCCTTATTTTAATTCCAAATCTGATTTAAATTCATATTTAATTCAAACTAGTTCATATATTACATTCATATGAATTCTGATTGGTCATTTATAACCATTTCACCCTTTTAAAATCTTATTCGATTATAATAACAACCAACACAATCAATATACTATAATAATTTCAAGATATATATTTCTTCTATAAACAAATATATTTTGGGAAAAATTATTTCATTTACCCTCTTTCAAAACATACTATGTCGGTTCATCGTATTCGAGTGTTTAGTAACCCTTATCGATACAGTGGATCAAACTGATCGACCAGAATTCATAAGCCACTCAACCAATAAATCTCCACAATATAAAACCATTTTATATTGAATAACAATTATGCGCTCATATATATACACTCAAACTCAATCAAGGATATTACTAATCCCATCTCTATCGAGTTATGCCACAGAGCCAAGGTAATCACTTAACTTAAGCTCTGATACTAACTGTAACGGCTGGAAATTTCCGACTCCTCGAGAGTCGGAAATTCCGAGACGTTAGTGAAAGAATTTAGAAGGTGAGAAAGAAAAGATAGAACTAATAGAATAGAAGAAGAAGAAGAACATCAGAATCATCAGAGTAACACGAATCTCACAGCGGAACGAATAACATATAATATATAACATAACTTTGAAGTAAACAGTTATATATATACAATAGCACTTATCAGAGTACAACACTTACAACACAGCGGAAATAACTATAGCTATAAAATCTTGCAGCCTCCTGCTCCAAGATCTCCAAGTATATCTGTAAATCCCGACTACTTGACTGCCCGTACAAATTTAGGCACCCAAGAGTTTAGGGAAAACAACAAAGTAAACTCTGGGTCAGTCATGGGACTGGTATGAGTAAAATAGTTTAAAACAGGTATAGGATATCTCATAAGACCATGCCGTGAATACGGAATGGGTTTTTCCCTTATGAGTATCTGAACAACTTTGACAAGCAATATCATTGTGATATTATAATAATGTCTAAGTACAAATAGGTATCAATCTAGCAGAAACGCTTGCATCTCACGTTCTACATACATAGTATAGAATCATAAACCGCAGGGCGCTTATCGAAGAATGGATTCCAACAGACAAGGTATGGGAGCACCTTCTGAATAGTGTACTCTAGAGGTGATACACTCAGGGTTCAACAAGAACGTCTTGCAACCCGGCCACACATGACCGCTCACTCATTTAGCTTGAGTGTCGCGAATATATTGCCACCACGGTTGTAGGCCATCCAACCGTCATCCGAAGATACAGAATCAAAAAGAAGTATAAATATGGATAGTCTCTAGATCGGTGACAATACACCCTGCTTGGGGATGACCCAACTAGCCATGTTGCCTAGCCCAACTTTTGTTACTTCCCGGTGTGAGGCTAGAAGCTACGTCTACCTTCAGAACATCTGATCACGATTCACTTTGAATGCCACATCGTCATACCCGCCAAATCACAAATTGACTTATCCAAAAATAACACGGGTATATAGCTAAGAGAAACGAATTCCTCCGCCACCAAACGTGAATACGTTTGAATAGATCAACTTACGCGATCCATTGGATATACTCTGTCAGACTTTCTTCCATATACGTTGCCCTGGGACTGGACAAACCGAAGGCACTATTCAGTATATCCATCTTAGTCACTGTTATCTAAGACTTATACAACAGCCCTTGCACTTTACTCCGTCTTCAATTTATCTTTGGCATATATTTCTCGCAACGCTTATGCCAATACAGAGTGGTTCTTTGGATAATAATCCAACCGGTCTCTCCATATTAACAACTTTAAAATGGTAAAAACTTTGATAGTCTGTGATTCAACTATCAAATGAAGTAATGTCGGTGTACAAACAACGATCTTATTTCCAAATGGAAATTCGATTGATCAATCATCACATGTTCATATTTCCTTATTTCATATATTTAGAAAATATATGTTATTAATCATTGGAAAACATTTCCATAGCTTATTTTCACATCACTATTATTTCGCAACTATCAGTCCCTAACTGTAACTAGTATGAGAACAATTCTCTAAGTATCAATCCGGAAGGTCGAAACCAACATCAGATCGTCACTTAGAAAACCGTTCAACTTACCCTCTCCAGTTAGTTTTATGAATTTGCTTAACTCTATTTCTTAAATTCTTATCATGAAAACATTTCATTTTCTATGTTTAGAAAACATATCTGACTATATTTGGAAAACGTTTCCAAAACTCATTTACGGATTTCAAATGAACGTTGTATAAAACATCGTTACGCTTAATCCATTAATCGCTTATTACTTAACTATATTTCAAATCAACCTTTTCTGTCGAACCACAACTATTCCTTTGTCAATTCTGAAGTCAATCAAGTTGGGGTATAATTACCTCTCAGACCTTAATTGAACAACGTCCTTTACTGTGAAATAGATGAAGCTCGTCACTCACTTCTTCCAATCATCTGTTTACGCAAATTCTCGGATTCAGGTTACGAATCTACTTCTTATATGAAAACGTTTGATTATAACTATAACGTTATAATTCCTACTTCTGCAATATCTAACCTAAATTACAACTTTATCTCCTAACTCGAATAATTTAACAGACATCTAATTTCTAAATCAATAACTAAATCTTGATTTAAACCCTGGAAAGTAAATAGTACTTTCCCGAATTCGCTAAAATCGAATTCGACGTATAACTCTCTTTCGAGTAATCTCTATTTGATTAACTCTTCTTCGAATAACCTATATTCGATTATCTCTCTTCGAATAACTCATATTCGAAATCTCTCTCTTTCGAATAAACAATATTCGATCTCTTTCTTTTGAATATGCTATATTCGAAAATCTCCTTTCGAGTTACTAATCGATAACTCCTTTCGATCAAACTAAAATCGATAACTCCTTTAACTCTATTCGAATAACTAATATTCGACTAACTCCTTTGGATCGACTCATTTGATTAACTCCTTCGAATAACTAATTCGAATAACTTACCTTCGAATAACCAATATTCGATTTACTCTAACTCGATTAACTTAATTCTAATCGATTTACTCCATTTCGATTCAACTTAATTCAAATCGATTAACTTAACTCAAATTGATTAACTCTTTTCGAATAACTAAATTCGATTTAACTCTTCTCGAATAACTACATTCGATTAACTCAAATTGAATAACTAATATTCAATTAACTCTTACGTGTTTAACTCTATTCGAATAACTAATTCGAATAACTCTAATGTGTTTAACTCTATTCGAATAACTAATTCGAATAACTCTAATGTGTTTAACTCTATTCAAATATCTATTTCGAATAACTCATTTCGAATAACTAAATTCGATTATCTCTTTTAACTTTACTCGAATAACAATATTTGATTAACACCTTCTTTCGAATAACTATATTCGATTAACTCTTCGACTAACTCCTTTGGATTAACTAACTTCGAATAACTCCTTTGGATTAACTCTTCGACTAACTCCTTCGGATTAACTCTTTGATTAACTCCTTCGGATTAACTAACTTCGAATAACTCCTTTGGATTAACTAACTTCGAATAACCAATATTCGATAACTACTCTTCGAATAATTAATATTCGATAACTCTTCTCAAATGAATCACATTTGATTTCTCCACTCGAATAAACGATATTCGATAACTCTTCTCTCGAATACACCATATTCGATAACTCTACTTCGGATAAGTGATATTCGACAACTCTACTCGATTAACTCTACTTGGATAACTCTAACTGATCAACTCTAACTGATCAACTCTAACTGGTCAACTCTAACTGGTCAACTCTAACAGGTCAACTCTAACTGGTCAACTCTAACTGGTTAACTCAACTGGTTAACTCTAACAGATTAACTCTAACTGGTTAACTCTAACTGGTCAACTCAACTGGTTTAACCTAACTGGTTAACTCTAACTGATCAACTCTAACAGGTCAACTCTAACTGGTTAACTCTAACAGGTCAACTCTAACAGGTCAACTCTAACTGGTTAACTCAACTGGTTAACTCAAACTGGATAAATCAACTAGTTAACTCTACTGGTTTAACCTAACTGGTTAACTCGTCTTGATTAACTGAACAAATCCACTTAGTTTAACTTAGCTAACTCACGTTGATTAACTCTAACTGATTCACTTAGTTTAACTCAACTAATTCACTTCGATTAACCACTTAGTTAACTTAACTAATTTACTTCGATTAACCACTTAATTTAACTTAGCTAATTCACATCGATTTATCGCTTAGTTTAACATAACTAACTTACTTTGGTTAACCAAACCAATTACTTTGTTTAACTCGACTAACTTGCTTTAGTTAACCTAACCAATTACTTTGATTAACTTGACTAACTTAGCCCATTTGTTTAACTCGACCAACTTAGCCCATTTGTTTAACTCGACTAACTTAGCCCATTTGATTCGGTTTGACTAACCCATTTGATTCGGTTTGACTAACCCATTTGATTTGGTTTTGACTAACCCATTTGATTCGGTTTGACTAACCCATTTGATTCGGTTTGACTAACCCATTTGATTCGGTTTGACTAACACATTTGATTCGGTTTGACTAACCCATTTGATTCGGTTTGACTAACCCATTTGATTCGGTTTGACTAACCCATTTGATTCGGTTTGACTAACCCATTTGATTCGGTTTGACTAACCCATTTGATTTGGTTTTGACTAACCCATTTGATTCGGTTTTGACTAACCCATTTGATTTGGTTTGACTAACCCATTTGATTCGGTTTGCTCGACAAATCCACTTTGTTTAATCTCGACTAATTTACTTAGTTTAATCTTTACCAAATCACTTTGTTTAATCCTTTTATCACACTCTGGTATTTCTTACGGTTTTTAACACATCATCTAACAACGATGAATATCGTCCAACCACACGTAATCACATCAGATTATATATATATATATATCATATTTATATATCACAATACATAAATCACAGTAAAAATAACGGTTGAGGAATCTAGTTGGATTCCTCCAACCTATTTCCCTGCATCACAGATGTTAGACAATATAGATAACATCACTTTCAGTTCCATATGATATATTCTGTTAAACAGAATCAATATCGAAATTTAACTAACTGACTAGCAGTTAAATCAAACAATCAACACACAGTCAAACAGATAATTTTTAACAGTTCTAAGAATACGTTGTAAAAATAGAATTGTTCAGAGTTGGTGAGTTTTACTCACATTGAACGTTATCGTTAAATAACGATTTACGGTCAGTAGTTCCAGATCGGACAATTTATTTTGATATAAATTGTAATGAGCTCCATCCCCTTTCTTTTCGAATGAACACTCCAGTACACACGTGCTTCATCAAATACACCCTTCATACCACTACTTCGCCTGTTCATTAAATAATCAACTTCCCTCACACTCACATGCCTCACAACACCACCATTTTGCCGCAGCAAGCTTCTTCCGCGCATGCTTTTCCCTTCCAATGTTTCACCCTTCTCAACCAGGAACCACATGCATGCTACCTGCTCACGTCTACTAGCTGTCACCCTCCAGGGCTCTCAACACCCCCGGCTTCCATTCCAACAGTAGATCCTCGCACGGAAACTCAGCTCGAACCCCATCGGACGACGCTGTGCTCCACGCCTCCAGCTCCTCCGATTTGCCTCGCACCCTCACATGACGCTCCAGTTCCGGTAACGAAACCCCTTCAAACCCTTCGCTTCATTAGCTCCATTACAGTCTTGCCACCACTAAACTGTCTGCACGTCCACCGCAGTTTGATTTAAAATATTTCAAAGCTTCAGTGTGTTTTTGACAATAAGAAATTGAGTTGCTGTGTTCGACTAAAGAGAGGAATTAGGTTTTAAGGCTTATGATAGGGGTATTTATAAGGATTAGAAATTTCAGATATTATTTTGTGCGACTGAAACAAAGGAGTCGTGAATCCCCTTTTGGCCTTGTATTTAGTTAGGATATTTTGTTAAGGTGTCCACGTTTTTATTTCCCTTTTAGCATTCTGAAATTTCATCATTTAATCATCCCAAATGTGTGCATAGCTGAAGAAGACCCAATACCTAATTTAGTCTAGTTATATACGATACTAATGTCTGTGTATTTGCTTCAGTTTAAAGGATTTTGGTCATCTCATTTTATAAAACTTCGTTAATTTACGAACTGCTATCGACCGGATCAAATACACCATCGTGACGATCAATGTGCCACGATCCCAGAAATATAATAATACCGGTAGGTGGATTCATATTTTGAAACTTCAAAATGTTGATTTCAGGGTGCGAAATACTTCAAATAAAAAGTCGCATATTTAATTAATTAAAAATTGCAGTAAAATTCTAAAAATTAAATTATCACTACTTCCCAAAAGAACCTTGTCTAAATTCGAACCCGATATCTAGTTATATTGAAAAACCCTTTTATAACATATATAAAGCGTCGCAAATTATAAAGGAATTCCACAGCGACTTTTCTGAAATTTGATTTGGACGTAAATCAAAATCTACACGATGAAATCCCGATTTTTCTCTTCCATATGAAAAATATAGTTCAACAGATCCGTACGTTTCTTGTTTCACAGGAATTCGACTTAAAACGGATTCTGTATATTCAGTTGAAGTTCAAATCGCCAAATTGCGAACTGCCACGACGTTTCATGTTCGTTTTAATTATAATTTTAAATTATAAGTTCGAACGTTGTACTTTTAGTCATCGATATCGCCAAATCGATATATAAATCATTAAATAAATTAATTATTCGACAGCTACCAAAACGCGCCATTACACTTTTTGTCGGGCACATAAATTAAAATCTTCATATACTCCATCCCATACCTGTCTAACACATGTTCACCTGTTTTCAACTCAATTCAATCGTTTGAATTCAGTTTTCACTCATTTATTCTTTTATTAGCTATTTCGCCTATTTCACTTCTTTGTTTGAACCTAACATGTTCAAAAAATATATTTAACTTGCTCATAACCAAATTGAATTTCAATTTCCATTCTAGTTTTCTTTTCGATTTCGAATATAAATTTTCAAATCGAATTCACGTATTCAAAGCCCAAAATTAATTCAAAATAACCTTGACTAATTACTATTCGAATTAGTTAATTCTATTCAATAGTTAAAAATATGATTTCTGTTTCAAAAATCAACTCATTATTCCACCTGAGTTCTGATATATTTTATAACTCAAATTTGGATTTTCTAAATAGAAATTTTGATTTTATTTGCTTAAAATCCTTTAATTTATTTAAATAAAACCGTTATGGTTTTATAATGGTTCTGGCGCTGCTTTTCTAAAAATTTGATTTTGATTTAACTCAAAATATATTCGACGAAATCCAGATTTTTCTCCTTTATTAGAAAACTATTATCAAATCGGTCCTGACGTTTCTTGTTTCAAAGAATTCCGACTTCAATTGAGTTCTGTATACTCAATTGAATTTTGAAACGCCAATTTACGAACTGCAACACTACGGCGAGTTCGTTTTAATTATATTTATATATATAAACGTTTTAAAACTTCGTTTATATAAATTCAACTCGATTCTGATATATTTTACTATATATCAAATCCATTTTCCAATTCAACATAATATTTCCGATCTATTTCACTTCTATTTGAAATTCTATATCCAAATTTCAATTCAATTCTATTTGAATTTCTATATTCGAATTTCCTTTATTCAAATCCCATTTGAATTTCTACGTTCAAATTCTATATTTGATTTTCCTTTGAATTTCATATATTCAAGCTTCATTTGAATTTCCATATTCAAATTCCCTTTGAATTTTCTATTTGAATCCTATATTCAAATTCCATATTTTAAATTCCATTGAATTCCTTTTTGAATTCAAATTTTATAGTTTACATTCCATTTGAATTCCTTTGAATTCAAATTCTATTTGAATTCCTTTGAATTCAAATTTCTGTATATTCAAATTCTATTCAAATTCAATATATTCAAATTCCATACAAATTCTATATACAAATTCTATTTAAATTTTCTATATACAAATTCTATTTGAATTTTTATTCCAAATTCCATTTCACTTTCGATATTCAAAATTCTATTTGAATTTCTCATATCCAAATTCTATTTAAATTCCTTATTTGAAATTTCAAATTCTATTTAAAAAAAAATAGAATTCCCTTTTAAATCTGTGAAATTCCTTTCCATGATAATTTTTTTTAAATACCAATATTTGGGCCCAGTGATGTTTAAACACCAAACAACCAAATCATCCAATTTTCAATCATTTGATTTTTAACACGTCATATATGAATATATGAAATCAAGCAAACAAACAAACAGATAATATATTTTTGAGGAATCCAGTTGGATTCTTCCAACCTGTTTTCCTGCATCCACAAACGTTAGTCAACAGAAATAATACCCATCCTGCTTCAAGGCAGGATATCGCGGTATAAAAGGGGATCCACTTATATACGTGGGCGTAGGGTCATCCGCTAATGATACTGCGGGCATCCGCTAATAATATTGTGGGAATCCAACCAATCATCAACCCAATATATATATAATAGTCAACCCTAAATAACTAATATATTTAAACCAACCAAACAACATTCAAACAAGCAACAACAACTATTTTTAACTAATAAAAATAATTTTAAATCAAAGGTGAGTGAGATTTACTCACCTGGTTTTTATCTGCCGAATACCCGATTAGATGTCGCATCGTCACGGCTATTAATCAATCCCAATCATCTCAAATGAACTATTTTGCACCTAAGATTGTTCGATTTTATTTAACTATTAAACGATATTGATTTAAAAATTAACTACTATGAACTATTCAATGTATTTTTAAATTTCATAAAAGGTATACCTTGTTGTTCTCCAATCACGAAGTTAATTCTGTTAATCATCAAACGACTTAGCTGAAAAAAATCCTAGATTACTGATTTTCTTCTCTTTGGCATTTCATCGAACGTCATGCAAACAACTGCCAAATTTCAAATCCACATACCAATACCTGCTGCTACACAACCAAGATACTGAGCCTTCTCTCCTTTGTAACTTCCCACATTATTCCCTATCCCCCACAACCAACTACTGAGCTAAGCAGCACCACCCAGATCCTGTCATCAACAATGCTTCCACTCTCCTGACCTAGTCCCTAGCTTCCAGCATCACCCTTAAACTAAAACTCTACAGTACCTTCGTTCTTTTCCTGCGTCATACATCGAACACAATACCCCAACACGCACCAATTTTCCTGAAATCGTTGTCTCCCCTTTCAGTCGCCAATAATCCAGCTTCGTACTCCCCTTCAATACACCAGACCGCACTTCAATTACTACACCAATATCGAACCACCTCCTCTCCACCAGTAAATCAACCAAGTCCTTCCACACCGCATCGTTGCGTCGACCCTCTTACTGAACGCGACCTCATCAGGAAACACGAACTCCAGAACCCCAAGTCGACAGTTCAAGTTCGGATAATAAAAGCTTCCGTTGCTCCAAAAACTATTTAATCCCCTCCACAAAAATCCCAGATCGCGAACGATGTTGAACCCTAAATCCATTATGGTACCATGTCGAGCTCCCTCCTTAGTAGCGAGCGCTCCAGGCTCTGAATCGAGCTTCGCGATCTCGAGTTCGAATGCGTGGTTTTCGATCTGGTATTGGCTTTCAAGAAACCACAGTTGCGATGTGCCTTTTATTATTATGGAGCGATTTGGTTTCTGACACGAAGAATAGAAATGAAGAGAACGAAATTCATTTCGTTGGTTTGGAATGAAGAGGAGGCTCGGCCTTATATAGATGTGAACAGTTCATAGAGTACAAACCTCATTAATTCTGATTTGATTTTAAATATGATATAATTTAATTTGATTTGACTTAAAGAGATTTTCACTTTTATTAAAATAGATATTAATTTGACCTCGATTCGATTTTGATCCTATCCACAAATCAAATAAATCGGGGTTCACAATTAAAACATGAACCGCTATTTTAATTAACCGACTGACGTTATAATGTTATAACGTTATATTTGAATTCAACGAAATAGATTATACAATTTAATTTTGAACGTATATTTAAAATAGCCATATTAAATCAATTTAAATTCAAAACAAATAAATTCTTCAACAATAAATTTCTATTATCATCATTTATATTCAAATAGAATATATATTGATCATCTGAACCATTTCGATTCAGTTTTATCTTTGAATTGGATTATTTCAGTTCTCGTATTTCGATATATATATTTGAAATAAATCGTATATCGATTATGAATCGATAATTCAATATAAAAATTCTTTTATATTATCAACTGAATATTTAAAACAAATATAAAAAATTTAAAATAAACTGTTCGAAAAATCCGGGTCGTTACATTCTTCCCCCTTAAAATAATTTCGCCTTCGAAATTGCTAAAGTAGGAAAAATGGTACAAACCCATTACTTTTCAAAATCTCACTTATGTTGAAACTCAACTCCTCATATTTCAACAATATTAATTCCAACCAAAACATTTGGTTTTCACATATTTAATCTAAATGATTTTGTAACAACCCGTATTTTCAATAACCTGTTATAACATAAATCGAGACAGAATTTAATTCAAAAATCTGAATCAAGGGAAACGGGCTATGCCATTGCGTTCATCTCGGAAAAATACGCGAAATAGAGTCCGAGTTTTCGAAAATCGGAGTCCGTATGACCCAGTTAAGGCCCATTGAAGTTTTCAGAAATTTCCATAGTAAAAACAGATTTAAATTTTAAATTAAAAACAAGGATTAGGGCTAACTGGCGTCAGGTGGGAAAAATCCCGCCAAGACCCACATGTCGACAGGCATGTCGACAGGGGTCTAAGGGTGTCGACTGCCCTGTCGACACGGGGTGGCCAGGCAGTTTTGCCTGGTGCACCATTTTGATTTGGGCTTGGTCTTGTGGCTTGGTTCTAGAGAATTCCGAGATCTGACGGACCTAAACTAACCTAGGGTTAATCCTAGGGCTAAAAACACTCTAATCTTCTATAAATAAGCCCCTAATCCTACCCTAAAACCCCATTATTCATTCTAGCAACCAAACTATGTCAAATTGAATTCTCAATTGGCCTCCACCTAAAAACCCTAGCCTCCACTCTCTTCAATAATCAATTCTATGAAGGTTTTGATGTTCATACAAGCATTTCTAAGTTGTATGAATGATCATTAGCTTGCATACATCATCAAGTTGCAAGCTTTATTTGCTAAGCTAGAGTTTTTGGGATTTTTGTTAATTGGAGCTTTGTTTTGGGTTTTTATATGCTTGCATAAATGGGCTTCTCAATCTTTATTAGTAGATTTGTGTCTTCATAATATTGGTAAGCCCTCTTACCTTCATTTTAGAAACTTTAAAGTTAATGTGTGATGAAAGTTGAGATTTATGCATGTTCAATAAGTTATGCATGCTTATGCAAGTTCACTATGCTATGTTGTGCATGTTTAATAAGTTATGCATGCTTACGCAAGTTCACTATGCTATGTTGTGCATGTTTAATAAGTTATGCATGCTTATGCAAGTTCACTATGCTATGTTGTGCATGTTTAATAAGTTATGCATGCTTATGCAAGTTCACTATGCTATGTTGTGCATGTTTAATAAGTTATGCATGCTTATGCAAGTTCACTATGCCATGATTTGCAAGTTTAACAAGTTATGCATGTTTATGCAAGTTCACTATGCCATGATTTGCAAGTTTAACAAGTTATGCATGTTTATGCAAGTTCACTATGCCATGATTTGCAAGTTTAACAAGTTATGCATGCTTATGCAAGTTCACTATGCTAAGTTATGCAAGTCCAACATGTTATGCATGTTTATTATGATATGTAAGATTCATCATGTATGTTGTGCCAAGTTCCCTCTTTCTATCCTTTATGCGTTTTAACGAATATGTAAGCGATAGAATGACGTTGGGGGGGGGGGGGTTTGGGTAAAACTTAAAATACATGAGAATATAAGATTGGGAATTTAACTATTAAGTTAGGTCTACCCCTTGGGAATTTACCTATTAAGTTAGGTCTACCCAAGTATTTGTTAAACTTGTAATTATGGTTTGAAAATAAAGTGGACATGACACTTAGAAAACATAAGTGTGGCCAACTCGAGGTTGGGTTGAGTTTGTAGCGTAAACCTACCCGGAACCGATCGGCTTAACTAGTTGCTACAAACAATAGGACCCAATTTGAGAAGTTGGTCATGTGTACCTGGGACCCGAGGTTAGACCAAGTTGTGGTGTAAAGCAACCCGGACCCGACCGGCTTAACTAGTAACCGCAACAAAGTCTAATGTGAGAGGTTAAGGTACAATTAAATTAATGCCTCATGATTAGGGTTAAGTCATGGCCCACTAATACTTAACCAATTTTGGGGATACGAGGGATTAAATGGGGTTAAGTGGTGAACTGTTGGTTACACTTAACTAATTTAATCCATGATTAGTGAGGGGTTAAACCACACTTAACCCTCTTAGAAAACCCTAGCAACGTGGTCTGTTCCAGCAGTAATCCCAGTTTGGTATCATTCACAACCCTAGAGGCTAGGCTAGGGCGGGGCACGATTACTGGACTGATGTAAGCGACCAAAGCGACGGCTGAGTGGTACAGCGGTGCGGGTCCAGGCGGGCTACGGACGTGCACGTAGTCCGGTGTTGGAAAAACTCGAGGCACGGGTACCAGTAGGTTTAGACTGTGCATTATTGCTTAAGTGTCTGGGGTTGACACCCGAAGGCTTGATACACCCGAAGGTGGACCCAGCACAGTCTGACTACAACTATGGTGGGCCGTATGGATACCAACACTTGATGTGTTAGGATGATAGGGAGCCGATCGACTAGACCGTTGGGCTGGACCTTGCATTAAGGTCACCTCATGTTATTGGGCCAAAGTTTGGGCTGAGGGATCAATACCTGTTATGTTAGTTTGCTAGTACACTGTGGTGCAAAGCTTAATCTTCTCTATGTGATGACACCTTTATCTATTGCCAGTATGTTCATCTCAGTTTCCATCATGATGTTAACTTTATTAGTTTATAGACTGATCGTAGTAGGGCTTACCAGTCTTTTTGACTGACCTGTTTTCTTTCGCTTCTTTTCTTCCGTTCCCCCCCCCCCCCAGGTTCTCAGGGAGGGAATAGTGGTGCTTAGCTTGGATCGCTTGCTTGTTTGCTGGATAGCTCATGTATGACTGGACATTGAGCTCGCTATGGTTTATCATCTTTATTTTGGGGATAGCACTATGTATTTCAGTATTTCTGTTTATGATGTACTAGACATGTTTATTTTGGCAGTTGATTTTATGATGTACTAAACTTGTTTTGAGATGGTTTGAGATATTCCGCTGTTTTATTCTCACTTACTCTGTTTTACATATATATATTTATGCTCTTGTTCTGCCTTGATATATCATTATGCATGCTTACCCAGTTCTAACGCCCCCCAGAAGCTAGTGCCCCCAAAAGAGTGACCCTAGTGGAGGTGGGGTGTTACAAATTTGGTATCAGAGCATATGGTTTACAAGAAAGAACAAAAAGTTTTTAAAAGACTTTTGAAAAACTATTTTCAAAACAAGTATAAAGTATTTTCCAAAGAAAAGTCTAGTATTTTAAAAGGCTATTCCCCAAAAAGCCAATAGCGTTATCCTTCGTTCCCTTGACCTAATCTTATCTTATCTTTCGTTTCAGTATGGTTGAGAATCTTGCCATTCCGGATGGAGTAAATGTACCACTCTGGTATAGGAGACTTCTAGAAGCTAGGGGGGCAGCCGGCCCCGCAAACCCTACTCCCACTCCTCCTCCTGTAGTTGAGAATCCTACCCCTAATGTCCCTCCTCCGGTGATTCCTGTTCCCCCTCCTCCAGCAGTTAATGTTCCTCCTCCCGTGGCTAATGTTCCTCCTCCTCCTGTTGCTGAGGCTCCTCTTCCTCCTCCCCCTCAGCATCCTCAGGTTGAGTTCACGAAGGTTTGTAAAGACTTCAAGGCGATGGGAGGCAAGAATTTCCTAGGCACGGAATCTTTTGTTGAAGCTAGGAATTGGCTGAAAGACACTAAGGACTTGTTTGCTATCTTTGGGATTGATGACGAGAGGAAAATCTTATTGACAGTGTGGCTTTTGAAGGATGAAGCAGCCTATTGGTGGGAAGTCACCAATGGGACGAGGCCCGTCGAGACTTGGGCCGACTTGAGGGCTAGATTTGTGGCCAAGTTTCTATCTTCTGCTGAGGCAAATTTACAGATGGAGAAGTTCATTGCATTAAAGCAAGGTGATATGTCTGTCAAGGAGTATGTGAACAAGTTTAATCAGCTGGCCCGTTTTGGTTTGGATATGGTGAACACTCCTGAGAAGAAGGCTCTTCGATTTGCTAGAGGGTTGAATGAGCCGCTGCAGGGTTTGGCAATGTCACACATTCCGCATGGGGCTACTTTTGAGAGTTTGGTCAATATGGCCCTACTTCAGGGAGATGGAAAGAAAGAGATCAAGTCGAGTGATACTCAAGCAAAGAAGACTGTTCTCAAGGCAAAGGCAATCAAGGTGGTCAAAGCAGTCAGGGGAATCAGAGCAAGAACAAGAAGGGGAACAACAACAAAGGCAAGGGAAAGTGCAATTACTGTGGTGTGCCTGGACACTTTGCTAAGGATTGTAGGAAGAAGAAAAGGAAGCTTAGTGGTGGATGTTTTTCCTGTGGTGAGACTGGACACTTCAGCAAGGAATGCCCGAAGAAGAAAGGGCAGGCTGGACCTTCAGGAGGGCAAGTTCATGCTCTCAATACCGCTTCAGTTCCCGATCGAGGTAGTGTTTCTGTTGAGAACCTTGTTTATGTTTCTGATCTTCCAGTTCGTACCTTGTTTGATTCTGGTGCATCACATAGCTTTATTTCATCTGATCTTGTTGATAGCTTGCACCTTAGTACTAGCTTAGTGGATGATCCCGTTTGTGTTTCGAATCCCATTGGGGTTCTGCTCATCTGTCTATGATATGTGAGGATCTGAGGATCTCTATACTCAATGTAGAGTTCTTGTGTAGTGCATATGTTCTTGGTTTCAGGGGATACGGATTGATATTGGGCATGGATTGGCTGTCCCGATATGGAGCCATTCTTGATTGTAAGCACAGGGTTGTGAGGCTTGTGACTCGCCTTGGCAACACCTTAGAGATTTCATGTAATCCGAAGGATCCCGTCATGTTGTGCTATCTCGAATATCTCGACTCGTCAGAGGAAGCCCTTCAGTCTGTAAGGGTGGTCCGAGATTATCCAGATGTTTTTGAAGAAGTTAAGGGGTTGCCCCCTAAACGAGAGATTGATTTTCGCATTTATCTGGTGGATAATGCTAAGCCTGTTTCTTTGCCCGTTCGGCACATGGCTCCGCGTGAGAGACGGGAGCTCAGCAAGCAAGTAAAGGAATTGCTTGAGAAGAACTTCATCAGACGAAGTATATCCGAATGGGGAGCGCCTGTGGTATTTGCTACTAAGGCAGATGGTTCTCTTCGACTCTGTGTGGACTATAGAGAATTGAATAAGCTGACTAAGAAAAACAAACACCCGTTACCGAGGATCGATGATCTCTTTGACCAGCTTGTTGGTGCTTCTGTTTTCTCTCAGCTTGATCTTGCTACTGGATTTCATCAGCTCAGAGTGGCTGAAGATAGTATAGACAAGACTGCATTCAGAACTCCAGATGGATTCTTTGAATGGCTTGTTATGCCGTTCGGTTTGACGAATGCACCCGCATATTTCGTGGACTTGATGAGTAGGGTGTTTCGGGAGTTCTTGAACAAGTTTGTCGTGGTCTTTGTGGATGATATTCTGGTCTTCTCCAAGGATGAAGAAGAGCACGCGAGGCATCTTGTAGAGGTGATGGATACGCTTAGAGCACATCAATTAAAGGCCAAGTTCTCCAAGTGTCACTTTTGGAGAAGGGAATTTAGATTCCTTGGGCATATCGTATCCAAGCAAGGCTTAGCGGTGGATCCCGCTAAAGTGGTTGCAGTTCAGGATTGGAAGACTCCAAGGAATGCAACCGAGGTGAGAAGTTTTCTAGGTCTTGCGGGTTTTTACCGGAAGTTCATTAAGGACTTCGCGAAGATATCCGCTCCTCTTACTAAGTTGACGAAGAAGAACTTAGTTTTTGCTTGGGATATGGACTGTGAGCTTGCTTTTCAAAGACTCAAGAGAGCCCTTACCTCAGCACCAATTCTAGCTTTACCCGATGGTGGCAAGATATTTACCGTGTACACTTATGCTTGTGGCACGGGATTGGGCGCCATTCTGATGCAAGAGGGCAGAGTTATATGCTTTGGTGGGAGGCAACTTAAGGTGCATGAGAAGAATTATCCCACTCATGATCTAGAGCTGGCAGCGATAGTATATGCACTCAAGGCTTGGCGTCATTATCTTCTGGGAGAGAGATTTGAGCTGTATACTGATCATAAGTCTTTGAAGTATCTCTTTTCGCAGAAGGATCTGAACTTGAGGCAGCAGAGATGGATGGAATTCTTGGCATCCTATGATTTTGATATAGCCTATACCCCTGGCAAGGGGAATGTTGTAGCAGATGCGTTGAGTAGAAAAAGGTTGACACTAAGTCCTCTATTTGTTGAAATGAAGAATTTAGAGTTCTTGGCAACCTTTGATTTCTCTTTGGCGGTTGAGTCGATGACCGGTTCTCTAGCATCTCTTGAGCTCAGGCCTACCCTTCTAGATCAAGTTGGGGCTTCGCAGAAGGAAGACCCTCAGATAATTGAGATCATGGATAAGCTGATTCGAGGGGAGACATCTAGTCACCTTGCTCGATATTCTATAGATGATAAGGGTTGGCCGAGGAGAGACGGAAGGCTTTGTGTTCCGATGGTGGAAGACTTGGTGAGGAAAGTTCTTGAGGAAGCACATCGTTCCAAGTTGACTATACATCCAGGCGGTGATAAGATGTATAAAGATATGAAGCGTATTTTCTTTTGGCCTGGGATGAAGAAGGATATGGCCGAGTTTGTCTCTAGATGTATCATTTGTCAGCAAGTTAAGGCCGAGTCAAGGAAGCCCGGTGGGCTATTGCATCCTCTAGAGGTCCCGCTTTGGAAATGGGAGAGTATCTCCATGGATTTTATTGATGGGCTTCCAAGGTCAAGGAAAGGGAATACGAGCATTTGGGTTATTGTAGATAGACTTACGAAGAGTGCTCATTTCATTCCGGTGAAGAGCAAAAGGACCGCATCTGGACTAGCATCAGTATATCTTCGTGAGATAGTACGGCTACATGGAGTCCCTTCCAGCATAGTCAGTGACCGAGACCCCATCTTTACTAGTCAGTTCTGGAACAGTTTGCAGGAAGCTCTGGGCACGAGGTTGAACCTGAGTACGGCCTATCACCCACAAACAGACGGTCAAACAGAAAGGGTGAATAGGGTACTTGAGGACTTGTTGAGGCTTTGCATTCTGGATTTTGGTGGTGCTTGGGAAGACCATCTTCCTCTTGTTGAGTTTGCATATAATAACAGTTATCAGGCGAGCATAGGGATGGCACCATTTGAAGCTTTATATGGGAGGCCGTGCAAGTCACCTACATGTTGGTGGGAGACTACAGATAAGCTTATACTTGGACCCGACATGATTAGAGATACATCCGAGAAGGTCGAGTTGATTAGAAGATGGATGAAAGCGGCCCAAGACCGGCAGAAATCCTATGCTGATAAGCGAAGATCCGATTTGGAGTTTGATGTTGGGGACATGGTTTTCGTAAAGGTTTCTCCTTTGCGGAATGTGGTCCGATTTGGAGCTGTTGGGAAGTTAGCCCCGAGATTTGTTGGACCCTTCCCTATCATAGAGAGAATTGGGAAGATGGCTTATAAAGTGCAACTGCCCGAGAAGCTGTCCGGAGTGCATAATGTCTTTCATGTCTCGCATCTCCGAAAGTGCCTGCATGAGTCCGCTAAAGTGGTTGAACCTAGCATTCTTGAAGACGTAGAAGTAGAGAAAGAGGCAACTTTGAGGAGAGCTCCGATTCGTATCTTGGGGACGGAGACCAAGAAGCTAAGGAATCGAGAGGTCAAGCTGGTGAAGGTTCAATGGGGTGAAGCCGAAGAAGACGCAACTTGGGAAACCGAGGAGAAGATGCGTGGGCTTTATCCATTCCTTTTTGAGGGTACACTCTCAATCTCTTTCCTTTGTTAGCATATCTTTCTCTTTGCTATCCATGTTTATCTAGTTATCGTGCTAATCTTGTCATGAGAACCTTAGGTAGAAACCCTTTGGATGAAACATGTGTTTGAGACATGTTATGTTTGATGGTTGCAAGTGGCTGCAAGTGTTTGCAAGTGGTTACTCGTGGATGCATGATACACATTAGGCACTAGATCGGCTCACACACTCCTCATATTGCATGTGCATGAGTGTTTATGCTTATTCTTGGATGAAATTTGTATGCCATCACATGGATGTTGCATATGGATGTATGATTGAGCACGCATGTAGATAATATACATTATGTTAGGGATTTGCATACATATGGATACATTTCACTAACA
Source organism: Allium sativum (assembly GCA_030737875.1). Lineage (NCBI taxonomy): Eukaryota > Viridiplantae > Streptophyta > Magnoliopsida > Asparagales > Amaryllidaceae > Allium > Allium sativum. The sequence continues at coordinate 1,053,185,972 of CM060913.1, forward strand.
TATTTTGCATTGATCTTTGCATTAGATAAGTACATATACACACACTTTTGCATATGTACATACAGCATTTAGAATCATTTAAGGACAATGATTGCTCGTGGATGATGCTTTGAGTAGATGGATGATTGGATGGTAGGATACGTTCTTCCTAACTTGAAGATTTCGGGGACGAAATCCTTTAAGGAGGGGAGAATGTAACAACCCGTATTTTCAATAACCTGTTATAACATAAATCGAGGCAGAATTTAATTCAAAAATCTGAATCAAGGGAAACGGGCTATGCCATTGCGTTCGTCTCGGAAAAATAAGCGAAATAGAGTCCGAGTTTTCGAAAATCGGAGTCCGTATGACCCAGTTAAGGCCCATTGAAGTTTTCAGAAATTTCCATAGTAAAAACAGATTTAAATTTTAAATTAAAAACAAGGATTAGGGCTAACTGGCGTCAGGTGGGAAAAATCCCGCCAAGACCCACATGTCGACAGGCATGTCGACAGGGGTCTAAGGGTGTCGACTGCCCTGTCGACAGCCCTGTCGACACGGGGTGGCCAGGCAGTTTTGCCTGGTGCACCATTTTGATTTGGGCTTGGTCTTGTGGCTTGGTTCTAGAGAATTCCGAGATCTGACGGACCTAAACTAACCTAGGGTTAATCCTAGGGCTAAAAACACTCTAATCTTCTATAAATAAGCCCCTAATCCTACCCTAAAACCCCATTATTCATTCTAGCAACCAAACTATGTCAAATTGAATTCTCAATTGGCCTCCACCTAAAAACCCTAGCCTCCACTCTCTTCAATAATCAATTCTATGAAGGTTTTGATGTTCATACAAGCATTTCTAAGTTGTATGAATGATCATTAGCTTGCATACATCATCAAGTTGCAAGCTTTATTTGCTAAGCTAGAGTTTTTGGGATTTTTGTTAATTGGAGCTTTGTTTTGGGTTTTTATATGCTTGCATAAAAGGGCTTCTCAATCTTTATTAGTAGATTTGTGTCTTCATAATATTGGTAAGCCCTCTTACCTTCATTTTAGAAACTTTAAAGTTAATGTGTGATGAAAGTTGAGATTTATGCATGTTCAATAAGTTATGCATGCTTATGCAAGTTCACTATGCTATGTTGTGCATGTTTAATAAGTTATGCATGCTTATGCAAGTTCACTATGCTATGTTGTGCATGTTTAATAAGTTATGCATGCTTATGCAAGTTCACTATGCTATGTTGTGCATGTTTAATAAGTTATGCATGCTTATGCAAGTTCACTATGCCATGATTTGCAAGTTTAACAAGTTATGCATGTTTATGCAAGTTCACTATGCCATGATTTGCAAGTTTAACAAGTTATGCATGTTTATGCAAGTTCACTATGCCATGATTTGCAAGTTTAACAAGTTATGCATGTTTATGCAAGTTCACTATGCCATGATTTGCAAGTTTAACAAGTTATGCATGCTTATGCAAGTTCACTATGCTAAGTTATGCAAGTCCAACATGTTATGCATGTTTATTATGATATGTAAGATTCATCATGTATGTTGTGCCAAGTTCCCTCTTTCTATCCTTTATGCGTTATAACGAATATGTAAGCGATAGAATGACGTTGGGGGGGGGGGGGTTTGGGTAAAACTTAAAATACATGAGAATATAAGATTGGGAATTTACCTATTAAGTTAGGTCTACCCCTTGGGAATTTACCTATTAAGTTAGGTCTACCCAAGTATTTGTTAAACTTGTAATTATGGTTTGAAAATAAAGTGGACATGACACTTAGAAAACATAAGTGTGGCCAACTCGAGGTTGGGTTGAGTTTGTAGCGTAAACCTACCCGGAACCGACCGGCTTAACTAGTTGCTACAAACAATAGGACCCAATGTGAGAAGTTGGTCATGTGTACCTGGGACTCGAGGTTAGACCAAGTTGTGGTGTAAAGCTACCCGGACCCGACCGGCTTAACTAGTAACCGCAACAAAGTCTAATGTGAGAGGTTAAGGTACAATTAAATTAATGCCTCATGATTAGGGTTAAGTCATGGCCCACTAATACTTAACCAATTTTGGGGATACGAGGGATTAAATGGGGTTAAGTGGTGAACTGTTGGTTACACTTAACTAATTTAATCCATGATTAGTGAGGGGTTAAACCACACTTAACCCTCTTAGAAAACCCTAGCAACGTGGTCTGTTCCAGCAGTAATCCCAGTTTGGTATCATTCACAACCCTAGAGGCTAGGCTAGGGCGGGGCACGATTACTGGACTGATGTAAGCGACCAAAGCGACGGCTGAGTGGTACAGCGGTGCGGGTCCAGGCGGGCTACGGACGTGCACGTAGTCCGGTGTTGGACAAACTCGAGGCACGGGTACCAGTAGGTTTAGACTGTGCATTATTGCTTAAGTGTCTGGGGTTGACACCCGAAGGCTTGATACACCCGAAGGTGGACCCAGCACAGTCTGACTACAACTATGGTGGGCCGTATGGATACCAACACTTGACGTGTTAGGATGATAGGGAGCCGATCGACTAGACCGTTGGGCTGGACCTTGCATTAAGGTCACCTCATGTTATTGGGCCAAAGTTTGGGCTGAGGGATCAATACCTGTTATGTTAGTTTGCTAGTACACTGTGGTGCAAAGCTTAATCTTCTCTATGTGATGACACCTTTATCTATTGCCAGTATGTTCATCTCAGTTTCCATCATGATGTTAACTTTATTAGTTTATAGACTGATCGTAGTAGGGCTTACCAGTCTTTTTGACTGACCTGTTTTCTTTCGCTTCTTTTCTTCCGTTCCCCCCCCCCCCCCCCCCAGGTTCTTAGGGAGGGAATAGTGGTGCTTAGCTTGGATCGCTTGCTGGTTTGCTGGATAGCTCATGTATGACTGGATATTGAGCTCGCTATGGTTTATCATCTTTATTTTGGGGATAGCACTATGTATTTCAGTATTTCTGTTTATGATGTACTAGACATGTTTATTTTGGCAGTTGACTTTATGATGTACTAAACTTGTTTTGAGATGGTTTGAGATATTCCGCTGTTTTATTCTCACTTACTCTGTTTTACATATATATATATATTTATGCTCTTGTTCTGCCTTGATATATCATTATGCATGCTTACCCAGTTCTAACGCCCCCCAGAAGCTAGTGCCCCCAAAAGAGTGACCCTAGTGGAGGTGGGGTGTTACAGATTTACACCCAATTCAAAGTCTATTCAACCTTATTCAATTTGAATTTCATTAATTTATTTACCTCGATCCATTTAACTTGCTTAAGTTAATTTTAAATTCCAGAATTCTAGCACCTGGGTTTCATTTCAAAACAATATTGAAATCCCATAAATATATACATATATATTCACCACTATCTCAAATTCAAAGCATTTGAATTTCAAACCACTTGTTCATTTTCAAATAAATTTCCAACAAAACTTTTTTAAGGTAGCCATTCGTCACTTATAACTCGAAAATGAACACTGATGAAGCTGCAGTCATCATCAGAATTATTTCCCAGCCACTGAAATAAGTTTAGTGCTTTATCTATTTCAAAATCCATCTAAAATTGATTTTTATTCAAAAACTCCTTTCAAAACAAAGCTATATTGTTCTAGTATACTTTTAAACTTCCTAGGATTTAAATTCCAAATTCTAGTTTGAATTCAATTTTAATTCATCTCATTTGTATATTTAATCCATATACAAATTCTATTTTGGTTCTATATAACCATTCCAATTTTATAATCTAATTTGATTATAATTTTAACACCCAACACTTCCATATATTATAATAATTTCAGAAAATTATTCTTTTTCTATCCAAAATAGAATTTTTGGGTAAAATTATTTCATTTACCCACTTAAAAAAAAATATCGTGTTCAATCTTCTGTTCAAGCATTTACAAACTCTTATCGACGTCGTGGCGTCCCACGATTCGATCAGAATTCATAATTCACTCAATAGACTAGTCAACACAATATAAAACAATTTTTATATCAATTTACAAATACGCGCTCTCGTATATACACTCAACTCATTCTAGGGTACTACTGACCCTATCTCTAATGGGCACAATCCCACTAAAGCCTAGGTATTCGGTCAACCTAAGCTCTGATACCAACTGTAATGGCCCGCAAATCCGTACTATCTGAGTTGACTAATAACACTCACGTCCAACCCAAATTGCACAGAAATACGAATCATTATTAGAAAGAAGTTAGAGGATGAGAAATAGAAAGAAAGAGATATTAGAATAGAAGAAAAACAAAGAAGACAAATCCCACAGCGGAACGAATAAAATATGTTATATAATACAACTTTTGAAATACAAATCGGTAACTTTATATACATACCATTATCAGAGCGCAACAGTTATTACTGGAACAGTTATAAACACCTGTTTCCAGATACAAACATGGTTCACAGCGGAAAATATGATAGTCTATAGCTAACTGGTGAAGCCTCCTGCTTCCAACTCTTCCAAGTGAATCTGAAAAATCCCGACTACTTGACTGCCCGTACAAATTTGGGCACCCGAGAGTTTAGGGAAAACAAACAAAATAAACTCTGGGTCAGTCATGGGACTGGTGTGAGTAAACTCCAACCAATTGTTTAATTTTCAAAACCTTTTGAAAAGAAATGATAATCGTAAGACCGATCCACACATAAACACGGATGGTTTTTACCTTACGATAACCCAAAACACTTTGATACGAAAATCCAGTGATATTATATTAATGTCTACATCAAATAAATAACAGTCTAGCGGAAAGCTTGTATCTCACGCTCCACATACATAGTATAAAATCAAAAACCGCATGGAACTTTTGGAGATTGGATTTCCAACATGATAAGGTATGGAACCACCTTTCGCTAGTGTATCTCTAGAGAGGAATACACTGGGTTCAACAAGAACATCTTGCAACCCGGCCCACACATGATCGACCACTCATTTCGCTTGAGTGTATCGAATGTATATCACCAACGGTTGGGATCAGCAACCGTTTCCCGATTGGGACAGCATCGAATAGAAAAAGGAATTAAATGAATCTCTAGATAGGTGATTATACAACCTAATGGGAGCGACCCACATAGCCATGCTGCCTGCTCGATTTTTGTCATTTCCCGGTTGTTGAGGCTTGAGGCTACGCTCACTTGCCATTCATTTATAGCACAATCACTTTGAATGCCACATTGTCAGATCCGTTAATCACTAATTGATTTGCAAAAATATTCTGGATGTTATGCTAAGGGAATAAATCCGTTGCAACCATATATATTTATATAGATCAACCCATTAGATCATTGGAAATACTCTGTCAGACATTCGTCCATTTACGTTCGTTCTGGGATTGAACGAAACCGAAGGCACAATTTCTATTTATAGAAAAAGCCCTTGCAATTCACTCCGGCTTCGGTTATTTTCATAAAATCTGATTCGCAACGCTACTGCCAATACAGAGTGGTTCACGGATAATAATCCAACCGGTCTCTCCATATTGTCATCGATGGTCAAAAACTTCGATAGTCTGTGATTTAACTATCGAATAAAAACAAGTGTTTCGATAGTCGATGATTTAACTATCGAAGAAAAACAAGTGTTCATCCAACATATCAAACAAATCACTGGGCTCTTTAATTAATATTTCATTAATTAAATCCCTCCTTCATTTCCCTATCAATATTTGTTAAACAAATATTTTCAATTATCATCACAGTCTCTTACATTCTTTGGAAAACATTTCTATATCTCGTCTTCTATTATTTTCTACACTTAGAAAATATATTCTATTTGAAATTGAAACAATTTCAATCACTTATCTCTTTCCCGACTATCTTAATTATACTCAGGAAATATTTACCTTTATATTTCCAAAATTCCATCACTTGGGTTAAAGTGAATGCTGTATAAAACATCGTTACAACAATAAAAGATATTTTACTCAACCAACCCTTTTTCAAACGCTTCTCTTCGAGACTGGATCCTGCTATTTATCAATTAAAAATGAAATCAATCAAGTTGGGGTAAAATTACCTCTCAGACCTTGACTGAAACCATCATTAACTTCAAAACGGCAAAACCACTAACCTCGAATAAACACACTATAAAACCCCAATTATTCATTTTAACGTATATATGTTTCTCTTTCTATCTCCAACTTATCAATTTCCTTTATGGTTATAATATTCTATTTTGAATTCGTTTCCTTATCGAATTCAATATATATTGATATATTGATTATCAAAATTTCTTAAAAATATTCTAACTCCTTAAATTCCCGGAAAAATTCGCCATAACCTCCCTTGTACCCGGAACTTGGGAATATTTCAAATAGCCTCCCATGGCCCTCACCAATCCAAAAGAAAAAGCCAAGCGGCTTGCCGATACGGAGCATAAAATCTCATATATGAACTTAAACATGTACCTTTTTGTCGGGCACATAAATTAAAATCTTCATATTCTCCATCCCATACTTGTCTAACACTTGTTCACCTGTTTTCAACTCAATTCAATCGTTTGAATTCAGTTTTCGCTCATTTATTCTTTTATTTGCTATTTCGCCTATTTCACTTCTTTGTTTGAACCTAACATGTTCAAACAAAATATTTAACTTGCTCATAACCAAATTGAATTTCAATTTCCATTCTAGTTTTCTTTTCGATTTCGAATATAAATTTTCAAATCGAATTCACGTATTCAAAGCCCAATATTAATTCAAAATCTCATTAACTAATTACTATTCGAATTAGTTAATTCTATTCAATAGTTAAAAATCTGATTTCTGTTTAAAAAATCAACTCATTATTCCACCTGAGTTCCGATATATTTTATAACTCAAATTTGGATTTTCTAAGTAGAAATTTTGATTTTATTTGCTTAAAATCCTTTAATTTATTTAAATAAAACTGTTATGGTTTTATAATGGTTTTGGCGCTGCTTTTCTAAAAATTTGATTTTGATATAACTCAAAATCCATTCGACGAAATCCAGATTTTCCTCCTTTATTAGAAAACTATTATCAAATCGGTCCTGACGTTTCTTGTTTCAAAGAATTCCGACTTCAATTGAGTTCTGTATACTCAATTGAAGTTCGAAACGCCAATTTACGAACTGCAGCGCTGCAGCGAGTTCGTTTTAATTATATTTATATATATATATGTTTTAAAACTTCGTTTATATAAATTCAAGTCTATTCTGATATATTTTACCATATATCAAATCCATTTTCCAATTCAACATAATATTTCCGATCTATTTCACTTCTATTTGAAATTCTATATCCAAATTTCAATTCAATTCTATTTGAATTTCTATATTCGAATATCCTTTATTCAAATCCCATTTGAATTTCTACGTTCAAATTCTATATTTGATTTTCCTTTGAATTTCATATATTCAAGCTTCATTTGAATTTCCATATTCAAATTCCCTTTGAATTTTCTATTTGAATCCTATATTCAAATTCCTTATTTTAAATTCCATTTGAATTCCTTTTTGAATTCAAATTCTATAGTTTACATTCCATTTGAATTCCTTTTTGAATTCAAATTCTATTTGAATTCCTTTGAATTCAAATTCTATTTGAATTCCTTTGAATTCAAATTTCTGTATATTCAAATTCTATTCAAATTCAATATATTCAAATTCCATACAAATTCTATATACAAATTCTATTTAAATTTTCTATATACAAATTCTATTTGATTTTTTATTCCAAATTCCATTTCACTTTCGATATTCAAAATTCTATTTGAATTTCTCATATCTAAATTCTATTTAAATTCCTTATTTGAAATTTCAAATTTTGTTTAAAAAAAATAATAGAATTCCCTTTTAAATCTGTGAAATTCCTTTCCATGATTTTTTTTTAAATACCAATATTAGGGCCCAGTGATGTTTAAACACCAAACAACCAAATCATCCAATTTTCAATTATTTGATTTTTAACATGTCATATATGAATATATGAAATCAAGCAAACAAACAAACAGATAATATATTTTTGAGGAATCCAGTTGGATTCCTCCAACCTGATTTCCTGCATCCACAAACGTTAGTCAACAGAAATAATACCCATCCTGCTTCAAGGCAGGATATCGCGGTATAAAAGGGGATCCACTCATATACGTGGGCGTAGGGTCATCCGCTAATGATACTGCGGGCATCCGCTAATAATATTGCGGGAATCCAACCAATCATCAACCAAATACATATATAATTGTCAACCCTAAATAACTAATATATATAAACCAACCTAACTTCATTCAAACAAGCAACAACAATTATTTTTAACTAATAAAAATAATTTTAAATCAAAGGTGAGTGAGATTTACTCACCTGGTTTTTATCTGTAGAATACCCGATTAGATGTCGCATCGTCACGGCTATTAATCAATCCCAATCATCTCAAATGAACTATTTTGCACCTAAGATTGTTCGATTTTATTTAACTATTAAACGATATTGATTTAAAAATTAACTACTATGAACTATTCAATGTATTTTTAAATTTCATAAAATGTATACCTTGTTGTTCTCCAATCACGAAGTTAACTCTGTCAATCATCGAACGACTTAGCTGAAAACATCCCTAGATTACCGATTTTCTTCTCTTTGGCATTTCATCGAACGTCATGCAAACAACTGCCAAATTTCAAATCCACATACCAATACCTACTACTAGACAACCAAGATACTGAGCCTTCTCTCCTTTGTAACTTCCCCCATAATTCCCTATCCCCCACAACCAACTACTGAGCTAAGCTACACCACCCAGATCCTGTCCTCAACAATGCTTCCACTCTCCTGACCTAGTCCCTAGCTTCCAGCATCACCCTTAAACTAAAACTCTACAGTACCTTCGTTCTTTGCTTGCGTCATACATCGAACCCAATACCCCAACACGCACCAATTTTCCTGAAATCGTTGTCTCCCCTTTCAGTCGCCAATAATCCCGCTCCGTACTCCCCTTCAATACACCAAACCACACTTCAATTACTACACCAATATCGAACCACCTCCTCTCCACCAGTAAATTAACCAAGTCCTTCCACACTGCATCGCTGCGTCGACCCTCTGACTAACGCAACCTCATCAGGAAACGCGAACTACAGAACCCCAAGTCGACAGTTCGAGTTCGGATAATAAAAGCTTCCGTTGCTCCAAAAACTATTCAATCACCTCCACAAAAATCCCAGATCGCGAACGGTGTTGAACCCTAAATCCACTACGGTACCTTGTCGAGCTCCCTCCTTAGTAGCGAGCGCTCCAGGCTCTGAATCGAGCTTCGCGATCTCGAGTTTGAATGTGTGGTTTTCGATCTGGTATTGGCTTTCAGGAAACCACGGTTGCGATGTGCCTTTTATTATTATGGAGCAATTTGGTTTCTGACATGAAGAATAGAAATGAAGAGAACGAAATTCATTTCATTGGTTTGAAATGAAGAGGAGGCTCGGCCTTATATAGATGTGAACAGTTCATAAAGTACAAACCCCATTAATTCTGATTTGATTTTAAATATGGTTTAATTTAATTTGATTTGACTTAAAGAGATTTTCACTTTTATTTAAATAGATATTGATTTGACCTTGATTCAATTTTGATCCTATCCACAAATCAAATAAATCGGGGTTCACAATTAAAACATGAACCGCTATTTTAATTAACCGACTGACGTTATAATGTTATAACGCTATATTTGAATTCAACGAAATAGATTATACAATTTAATTTTGAACGTATATTTAAAATAGCCATATTAAATCAATTTAAATTCAAAACAAATGAATTCTTCAACAATAAATTTCTATTATCATAATTTATATTCAAATAGAATATATATTGATCATCTGAACCATTTCGATTCAGTTTTATCTTTGAATTGAATTATTTCAGTTCTCGTATTTCTATATATATATATATATATATATATTCGAAATAAACCGTATATCGATTATAAATCGATAATTCAATACAAAAATTCTTTTATATTATCAACTGAATATTTAAAACAAATATAAAATATTTAAAATAAACTATTCGAAAAATTCGGGTCGTTACAGAAACTCTATTCAACGATGTTAAAAAAGGGAAACTCCTCATCAACTTCATATTTACAAAAAATTGATAGAAGTTGTGCATCCACAAACGTCATACTTAGCTCACCTATTAGTGAGGTGAAAATCAAAGGAAGAGAAAGTAAGAAATCAACTAATACCTCAACAAAGAGAATGCCTTCCTCTTTTGAACTAGTCGATAGTTTGTCATCACATGACCCGTCTGGTCGACTAAGTGTTAACAAACCGAAGAAGCAAAAACTTCAAATCCGAAAGCCATTGCAATATGACCAATGTAGTCCACATATGAAATGCTACATTAACCAAATTCCTTGGGAATTAAAGCCATATGTCACCGATATTATGGATGTTGAGGCGGATGGCAATTGCGAATTTCGTTATATTGCAGCACTACTAGGGATGAGGGAATCGTCATGGCGTGAAATGACTCAAACTCGCCCTTATGGGAAAGCCCGGATTGAGTTGAGAACACGACAAATCAAAATGCAAACAGAAGAACATTTCATTGCTTATTACAACAATTACATCAGAGTACAAGAATATAACAGAGTATGAATAAATAATATACATCAGAAAAATATCAGAAATTTAAATTACATAGCAGCGGAAAAATAATACATAATATAACTAAAAGAGATACACGGATATAGAGCTTTCCGTATATAGCTCCAGCTGTAAATGCAGGATCCTATGAATATAATATCTACAAAAGCTAAACTACTAGTTGCCTGTGTGGAAAATAGGGGCACCCAAAGTTTAGGTTAAAATAATAAACTCCAGGACAATCATGTGATTGGTGTGAGAACTAAAAACAATCACTAGATATTTACTTTAAAAATAAAGTAAATCAAGGGACCACATCGTATAACACGGAACAGGTTTCCTCCCAAGAATACCAGTGCATATAACAAGCAACACAATGCTTTTTGGAAAAATGAAGCTATTATAAGACTTGGGTCCCATCACACAATGCAACGCAAGCCAGGGGATAGAGTTTTCCAGTATAATAGCCAAACATGCTTGGTATGTTTAAAACAAATCATTTTGAAACTATTATAAGTGTATAGTGTCAAAACAGCTTTAAATATAAATGTATCAATCATAAACGGCATAGTATCCCATGCTACTATGTTGCCATATAGGTTTACAACTAAAACCGAAATGTCATGTATTGGAAATTGGATTTCCATCATGAGTCGAGGCAAGGGATGGCTCCTTGCCGGCTTCGAGACACTATAGCAAATGCCTTAGGATCTCCCGCAGTAGGCCCTTGGTTCCTGCAGAGCCGGTCCTTTCTTACATTTGAGGATTAGTTATTCCTGAACACACGTTTCCCGGTTTGGCTCCGTAGTAACCAATCTATCTGAGGCGCCTCGCTATCCATCATCCACATAGGAAAAAATATATAAATGTCTGGGCTCCATACCATGACATCACCCATAGCTAGAAGGAAACGTTATGTCCTCCCTGCGTCCCTGATCCCGTTTTTGACTCATACCGAGGTGTGAGACTCGCGAATTAACAACATACACAAAGCTATGCCCTTTAAGGCCGTGCTTTCATCATCAATCACAAGACCTTGCTTTTCAATAGAAGCCTTGATCATTTGCATCTCAGCATGCCACACAGGCAATTCACGCCATGCAACTGATACTATCGATATATAACCTCTGAGCTTGTATGTCTCAGAAAAGGGTGTTAAGCAAGAGAATAAATTCTCCGCCACCAAACAGATTTATATTTAATAGATATAAATCAACATAGAATAAAATCCAATGTTAGACACACATCCATTTACTAGTTCATTCTGGGTTTGAATGAAATCGGAGGCACCTTATTCCTTGTCCTATATGTCCAATACAGGAGAGAGGTCCTCGCATATCCGGTCGATCTCCAAGTACGTCTGGACGATCACCGCTTGTTACTTTGTCTTGGGTGTACAACCCAATCAAGACATCAGTAATCATCCAAATGATGTGAAGACCTCCGGTCTTCAACCACCGTCTTCATCGTCGACTTATCGTCGAATCAGTTATTCAGAATGGGTATAAACCCTACCTTTCTAAATAACCCGCGTATATTACAATCAAGTGATATAAACACACAACATGTGCCTCATTCCAATTTGGAATATTCTTTTATTCAAATAATCGTATTTTTAGGGAAAGGTTCCCATTAATTTTATCAATGATAAATTCTTTAAATTTATTCTTCAATCTTCCTTTGGATACCAATTCAAACCATATTAAGGTTTTCCAAACTAGTCGGGATTAACACACCTTACCGAAGTAATCATTTGTTTAATTTCCCAATTCCAACCTATTCATCCCATGGAGCAAAACTGGTAATATATATCTAACACCACGGTGTTATCGGTAAAATTAGTTACCATTTCCCGTTCAAATCTAATTAAAGATTTAACTATCGCTTGGAAAAGAACTGGTGATACTCCACTCTCGATCATTTCCCAAATTTGATAATTTAAATTATCAATTCGCATTTCAATATAATTAAAGATTCACTAAAACTCCACTTAGTTTTAATCTTCGAACAATCATTATTAATGATTATTTCTTTGGAAAATCAAACATGCTGCATCGACAATCTACACCGTACCCTTGATTTCTGCCGATATATAACCTCTAAGCTCGTACGTCTTAGAGAAGGGTGTTAAGCAAGAGAATAAATTCTCCACCACCAAACAGATATATATTTAGCAGAGATCAACCATACAGTTCGAAATAAAATGTTAGACATGTAATCCTGTCTTTAAGTGGGTTAAAGAACTAATATCATTTAAAACTCAGTTCATGATAAACCTAAAATCTAATTCCCTTAATTATGGAATCTCCATGGAAAACAGATCAATATATATAATCGATATCAATTTCCATATCTAACTAATAATATAAACGGAATAACGGCAAAGCCTTTTAAATTCCATATATAGTAACAGTCTTCCTCCACAGAAGCTCACTTCGATTATTATCAAATTGAATTCCATTCAATTCCAATTTAATATATTAAATTGGAAAACTTTACTTTGGAAAATTCCCATTAAATCTTAATAAAAAGATTTATAAATTCCAAATCACATTTCACTGTTAATCGGGTTAAAGAACAAGTGTTATTTAAAACACCATTTACGATAAACCCAAAAATCCAATTCTTTCATTCAACTCCAATTAAATATTAATTAATTGGAAAACTTCTCTAAATTTAAATTAAAAGATTTATTCTTTTATCATCGGGGTTTAAGAATAGTGTTACTGAAGACACCATTCACGACAAACCCAAAATCCAATTTGATATCAAGTACAAGGCCCTGAATAGAAATTATATCGGCTTATATTCAATATCAAATTCTGAAACCAACAAATATCGTATTGGAAATAACGATATAAATATATCTTCCAAATTTCCACAACAATATCCATATAATCACGAAATTCAACATCGAAATATTCCGAAGATGATTTCCATTCAAATGCACTCCAAATTATATATTGGAAATTCTAATTATATTAAAAACCCATTCTCAATCCAATTTATTTATTTAAAAATAATTGGATTATAATTCTAGTTATCAACTAGTTCATTTTGATAAAAATGTATTTTTTACCTTTTCAAATATGGAATTTTTCATCCAATCCTTTCCAAATCATTTATTATGATTTTACACAAATTATCAATATTTTTAATAGTTTTATTAAGGCTCTTTCAGTCGATTTCCATAAACGGTCATCGAACTGCACTTACAGCGACCTTTTCCAAATTTGATTTGGACATAATTCCAAATCCAACCGTTAGATTTCAAATCTCTTATATTCGTACATGAACCCAACGGTTCCGGTTTTAGGAGAATCTGATGGTCAGATCTCCCGTAATGTCAACTTGAAGCCAATGGTCGAAATTCGTGAATGGTCGCGGCGCGTTCTATTTAGGCCATTAAATATACATATATAATATATATATATATATATATATATATTATATTTCGTCGATTTCCATTTAAAACATATTTTTTAAATAGTTTATAAATTCGTTTTCAAACGATTCCAACTTCATTTTCAATTTTAACTCAAAATTGAATTTTCCAAATCATTATAATATATAAATGATAATATTTTCAAAATATCATATTTTGAAATTATTTCCTTATCGATATTCATTATAAAAATGAATAAAATCGATATAAATACTGTTCACGTCAAAATGGCGCATAACTAATCAACACTGCTTCATATATTTAAATATTTTCGTGTCCCCCCAAGTCGGACATCAAAATCATATTTTGATCCATTACTGAATATTATTATAAAATATTAGTTATTTTAAAATATTCATTATTCTTCATTTTAAAATATTCATTAATTTAAAATATTCATTCTTTCAGAACTGGAATTAGACGCAGTCAATTACCATATAATTTTTGTTTATATGGATTTCATTCACACATATACACAACATTAATCAAAAACATTCAACCATCATCTAGAGTGCATTACACAACTGCATAAGCATTAATTATGAATAATTAACGCTTACAACAGTCTGTCAACCAATCGATTGACATACAACTAAACAATTGGGATTAGTGTATGTCGAATATCATCCCAATACCCATGTGGGGTTTCAATCAACACACACAGAATTTATTTATGCAGTTGGGCGATGTGTAAAATATATCATCCAAATCAATATCAGTCAAATGAGTGTACATAAACAAATCGTTCGATTTGTAAATGAATATTTATTCTCATTCATATACACGTTAAAAGTTATATTTTTAACGATAAAATATTTATTTCAGCACATGGATATCTAATTTAGTTCATTTATACAATAAAAATGATATTTTTATTGTTCTAACATATTTTAGAAAATTTCAACAGCATAATGGCATGATACTAGAACTAAAATAAGGTCTAGCCTTATCCCTCGCCTAATACTGGCTCGCACCATACACATGCCAATTCTAATCAATTCATTTCACATCCCAAACCAAATTCAAATAAGAAATCCATAAAAACACACAAACTAACATCCATGGTTTCAATCAAAGGCGTCGGGTGCTACTATGCACTGTCTGCATCCTACTAAAAATATTTAACTGTAAACAAAATTAGAGTGAGAAGTTCTCACCCAGAAGCTAAACCAATTCGTCGCGATTCTTTTATGTAGAAAATTCTTGTCGCCGCGCTCGCTTTTGTCGTTCCCCGCACTTGAATTCTCCTCTTTGGCTCTAGAATTTTCATACGGCCTCCAATCTTCCCCAAACTTTGTCACTAGCCTAAACGCACCATTTCGGACAAGTTTTTCCTAGTGGACTTTCTTCCAATACTGCACCAATTCGCTGAAAATCGTGAAAAACAGTAGCAAATCCGCGATCTTCAGACGCATTTTCCGGATAGCTCCTTGATCAAAATAGGACTTCCATATACCCAAATCGAAGAGAAAACCAAGCTCTTCGACTTTGGTACTGTGGAGTTTTGGCTAGAAATGCACGGTTTGGGAGTTATTGGCGAAATAGTGACAGGGTATTATTTGTAAAACGGGAAATTTGTTTAAAATGTGATTTTTAAGGAGGAGGGGCCCACGGCTGGAGCTAGGTGGCTGGGGGTGGCGTAGGGGGCTGTGCAGGCGGCGGGGGTGGTTCAGCGGTTGGGGTGGGCCCCGTAGTGGCGGTGGTGGGTGGATTTAGGATTTGGGGATTTGCTAATTGAAAGAGGGAAAAAGGAGGAAGAAGACGAGGAGGAGGAGAGAAGGAGGAGGGGAGGCCGACGCGCACTACAACAAAATGACCCTATTACAACGGTGGAACACCGTTGTAATAGGGTTTTTACAATGGTGGGCAAACCGTCGTGTCTTAAGAAGTTGTAATAGCCTAATATCTTTTACAACTTTTCTGCACTGTTGCAAGACCGTTGTAATATGTATATTTTACAACTTTTTTCCAACGTTGTAATAAGTTTATTACAACAGTTATGCACCGTTGTTGTTTTAATTTTTACATTTTATTACAATTTTTATATTTTACAATTGTAATATATCCACAAATTATATACATATTACTAATAAAAGAATTCATTGCAGAACATATTATCTACAAAACTGAAAATATCAAACAAACTTAAACCATGAACCAAAACAATATATTATTAATTTCAAACTCATCATTTTTTTACATAATACATTGACAAAACTGAAGATACAAAGACTTTATAACAGTTCTAACTTTCTTCTGCTCCTGTTAATCTCCTTGTGCTCCTTTTTCTCCTTAATATCCATTCCTAAGAAAGAAATTATCAAACTGTTAGTGCTGCAGTATAGATTTATGCATGTAACAAAAATTGGAAAAATGTGAGTGCACAAAATAAACAGCTAATACAATGCATTCAAACCATTATATACGTAAATAACCTGACCATTATATACAATGCATGTAACGTTGGATGATTCATTTTGTTATATACAATGCACTGAAAAGCTTTGCCGTGGCAAAGCTATGCAGTGCAATCACTTTGCCGCGGCAAAGCTATGCAGTGCAATCACTGCATAGCTTTGCACTGCAAAGCTTTGCCGCAGCAAAGCTTTGGCAAAGCTTTTACATAGCAAAGCTTTGAACTGCAAATAGCAGTGCAAAGCTTTGCCGCAGCAAAGCTTTGGCAAAGCTTTTGCACAGCAAAGCTTTGGCAAAGCTTTTGCACAGCAAAGCTTTGGCAAAGCTTTTGCACAGCAAAGCTTTGGCAAAGCTTTTGCACAGCAAAGCTTTGCCGCAGCAAAGCTTTGGCAAAGCTTTTGCACAGCAAAGCTTTGGCAAAGCTTTTGCACAGCAAAGCTTTGCACTGCAAATAGCATTGCAAAGCTTTGCAGTGCAATCACTGCATAGCTATGCCGCAGCAATGAAACAAACCTGACCAATTCCCGATCAAATTCTTTAATCCCAATCCTCCTCTCACAACCTTCAACTCTCCTTTCTCGTTGCTCACCATATAAAATCCATCGTCATTCTCCTCAACCTCCTTCCTCTTCCTGTGAATTGAATGGAAATATAATGAATTATGGGATCCCATACATCAAATACTTTCTAAACATAAGTATTTCGTAAATACGTGGACTAACAATCAAGTTTACATATAATCCTTTTTTTTTTACTTTTAGATAAGAATCTATGGGCATGCAACATTGAAAGCAAGAATCTTTTTTTTTTGCAAGCAAATTAGAATTAAAATTGCAAAATGATTCATGGATCCAAAAAGGCAGATCTGATCGACACAAAGATCTAATAGCCATTACATAAAATGTCCCAAACTGAAATTCATCAAGACGCAGATCTGCAACAAATATTGCCACTAAATTCAAAACATGTTACACAGGAAATGGCTCAAAAGAATTTGCCTAATTCAGGGATGACGCATATACTACCAAAGTTCATATCCTAGTGTTTAACAGCGTCAAAGATTGAAGAAATCGGTACATAAAATAGAGCAGAGTATATTGATTCCACATGGATTATTACACAACAGTTCTGAGCTACAAAACGTTTGAATATACATTTTGTGAACGATTACCATCCAAGTTTATCAACTCAAACAATTTTTCAGGTTCAAATCAAAATCAAAGCTTGATGCAATAAAAATTAAATCGCCAGCTCTGATTAAAAGCACAAGTTCACGAATTGAGTAATAGATTTTACCAGCTTTTAGGGGTAAAGACGAGGCACAACAAAGGGGGATGCAGATGAGTAAGAGGACAGCCTGAGGAGCTGACAGCGGAAGCACTATCTACTACTGGTGAGACTCTAGCATGTACACTGGTGAGACTCTAGCATCTACTACAGCTGACAGCGGACGCAGATGAAGGCTTGGATCTAGATCTGGAAAGTGGAGCAACTGTACCACAGAGGAGGAAGCTAGGGAACGATGGGGTATAGGGGATAGCAAAGGACGAGCATGACTGAGGAGGGACGAAAATAGGGCAGGAGAAAGGATTGAAGGGAGATAGGGGAAGGAGGACGGAATCCTAGTGAAATTTGGGTATGAAATTGTGGCGGCCAGATTTAGGGTTCAGGAAAGCTTCGTGAAATATAAGGGATGGCCGCCAAAATTTTCAAGCTGGCCCGCCAAACGATTTATTTTTTCATGTTCATCTGATTGGTACTTACTAATGTGATTACATCTTATATTTCAATTGTTTTCAGAACTATACATAATATTATTTCTTATAGGAAGCATTTAACCAATTTCAACAATCAATAAATCACGTTGTTTAAGTCATCTAAATATTCATTTCGATTTTAAGGTTCAATTATCATAAGAAAAAAAAAACTAACTAGTTTTTCGGAATTTCGGATATTTTATAAAAGTTCTAGTTCATTGATTTTTTTTAATTAATTTGTGAAAAATTCAAATTCAACAGTACACAAAATGTACCGTTTCGGACGGGGCGCTGCCCCGCACCCTGCCTGGGGCGCTGCCCCCTGGACCCCCGTGACCTGACCGGGCAGGTCGAACCCCGTTAGCGGGGGCGTTGCCCCCGCACCCCCACCTAAGGGGTTGCCACCCCCCCTGGACCCCCCCTCCGTAGGGATCATATTTGACAAAAGATTTTGGAAAAACTTTCAACAACGATTACTTATTAAAAAATATTATATACTAAATATTAATTACTACTAATAGTCATGATTAATTATAAATTAAATATTTATTAATTGTTATTTACTTATTGATTATTAACTAATTGATTATTAACCGCGCATTAGTTATTACTTACTAATTAATTACCAGTACTTAATAATGAAGTAGTCATAAATAATTATTTTTAATTAAATATTTAATATTTATATATTGATTATTATTAAATATTTACTAATTGGTTGTTAATTAGTAATTATCAGTAGGAATTATTTATTTATTGATGAATTTTTAATTAAATATTTAATATGTATTTATTGATTATTAATTAATAATTACTAATTGGTTGTCAATTACTAATTATTAGCATGAATTATTTATTTATTGAAGTATTTTTAATTAAATATTTAATATTAATATATAGGTTATTAATTAATAATTACTAATTAGTTGTAAATATTAATTATTAAAAACTATTTAATGAAAATAATTAATATTAAAATATAGTCATATATTACAACAGTCAAAATAACACAGTTGTTAAAAATAAATTTATTACAACTTTTCTGGAAAAAAAGTTGTGAAAAACATTTATTACAACAGTGCTTTAACCACCGTTGTAAAATTAAAGTTGTAATATGGTGTCTTTGTTGTAGTTACAACGGTGTTTATACCACCGTTGTAAAAAACCATTTATTACAACGGTGCTTTTACCACCGTTGTAAAAACCCATTTATTACAACGGTGCATTTACCACCGTTGTAAAATTAAAGTTGTAATATGGTGTTTTTGTTGTAGTGACGGCAGTGGGTGGAGGGAGAGAGAATGCCTGACATTATATAATTTATTATTTTTAATTCCAAAATGTAACTTTTTAATTCGGACTCCAAATCGAACCCACCGGCTGTCGTCCCTAGCCAAATACCCCCACTCCGGACATAATGAGATATGTCCCATAAGCCAATTCAGGTGTTTCGATCAGTTTTCATTAAAATTAAAATATAAATTAATATAACGTTCAAAATTGATTTCAACGTACATTTTAATTTATCGGGGCCACATATTGACTCCAAAAATTCCACAAATATAAATCTAGCTATGTTTTGATGATACGGTCCTAACAAAACTAATTTCGTTGAATTTGGAGACCATTTGAAAAATGGTCATTTTCCAGTCAATTAAATTCAAGTGAAAATAAGGCTCAGGTCCTTAAAAGCAAACTTAGTTAGGCTCACATCCAGTCATAAACTTATTGTAAATTTAGTCCCTATTTTTAAAAAATTCAGTAAAAAAAATAAAAAGATTAAATAAAATACGTAAATTCACAGTTAATTAAAACATTTAAACGCTGAAAAATTCAGATCAAGAAACAATTAAAGAAGGCATCAAAAAACCAAAAAAACAACGAAATATGCAGTTTAATGCATAATAGTATGCAAGTATTCATATTATTTTGCATACATCTGTGCATGTTTTCAACTCCTACATTTGCGTTTGATATTTTTGCAAACATCTACGCAAGTAGTGCGTAATTGTGCCATACAAGTGTGCATAAATTCACGTGCATAAACTTCAGGTCAAATTTCTTCATGAAATACTTGCATACATATGTGCTTGTATTCCAATTACTTGCACACATGTATGCTAGTTTTGGTCCAGAATTTCAGAAGAAACCAATGTAAGAAATAGTTGCATATATATATATGCAACTGTGGGGAAAAGTTGCATACATATATGCAACTTTTTTTTCTTTTTTCGTGGCCTTCCGAGAATATTTCCTGATTTTAGATTTTTTTATGTGACAGCGCTTTTTTTTTATCAAAAATACGTAAGAGGCGGTAGTAGTAAAACAGGAGGCGGAACTATGAAAAAAGTGCCAGGCAGAAGTAAAATAGGGACCGGGATTGTAAACGAAACTTGAGTAGGACGTGAGTTTTATTTAAAACTATAATTGGGACCTGTAAAAAACGCGTCATAAATTCAAACTAAATGTACCAAACGCGTTTAAATTCACCATGCTCACATATTAGTTCCAAAAATTATGAAAATTGGAATCTAGCAATAATTTGACATTCCGGATCCAACAAAAGTGGTTTCATCAAAAACGGAGGTCGTTTGCAAAATGGCTATTTTTAAGGGCTATATATTATATTAAATTCCATAGCGACTATTTTGAATTTTAAACTGAGCATAACTTTTTATCCCCGCTATGAAATCTGGATTTTCCACATTTGTTGGGAATTTATTTTCAAACAGATTCAATCATTTTTGGTTTTACTGAAATCCGATTTATTTTGAATCCTGTACATTTAATTGAAATTTGAAATCGAATTTTCAAAGTACGCGCCATTTTAGGCTCGTTATATAATTAAAATAAATTTATTCATTCTAACTTCGATTTAAATAAATTTTTAGTCACTATTATTTAAAATAAATCATTTTAATTATTCAAAATTCATTAAAATTGCCAAAATAAAAATTTTAAATTGGTTCTGATTTTCTGGGTTGTTACCGGGAGTCAAGTTCGTCAAGAGTTGTATGAAGAATTGTATGAAAATTAGGATCTATACGGAAAAGTTTTTTGTAGAAATTGATCAATGCAAAGATTTGCTTACACAATTATAACACTATGAAAATGGATTTGCAACATCGAAAAAATGGATGACAATGCCGGACATGGGTTATCTAGCGGTGACAAAGTATACCGTAGTGGTAATTAGCATTAGTGAAAGGCTTAACTTGATGATACCGCCGTTAAAAGGAAGAGTTTCGCCTCCTATTCATCGCTCAGAAATAGCATTTGCTTTTGTTAACGACAATCATTTTTTTCAAGTAAGTATTATATTTGTCATATATTTTAATTCATGCTGTATTCGTCATATAATGTCAATTTGTTATGTAGGTAAAGTCGGAACTAAAGCATCCGGTACCACCTATAATTTCAAAATGGGCTTCCTACTGTCATAAGGACGCAACTGGTTAGGAGCATATTTATGGAGATCGACAGCAAGCATGGGAAGAATGAACTCAAACTGCTAAGTGGAATTGAATGACATTGCATTGTAGTTTGGTGTTGAAATTTTATTTGAGTTGCAAATGGGATTATTGAAAGCTGTTTTCATGATGAATCTTTATTTGAGTTGCAAATGGGATTGTTGTAAGTTATTTCGATGTTGAATCTTTAATTGAGTTACAAATGGGATTGTTGTAAGCTATTTTCACGTTGAATCTTTATTTGAGTTACAAATGGGCTGTGATTGTTTTGTTTATTTGATTGGTATTGAACTTCATTGTGATTGTTGTGTTTATATGAATTCAGAACATTTTTTTTTTCATTTTTGAACATACCTTGGACTGACAAAATGTGAATTTGGTTCCAGGTCAAGCACCGGCTACGTCGTATGACAGCATACCACGAAGACGTCGTAATGACCCAGATTTCTTATGGGTTAATTTTGAATATTTAGTATTTAATTTAAATATTTAGTTGATAAAATAAATGAATTTATATTTATGTTATCAATTTAAATATCGATTTCGATTTGATATCGTATATATTAAATTATCAAAATAAGAAATCAGCGAATAATTAAAATTCGAAGTCAAACACTGAATTAGAAACAGTTCAGATAATCAATTCAAACTCCTGTTTGAATTAGAAGAATAATATTAATTGAAGTATTCGAAGAATTAATTGTTTTAAAAATTAATTTAAATCAATTTAAATTAATATCTTCTCCATATGATCGAATTGGACTTCATGACCTATCCCAGTGTGTCCGAAATAGGGGTATTACCCTAAAATTGACAGTTGTTGGGTTCAGAAAGGAGTTCGGAATAAACGTGATGATTTAAATTTGATACATATTTGATAATCAAATTAAATTTAATAAATGAATACATTTGTTGGCCCTTTCATCACCACAATTCAAAAACAATCCATGCATCTTTATAGTCCACAAACAAAACAAATACCGTGCCATCCTTATTACCACAATTCGCAACCACCCCTCTTTTACATTAAACCGAACTTTCCCCATTCATTTCGATCGAACTAAAAACCTTCAATTTAAATTAAATGGCAGCGCTCCACCTTCAAAGCAAATTAGGGGCGGATCGATTTAAATTCTCGAGCTCAGATCTGGGGTTCGTGAGCGATGTGAGGAGTACGAAGCTTTACGCGTTCAAGTAGGGAGGGGCACCGCCGTTCGAGGTCTTCATATTCTTTTGGTGGGGTCGCGATCATCAGAAGACCGCAAGCTTGGCAGCGGGTTGGGGCATCTCGAGGTCGAGCTCGACCTGGAAGAAACCGCGATAGGTGCTGGGTGGTTTAGGAAGTCGAAGTTGCGATCAGTTTCTGGTAGCACGGTGTTCAGTAGAGCTGGAGGGCAACTATCAACATAACTGGGTGGCTTCTCGGTGGGAAAAGGATCGCTCCATCACTGTACTCGATCGCGACATAGATGGATGGACTGGAGGGTTAAACAGTTGAATGGTGGAGTGGAGTTTGTTTCAGTTTGTGCAGTGAAAATGAAGAGGAAGGTGATGCTGTTGGTTTCTAGTTTGCTGATTCATTTCTTTGAGTCACAACAATGTTGTGGAATTTCAATCTCCTTGGGTTGGACGGAGCCGTTGTGTCGATGACCGAGTTGATTTTAGGAAAGAAGAAGGGACGAGCAGGATTTACTGATGGGGGAGTTGCAGGTTAAAAATGAATTAAGGTACTTTCTTTTAATTTAATAGTTGAAATTTTAATTACATTATGATAGAATAAATAATGAAAGTCATGTTAAATTTAGACAAGATTGGAATGAACAAAATCAATCGTGTAATCCGTAGCCGTGGGATTTAATCGGAGATTACAATGGAAATCAGGATGGATCGGAAAATAAAAACAATGTGAGTGAATCTCACCTGTTTGTTTAGAATTATTTTATATCGTTAAAAATAATTGTTGTTGCTTGTTTGAATGTTGTTTGGTTGATTTAAAATATATATTAGTTATTTAGGATATGTATGTTTATATTGGGTTGATGATTGATTGGATTCCCGCAGTCTCATTAGCGGATGCCCGCGGTTTCATTAGCGGATGATTACCTTATACGCCCCACGCTATGATTAATGGATGACCTTCATACCGCGATATCCTGCCTCGAAGCAGGATGGGTATTACTATGTTGACTAACGTTTGTGGATGCAGGAAAAACAGGTTGGAGGAATCCAACTGGATTCCTCAAAAATATATTATCTGTTTGTTTATTTATTTGCATATATACTGTCATATATGATGTGTTAGAAAGATAAATAATTGGTTGCTTTGTGTATTTAAATATCACTAGGGCTTGAATATTGATTTATAAAAATATTGAAAAAGGTATTTAAGATTTAAAAAGGGAATTCTATTTTTATAAATAGAATTTGAATTTTAAATGAACTATAAGAAATATTAACTTGTTTGAATTTATAAACTTTGTTTATAAATCAAAATGTGGGATTTGAATTGAATTTATAAACTTTGTTTATAAATCAAAATGTGGGATTTTGAATTGAATTTATAAACTTTGTTTATAAATCAAAATGTGGGATTTTGAATTGAATTTATAAACTCTGTTTATAAATGAAAATATGGGATTTGAATTGAATTTATAAACTTTGTTTATAAATCAAAATGTGGGATTTTGAATTGAATTTTATAAACTTTGTTTATAAATCAAAATGTTGGATTTTGAATTGAATTTATAAACTCTGTTTATAAATGAAAATGTGGGATTTTGAATTGAATTTATAAACTCTGTTTATAAATGAAAATGTGGGATTTGAATTGAATTTATAAACTTTGTTTATAAATATATAATGAGGGGATTTTAAAGTGAAGTTATAAACGTTGTCTATAAATAATGCAGAGAATTTAAATAGATTTGAATGTAGAATTCAAATGAAGTTAAACTATAGAATTTGAAAATAGAATTCAAATGAAGTTAACTATAGAGTTTGAATATAGAAATTCAAATGGGATTTATAATATAGATTTGAATATAGAAATTCAAAAGGGATTTATAATATAGATTTGAATATAGAAATTCAAAAGGGATTTATAATATAGAATTGTAATATAGAAATTCAAATGGGATTTATAATATAGAATTTGAAAAATAGAAGTGAAATAGATTTGGATAAATAGAAGTGAAATAGATTTGGATAAATAGAAAGTGAAATAGACTAAAGAGTTAAGTAACAAATTTAATTACACAAATTGAGTTAAAAATGATTGGTATAGTTAAAATAGATTGGGCAGGTATAGATACTGAAGACAGGTTTGGAATAAAGTGTTAGAAGGTATATAAATAGAATGCCCGACAAAAAGGTACGTACTTAATTCATATATGAGATTTTATGCGCCGTATCGGCTAGCCACTTGGCTTTTCTTTTTCTTTTTGGATTGGTAAGGGCCATGGGAGGCTATTTGAAATATCCCGAAGCTCCCGATACAGAGGAGGTTATAGCGAATTTTTCCTGGAATTTAAGAAGTTAGAATATTTTTAAGATGTTTGATAACTAGAAATCTGTATATCCATATATATATAGAAGTCGACAAGGAAACGAACTAAGAAATAGAATAGTATAATCAAAAAGGAAGTATAAGAATAAAATCTAGTAAGAATAGAAAGAGAAGGTGTGTACGTGTTTAAAAGTGAAGAAGTAATTGTGTGGTATTGATTTTTCGAGTAAGTAGTCTTATCTGTTTTGACGTTATAAATGTTATTCAGTCAAGGTCTGAGAGGTAGTTATACCCCAACTTGATTGATTTCATTATTAATAAATAAATAGTAAGATTTCAGGCTTGAAGATCAATGTTGAATAAGAGTTAGTTGAATATAGTATTTGGGTTGTCGTAACGATGTTTTACACAACATCCGTTTTAACCCAAATAAGTGTAAGCTTGGAAATAAAATAATAAATATTTCCTAAGTATAGAAATAAAATGAGATCGGAAAGAGATAAGTAATTGGAATATTTTCTAATTATAAATAACATATATTTTCTAAAGTTTAGAAAATAAAGGAAGGCGATATTCGGAAATGTTTTCCAAATAGCGTAAAGGGCCAATATGGTTATTGAAAATACTTGGTTAACAAAGAGTGATAAAGAAATAGAGAAGTGATTTAATTAATGGAATATTAATTAAGGGCTTAGTTGTTGTTTGAAATTGGATGAACACTTGTTTTCTTCGATAGTTAAATCATCGACTATCGAAACACTTGTTTTATTCGATAGTTAAATCACGGAGTATCGAAGTTTTGACCATCGTTGTCAATATGGAGAGACCGGTTGGATTATTATCCGAAGAACCACTCTGTATTGGCATAAGCGTTGCGAATTATATATGACAAAGAAAATCGAAGACGGAGTAGGGTGCAAGGACTTTTTCTATTAATAGAAATTGTGCCTTCGGTTCATCATGTTCCAGGGTGACTCGTATGGATGAATGTCTGACAAAGTATTTTCAGAAAGGTCACGTACATTGATTTCTTCAACCGTACCAAGAGTGGAAGAGGAGAAGGAAACTTCTTTAGCTAACACGTAATGTACTGTTGTAGACGTCAATTAGTGATTTTCAATGGATCAGACAATGTGGCATTCGAAGTGAATCTGATGTGATGATAAAGCTTAACCTCAAGCATCATCAACCGGTAAATGACAGAAATCGGGCATGCAGCATGGCTATGTAGGTCGCACCTATTAGGGTGTATAATCACCTGATCTAGAGTTTCATTTACTTCTAAAAATCTATTGTCGATGTTGTCCCATTCGGGAAACGGTTGCTGATCCCAACCGTTGGTGATATACATTCGATACAATCAAGCGAAATGAGTGGTCGGTCATGTGTGGCCGGGTTGCAAGATGTTCTTGTTGAACCCAGTGTATTCCTCTCTAGAGGTACTGTAATAACCCGGAAATCTAGGCCAGTTTAAAATTTTTATTTTGGCAATTTTAGTGAATTTTGATTATTTAAAATGAATTATTTTAAATAATAACGACGAGAAATTTATTTTGAATAGAATTCGAACGTATACATTATATACGTCGTCGTTAGATTATAAATGATTATATATAATTATAAAAGGAATTGAAAATGGCACGGTAGTTCGATAATTCGACTTCAAACTTCAAATGAATGTACCGGGTGCAAAATAAACCAGATTTTAGTGAAACCAAAAATAGTTGAATCTAATTGATAATATCTTTCCAACGAATCCAAAAAATCGAAATTTCATAGCGGGGATAAAAAGTTATGCCTAGTTGAAAATTCTGAATAGTCGCTATGGAATTCAGGCCCTTAAAAATGGGAATTTTGCAAACGACCTCGGATTTCGACGAAACCAGTTTTGTTGGGTCCATGATGTCAAATTATTGCTAGGTTTCAAATTTCATAATTTTTCGAATCAATAAGTGAGCATGGCAAAAGAAAACATGTTTGACCAGTTTCAGTTGATTTTAATCGACTAGAAAATAGCCATTTTGCAAACGGTCTCAGAATTCGACGAAACTAGTTTTGTTAGGACCGTATCGTCAATACGAAGCTAGAAAATATTTTTCTGTAATTTTTAGAGTTCGTATGTGACCCCGGTAAATTGAGATGCGCGTTCAAATTCAATATATAGAGTTATATGTTGATTTTAACGGAAACAGTCGAATCAGCTTATGGTACATATCCCATTGTGTTCGGAATGGGGGTAATTAGCTAGGGATGACAGGCGGTGGGCCTCGTTTAGAGGTCAAATGAAAAAGTCAACTTTTTGAAATTAAATTTCCTTTAACCTCCCCACCTCCTATAACAGGTCAACGCTCTCTCTCTCTCCCTCACTTCTCTCTCTCTCTTGCGTTCTGGAAAGAAAGAAGAAAAAACCGTCGAACGAAAACCTCCGTCGCTCAGCCCCCACGCCACCGCAGCCTCTCGCCGGACCCCCCCCCCCCACCAGCGAGGCCGAAACTTCCCCCACCTCCAGCGACGTAAACAAAACCCCCCCTCCTCCTCCCTCTTCACTTAAAACAGTGAGTTTTTTTTTTAATTTTAGCTAATTTAGTTTTTATATATTTTATTGCTTTATAATTCTGAAATTTATATGATCTTTAAACTGAACGGATTTTGACTAAAGTAAAAAGGTTGGATTTTGAATTAAAAATATAGATCCTAGTTGATTGAAAATATAGATTTTCAATGAAGGAAAAAACCCTGATTTTTAAAGTAGAAAAACTTGATTTTTATATGTGAAGTAGCGAAGTAAAAATATGATTTTTATCTATATTGTAGCGAAGTAAAAATGTGATTTTTATCTATATTGTAGCGAAGTAAAAATGCGATTTTTATATATTGAATAGCAAAGTAAAAATTCGATTCTTATATATTGAATAACGAAGTAAAAATTCGATTTTTATATATTGAATAGCAAAGTAAAAAATCGATTTTTATATATTGAATAGCAAAGTAAAAATTCGATTTTTACATATGTAGATAATACGGGCAAAGAAAGTGACGAAAGAAGAAACGGCGAAGATTTCTACGTAAGAAGAGTCATGGCGTTGGATTAGCTATTAAGTGAGAACTTCTCACCTTTTAATTTTATTTTTCTATTTGAAATATATACTAGGATGCAGACGGTGTTTAGTAGCACCCGACACCCGTCGTCCACAGACCATGGACGACTTGTATGCTTGTTTGTTTGATTTTGATGTGTAGTTGATTGTGTGATGTAATGTGAAATGAAATAAAATATTTTATAGTGGAAAATATTTTATAGTTAAAAATAGAATTTTTAACGTGTATATGAAAAGAAATAAAGATAAACAAATCGGATGATTTGTTTATATACACACATTTGACTGATATTGATTGGGACGATAAATTTCACACATCGCCCAACTGCAGAAATAAAATCTGTGTTTGATTGTTTGAAACCCCACACGGGTATTGGGATGATATTTGATGTACACTAATCCCGATTGTTTAGTTGTATGTCGATCGATTGATTGACAGACTGTTATAAGCGTTGAATATTTATATTTGATGCTTATACAGTGTAGAATGCACTTTGGATGGTGGTTGATTATTCATCGTTGTTATTGTATACATGTGTTGTAGAAAATCCATATAATTAACATTATATGGTAATTGATTGGGCTTCATTCCAGTTTTGAAAAGAAATATTTGAATAGAAATATTTGAAATAGAATATTTGAAAATAGAAATATATGAAGCCGTGTTGATTAGATTGACGCCATTTTGACGTGAACGATATTTATATCGATTTTATTCATTTTATAACGAATATCGAAAGTGATTTCAAAATCTGGAATTTTGAAAAGAATTGAAATTCGAATTAAACTGAATAGAAATGAATTCAAATTGAAATTGAATAGAAATGAATTCAAATTGAAGCTGAATAGAAATGAATTCAAATTGAAATTGAATAGAAATGAATTCAAATAGAAACTGAATAGAAATGAATTCAAATTGAAGCTGAATAGAAATGAATTCAAATTGAAATTGAATAGAAATGAATTCAAATTGAAATTGAATAGAAATGAATTCAAATTGAAACTGAATAGAAATGAATTCAAATTAAAATTGAATAGAAGGGAATTCGAACTGAAATTGAATAGAAATGAATTCGAATTGAAATTGAATAGAAGTGAATTCGAATTGAAATTGAATAGAAATGAATTCGAATTAAAATTGAACAGAATTGAATTCGAATCGAAAGGAATTGCATTTGAATTAAATTGAAATTGAATTGAAATCAATTTGAAATGAATTTAAAACGAATTTATATTGGAATATTCAATTTTGATTTGAAATTGAATATGAAGTTGAAACCGTTTTGAAAATGAATTTAAAACGATTTATAAAATACGTTTTAAAGGGAAATCGACGAAGTATATATTATATATATTATATATATAATATAATGGCCTGAATAGAACGCGCCGCGCCGCGGCAGTTCGCGAATTTCGACCA
Organism: Allium sativum; assembly: GCA_030737875.1. Classification (NCBI taxonomy): domain Eukaryota; kingdom Viridiplantae; phylum Streptophyta; class Magnoliopsida; order Asparagales; family Amaryllidaceae; genus Allium; species Allium sativum. The sequence goes on from CM060913.1 coordinate 1,053,215,692, forward strand.
TTGACTTCGAATGGATATTGCGGGAGATCCGACCGTCGGATTCTCCTAAAACCGGAACCGTTGGGTTCGTATCGAAAAGAGCTTTCTAACGAATATTAGAAATTAGAAATCTAACGGTTGGATTTGGAATTATGTCCAAATTAAATTTGGAAAAGGTCGCTTTAAGTGTAGTTCGATGGTCGTTGATGGAAATCGACTGTACGGGCCTTGATAAAATTATTAAAAATAGTAATAATTTGTGTAAAATCATAAGAAATGATTTGTGAAGAATTGGGATGAAAAACTCCATATTTGAAAAGATAAAAATAGATTTTTATCGAAATGAACTAGTTTTGAACTAGAATAGTAATTTATTTATTTTTAAAATAAATAAAGTGAATTTGAAATGGTTTTGAAATATAACCAGAATTTCCAATAATTGAATTGGAAGGGATTTGAATCGAAATTGTCTTCGGAATATTTCGATGTTGGATTTCGTGATGATACAGATATTGTTATTGGAATTTGAAAGATATATTAATATCGTTATTTCCAATATGATATTTGTTGGTCGTAGAATTTGATATTGAATATAAGCCGGTATATTTTCTATTCAGAGCCTTCTATTTAATATCAAATGTGATTTGGGTTTGTCATGAATGGTGTCTTGACTAACACTGTTCTTGAACCCAGTTGAGAAAAGATTAAATCTTTTTATTTAGATTTAATGAAGTGTACCAATTAAATAATATTTAATTGGAATTGAATTGGTATTGATTTTTGGGTTTATCGTGAATAGTGTTTTAAATAACACTTGTTCTTTAACCCGATAATTAATGGAATGTGATTTTGGGTTTATCGTGAACCGTGTTTTAAATGACACCGATTCTTTAACCCAGTTAAAGATTAGAACTAAGTGGAGTTTTAATGAATCTTTAATTAGATTGAAAAGGTGTTAGAATGGAGTATCACTAGTTTTGCTCTAGGCGATAGTTAAATCTTTAATTAGATTTAAACGTGAAATGGTAATTGAATTTACCGATAACACCGTGGTGTTAGATATGAAGTATAACCAGTTTTACTTCATGGGATGAATAGGTTGGGATAGGGAAATTAAAATAAATGATTACTTCGGTGTGGTTTGCTAATCCCGACTAGTTTGAATTGATATTCAAAGGAGATTATAGAATAAATTTAAAGAATTTATCTTTGATAAAATTAATGGGAACCTTTCCCAAAATATAAGAATATTTGAACTAAGGAATATTCTGAATTGGAATGAGGCGTATGTTGTGTTTGTGTAACACGTGTTTATTATATATATACGCGAGTTGTTCAGAAAGACCGGGTTTATCCCATTCTGAATAACTGTTTCGACGTGGTGTCGAAGATGAAGACGGTGGTTGAAGACCGGAAGTCTTCACATCGTTTGGGTGATTACTGATGATCTTGATTGGGCTGTACACCCAAGATGAGGGAATCAGTTGGTGATCATCCAGACGTACTTGGAGATCGATGGATATGCGGGGTACTAGGTGCCTCCGGTTTCGTTCAGACCCAGAACGAACTTGTAAATGGACTGTGTGTCTGACATTGGATTTTAGTCTGTGTGATTGATTTCTATTAAATATACATCTGTTTGGCAGCGGAGAATTTATTCTCTTGCTTAACGCCCTTCTCTGAGACGTAAGAGCTCAGGGGTTATATATTGATGGATATCAATCGCATGGAGTGAATTGCCTGTGTGGCATGCCTAAGTGGCAGATGATCAAGGCTTTTGTTGAAAAGAAAAGTCTTGTGGTTGATGATCAAAGCACGGCCTGTGTGGCATAGCTTTGTGTAGCGTTGATTCGCGAGCCTCACACCCCGGTTGTGAACCAAAAACGGGAGAAGGATCCAGGGAGGGCATGCGTTTCCTTCTAGCTAGGGTGGTGTCAGTGACCTACCAGCCCTGACATTTATATACTTTTCACATGTGTGGTTGTTGCTGTTGCGAGGCACCTCGGTTATATCGGTCGATCCGGGACCGATAGAGTCATTGGACTCATTTACACCCCAAAGGGCGGGGAAACGCAGTGTTCAGGCATTTTAATCCACATCGGTGGACCGGCCCTGTGGCTCCTAAGGGTCGATGCGTTCTGTCCCTGAGACATGGGCTAGATTGTCTCGAATTTGGTAGAGGACTATCTTTTGCCTCGGTTCACAGATGGAAATCCAACTTCCAAATACGTGACATTTGCGGTATTGATTGTAGTGCCTAGTATGGCGACATGATATATGGTACCCATGCCATCTATGATTGATATTTATGATTGAAATTGTTTTTACACTATACACTTATAATAGTATCAAAAGATTTGTTTTAAACGTACTAAGCATGTTTGGCTATTATAAGGGAAAACCCTATCCTCTGGTTTGTGTTGCATTGTGTGATGGGACCTGGGTCTTATAATAGCTTCATTTTTCTTTATTTAGCATTGCGTTGTTGTTTTATGCACTGGTATTCTTGGGAGGAAACCCGTTCCGTATTATACGGCGTGGTCCCTTGATTTGCCTAACTTTAAAAATAAAGATTAATAACTGTTTTAGTTCTCACACCAGTCCCATGACTGACCTGAAGTTTATTGTTTTGACCTAAACTCTGGGTGCCCCTATTTTGACACGGGCAGCTAGTAGTTTTGGTTTTGCAGATTTATATTCACAGGATCCTGGTTTACAGCTGGAACGATATCCGGAAAGCTTTGTATCTGTATATCTACTTCTAGTTGTGTATTGTATTATTTTCCGCTACTATGTATTTAAATGTAATTTAAATCTCTGATATTTCTATGTAATATTCATTTATACTCTGTATATTCTTGTAATCTGATGCATTGCTGTAATATACAATGAAATGTTCTTCCGTCTGCGTTCTATTTTGTCGTGTTCTCAAAACAATCAAGCGTTTCGAACGGTCTAGATTGGTTTAGCGACTGATTCGGATCGAGTGAAATTCCTTGTCGTCACAAGTACACTAGCGAAAGGTGGTTCCATACCTCGTCACAGTTGGAAATCCATTACCCAATAAGTGCTTGCGGTTTTGATTGTATATATATTGGAACGTGAGATGCAAACGTTCCACTAAATTGTTATTTACTTGATTTAGACATTATTATAATATCAAAAGAGTTTTGATATAAAGACTATCGTTCCTTTCAAAGGTATTTTGAAAGTTAAATAAAGTGTTTGGATTCTCATAAGGGAAAAACCCGCTCCGTGTTATACGGCGTGGTCTTATAAGATATCATTTAGTTTTTCTGAAACTGTTTTAAACTATTTACTCATACCAGTCCCATGACTGACCCGGAGTTTATTTGTTTTGTTTTACCTAAACTCTTGGGTGCCCAAATTTGTACGGACAGTCAAGTAGTTCAGGATTTTACAGATCTATCTAAAGGAGCTTGGAGCAAGAGGCTTCAGCGTTAGTTATATAGAGTTTTGTTCCGCTGTGTTGTAAGTGTTGTATTCTGATAAGTGTATGTTATACAGTTGAAATTTTGTATTTCAAAGGTTATGATATATTATATTTTGTTCCGCTACGATGTGAGATTCTATGTTGTTATTTCTGTTCTTCTTCTACCCTTTTCTTCTAAAAAAAATGTTTCGTATTTTCGTGATATTTGATGTATATAATCAACTCTGATGTTATGGATTTGCGGGTCATTACAGTTGGTATCAGAGCTTAGGTTGAGCGAATACCTAGGCTTGTTGGAATGTGCTCATTAGAGATAGGGTCAGTAGCACCCTATTATGAGTTGAGTGTATATATATATACGAGAGAGCGTATTTGTATTTGATATAAAAACTATTTTATATTGTGTTGACTAGTCTGTTGAGTGGATTATAAATTTTGGTCGAATCGTGGGATGCCATGATGTCGATAGGAGTTTATAAAGACTTGAACAGAAGAATGGACATGATATTGTTTTAAATGGTTGGGTTGATTGTTAGGATTATAATCGAATTAGATTATAAAAACTGAAATAGTTATATATATAACCAATAGAATTGGTATAAGAATGAAATATACAATGGAGATGAAATTGAAATTGAATTCCAACCAGAATTCAGAATTTAAAATCCTGGGAGTTTGGAAAATATTTTTCTAAATGGAGTTTGAAAGAAATATAGTACTGAACTCACTTCAGTGACTGGGAAATAATCCTGATGATGGTCGCAACATCATCAGTATTCATTTTCGAGTTTCTAAGTGATGAATTACTGCCTTAGAAAAGTTTTTGATGGAAATTTGTTTGAAAAGAAACAAGTTGTTTGAAAATTCAAATGTTTTGAATTTGAGATAGATATAAATATATGTATATATTTATATTACTTTAAAGGAATTTTGAAATGGGAATTGGAATATAGAATTCAAATAGAAGTGAAATGGAATTTGAATATAGGATTTCAAATAGAAGTGAAATAGATCGGAAATATTATGTTGAAATGGAAAAATGGATTTGATATGTATTAAAAATATATCAGAATGGATTTGAATTTATTATAAACAAAGTTAAAACGTTATATTTATAAATATAATTAAAACGAGCTCGCCGTAGCGCGGCAGTTCGTAAATTGGCGATTCGAACTTCAATTTAGTATACAGAACTCAATTGAAGTCGAAATTCTTTGAAACAAGAATCGTTAGGACCGGTTGAATAATAGTTCTCTAATGAAAGAGAAAAATCTGGATTTCATCGTATAGATTTTGAGTTATGTTAAAATCAAATTTTTAGAAAACAGCGCCAGAACCATTATAAAACCATAATGGTTTAATTAAATAAATAAAAGGATTTTTAGGAAATAAAATCCGAATTGGCATTAGAAAAATCCAGACTGGAGATATAAAATAAATATGAACTCTAGTGAAGTTAGTGAAATGATTTTTAAGACAAAAATCATATTTTAAATGGTTAAATAGAATTAACTAAATTGGAGAATAATTAGTTAAAGGAAATTTGAATCGAAATTGGGTTTTTGGATAAATGAAAGAGATTGAGAATTTATGTTCGAAATCGAATATATAACTCGAGTTGAAAATATAATTTGATTAGTTTATAATTAAGTTGACATATATTTGAACAAGTTATATTCAAAAAAAAAGGGTGAAATAGGCAAAACGGTTAATTAGCAACTAGTTAATGGGAATTTGAATGATTGAATTAAATTTAACTTAAGTAAGTTAAATGGATCGAAATGAATAAATTGAGTAAAATCATGTGAATGAAATATAAATTGGGTGTGAATAAAGGAAAAACCAAAAGAGAAAAGAAAATATATTTGTAAAATAAATATAAAGGAAATATATTTGTAACATAAATACAAAGGAAGTTATGTGCAAACAAATAGAAGGAGAAATATTTGTAAAACATTTACAAATAGAATCTAAAAGGGAATATTTGTAAAACATTTACAAATAGATTAAATGGAAATATTTATTTATAGAAAATAAATAGAATGTTATAAATGAAATATTTATTTGTTAAATAAATAGAATTTAATCAAAGGAATATTTAGAAGATGAATAGAAAATGGAAATTTGTTTTTAACAGATAAATAGAAAAGATTAATTTATAAATAACAAGTTTATAAATTAAATTAAATATTTATCTTTCGATAAATGGAATATATAAGTCTGAACTTATATAGAGAAGAGATATTGGTTTTTAACGCCGATAGTTTTAAATAGAAGGGGTGCACAACACTTGTATAAGTAAAGTAACGTTATTAAAGAGAACATTTATAAAGTGAAGAACCGTTACTAAAAGTAAATCTTTATAAATGAATAAATGTTATCCAATAGGAGTTATTCAAATAGGAGAAGTCGATTAGAGTTAGAAATAATCGATTAGATTTAGAATAAATCGATTAGAGTAAGAATTAACCAGTTAGAGTTAATCAGTTAGGGTTAATCCGTAGAGTTAATTGAATATTAGTTATTCAATTAGAATTTATCGAATATTTGTTATTCAAATTTGGAGTTAACCAGATAGAGTTAATTGAACATAGTTAATCGAATTAGGATTTAATTGAATGTTAGTTATTCAATTAAAGTTGATCGAATATAGTTATTGAGATAGAGTTAGTCAAACATAGTTACTCGGGATAAGTTGCCAATTCGTACGACTGCTAGCGTAACTCGCAGGGCTGCAGATAGCCTAGGGCGGTCGGATGTTTCCTGAGGGAATTAGGTGTAACCATTGTGATCGCTGCGATCTAGCGTCAAGCGAATGGAGTTAAATCAAATACGAGTTATTCGAATAAAGTTAAAGGAGTTATCGAATATTAGTTATTCAAATCGAGTTAAAAGGAGTTATCGAATATTGGTTATTCGAAAGGAGTTAAATCGAATATAGTTTATTCGAATATCATTGAAGGAGTTAAATCGAATATAGTTTATTAGAATAGAATTAAAGGAGTTATCGAATATTAGTTATTCGAATAGAATTAAAGGAGTTATCGAATATTAGTTATTCGAATAGAATTAAAGGAGTTATCAAGTATAGTTTATTCGAAAGAAATTATCGAATTTGGTTATTCGGAAGGAGTTATCAATTATTAGTAAATCGAAGGAGTTATCGATTATTAGTTAATCGAAGGAGTTATCGATTATTTGTTAATCGAAATGAGTTATCGATCATAGTTTAATCGAAATGAGTTATCGATTATAGTTTAATCGAAATGAACTATCGATTAGTTTAATCGAAGTGAGTTATAGAATATTGGTTATTCGAAGGAGTTATCGAATTTAGTTATTCGATGGAGTTAATCGATAAGAGCTAAATCAAATAAGAGTAAATTGAATAGAGTAAATCGAATATAGTTTATTCGGAGAAAGGTTTTCGAATCTAGTTATTCGAAAGAGAGATTATCGAATATAGTTATTCGAAGGGAGGAGTTATCGAATAGGGATTTATTCGAAAGAGAGACGTAAGGAAGTTTGAAATGTTGAGTATCAACATAAATAAGTTTTGAAAAGATAAATGGGTTTGTAGCACTTTTTCTACCTTAGCAATTTCGAGGACGAAATTATTTTAAGTGGGGAAGATTGAAATGACCCGGATTTCTTATGGGTTAATTTTGAATATTTAGTATTTAATTTAAATATTTAGTTGATAAAATAAATGAATTTTTATATTTATGTTATCAATTTAAATATCGATTTCGATTTGATATCGTATATATTAAATTATCAAAATAAGAAATCAGTGAATAATTAAAATTCGAAGTCAAACACTGAATTAGAAACAGTTCAGATAATCAATTCAAACTCCTGTTTGAATTAGAAGAATAATATTAATTGAAGTATTCGAAGAATTAATTGTTTTAAAAATTAATTTAAATCAATTTAAATTAATATCTTCTCCATATGATCGAATTGGACTTCGTGACCTATCACAGTGTGTCCGAAATAGGGGTATTACCCTAAAATTGACAGTTGTTAGGTTCAGAAAGGAGTTCAGAATAAACGTGATGATTTAAATTTGATACTCGTTTAATAATCAAATTAAATTTAATAAATGAATATATTTGTTGGCCCTTTCATCACCACAATTCAAAAACAATCCGTGCATCCTTATAGTCCACAAGAAAAAACAAATTCCGTGCCATCCTTATTACCACCATTCGCAACCACCCCTCTTCTATATTAAACCGAACTTTCCCCATTCATTTCGATCGAACTAAAAACCTTCAATTTAAATTAAATGGCAGCGCTCCACCTTCAAAGCAAATTAGGGGCGGATTGATTTAAATTCTCGAGTTCAGATCTGGGGTTCGTGAGCGACGTGAGGAGTATGAAGCTTTCCGCGTTCAAGTAGGGAGGGGCACCGCCGTTCGAGGTCTTCATCATCTTTTGGGGGGTTGCGATCATCAGAAGACCGCAAGCTCGGCAGTGGGTTAGGGCATCTCAAGGTCGAGCTCGACCTGGAAGCAACCGCGATAGGTGCTGGGTGGTTTAGGAAGTCAAAGTTACGATCAGTTTCTGGTAGTACGGTGTTCAGTAGAGCTGGAGGGCAACTATCGACATAACTGGGTGGCTTCTCGGTGGGAAAAGGATCGCTCCATCACTGTACTCGATCGCGACATAGATGGATGGACTGGAGGGTTAAACAGTTGAATGGTGGAGTGGAGTTTGTTTCAGTTTGTGCAGTGAAAATGAAGAGGAAGGTGATGTTGTTGGTTTCTAGTTTGCTGATTCATTTCTTTGAGGCACAACAATGTCATGGAATTTCAATCTCCTTGGGATGGATGGATCCGTTGTGTCGATGACCGAGTTGATTTTAGGAAAGAAGAAGGGACGAGCAAGATTTACTGATGGGGGAGTTGCAGGTTAAAAATGAATAATGGTACTTTATTTTAATTTAATAGTTGAAATTTTAATTACATTTAAAATTTATTTGATAGAATAAATAATGAAAGTCATGTTAAATTTAGACAAGATTGGAACGAACAAAATCAATCGTGTAATCCGTAGCCGTGGGATTTAATCGGAGATTACAATGGAAATCAGGATAGATCGGAAAATAAAAACAATGTGAGAAAATATCACCTGTTTGTTTAGAATTATTTTTATATCGTTAAAAATAATTGTTGTTGCTTGTTTGCTTGTTTGAATGTTGTTTGGTTGATTTAAAATATATATTAGTTATTTAGGATACATATATATATATATATATTAGGTTGATGATTGATTGGATTCCCGCAGTCTCATTAGCGGATGCCCGCGGTTTCATTAGCGGATGATTACCCTATACGCCCCACGCTATGATTAGTGGATGACCTTCATACCGCGATATCCTGCCTCGAAGCAGGATGGGTATTACTATGTTGACTAACATTTGTGGATGCAGGAAAAACAGGTTGGAGGCATCCAACTGGATTCCTCAAAAATGTATTATCTGTTTGTTTATTTATTTGCATATATATTGTCATATATGATGTGTTAGAAAGATAAATAATTGGCTGCTTTGTGTGTTTAAATATCACTAGGGCTTGAATATTGATTTATAAAAATATCGAAAAAGGTATTTAAGATTAAAAAGGGAATTCTATTTTTGTAAATAGAATTTGAATTTTAAATGAACTATAAGAAATATTAACTTGTTTGAATTTATAAACTTTGTTTATAAATGAAAATGTGGGATTTGAATTGAATTTATAAACTCTGTTTATAAATGAAAATGTGGGATTTTGAACTGAATTTTATAAACTTTGTTTATAAATCAAAATTTGGGATTTTGAATTGTATTTATAAACTCTGTTTATAAATGAAAATGTGGGATTTTGAATTGAATTTATAAACTCTGTTTATAAATGAAAATGTGGGATTTGAATTGAATTTATAAACTTTGTTTATAAATATATAATGGGGGGATTTTAAAGTGAAGTTATAAACGTTGTTTATAAATAATGCAGAGAATTTAAATAGATTTGAATATATAATTCAAATGAAGTTAAACTATAGAATTTGAAAATAGAATTCAAATGAAGTAAAATATGGAGTTTGAATATAGAAATTCAAATAGGATATATAATATAGATTTGAATATAGAAATTCAAAAGGGATTTATAATATAGATTTGAATATAGAAATTCAAAAGGGATTTATAATTTAGAATTGTAATATAGAAATTCAAATGGTATTTATAATATAGAATTTGAAAAATAGAAGTGAAATAGATTTGGATAAATAGAAGTGAAATAGATTTGGATAAATAGAAAGTGAAATAGACTAAAGAGTTAAGTAACAAATGTAATTACACAAATTGAGTTAAAAACGATTGGTATAGTTAAAATAGATTGGGCAGGTATAGATACAGGAGAAAGGTTTGGAATAAAGTGTTAGAAGGTATATAAATAGAATGCCTGACAAAAAGGTACGTATTTAATTCATATATGAGATTTTATGCACCGTATCGGCTAGCCACTTGGCATTCTTTTTCTTTTTGGATTGGTAAGGGCCATGGGAGGCTATTTGAAATATCCCGAAGCTCCCGGTACAAAGGAGGTAATGGCGAATTTTTCCGGGAATTTAAGAAGTTAGAATATTTTTTAGAAGTTTGATAACTAGAAATCTGTATATCCATATATATAGAAGTCGATAAGGAAACGAACTAAGAAATAGAATAGTATAATCAAAAAGGAAGTATAAGAATAAAATCTAGAAAGAATAGAAAGAGAAGATGTATACGTGTTTAAAAGTGAAGAAGTAATTGTGTGGTATTGATTTTTTGATTAAGTAGTCTTATCTGTTTTGACGTTATAAATGTTATTCAGTCAAGGTCTGAGATGTAGTTATACCCCCAACTTGATTGATTTCATTATTAACAAATAAATAGTAAGATTTCAGGCTCGAAGATCAATGTTGAATAAGAGTTAGTTGAATATAGTATTTGGGTTGTCGTAACGATGTTTTACACATCCGTTTTAACCCAAATAAGTGTAAGCTTGGAAGTAAAATAATAAATATTTCCTAAGTATAGAAATAAAATGAGATCGGAAAGAGATAAGTAATTGGAATATTTTCTAATTATAAATAGCATATATTTTCTAAAGTTTAGAAAATAAAGGAAGGCGATATTCGGAATTGTTTTCCAAATAGCGTAAAGGGCTAATATGGTTATTGAAAATACTTGGTTAACAAATAGTGATAAAGAAATAGAGAAGTGATTTAATTAATGGAATATTAATTAAGGGCTTAGTGGTTGTTTGAAATTGGATGAACACTTGTTTTCTTTGATAGTTAAATCATTGACTATCGAAACACTTGTTTTATTCGATAGTTAAATCACAGACTATCGATGTTTTGACCATCGTTGTCAATATGGAGAGACCGGTTGGATTATTATCCGAAGAACCACTCTGTATTGGCATAAGCGTTGCGAATCATATATGCCAAAGAAAATTGAAGACGGAGTAGGGTGCAAGGACTTTTTCTATTAATAGAAATTGTGCCTTCGGTTCATCCTGTTCCTGGGTGACTCGTATGGATGAATGTCTGACAGAGTATTTTCAGAAAGGTCATGTACATTGATTTCTTCAACCGTACCAAGAGTGGAAGCGGAGAAGGAAACTTCTTTAGCTAACACGTAATGTACTGTTTTAGACATCAATTAGTGATTTTCGATGGATCTGACAATGTGGCATTCGAAGTGAATCTGATGTGATGATAAAGCGTAACCTCAAGCATCATCAACCGGTAAATGAAAGAAATCGCACAGGAAGCATGGCTATGTAGGTCGCACCTATTAGGGTGTATAATCACCTGATATAGAGTTTCATTTACTTCTAAAAATCTATTGTCGATGTTGTCCCATTCGGGAAACGGTTGCTGATCCCAACCGTTGGTGATATACATTCGATACACTCAAGCGAAATGAGTGGTCGGTCATGTGTGGTCGGGATGCAAGATGTTCTTGTTGAACCCAGTGTATTCCTCTCTAGAGGTACACTAACGAAAGGTGGTTCCATACCTCGTTATAGTTGGAAATCCATTACCCAATAAGTGCTTGCGGTTTTGATTGTATATATATTGGAACGTGAGATGCAAACGTTCCACTAAATTGTTATTTACTTGATTTAGGAATTATTATAATATCAAAAGAGTTTTGATATAAAGACTATCGTTCCTTTCAAAGGGATTTTGAAAGTTAAATCAAGTGTTTGGATTCTCATAAGGGAAAAACCCGTTCCGTGTTATACGGCGTGGTCTTATGAGATATCATTTAGTTTTTCTGAAACTGTTTTAAATTATTTACTCATACCAGTCCCATGACTGACCCGGAGTTTATTTGTTTTGTTTTACCTAAACTCTTGGGTGCCCAAATTTGTACGGGAAGTCAAGTAGTTCAGGATTTTACAGATCTATCTAAAGGAGCTTGGAGTAGGAGGCTTCAGCGTTAGTTATATAGAGTTTTGTTCCGCTGTGTTGTAAGTGTTGTATTCTGATAAGTGTATGTTATACAGTTGAAATTTTGTATTTCAAAAGTTATGATATATTATTTTTTGTTCTGCTGCGATGTGAGATTCTGTGTTGTTATTTCTATTCTTTTTCTACCCTTTTCTTCTAAAAAAAAATGTTTCGTATTTTCGTGATATTTGGGTTGGACGTATGATGTATATAGTCAACTCTGATGTTATGGATTTGCGGGTCATTACAGACGTCCTCCGCCGTTTGGGGACATACCACTTATTAGTACTACGTGGTAACCTGGACAATTTTTGTTTAAAACATTTCCTATACGTGGACAGATACATATCTACGTATAGCTAGTCCGAGATTGGAAACTATCCACGTACGGTTTGAACGTGGTTCGTAGTTTACCATGTAAACTCCTTACGAGTTTTGTATTTTTTCCTCGTATGTGTTCCCCATGGTAAACTTTCAAACTTAAAAAGAAAAAGAAAAAAAAACATCACATGTTCATCACATTACAGAACAGAAGATCACATTACAGAATTACAACTTAAAACCTGAATTTCAAACCAGAATACCATTTCAATGCACATGTTCCACAATCAATTCAAACTAGAATTTCAAATTAGAATTTTAAACCATAATTTTTTACAACATGAAATATATATTCCACAGCCAAAATACATCATATAATCCAAAATATAACATGTTCGTACACATCCAAAATATATCATGTTCATACACATCCAAAATATAACATGTTCGTACACATCCAAATTATAACATGTTCATACACTATCGAATTAAACATGATGGTGAATGTAGCGTGCAGAGGCAACTCGAGCATGGTCAACTTGAGGGTTAGCGGCATGCAAAATACCAAGCACATCCTGAAGAGTCTGTTTCAAAAAGATTAAGATGAGACAAACAGTAACCATGGAGAGACATATACAAGTCATATGCTGAAATGTAAACGTACCAAGTAAAGTTGTTCATATGTAGGCTGAAAATGTGGTGCTCCGAGCATTACATCATTAGGTAAAAATGAAGGATTATGAACTCGTACAACACTATGCTCTCTATACCACTCCATATAATCATCCTGCAGCTCATAACAGACTGACGGAGTGGCATTGACCTACGATCCTCAGCAATCACATGATGGTACCAGTTCTCCCATATATTTTCCAAAAACTCGTAGCGCACCCGAGTGTATGTAGTATAGGTTGTAACTCGACATGCATTTATCGCTACTAGTGGAATGGGAGCCGTTGGAATACTCTGGACTTTACCAAATTGCCTAAGCACTCGATCGGGATGGTACGGCTCCACAACGTTCAAACATAGAATACAACCGTTATACCAAGCTATATCATGAAATGGATGATACTGTCGAGCACATATGTAAGGATCAAAAATAACTTGTTCGACAATATTTAAAAAAAATATTAATGGCATACGGGTAATTATAATTACTGTAATTAAGTAACAAATCAAAACATTTACTTGTTCAATTTGGATATTATCAAGAAATATGCATAAATCAACAACTGAAGCTCCACTATCTGTAAATGGGTTCCACCTAGCTGCACGGGGCAAAATCTCATGATACAGCTTCGAAGAAGGATGAAAGTATGGAAAATGCTCAAAAATCCAAGACTCAAGCAAACATAGAAATCCGGCAATCTGCCTCACCCCCATTTGAGTAGCTAATCCGAGTTGTCTATATAGGAATGCTAGAGCTGCTGAACCCCAAGAGTATGTGTGAACAACATCCAAATTTTTAAGTGCTTCCAACAAAGATATATGCACATAAGTCTTGCTTTTATTAGCAAATAGTGTGTTGCCAAGCACAAATAAAAGATTTGCACGAGCTGCACGTCTAACTGCCCAATCAGACCACTCATCACAGACATCTTTGAATTTATCAAACAACACAGACAAGGAAATTTTGTATCCAAGTCTCTCATTCATTTCTAGCCTAGCTTTTGCTTCACTGAGACCAAGATGCTTCGATACAATATGAGCTGCTTGTTCCATATCATACGACATAATCTGTATTGGTTTACCTTCGACGGGTATATGTAACAATGAAGCGACATCATCAAGAGTGATGGTCATTTCACCTAACGACAAATGAAATGTATTAGTCTCGGGGTACCACTGCTCCACAAAAGCAGATATCAAATTCTTACTCACACTCTTATAAGAAGTGCTCACAATAGGAAACAAGCTAGATATTTCGATAAGAGCTTTGAATCTACTAGCATTATCAGGAATCTTCCACTCTGAAACTTTTTGTGCATGGTTAACACATGTAAGCATTGACTGTTCCTATAGAAATGAATTTTACATTAATTACATAAAAGTTATGGAGAGGTGTAATTACATAAAAAATCACTAAATAATTTAGAATACTAATAGATACGTACCTGACCAGTTCGTATCATAGAAGCAACGTGAGTATCAAACTCTCTAATAACAGCATCGCTTTTGGTCCACCTTTCTCATTTCTGTCTTCTTCGGCTTCATCTTCTTCTTCAGAATGGTCATTTGTCCCCTGATCTTCATCCATCTATGAATCCTCTCCCATCTCATCTCCTTCCCTTGAGGAGTCTGAACCATCACCATCTCCCTATTCCTCATCTCCATCATCCTCTTCATCGTCTTCCTCCTCATTTTGATCATCATGTTGCTCCACAGGTTGCTCTTCGGTTTTCCTTGCAACCACTGCATATCCTGATGCTACATTTCTCTTTTTCTATGCCATTTTCACTCGTTGTTTTCTTTTGGAAGCTGTCATACGAGTTCTGTCCATCTACAAATATAAATCGAAAATTAAACTAAGTACATCATTGCATAACACAACTACAATACAACAAAGCAATGTACACTGAACAAAACATGCACACGATAGCATTTTTTTCTGTTTTATAGTTACCACGCAGAGACAACCCGTGGAAAAAATATGAACCACGAGGGCACGCTTCATGGTTTGCATCATGCCCACTGGTTGGAATCCGAGGTAAGTGTGGTTACCATGTATTCCCTCTTCGTGGTTCTGATTTTTCCACATACTTCGATCCCGTGGTAATCATTTTGTGCCAAAAAAAATACAGAACCAAATCATGTCTTCTGACATAGTGGCCACCATTCAAACTCATAAACTCATGAATTTCACCCATGTGAACCAAATCGTGTATTCTAACAACGATTCTCAAATCACAAATTTCACCCAAAATACATTTATGACTTAAAATCGAGGTAAAAGAAACCATACCGCTGAGAAGAGAAGCTACACCGATGGTGGAGAGGCGGATGCTTGAATGGATTGAATGGAGGTGGAAGGCAATGTCGCGATTTGCTTCTGATGCTCAGGGAACTAGTGCATGGTGGTTAGGGTTTAGAATTTGTGTTATAAGAAGGCAAGGGTATTTTTGGTATGAAGTGGGCTACTCAAAAAATAAATGGGTATGTTAAATTTTTTAATGAAGGGGGGCAACTCAGTAATTTAAGAGGTCCAAATAGAATTTTCCTTCTTTCAACTTTACTTGCACTTTTATCCATGTAGAACCCATGACAATCTATAATGGTTTGATATTGGAAGAAAGATGAGATGGAGAGGAATTGATCTATTGATAAACTGCTGTAGCTTTTGACACACAAACAAGAATACTAAAATAAACCGTGCTAGAATCTAAATTAATTTTTTTATTACTTGAATTTTAATGCTAAAATGTAAGTAGATTTGTTGTAATAAGCCAGCTTCTGAAACAAACAAAAATGCATCCACTCTGACCATAACAACCTCCTCGCCGCCTCTGTCAGCCACCAGGAAAACTATCCCATTTCGCGACTCTTCAACGCATTGTCACATGTTAACCTAAAATCCAACCACTTTCAATTGAGCATTTGGACTGAAGGTCGGACCGCCTTCATCCTTCCCAAACAGAAGCATGGAAAAAGGTTCCCCTCTTCGTGGTTCACTTGACATGCGGCGAAATATACCGACTTCTGAACCTCTGGGACCAACCTGGTATGTCATTTTGTAATTACGAATATGATAATAACATGATTGATTTTGGGGGTTTGGGGATTTACAAGTGATTGATTGCCCTTATATGCACGTGAAAGAAGTTAGATAACTTATATTATCTAAGAATAGAAGTTTTGAAAAATTTGTATAGACCGTTGAAGTTGTTGATTACTTGTACAGACGTTCTATTGGGCACTAGAGTTGGATATTACCAAATATGATTACACATTACAAACTTTGCAAATCAGTCTAGAATGCTGGGCAAAAATGCATTACATCCTAAGTTCATGAACGATTTGGATTGCGTAGTTTTTATGTTTAAGATCTATTGGTTGTCTGTGTTGATATTATATGTTTTGTAAGAGTTGTGATGATTTTGTGTTATAAAATATGTGCTGGTAAAGGCTAGTATGATACTGGATGAAACTAAAGTAATATAGATAATAAACTGAAGCGAAAGATATAAAGTAAAATCCAGTTCAAACTAATTTGAGCAGACACATTTGTTGTATGTATGCGATGGCAAAAGAATCAACTTCAAGATCAAGCTTAAATGAAACACTCTTATTCACAACTTATAATGGTGGTCTTTTGACTTTGACCGAAAGTTCTCTTAACTCTAGCACTTCAAATATAAAACAAACTCAATGCCCCTCTGTTTATAGGCGAAGAAAGAAAGTTTTACTTTCTTTATTCATGAAACATAGTAAGATTGTATTCTTCTTGGTCAACAAAAAATGTCTCTCGCCAAAACTTTAATTATTATCTATATGTCTTTCTTTAATTAATAACATATTTTATTTCTTCTTTGAATTAAGAATAACTTGATCTTAGAGAGTACTACATAATTAGAATGAGAGCATAATCAGAATGAGCCTATACTAACTGGGTTTGACTAACATTCTACGATTTCCTCCTTCAACCCCGTCGGGAATTGCTCATCTTCTTTTACTTGAGCTTATCATGCAACATTGTTGTTAAAGTATGCGATACTATGTGTTAGATTGAGGAGGATATTTCGAGATATTTCGAATATTTAGGGTCTGGAAGATATTTTCAGATCTGGAGAATATTTAGGATCTGGAGGATATTTAGGATCTGGAGCATATTTCGGATATTTCGGATTTAGAGGAATTTTGGGAATTTCCATATACTTCCCTATGTCTATATAAGCTACATCGGATCCAAAAGAAGGAAGAACAACAAAATCAATAGATTAGATCAAGGTTTATTCTAATTAGGGTTTAGGCAATCCTAATCTTCTTCATTTCCTTTCTCCACAAAATCAAATTTTTTCTAGTAAATTTGATCATTGTAATCAATCTCTTGTACTCTTCTATTGATATTAATAAAGATTTCTCTCTCAAAGTGGACGTACACTGACAAGACATCGGTGGAACCACTATAAATCCCTGTGTGATTTAATTGCTCTATTATTTCCATTGTTTGGTTATTGTGATTGGCTTGGATAAGATTGAAATTGTTTGATGTGTTGTTTTTGCACTATTACCACGATCTCGTTTTCCGCGGCGTTGGAGATTTTTGATTAGAGCAGTCTTGAATCAAAATTTCTCCACAACATTTAGTATCGGAGCATTGGTGTTGGTAGATAGTTGTAGAAATGCCGGAATCAGGTTCAAATAATCCATTAACAGTTGGTCCAAGTGGTGTAGCTTTTTATGTGCGTGGGTCGTATGCAGCTGCTGGTTCACAATTGGTTATCGACAAGTGGAATGGCGATAATGATTTCGAAAAGTGGTAATGGAAGATTAAAGCGGTTCTTAGGCGGAATCGGGTACATTGGGTGGAGTTTGATACACATTTATTGCCAAAGGACATCTCAGATATGGAGAGAGAAGAAATGGAAGAGTGGGCATTCACTACACTTCAACTTGCCATGGGGCAGAATGTTATTTACGAAATTAGTGGCGAGACGACTGCTAAAGGTATTTGGAACAAGTTAGAGGAGTTGTTTATGAAGAAATCACTCACAAATCGACTGATCTTGTTGTGGACTTTCTTTACCTACAAGATGAAGCAAGGAACTTCGCTAAAGGCGCACTTAAATGTGTTTGATGATTTTCTAATGAAGATGAAGGCGGTAGATTTGAAGATTGAGGAGGAGCAAAAGGCGATGATATTGTTATGTTCATTGCCTGAGTGCTATACTAGGTTCTCAAACAGTTTGATCTATGGCCGGGATACATTAACTCTAAATAATGTCAAGACGGGTCTTCTTAGTGAGGAATTGCGAGATCAGATGAAGGAGCTGAGTGATGGTAGTAGTTGTGCTGGTAATGGTCAAGGTTTATTTGCGGAGAAAGAAAATTCAGAGAAGAAAGGAAACCGGGGGCGTTCTAAGTCTAAGAAGCCCAGTGGAAGGGGAAAGTCAAAGGAAAGAAATGGCAAGTGCTTTATATGTAAGAAACCTGGTCACTGGAAGAATGATTGTCCAGACAAGGGGAAGAAGGAAGTAGCATCTTCATCAGTTGAGGTGGAGAAAGATGTTGGTGAGGGAGACGTAGATGTTTTGTTGGCAGTAGCATCAGATGTTTCTGGCAGCGATTGGGTGCTTGATTTAGGGGCTTCATATCACATGACACCTAATGGGAATTGTTTTTCTTCTTATGTTAAATGGGAAGGAAAATCAATTGTTATGGGAAATGGTGCACTTTTCAAGTCGAGGGGCATTGGATCCGTGAAAAGTCGGATGTTTGACGGAGTGGTTCGTAATCTCACTAATGTGCGCTATGTTCCGGGGCTACGGAAGTCACTTATCTCTTTTGGACAGTTGGATTCTTTAGGTTGTTAGATCACCATTGAGAGTGATAGCTTGAGGGTTTCGAAGGGTGCTCTTGTGGTTATGAAGGGTGTTAAAACTCATGGTATCTATTTGCTTTAAGGAGTGACCGTGGAAGGCGAAACTTGTGTCAGTGTTGATAGTTCTCGTGGCTTAGATGCTACACGGCTGTGGCATTTGAGATTGGGTCATGTCTCGGAGAAGAGTTTAGATATTCTTCGTCGAAGGGAGATGATTGATGGTGAGAGTTTCAGCAAGTTGGAGCTTTGCGAGGAATGTGTCATGGAGAAGCAAACTAGAGTATCATTCGGTGAAGGAAAACATGATTCAAGAGGGATTCTTGAGTATGTGCACACGGATGTTTGGGGACCAGCGCCTATAGCTTCTTTGGGAGGAGTAAGATATTATATTTCTTTCATTGATGATTTTTCTTGAAAGGTTTGGGTGTATGTAATGAAGGCCAAGTCAGAGGCATTTGCAAGATTCAAAGAATGGAAGGCTCTTGTTGAGAATGAGAGTGGAAAGACTTTGAAGGTTCTTAAGTCTGATAATGGAGGCGAATATGATTCCGGAGAATTTCTGAATTTTTGCAAGCATCATGGTATTCGGAGGCATTTTACTACACCGGGAGATCCGCAATCTAATGGAGTGGCGGAGAGAATGAACTGAACTCTACTAGAGAAAGCTCGATGCTTGAGATTGACATCGGGTTTGTCTAAGGGATTTTGGGCTGAAGCTTTGTCAACCGCGGTGCATATTATTAATCGGATTCCATGCTGGGCTATCGATAAAAAAAATTCCGGAGGAATTGTGGAAGGCGAAGAGCATTGACTTGAGTTATCTTCGTGTATTTGGCAGCCCTGTTTATGTGCATGATCCGGGGAATGATAAGCTCTCAACTAGAGCTTTCAAAGGAATTTTTCTCGGTTATATGGATGGTGTCAAAGGCTATCGGATTTGGAATCCGGAAATGAAGAAGGCTATGGTTTCTCGTCATGTTACTTTTGATGAGTCGGCAATGTTCAAGGAGAACGAAGGCTCATCGGATGTTCCGGATTTGGTTCATGGTGAATCAAAGGAGAAGGAAGTTATTCCCACTTTCAGGCCTAGAGAGAGTAGAGTTGTTGGAGGTGCTTGCGAGGTGAATGCGGTTGATGTTACATCACATAGTCCAGAGGATTCCTTTAGCAGTGTTGGTGATGTGCACGAGCCTAGAGAAGATTCAGTTCAAGGTGGAGCTGAAGAAAGACCGGGTGATGGCATTGCTACTCGGGTTGGTCGTCGTGCTATAAGGCCACTGGAAAAATATGGTGATTGGAATTATCTTAGTTTTTGTGAGAATTTGGACTATGCTCTTCATGTAGTCCAAGATGAGCCGATGGATCTTGATGACGTCATGGATTTGAGTGATAGCTCGAAGTGGATTTACGCCATGGAGGAAGAGATGCAATCGCTGATGAGGAACCAGACTTGGGAGTTGGTTCTACTTCCTCAAGGAAACTGTGCTATTGGGTGCAAATGGATATATAAGGTGAAGGATGATGAAAGATAGAAAGCTAGACTAGTGGCTAAGGGGTTTGCACAGAGGAAAGGAAAGGAGTATGATGAGATCTTCGCACCGGTTGTGAGGCATACTTCTATCCGGATATTACTTGCATTAGTTGCTATTTACGACTTGGATGAAGACATCTACATGGAGAAACTGGAAGGGTTTGTTGTAGAAGGTAAGTCAGAACTAGTTTGCAAGTTGAAGAAATCACTATATGCTTAGAAGCAATCACCAAGGCAATTGTACAAGAAATTTGATCATTTCATGCTTGAAAGTGGCTTCCAACGAAACATCAAGGATGCCTGCGTTTACTTTAAGAGGTTAGGAAATGATTGTTCGGTGTATTTACTCTTGTATGTGGACAATATGCTCATTGCTTCTAAGGAAAAGGCAGAAATCAACAAGTTGAAAGAAAAATTAAAGGCGTTGTTCGAAATGAAAGATCTTGGAGAAGCAAGGAAGATTTTGGGCATGGAAATTGAAAGAGATCGAAAGCATTTTGAGTCGAAATTAACTCAAAAGGAGTACATTAAGAAAGTGCTTTTTCGGTTTAGCATGGAGAATGCAAAGGCGTTAAATACACCTTTACCTTTGCATATAAAGCTTTCGAATAAGGGATCCCCTATCGAGGAGAAAGACAAGGCTTATATGGCAAAAGTGCCATACGCTAGTGCGGTTGGAAGTTCAATGTATACCATGGTGTGTACAAGACCGATATTGCAAATGCCGTCAGGGTGGTTAGTCGGTATATGGCTAATCCGGGGAAATCGCATTGGGAAGCCGTGAAGGTTATATTGAGATACTTGAAAGGCACAGCATCTCATGGTCTTGTTTTTTGGTGGTAGTGATGGATTGAGTTGCAAGTTAGTTGGTTATTGTGACTCGGACTACGCCGGTGATAGGGATCGGAGGAAATCAACTTCCGGGTATGTCTTCACACTTGGTGGTACGACCATTAGTTGGAGATCGAGATTGCAAACCGTAGTTGCTTTTTCCACTACGGAGGCGGAATTGATAGCCGATGTGGAAGCGGCAAAGGAGGCACTCTATTTGAAGCGACTATTGTGTGACTTGGGTTTCGAACATGAGAGTATCGATGTTCGATGTGTTAGCCAAAGTGTTATACATTTGGCAGAGAATTTGTCATTTAGCTCATGAACGAAGCATATTGAAGTGAGAGAGTCATTTCTAGTAACCATGGACGAAGACAAGCAAGTATGCCTTCGGAAAGTGCACACAAAGGATAACGCGGCGGACATGTTCACTAAGGCATTGCCAATTGGAAAGTTCGAGCATTGCTCGAATTTAATTCGCTTGGAGAGATGCTAGGTGCCACATGGTGGCACAGTTGAGGGAGAAACTTGGATGTAGAAGAGTATCGGTGAGAGGTTGGTGTTCTGTCTTCATGGTAAGTACTCGTTTTCACTTACGAGTACATTGTCTTTTGGTGAGACTGGTTTAGGAGTTGGATGTTTCAACACTTCATTGACGAGTGGGGGCTATGCCTGAACTCTTTAGTGAAGTGCAATGGGTGGTGGCTATGCTGGAGTTCATTGGGGAAACATTCAAGCTTTCTTGATTGAAGATAGAAGGAAATGCTTGGGTGCATTGAAGTTTGTGATGTAGATGGATATAGTATCGAGGTGGAGTTTTGAAGTATGTGATACTATGTGTTAGATTGAGGAGGATATTTCGAATATTTAGGATCTGGAGAATATTTTCAGATCTGGAGAATATTTAGGATCTGGAGGATATTTAGGATCTAGAGGATATTTCGGATATTTCGGATCCAGAAGAAATTTTGGGAATTTCCATATACTTCCCTATGTCTATATAAGCTACATCGGATCCAAAAGGAGGAGGAACAACAAAATCAAGAGATTAGATCAAGGTTAATTCTAATTAGGATTTAGGCAATCCTAATCTTCTTCAATTCCTTTCTCCACAATATCAAATTCTTTCTAGTAAATTTGATCATTGTAATCAATCTCTTGTACTATTCTATTGATATTAATAAAGGTTTCTCTCTCAAAGTGGACGTACACTGACAAGACTTCGGTGGAACCACTATAAATCCCTGTGTGATTTATTTTCACATTATTGCTCTATTATTTCCATTGTTTGGTGATTATGATTGGCTTGGATAAGATTGAAATTGTTTGATTGCTTGTTTTTGCACTATTACCACGATCTCATTTTCTGCGGCGTTGGGGATTTCTGATTTGAGCAGTCTTGAATCAAAATTTCTCCACAATAATTATTGCAACGCTTTAGTTCATAGTTGAGGAACGACTTCTGTCAATCTTTTAGAAATATTTCATGAACACTATTTTGATTCTAGTGATATCTGATAAGGATGTATGGTGCGAGAACGATAAATCAAACATTTCTCAGTGTATACCACTGTGACTATCATAATTCATTTTGTGCACGTCTTGCTTTATATCCAACTATTGAAAAATAGAATCTTTACAACCATATCATCTTTTTGCTAGCTTCAGTTACGTAACGGAAAAAGTAAAGACATTTCTATTGCTTAAACTATCATGAAATGACTTTTTCAAATGTGAATTGGTGTCATACTTCCTGCTTCTATATTTGTTGCCAGATAAGTACTTGTAGAACCATACCAAGTAGTTTACTCTTAAAGTTGTCTTTATTTTTCACTGCCTTTTAAACAATGTGTGCTTAATACTAACTTCTCAATGTGCCTTTGCATTTATGGGGCGATCGATGCACATAAGAAAAGCACTAAAGGTTCATATGACGCAAAAGATGCACATATTACACGGCGGGAAAGAAGAAAAATAAAAACAAAGAACAACATGCCTTTTTGGTTTTGTATATTTTTTTCCATGATTAAAAAATACATGCAATTTGTTTACTAAATTCTTTCACTTGAACAAAAGCGCATGCAGTAATCGATATGAAAAAGCTAATTTTTTATGCAATATCGTCAAAGGAGAATTATTTGCTTAATTGTGGTATGATGTTGATCACAAAAAAACCAATATTGATGTTTGAATGTGTTTGTGTCTACAAATTGATGTACAATTTAAACTAATTATATTAGTTCAATATAACTAGAATCCAGTAAAAGTATTAGTTTTCATTTTGATTTATTAGGGTATGTTTTTTCTTTGAAAACTTATGACAAACAGATGGTTGCATGTAGTCGTTGCTTGTAATAAGTTAACACACACCCCCCCCCCTATTTGGTTACTAACAAAGTTTGAAGGACTATGAATTTTGGCTTATAAGTAATATGTTATATTAAGGGTGGTGCCTGACGCAACGGTAAGGTTTTCCGGTTGGTAATTTGGAGCGTTTAGGTTCGAGTCCCGGCCTCTTCACATAATGTGAGGAAAAGACTTTGCACACTAACTGACCACCTCCAGAGCCCGGAAAGCCGTGAGAATAGTACTAGAATGGAAGACTGGTACTCACGCTTGAGTACGGGAGCCTTTGGCACTGGGTGTCCGCCAGTAATATGTTATATTATTTTGGATTGCAATTGTTGAAAAGTTTTTTTGATTTAAATTCCATGCCTATGACATCATGTTTAATGATACCTTCCACCAAATGGTATAAAAATCATTGAATTTCTATTTGTAAATAAACTAGAACAGTCTTGCTTAATAATATTATTATATGTATGTTTGTATGTCTATAATGCACTTTATAAAACACTTGTTTGTCATATTGTATGCCAGTAATCCTGAAAGGTTTTGCGTTTTTGTGCATTGTGTGTCCTAAATAATTATGTAGCTTATGGGTGTATATTTTGTTAAAGATTTCTACATTGCTAGCATCCATTTATCTCAATTGCTTCAATTCATTACTTTCTTTTTACTTTCAAGCCCTCTATCGTTGCTTAACAACATGTATTTGGAATGAGGGATATCATTGGTCATCAAAACATACTCGGAAGATGGCTAGCTGGTATTTTGTTTTCAAGTTTTATTTTATTTTGGATTGCGACTGTTGAAAAGCTTTTTTGCTCTAAATTCCATGCCCATGACATCATGTTTAATGATACCTTTCACCAAGTGGTATAAAAATCATTGGATTTCTTTTTGTAAATAAACTAGATTAGTATTGCTTAATGATATTATTATATGTATGTTTGTATGTCTATAATGCACTTTAAAAAACACTTGTTCATCATATTTTATGCCAGTAATCCTGAAAGGTTTTGTGTTTTTGTGCATTGTGTGTCCTAAATAATTATGTAGCTTATGGGTGTATATTTTGTTAAAGACTCCTACATTGCTAACATCCATTTATCTCAATTATTTTGATTCATTGCTTTCTTTTTACTTTCAAGCCCTCTATCGTTTCTTAACAACATGTACTTGGAACAAGGGATATCATTGGTCATCAAAACATATTCAGAAGATGGATAGTTGGTATTTAGTTTTCAAGTTTTATTTACTTTTATTTGGTAGATTAGTTGCAAGCAATTGTTTTTGGGAATCAATATAAAGTATAGCTGGGTAGAATCTGGTGTGTTGGTTCTTTTTCAATTGTTTGTGTGTTTTGGAACTATCATGAACATTGTTTATGTTCAGATATTTTTTAGGCAGTATCGTCTTTTTGTAACTTGGGCGATATGAGATCCCATAATAGGCCTCCTAACACACACACACACACACACACATCCTTTTGTTAGCTATTGCACTTCAACAAAAATCCTTGCACTTTTAAGTGCATATGGAAAGGATTTGCATCCATAACTTTTAATTGGGAATTCAAAATGCTTTTGCTAGTCCATATACTTTATGAAGTCACAAAGTCCAAAAGGTACACATGTTGTTTAATTGATGAAGCTAAATTGCATAGTCACAACCAGTGTTTTCATGACATATCCTACCACGGTCCAAATTCGTAAAGGCACACATGTTGTTTAATTGATGAAGTTAAATTTGAACCATCAACAACCATCTATCAGATGGTTGAACCATGATTCTTTCATTTTTCTCTTACTTTCTAACCGTGCAATTCTCTTTCATTCTCATCGTTTGTAATGCTTTGAAGAAAATAAATAAATTTATATTGCAAAAGTCATCCTAAAATTTAACCGCACTCACCATTGCAATCTTCAACGTTTCCAGTTTATCTAAGATCGCTTAAAACTTTTTAACTTTGTCATCACTAAACATCTATCATTGTGCGTTGCTCTGCTGTGAACATGTTATAGTTGTGTTGGTGCAGTTGTGCATTGCAATATTATATAAATACGGTTGTAGCAATTTAAACCATTTACAACTTACATACATAGCATTTTTATTTTAATATTGATATAACTTGTTGTTAAATATGTAAATTTTAGAAAGAATAAAAAATTCACAATTCCAACGATTTGACTAGTTGAACTATCAGAACATTGAATCCTGAATCATCACAGATCGAAGTATGGTCCGGTTATGAAAACTATGGTCGCAACTGCATTCCAAAATTGCTTTGACATGTTAACTGTCTTCAACATGCCTTTGGTCTTATCCACAATTGTTTGGATCATCACTTTTTCTACCGTATTCTATTGTGTTATTTCGGATATTATCTTATCATTCAGGACATCATGCTTTAAGCAATAATCTCCAAAATCATGTGAGGCGCATTCTCCACGGTTATTACCATGGATGCTTTCGAAAGGTTTTCAAAACTCTCTTTTTACCATAACATGGAAGTCTGTGTAGGTTTGTTACATTCAATATATTGGTTTTAACAATCATGTTGAAGGCTTTTGTGAAACATCAACAACATAAGTGACATGGTTATTGTTCAGGCCTAGCGATCCAAGCTTCCATAAACCACAAACAATACAGCGAACAAGTTCTTAACATATCACTTTCTTGAAAGGTCTTACTGAAGCTAGTTTATGTTACCACTTAAATAATAATTAAAATATCAAATCAAGTATCTTTGCAAGAGAAAATAAAAAACTTCTTTGTTAGAATTTGCTAATCTTTCTTTCATATGGTCTAACTTCTTATGTCATACATTTGATGAACCATCCACTACATAATTGTTTTTCTTTTAGTAACCACAAGTGATCCTTTGGTAAGCCTTCATTTTCGATCATCACCCTTTAATGATGAAATTCATGTTGGTCAAAAATTTGATTTACATAAAAGCAAGCTTTAGTAAAGAACATGTTTACATTTTTAGTTGTAAGCGATAACGCATATTGGTCTGAAAATGTATATCTTTGATAGCAACAATTTTTGGGTACCTTCCATTTTATATCTTGTTAGCAAAATAAAATCTTTTTAGCGATGACACATAAACAGTTCGAAAAAAAGGTAGAAGGCGCGATTTGCCAAATACGTTGATATTTTCTTATATGCAAATATTCATGATCAAGACAAAAAACTTATACTCCTTCTGAGACATGTTGGCAGTCGGGGTGTTGTAATCTGATTATTTAATAGAGTTGCCCATGTTTTCTTCTCCCTTGTCATTTTCAATGCATGACAGCTCCTTTTCAGTTGCACAAATCTACCATGATGATTATGCTTTATCTCATTTGATCCTAAAAATTATGATTGCTAGCGTTTCTTCGATGAGCTATATTATAGATACTGTGTCTTCGATTGCTAGCGTTTCTTCGATATGCTAATTTAGTGTAATCTTTGTTGATGTTTTAGTTTATCGCTTTCACCTAATGCCCAATATAAATATTTTCATGTTAATAAAAATTACGAAACATACATTGCCACTTGATATATTTTCCCAGCTTGCAGTTGGGAAATTACGTAAATTTCCTTATAATTAGATTTGTGGAGAAAAGAAATAAAATGAAGAATGCTAAGACATACAAAATTTGATAACGGAGTTCGGCCAATTATGCCTACGTCTCTGGGCTGCTGCAAATCTTTTATTTCAGAGAATATTACAAAGTGATTACACTAAACACTTTTCACTCAACACTAGATCTCACTCTAAAGCTTGCTCCACTTTTCTACTTCTTGGATTTTGGAATGGGATGAAAGTTATGAAGAGGAAGGATGAATATATATAGAGGAGATGGATAGGGGGTTGGTGACTTGGTTGTCGGCTAGCTTAGTGGTGGTTGGTGGCATACCCATGTAATAAACATGGGCTGCTTGGAGGCTGCAGAGCAGCTGCAGGTTCCAACAATCTCCCACTTGAAGAATGATTTCAATCCATCTTCACACCTTGATCGATGAAACATCCAGTCTGCTCTTTTTACTCTAGTAAACCAACTGAAGTTGAACACAACTTTAGTTTATCGATAGTTACCGTCTTTGTCAACATATCTGCTGGATTCTTTCTTTCTTTGATCTTCTTCAGTATTAACACATCATCTTCCAGTAGAGATCTGATGAAGTGATAATGAAGCCCAATATGTTTGATTCTAGAATGAAATGCTGAATTCTTCGCCAAGTGTATAGCACTTTGACTGTCACCATATGAAACATTCCTTTCCTGTTTGAATCCCAACTCAGTAAACAAACCTTGAAGCCATATCATCTCTTTACTAACTTCGGTGATTTCTAAATACTCATCCTCTGTAGTGGAAAAAGTGACAATCTTCTGCACCTGAGACATCCAACTAACAGCTGTAGTTCCAAACGTGAATACATAACCTGTAGTGCTTCTTCGATGATCGACTTCGCCTCCAAAGTCTCCATCTACATAGCCTTGAGCTTTAACCTGCCCTTTACCAAAGTACAAAGCGTTATGTACGGTGTCTCATAGATACCTCAAAATCCACTAGACTGCTTCCCAATGAGCTTTCCCTGGATTTGACATGAACCTGCTAACAACGCCCACTACATGACCAATGTCCGGTCTCGTACAGACCATGGCATACATCAAACTTCCAATAGTTGAGGAATAAGGAACATCAATCATGAAATTTCTTTCTTCCTCCGTTTGAAGGGACTGATCCTTGGATAGGCGAAAGTGACTGGCCAATGGTGTGCTGACTGACTTAGCATCGTCCATGTTGAATCTTTGCAAAAAACGGTTGATGTAATCTTCCTGAGATAGCTACAAGAATCTCCCCTGTTTATCTCTAGTGATTTGCATTCCAAGAATGTTATTTGCTGGACCTAAGTCTTTCATATCAAACTCCTTTGATAGTTGCTGCTTCAACCTTCTGACATCATCCATATTTGATCCTGCTACTAACATGTCATCAACATAAAGTAGTAAAGTGTATCGCTTGAAGTAGAAACAATGATCATCATTGCACTTCTGGAACTCTTCCTTGTGCATGAATCCATCAAAGTTTTTGTACCATTGTCTTAGGGCTTGTTTCAGGCCATACAAGCTTTTCTTTAGTCTACACACCATATTCTTCTTCCCTTTCTCGAAGAAACCTTCTGGTTGGTGCATGTATATCTCCTCATCCAATTCTCTATGAAGAAATGCGGTCTTCACATCTAACTGTTCAAGATGAAGGTCTTCAATAACAACAATACTTAATACTGACCTGATAGTATTGAGCTTCACAACAGGAGAGAAAATGTAAGTGTAGTTAACTCCTTCCTTCTGTTGGAATCCTTTGACAACTAGTCGAGCTTTGTATCTCTTGGAACCATCATGCTCCTCTTTCACCCGATACACTCATTTATTATGAAGTGCCTTCTTTCCTATGGGTAACTCAGCTAGTTCCCATGTCTGGTTGGAGATGAGAGACTTCATCTCATCTTTCATGGCAAGCTCCCACTTATTAGCATCTTCAGTATGAGAAGCTTCATTATAGCATTCAGGTTCCCTTGCATCAGTCAGCAACAAATAGTTCATGTATCTTTTGTTAGGTACATGAGGTCGAGAAGACCTTCTCAATTCAGGAGCTGGAGTACGATGTTGTGGTGCTTCAGACTGGTCTACACCGCTTAGATCAACGATTTCATCAGGTTGAGGATTTGCTATAGTCGGTTCTGTTACAAGACTATCCGGAATATCATTTGAATCTGCAAATAATGGCTCACTCTGCATTGAGTCATTGACTTTTGTTTTATGTCTGTCTTTGTACATTACTCTTTCGTTAAAAATCAAATCTCGGCTATGGATAACCTTCTTGTTTTCATCATCCCAAATGCGGTAGCCAAACTCATTTTTGCCATAGCCGATGAGAGTGCATTTCTTGGATTTGGGGTTAAGTTTATTCCTGCCTTGATCACTAATATGCACATATGCTATGAAATCGAAAACTTTTAAAAGAGATAATTTTACCTCTTTTCCACTCCATAACTCCTTTGGTATTTTGTGCTCTAATGGAACTGAAGGACCTTTGTTGATCAAATAAGCTGCTGTGTTGACTGCTTCTGCCCAGAACTGCTTTGGTAGACCTTATTGTATACGAATTCTTCTGGATCTTTCTGTCAACGTTCGATTCATACGCTCAGCTACACCATTGTGTTGAGGCGTACCCAGCAGGGTTTTTTGCATTTTGATCTCGTGCTCATAACAGAACTGCTTGAATCTGGTGCCTTCATATTCACCTCCGTTTTCAGTCCTAAGATTTTTGAACTTTAGATTTGTCTCATTTTCAACCATAGCTTTCCATATCCTAAAAGCCTCGAACACTTTAGTTTTATGCTTTAAAAAGTAAACCCATACCTTTCGCGAGTGGTTGTCGATGAAAGTAACGAAGTAATGCTTTCCATCAATGGATGGTATGGCTGTTGGCCCCCAAATATTGGAATGAACAAGCTCTAGATTTTCCTTCTTTGGGGTTTTGCCATTTATTTGAAAGCTGACTCTCTTTTGCTTTCCAAATATGCAATTTTCACACATGCCTGTTTCCACTGACTGTAGACCTGGAAGTTTTCCCTTCGAGTGCATAATCTTCATTCCCTTCTCACTCATATGGCCTAGCCTCTGGTACCATATGTTGGAATTTCCATTGCTAGCTGCAACAGTGATCGAACATCGTGCTCCCGCTGACATGTAAAGAGTACCACTCTTCTTACCTTGAGCAATCGTCATTGCAGCCTTTTAAATTTTCCAATCATCACCATGGAAAGTCATAATGTAGCCTTCACTAGCTAGTTGTCCTACGGAGATCAAATTCTTTCTCAAATCAGGTATGTGTCTGACATCCTTTAGCTCCCAAACAGACGCATTTAGCTTAATCTTCATAGCACCTTTATCAACGATATCACAAGGTTGATCGTCACCAAGATATATCTTTCCAAGATTTCTAGAGGCGTACCTTTCGAAGAATTCTTTCTGCGAAGTGGCATGAAACGATGCTCCGGAGTCTAGCACCCAAGACTTTTCCTTGCTCTCAAAGAGCATATCAATGCTTCATCTCCTCCTTAGGTAGAAGTAACATTTGCCTCTATCTTCGCCTCCTGGTCCTTTGGTGCACCTCTGCGTTGATTTTTGTAGTTCCCAGTTTTTCCACAGTTCCAACACTCAACGGTCTTCTAGATGTAGGAATTGTTGGGATTTCTGGATTTAGATCTCTAGTCCTTCGACCTACCTCGGTAGTTCGATTTGCAACGTCCATTTTCTTGTGTTGAATTTCTTCCTCTTGATTGTGTATGCAAAATTGAAAAGTTCGATGACTCACCAGAATCCCTTAGTCGGGTCTCTTCACTGAGAACCATATCATGAATATCATCAAATTTTAACTTATTGCATCCCGACGAGCTATTCACTGCTGTGAAAGTAGCATTCCAACTTTCTGGCAGGAAAGGAAAAAGTATCAACGCACGTACTTCTTCGTCAAACTCAATTTCAACTGAACTTAGTTGAGAAGTAACTGTATTCA
Organism: Allium sativum; assembly: GCA_030737875.1. Taxonomy (NCBI): domain Eukaryota; kingdom Viridiplantae; phylum Streptophyta; class Magnoliopsida; order Asparagales; family Amaryllidaceae; genus Allium; species Allium sativum. The sequence goes on from CM060913.1 coordinate 1,053,246,768, forward strand.
GTTCATTGAGATGTTGAGCTACCGATGCACCTTCTATCATCCACAAATTGAACAATCGCCTCATCAAATGAACTTTGTTAGAGGTCGATGGCTTCTCGTACATACTGGAGAGAGCCGCCATAGACCCACCGTGGTCTTTTCTTTTGCAATGTTGAAAGCAACATTGCGATATAACGTCAATCGAATAACTTCAAGAGCTTGTCTATCAAGAAGAGCCCAATCTTCATCCTTCATATTCTGTGGCTTCTTTTCTGAGAGAGGTTAATAAAGCCTTTTCTGATACAGATAATCTTCAATCTGAATTTTCCAAAAGCCAAAGTTGGCTCCGTCAAACTTCTTGATTTTCATCTTTCCTTCATCTGTCGCCATCGCTCGCAATCGAATTTGATTTCTTTTCGAACGAATTATGGCTCCGATACCAGCTGTTTGGAAATTATGCAAATTTCCCTTTAATTAGATTTTTGGAGAAAAGAAATAAAATGTAGAATGCTAAGACACACAAACTTTGATAACGGAGTTTGACCAATTATGCCTACGTCCCCGGGCTGCTGCAGATCTTTTATTTCAGAGAATATTACAAAGTGATTACGCTTAACACTTTTCACTCAACACTCGATCTCACTCTAAAGCTTTCTCTCCTTTTCTACTTCTTGGATTTTGGAATGGGATGAAAGTTATGAAGAGGTAGGATGTATATATAGAGAGGAGATGGTTGGTGGGGGGGGGGGGGGGTTGGTGACTTGGTTGTTGGCAAACCCATGAAATAAACATGGGCTGCTTGGAGGCTATAGAGCAGCTGTAGGTTCCAACACTTGCTACATGCTCATTACTGTGCAAATTTTAAAATCGATATCTTTTGCAGATTTATCTAGAAGGAGATCAAAATCCAGACCATTACTTTGGATGATCTAGATCTGAACATCATTGCTAGGTATTAGGATGTGAGGTAATGATCACATTTGTTGACTCTCCTTTCACTATATTTATGTCGTTCTATCTTATGAATTGTTTTCTTTGTTTATTTCAAAATACAGTCAAACATTACTGATTTGCACATTTGATAGAATCCTTCTTTTAATGTGGTTTGTATATATATTTGAATTTGTAGTAAACGATCACATTTGCTTATTGTTTCTTAAAAATAGGAACCCATAAATATTTTCTTCAATGACTTTTCAATAGTAGTTAGTATGAAGCATATGGTTTAGATCATTCTTTTGAATGGAGAACTATGTTAGGAATATGTACGCATCTATTAACCTCAAACTTGAAAATTTTTGTTTGCATGTTCAAAATTGAATTTCTGTGTTGGATTTGTTGTTAAATAGATGCTTTGAAATTCATAACCAAGTCAAGGATATTTTAGGTTTGGGGATATACAAAATCTAGATTTCTTTTCCTAATTTTAACTTTCAAGGAATATAATGGAGCAATATGGTGTCTATTATTTCAAAGGAATCAAACAGTAGTAACCTTTTATAATAAAATTTTTGTTTAGTTTCCTTTGAGTAGTTGCATATTCAAATATAAATGCTTTGGGCAATGACACTTATATGCTACCAACCAACAAAGGATATTAAAATGAAAATCATTATAGTAAAATATACTTATTCTTCTTTTTGCACAAAAATAAAAATACATAAATACCAAAAAGGAGAAAATAGACATTCTCTAGTGGCTTACAAAAACAGAGCAGTAATGCAACGTACGCAACTGAGTCTGCATCAAAAGCCCAAATCCACACACCAAAAGGCCAAAGAAGCCATATAAGTAACTCTACTCATAACTGAGAGAACAAAGTCATGGATCACCTATACCAGCATACCAAAAGCATAGCAAATCCATGACAAGACCAAAAAGCTGCTCCCTCAAACAGTGAAATCATGGACCTACAACCGAAGTATCGGAGCTATCTGGGTGAAGCGTCTAATCAGTTAGATGGTCCTGGCTACAACACACTGCACAAGTCCTGCATACAACCAGCCTCATCCCAAATAGCCAAGTGAAAAAGCGAAACCACTAATATATAAACCACAACCTAAAAGAACACTCGCTCCACACCCGCTCAGGGAAGAGATCCCCGGGTAACAATAAAAGCACAGGGCAACGACAAAGAACGAGGACGGAGGTTGCCCATGAAGGACCTACCTCGGAACGCAAAGTAGACATCATTTTTAACCTTATGCACAATGGAAGACGACATCATTGGTGACTCATCGAAAATGGCCTTTTTTCGAGTGTACCAAATACGCCAGCAGACCAGACAAGAAATAAGACAAAAAAGGATGAACCGAAGATCCTTTTCGGTCCTCCCAGCCCACCAGAAATGAGCAAGTTAAGCTGGGAAGGTGCCCTATAAGACCTACCAAATCCCTAAAGAAAGACCAGACAACGCAGAACACTCACCGTCCAAGAACAAATGATTGATCGATTCCAGATTCCCGGCTCCGCAACACTTGACCGGGACATTAGAGGAATATCGATCTTCATGAGGTTAACATTCGATGGTAAACCCTTATGAAGGATTTTTCACATAAGAATGGGAACCTTGAGAGGGATGATGATGTCTTAAATGAAAGAGAAAACTGGAATTCTTGCAGAATTTCAAGTTACCCTAAGAGAGAAAGGACACCACTCCAACCGACGCCTGTTGAGTCAAGGAATTTATAGGATTTTGATTAATGACAAGGAGAAGTTTCATGATCGACAAAAAGAAGAGAATCAATGATAACGTAAGTTAGAGGTTGATTATTTAGTGGTTTAGCCGAGTTATAAATGTTAAAATCTATCCTCAAATAATCATATACCTCTATATTGTGAATATATATATGTATATGTATATGTATATATATATATATATATATATATATATATATGAATGCACATTTACTGTGCATATTGCCAGAAACCGGTCGACCGGTTTAAATATAGGCGGTCGACCGTTTCTGGGTAGAATGCACAATAAACGTGTATACATATATGTAACGTATATATATTTCAAAATTCAGTCTACTGGTTATTTTCGACCTGTCGACCGATTTTCGAACTAAAAGCAACTCTTCATACAGACATCTCTTCTAATCAAAAGTTGCTTCCCTTAACTTTCACCAAATATCATTTCTCTTCAATACTTCTCTTCACTATTGTTTGCAACTCTTTATCCTCTTTAAAAACAACATGAAATCGTCTATTCAAATAACTAATTTCTTTCTATCTATTCTATATATTGTTGATTTCATTCTTGATCATTCAAAGCACTCAAACGCTCATAATCTTCTTATATCGTTGTTGAATCCTAGAATCTATATATTATTCTTTTGATTCAAACACGATATCATCTTCCAAATCTTCACAAATTCAAATTCTATTTGACGATAAGATTATAGGAAGGATGTACAAGAATTGACAAATTCATGTTATTAGGAACACACATTGTCAAATTACAAGTCTACTCATCTTGTGTGAAGTCCTTCATTTTGTGAGGGGCAAGTTGTGAAGTCCTCGTGTTGTGAGAGGCAAGTTGTAAAGTCCTCGTGTTGTGAGAGGCGTGAAATCCCATTCGGCTGTTCGGGTGTTGTGAACCTGTTCCTCCCGGGTGAAGCGAGGTGGTTGATTAGTGAAAATCCGGAGAGAGGTCTGGGACTGGACGTAGGACGGTGCTCCGAACCAGTATAAAAAGCCCTGGTGTTATTACTTTACTTTACTGCTTTTTATTTTATGATATATTTCACTATCTCATATTCATTTGCATAACTAGTAAATATACAAGTTAGTCTATCACATACATTCCGCATATCCATATTACTGATCATTCCTAAGTCGTATACCGGATCATTCAACGCCCTGACCATGGGAATCAGAAAGGGCCTTCACCAGTTGCATCTGTTTCCACGTCTCATTAGCATAAGATATGGATCTTGAGAAATCCGTATGTAAAGCGCACCGATACTTACCATGAAGAAACGACGCCAAAAGAGAGTCGTTAAAATGGAACTTAACTCAAAGCTTACAAGCATGCACCTTACAGACATCTCTAGGGTTTCGCAAACCCAGAACACCCTTGCATATGGGATGACATATGATATCCCAGGAAACCCAACAGTCTTCGCCTTGTCGTTTTTTCATATAAAAAAAGACGTGGCAAGAGAGTGATGGGAGCGGAAGAAAGAAGAGATGGATGTCATGACTGTGAAAACATGAGACCCAAGAGAATCAAGGACCAACTGAATGAGAACAAGCCCACCAACCGGGGAGATGAGAGTAGAGTTCTAGCTAAAAATCTTCCCCTTAGCTTTATCAGTTAGAGGATCGAAAATCGTGTTGAGTTTGCGACTTCTATAAAGAACGATGTCGAGATAAAGCAAAGGGAGAAAGGCAAAAAGAAAACCAGGTAAGAACTTTATCTAAGAAATCCTTCTAAGGTCCATAGACTTGGCAGGAATGCAGCAGTTCTTTGAAGCATCGACGAGCTGGCCCAAACACCCTTTGTAGAAATGAAGAAAATTCAGGAACGAACCAATGGAGCGTCAGTTCCCATTGGAGAAGATAATGATGTCATCTATAAAATACAATGAAGAAATCTCAGGACAACCGCTTGGGATACCGAAACAATGGATTTGCTCAACTATCGTAAAAGAATGCTCCCTTCGGATAAAAGCCTTTGCGACGATGACAAACAACGTAGTGGAAATGGGTTCTCCTTGTCGCAGTCTCCTTTCTGATTGGGAAAAGCCCTTTGTCGCTCTGTTGATAAGAAACGAGAACCAACAGTTCGAAATGAGCCTCTAAATAAAATCTATGATAGGCTTGGGAAACCGAAAAGCTCGGTGAACCCTGATGATACAAAATCAAAACATGTGATCATAAGCCTTCTCCACAATAAAATTTATTACCACATTGGAACCCCAAACCTTACGATCGAGTTAGTAGATAAGTTCTTAAGCAAGAAGGACATTGTCAGTGATTAGACAACCTTTGACAAATCTTGATTGAGACGACGAGATGGTACGGTTAAGAATAGGCGCAAGCCTAGAAGACAGAACCTTAAAAATGTCCTTGTTAATTGGTTTGAAATTAGCACAAGACCGGGGGTTCTCACATTTAGGGATGAGAACAAGATAGGTGGATGTCCACCCCTTAGGAAGCATACCACGCGAGAAGGAAGATTGAATCGCCAAGCAGAAGTCTAGCTGAATGGTCGGCCAGACACTCCAACAAAATTCCCATTGAAGCTGTTCAGGCCACTCATGCTATCATTACTTAGCGAAAACACACAAGAACGAATCTCCTGAACAGAGTGAGGGATGCATAAAAGAGAGGTCTCTTCAGGAAGAACCAAGTGAGGAGTATAGGAACAATAGGACCTGACCTGACCGGTCGACAAATGGTACTGTAAAAAGGTTTGAAAGTTGGAGATGATCGTCTCTTCGACCTCCGTAGAGTAGAGGCCAAGTTTTTAAATCTCGGATATCGATCGCGTTTCATCTCGGGAATTTAAAGACTTGATATCGTATCGGAGGAGATCTCAGAAAAGATGAGTCCGACTTGGGGGTTCATTTCAGATTTCCATCTCGGATCTGAAAGTTCATATCGGAACAATCTCAGGATATATAATATGTTAAAAAATGATAATCTTACACAATGATTTTTATGAATGCTATTATAAACATAATAAATTAAACTTGAATAGCAAAATCACTTCATTATTCTTACTTTACAAAAGATCATTCATACTCTAAATCGTATTATGCTTATAATAGAAATATAACACAATGCAAATCCAAAACATTAAAATATTAAACGTAAGTAAAACATGAATTATTGTTAAACATAAAACATAAGAAAATCCAAATAAAATATTAAACGTAAGTAAGACATAAAATACATAATTTCATGGGTAATATGTATTCAAAAAAAGATGAATATGAAATTATATGCATTGTAGAACATATATGAACATACAATATTATCATTTGACATGCAAAATGTTAAATAGTAGGAAATTATCGTAATTTGATTTGAGTTTTCTGATTTCTTCAGCTTTAGGCATGAGTCAAAATTTTAACTAGAAAAACTAAGATCTCAGACGATATTCTAACATCTCGTCTCGGTCGATATATCGTTAAATATTGCAATCAAGGTTTGAAATCCTGGTTCCATTCCTTTCCGTTCACCTAGAAAATCTTAAAATCTAGTTCCATTCCAAAAATACTGGAAATTCTGTTTTAATTCCGATTTAACAATTCCAGTACGGTTTTTCACAAATATGCAAGTAAATATACGTTACTAATCAAGGTTTAAAATTCGGCTTTTCCATTATAATTTCAGACATGTAGAAAATGTACGTTTTGATGCAAAGATGTACATAACATAATTAATTCTGGTTCGTAGATTTTGAAAATTTCACTTTAACGTCAGTTCTGGATTCGTCGCTATTTGAAACATTCTTTTATACATTTTATTTATCATTTAGATAACAATTTTAAAAAACGTTTTGTTATTTTAATTACAAAAACTATATTTTAAGTACTAGTGCATAATAATTTCTTTGGCAAACCATTTAAGTTGGGTGGAGATTAAAATTAGCAACAATGGTATTGATTTATCAGATCAACTAAAGCCTAGCCCATATAATTAGCAAGGAGGCAAAGAAAAAAAAACAAGAAAGCAGAAACCATAAAAAGAAGCGTGTTTCACACCTCTCCACTCCGCTTCTTCTTTAAAAACCGTGCCCTAGAATTCAAATCCAGATAAATTAAAAATGAGAAATTCTGTGCTTCAATTATTTTGCAACGATTCTTTGTTTGCTTTACTCTCTTTGTATTCTTTGTTTTGTTTCCTTCCCAAATACTATTTTTCTCTACTTTTTTGACTTCCCCGATTAGAACCGGGTTTTTCTAGAGATTCCATTCCGGCCACCGCTGGGAACCGGGGAATGGCCGAAATTCTGGGGTATCGGACGGAATCTTGAACCTTGATTGCAATATTTGGGGTTATATACTCGAAAGAACATTTATATTGAGATTTGTTGTTTCATTTTGGAAGGATCCCAAAATGACATCTCGGACGAGATCTCGGGCGATATTTTCGAGATCTGAAACAATGGTAAAGGCCAAGGAAAAGTCAGAGCGAAGAATCTTGCGAATAGACAAGATTTTTTTTCTAATAGAAGAATGAAAGTATTTTGAGTTGGAGTCGTCATTGACGATCCACTTGATTCTCGCCTTCTAACGAAGGAAATCATCCTCAATTCGCAACTCAAAGGAAAATGCGAGTTGGGCTTGAACCCATTCCGCCTTGTTGGAAGCCAAAGGATCTGCATCATAAGATGCTTTCGCTAAGATAATAGTTTCTTCTGTCGAATGAACTTTATCAAAGATATTCTTGAAAACCTAGGAGTTCCAAACCTTCAGATAAGATCTAAGACGCTTGAGCTTGAGAGTGAAAACTAGTATAGGGCTACCTATAGCAGGGTAGACCAAGATTCTTCCATAGTATGAAAGAGCAGTGATGCAATCTCTACATGGATTGAAATTGGAACGAGGTTGGCCCCGACAAAGCGAAAGGAGAGCATTGTAGAACCATAAGAGCGTGACGTGAATTAGTACGATGAAGATGAGCAACCAGAAAGGAGAAAGAAAAGCTAAACCACACCTCCGACCCGAAAATCTAGTCGAGACAGGAAAGGATCGGTTGGTACCTTCTTGATTGTTACACCAAGTAAAGGAAAATCCAACATAAGACATCTCAGACAAGCCCAATTCGATGATGAAAGAGTTGAAATCCTCAATCCTTGCGTGGTTAATAGAGGACCGACCTCCTGTGCTTCTCCGTTTGGCACGACGCGATATTAAAGTCGCCTTCAATGACCGAATCCCCGAAATCTGGATCAGAGAGACAAAATATTGTTCCACAAGCACAAACGCTCGATGCGATCACATCGGGAGTAGACGCGGGAAAAAAGGAAAAGATGAAATCGAACACTCAACTAGCAACTGCTGAGTCGAGTTAAAGAGAAGGCGCACAAAGATGTCTTTAGGACAGAGAATCCAAATCTTATTGGAATTGGGTAAACCATCCCCGAAGCTAACGGAGAGGACAATTTCTGAAAGCACTACAAGTACGGTAATGGGCTCCTTAAGTGCCATCAACGTGATGGAATGTATCTTAACTATGCCCTTAAGTCGCGCGAGAGAACCATCGTTATAATAACGTTGGATGTTCTAGAACAAAACGTTCACCATCCCAGCAATCAACCAAAAAGAAAGAAAAAGACAAAAAACACAAATTAGCATAGAGGAAAAAGGAAAAAACTCAGATTAGATAAAGCGTTTGGCGAGTAAATCTATCCATTTAGCCACAGCGTGCGATCGAGTGCGAATGGTGCATGGGTACTCGGTTGAGGCCTAGAACCCCTCTGAGAAGAGAAACGTAAAATCTGGTAGAAGGCCCTATTGCAGAAGAAACTAGATCCAACTTATCATAACTAGATGATAAAACTTCTCGTCTGGAAGAGTAAAGATGTCCTAGCATACAAGAATAAGAGTTTCTAGAAAGATGATCCAATTGGTCATTAATGACCCTCATCCTTTCCAAACTAAGAAGTGATCACAAGTGAAAGAAAGGAGAAGAGGGGAAATGAGATGTCGATATGTTAGAAACATGCGTCGCATCTTGGTGTATGGATTCCATGTTTACAATAAAGTCATCGGATTGACGATCTTGCACTAGAATGGACATCTTAGAATAGAAACAGCTCACAAAGGGGGGAGACTGAAAACCCCACGGACCACAAAGGCTCTAACACAATGGACAACACAAGAACTGTAGAAGACATATAGACAACATCTGAGATGTGGTCTATACGCCCTCTCCTAATGGAAAAGACATACACCAACGAGCAATCCCGAAAAACAAACCAGCCTAATGACAGCAAAAAAACACTACAAATCGAGCCCACGACCATATCATGGACTGAAATGAGGTTGACATAATGAGAGAGAGGGGGGGACTCGAAAGAAACAACCCTAACCAGCAACATAAACCACAAGGGGATAAGACAACAAACCAAGTATAGGTTGTTGCGCAAGCGCACTTCGACTCAAAAGCAAAAGCCACGCTGAAAAACTAAAAAAACTGGCATGAACAACACCACCAACTTCAAAGAGCATGGAAATATCAAACACACAGAAAAGCACCACCAGAAACCAACACAATGACACTAACAACATGCGCAAAAAATAGGGAAGCCACGGGGATAACTCCCCAAAAACAAAAACTAAGGCAACAGAGACCTCAGCAAGCATACCCAAAGAAGAGCCAACACCAAAAACATGACCAGACAAGTGAGCATAATCCAACAAACAAATACAAAAAGAGCCAGAGATACAGCAAAAAAACAGAGGATGGATGCCAAACCTGCAATGGGAAAGAGGGAAGAACAGCGAAGCACAGGGCAAAGCCAGCTCAACCAAGCATTGAGTAACCAATGGAACTCTCACTAGGGTCCACGGCTGCTACGCCAGTGTCCACATGAACTGGCTGCAACCTTAGACAAACCACCTCCCTCGCGACAAAGCAAGCACAACTAGCCATCAAACAACCAACACAACTCTCACGCGGGTCCACGGCTGCCATGCTAGTAGCCAACCAAACTAGCTGCAAACTTAGACTAGCCACATCCCACTTCAATTCGACACTCATGCGTGACGATCCCTCCAATGCCTAAACATGCCGCCCTTTCTCCAAACTCGACCCTAACGAGGTAAAGTAGGCGAAGCACTAAATGAAAAACTGCTAGTGCTCGCTTCTTTTTCCTCAATCAACTCTAGTGGATTAAAGTAGTTGCTTATAGAGAGTGGAGGCAATGCAGGGGCCTGTGCACCACCACGCACATTCTCCATGCATATTACCTGACTTGAACGAGGTCGAACAATCAGCGGAACAACCAGGGCAACCTAGTATCGACGGTGGCGACCCCGCCCTCGACTTACTCTATCCTAAGCTTTATTGGAGCTGCTGATAACAGGTCAATTTGCCAAAAGTGGTGAATAGCATGATATTAATTTAGAAAGAAATCGAATTGGGGGCACCACTACCTTAACACCAACAAAACCCGAAAAGGGAGCAAAACTGCAGCATGGTGCTTCCCTTGAGAAGTCAAAGCCACACAACTCAACAGGAGGAGCAACCCTACTCCAACAACCTACCACTGACGAAAAAAAAGACAAAGCTACAGTATCAAGAACACATCCCCATAACAGCAAGCCAGTGCCTGGAAATCAACTCGAAATTTAATAAAAAGCAACCCGAAGCAACACAGTGGATAGACAAACCAAGGAAATAGCGACAAATACCCCTGTTGTTGCCACCATCCAAAATTAAATCGACAGCACAGAAAACCCCCACAAAAGAAACATAAGCTCAAAAACCATCACTGGAGAAACTAGATGCCATCAACCCTACAATGGCTAAGTGGCCACAATTAGGGCAAAGTGCCAATATAGCACACTCGAAGCAAGACACAACAAAAAAATGAATAAAGTAACAAAGGGAACCAAAATATGAAAATTCTAAGAAATCGCTTAGCACTACAACAAATATACCATATTACAACGGTGCAAAAAAGTTGTGAAAATTTTTTACAATCGTGGAGCCACGTGGTGTATTAAGTTGTAATATACTTATATCTTTTACAAGATTTATACACCGTTGCAATACCATTGTGAATTTGGATATTTTACAACTGTTACTCACCATTGTAATAATTTTTATTACAACTTTTATTCCCCGTTGTTGTTTATTTTGTTGTAATGCCAGAGCATATGTATGACAACTGGTAATTATCGTTGTGACTTGCAGAATATTACAACTGTTTCACATCGTTGTAAAATGTTTTATTACAACCTTTTTTGCTGTTGTAACTTGTATACACCTTACTAATATAAAGAATTCATATATATTAATAATAATATGATTCATATTTCAATGCAACAAATATAACTATACAGAATCATTCATATATATTAATTAACATAATATTCGATCAACATACACATAATACATCACAAACTAAACCCATCACAAAAAACATAACCGGTCTAATTTGAAAAGAGCAATTATAAGTCCATTTTCTCAATTCTCCGCATATCAGATTCATCATTATTTCCTTGCTTAACTCAGCAGTATCACCATTCAAATCTCTCTGTTTCTTCGCTTCTTTTAAAACTTCGTCCTGGTCCGGCACAATTAGTGCACCAAGACGTCATTGATCTTGACCAATGACAATAATTTGTTAGATCAAACTGCTCCTCATGGCAGCGTCCTCAAGTTCAAATGGCTCCACATTTTCTCCAGTGCTAAGAACAATAGTATCTTTTGCACATCCTTCAAGTGCGATCATTCCACCATATTTACGATGTCGCCCTAGAATATGTGTAAGAGCAATGTAACCAATATCACTAGAATTGAACCACCCCTCTTTGTCAATAGCATCACTTGGAGCTTGTAGTATCCTTTCATAACCCGAGGCCCCATAATTTTGAGAATGCCTTTTGAACCATCTGGAAGATTTGCTCCAGTTTCTACGTCAATAACCTTAATTTTTGTGTCATTAAGTGGATGGCCAATTGTACCCGGTACCTACAAAATATTAAGCAGGATCAGAAAGTTATTACATTGAGGTAAGGTCTCCTAGCTGCTACAACAGGAGACGTTTCTGTTAACCCATAGCCATTCTGCACTTTCACACCAATTGCCTCGAAAAAGTTGTCAATGCGCAGAGGCAGACTACCTCCACCACTTATACCAGCTTACAATGTATCAGACAAAGCTCTTCAATATTCCAATTGCCAAGTGAATTTTTCATATACTATCCAAGTTATGCACTGACCTTAAAATTGCAGCTACAATTGTAGCCCATGCCCAATCCAACTGATGAAAGATATACCTTTGTTCACTCCTTTTCTCCGTTAAAACTGTTCCCTCATGAACTCTCTTTGTTTCCACGTAGAGAAGACTGATTTTAATGAATGTAAGTGCTATTAGCGAACAGTTATGATGATGATATCTACTTTTGAATTGAACTATAAAGTGTTTCATAAACCAGAGGAATTGAAATAAGGTAGTGTGGTTGATACCGCTTCAAATCATCCATTAACTTTTTCACATTTGTGTATACTTGCTCGATGCCACAAGTGAAAACAAATTATTAACAAGCATGCTCGTATGCATGCAAAGGAGGAAGCATGCTTAAAAATCGATCCCTAGCTACTGCAGGCACTATGTCGCAAAGGTTCTTTATCTGATGTAAGAGATTTCGATGTGTAAGAATTATACCTTTCGGTAAACCACTTGTTCCGCTTGTATACATAAGTGTTGCAATGTCATCAGGATTGATTGTATCATAAACTAAATGTTGACCTTTTTTGCATGACTCAAGCAAAGCTTGGCGACTCTTTCTCCCAAGATCAATGATTTCTTTATATTCGTATATGGGGATATTCAGATTGTTTTTGGGACTGTGAGATTCTCTAGCATGTAATTTCTTCCCCCAGAGTAGAACAACTACACTTAGGTCGGCTCTTTAAAGAAAAGACTCAGCGATTCTATTAAAAAAATCTGGGCTGTCTATAACAAGAGCGACACTTTTCGAATGCTCATATATCTGAAATAACTCCTGGTTAGATGATCTTGTTCCACGAAACACATTTATTGCGCCCATACTCATAATTCCTTGATCTACAACTAGCTATCTACTTGAATTGTCAGCAAACAATGCAATTTTCTCTTCTGATGAAAATCCTATATCTTTTAAACATTCAGAAAAATCCAAAATTTCCTGCTTAAGCTGCTTATAAGTAAATTTAGATGGAGGATCATGATACGGATCTATAACGGTGACTCTATCCCCAAATTTCTCTTCGCTTTATCTCCAAATATCAGGAGCAGAATTCCATTTATCGATCACAAATTCCAAGCTCTTAGTACCAGTGCTTATTTACTGCATCGACACACTCTCCAATACCGGAGCATGCCTCCTCTTCTTCAACGTAACTTCTACCTCGGAATTGCGGAGATTTTGAAACTTTCGAACTGAAATCCTTTGCAACTCTCATTGCGTTCACATAGTCGCTCTGCCATGAGTAAACTGATGTCATGCATAGGGGCAATAGAAACTTATATAAGATGAATTAGAAGTCAATTATGTTTTTACTTGTTTATTAAGGGGTGTATGGTAAGTGCGGAAGGATGATGCTCGAATGGTACCACTGTCAAAGCCTGAGAAACCAAACTATATTATATACACAAACACGCTTTAACGAAGTAAATCTGAATGTACAAATAGAATCATCCAATATAGACATATGAATAAACCTAGACATCCATACTTCCTAAATCTAAGCAAAGTTAAGCAAACACGCACTAACAAAGTAAAGCAAACATTTTTTTTACCTAAAATCGAAATATCCAATAAAAACATTGCTGAGTGGAATCTGTAGTTTATAGAAATATACCTCATTTACTGCTTATTTTTGCTATGAATAACTCAAGTATTAATCAGGCGTGTTTTTCAAATTGTCTATTGAAACATCATGTTCTAATACTTGGCTGAACAAGTTTTCCTTTGTGCCTATATAATGCTATTTTTTTTCTTTTTAAACAAACCTCCAATTCAAAAATGTAAAGCTCGCACACTCTACATCTAATACGTATTATAACAACAGTCTACAAGGTGGAAAAGATGGATGCATATGCCATACATATAAAAATAAACACTAGAGTTCCTTAATTATATTATATTGTGTAATAAAAGCAGCTCTAATGTCTGATCCATCATCAACAAACTTAACTATGATGAATTATGAGGATTCTTCCCAAAGTAAACACATGACAGAAAAGCAACCACAAACCATAGAAAAAGAGAGAAAACCAGACACCAAAACCTGTTGTAGCATATGCCTCAACTCAGCACAACCAAAAGCTAAACCAGTAAACAACCAAACCATAACCACCGTCGAAACAACCACCAACTCAAGAAGGAAGAACCAAGCATGATAACACTAATGTAAACACAACCAGAAACAAAAACCTAATCAAAAAAGTCCAAGCTCGTCAAGCTACACTCGTCCCAAAGCCACAAGCATAACTCAAAAAGATGTCCTGCGAATCCAGGAATTGGAATTGTGAGTGAAGTGGCTTGCTTTTGAGGAGAGAGGCTAGGTTTAAATGAAACCCGGGGAGCAAACTTAGAGAGGTAGTGGGATGTACTCAGCGAGACTAGCGGCAGCTTCAAAAGGAGAGGAGTTGTTTGGATAGCAGGGGAGAAGCAATCGAAAGTGAGAGCAACACAAGGCAGAAGCCCCAAAAATAAAATCGCGAAATTAGGATTTGGAGGCAGCGGAAGACTTCGAACAGGGAGTACTAATAAAAAGGGAGACTAAAGCTAGGAACAATGGCGATGTGGGAAAGGTGGAAAAGAGGAAAAAATGGTGGACAGTAAGAAATAGGGGAGACGAATGATGAAGATGAAAAAGGAAGAAAAAAGGCGGACAGAGAGAGGAGGAAGACAAAAGAGAGCCTTTTTTTTGTTACATTACTAAAAATTGTTAGAGTTTGTGCCCTAGAGGCAATTCATTTGATGAGATTGATAACACTGTTGATGTTATTATTTTATTTGGAATAAAATATTATTCTATTATATTATATTTAATGCGTAATATAAATAGTAATATAATAGAAGTCCTTAGAATAATAATACAGAATTATACAGTTCGAGTAAGACTGAACTTGAGATTATATAATATGATAAGTATTATAATTCTTAAATGTCCCTAGTCGAGTTTTATTGTTTACATAGGACACCAATAAAGCGTTGAGACTAGTATATTGATTGACTGATGATCACATCTCACTGATCATTAATATACGTGATATTAAAGTCAAGATATAAATACGTATTGGAGAATAACGTATTGGGCTGACCCACCGTGAGATAACTCCATGGAGTATAATTAACAGTATCATGAGTTATTCTCATAGTGATAGTGATATAATGGTCCTCAGACCTGAAATCATTATAATTTTATTCGAGTATATTTGTGTTTTGATATCATCTAAAGTTATTTCGTAACAGAGTAACGATAACGGTGATTATTGGATACATCTCGAATCGAATGAAAATTATGAATGATCTAGATGGAATTTAACCCTACGATATATTCGTGGTGACATCCATGGGCCTCCTGATTGAGTGAGACTGTGAAATGCATGGCCGTGCTCAAATATTGATTTGTTTTAAACAGTCTACTCATTGATCAAGAAAACAGATTAAACTATAAGGAGGATGATACGATCCATGACTCCAGTTTAATCTTGGATATAACGGTTAAAAGGACTAAATTATATTGATACACTATTCACAAATGTCATATCGAATCATTGATATTGTTGTAGCTTGGGTAGCAGTGATGTACTACTAGATGTCGCTCACTGTTTACATATTAAGTGTTTAAATTGTTGCCAACGCTGCATCAACCTATAGGGTTACACAAATAAATGTTGGAAATGGAGATATACTATTTGAATTAAAAGGAGAAGTCAAAGTCGGTTTGGAAAAGTTCTCCTTTGAACGGGTTATAGGGAAAAGAAAATATCAGTTAGGGTTTCTTTATAAATGGATAAGAGGGCCGCAATTTTTTTTAATCCATTCTTTTAAGAAATCCCAAATCGATATTTTAAAACCCTAGATCCAAATCAAATCATCGGCTAGTACCGAATCTCCACCTTCGAGTTTCGATCGTCGTTCTCGGATACATCACTTATGGATCTCCAATAGAGGTGCTTGAATTCAGGTACTCGATTCGATCAGATCTGGAATTTGATTCAACGATTAAAGTTAGGGCTTCGTTCGATCTTGCTATTCAAAGAAGAAAGGTACCTGTTTCGATTTAATTTTGTTCGATTTGCACAACTAGGGTTTCTGATTTTAATTGGTTCCGCTGCGTTTTCGATCCTATGAATCCTTCAATGGTATCAGAGCCAGGTTTATACGAATTCAAACAATTTGGGTTAAATCGTTTAATTCATCTTGAATGAAAATAAATAAACCTGCGAGATCGAAAGTGTTGAGAACAGTAATTTAATTTTGTATAGAACCATAAAACGTGAATACTCAAATCAACCCAGAAATTATTTCTGTGTAAATAGGATTTTATATTTGACATAGAATCCTAAGGTGAATTAATGGTTAAATTCGAGTTGATTACCTTATATTTACAATGACAATATTATGTTACATACTACAGAGCATAGGTTGTTTTCGAATTTAAAAGTTGGGTTTAAATGATGAATCCGATTCTGTGTAGATATGGAAATTTATAGTGTTATGAACACTAGTGTGAATTTCAGAATCGAATTGTAAGATTTATGAATCTATATCGGATTAAATGTTGAATCCGAATAAGTAAATTCTGCACGTGTATGGAAATTTTGTATAAATATATTTTCTGTAATTGGTACAGATATGATAATATGTATATATCCAGATTGATTTTAAACTATCTGTATTATACATATATTCATAATGCTTTGTTGGATCCTATGTATTTAGCTAAGTTAATACTCTGTATTCATATCAGTGCATGTTTGGATTTGTTTATATATTTAGATGACCTTAAAATTCTGTTAGTGATCACCCTGTTACATTCATTTGTGTAATGAATGATCCTTGTTATTAAAACATAAATCTGTGATAATGAATAATCTTAATTCATTATATTTTGTGACAGAAAATATCATTCCTATAAACATAAGTGGATTTATTATTGACTAATCTGAATTTTAATTAAGTGTAAAATTGCTACTACCTTGATTGTTTATAAAGAAATGTTGTTGATAGATCAAAACATTTAATTGATCGAAATGACAAGTCATTTTGGACACTCATTTCTTAAAACATATTATTGATAGTTATCTCAAAATGTTGTTTAACCAGATATGAATGTTTTCACTGAAGTGATAAAATTGGGTTTGTAATAATGTTTTGTTTATGAAATAGATACATTATAAATACAGAGTCTGACTCCGGTATAAATGATATATTTGATTTGGATCAAATATCTAATTTTTATTCACATCCCAATAATAATCTGAATGATCTTAAATCATTGCAGAATATGATATAATAAGGTTATTAAGTTTATGAACTTAGCTGGACCAGTGGTGATGTATATTAAACTATTATACATATTTGAGATTTAAAGCATGTAAACGTATTCTGTATACATATGAAAATTTGCCGTGTTATGAACACGAATGTAAATTTTAATTGAAAATGTTTAATTTGTAAATTTATATCGAATCAACAGTTGATTCTATGTAAATGTATATTCTGTAATTGTTACAGATATTATGATGTATATACATTCAGGTTGATTTTGAATTAACCCAGTTATATATATTCATTGTGTTATGTTGAATCCTATGAAATTTGGTTAAAATTGCACACTGTATACATATTAGTATGTATTTGGATTTGTTTTAGTGGTTGACTCATAAATTCTGGTATTATGGTATTACTCTGTTATATTTACCATTATTAATATTTTTCCTTTTTGGAACAAATTATTTAATCGGTTGGATGATCCAAGTTATCGAACTATGGATCATGATTACAAATGTCATTGTTATGACCATCGAGTTATTTGTATTCGGCTGATATGATATAAAAGGTTTTAGAGTTCTAACCTTAAATCTTTTTTGTTTATATGAACGGTAAAATTAGTTTTTGGAACTTATAGATATAATCAAAGTCTATAAACTGGTAACTTTTGATTGTTCTGTGTTACAATATTGTACACAGAATAATCACTAGAACATGATATATTGATATCATGATTTGCTGATATACTGAGGCAAATATGGGTAATAAACATAGTTTATTAATATAAATCTGGATTTAGATTGTAATAACATATGGATTAACTGTATTTCTCCTATTAACGTACAAACAAACTTGTGATTCTGGTAATTTCCTTATTGATGTTTGAACAATGCACCTTTTTTTTAGAAAGACTGTGAGATTATCTTTATTATCCTTTTAAGCTAAGTGCGCACACACAGTATAATGTACATAATGATGTGCTATTCATATAATCATACTGATATGTGTGTGTGTGTGAGTGTGTGTATATAGATATGCATATATAAACATGTTGCAAATAAGATTTGCAACTTCCTTACAATAATTTGGGAAATATGATGTGTTGAATAGATGATTCAGCACATTTTAAAATCAGTTTAATTATGCTTATTTTGATAAGTATAGTGTTGCAAGTGGTTTAGCTTTTACTATATATTTTTTATTCAGACACTGTTTCATTTTGAGTTGAGAATCAAAAATGATATATGTATATATTTTATATATATACGGTGGCAAATGTGATTTGCCAACTACATATATTCTTGTAAGCCTGTATTAAATCATGATTGCCACTTAAGATCTATGTATTTAAATCCTAGCTCCAAACTAGATTTTAAAATAGAGCAATTGTGACTTGTTTTAGATATCAAATTTTGGTTATCTGATCATTGCTTATTTCCGTGTTTCTTGAACATATATTTATTTTGTGGCTATGCTATACATTCCTGTTAAGACAGGGAATCAAACTAGTTGATGTGTTAATACAGTTTGGATGTTAGGCTTCTTGTATATGTAGTTACAAGACACATTAAACATGTAAATGTGAATCAATCTGTTGATTCATATTACAACCCAATGATGTCTTGTTATTATTATTAGTCTCATCATATGTCATACTTTTGTAATGGTTGACTAATTAACCCTATGAATTAGTTAGATGGTAATATATTGGTCCATGAAAGTTATTGCGTATATTATTCATACATTTGATGTGTGTAGCACCGAGTATACATATATGAGTTGCTACATATATAGATATTAAATACATTTGATGTATTTAACTCCTATTAACCCTATGAATCAAAACTGTTTGACAGGAACTGAAATTGTTTCAATAAGAAGGCGGGGCAACACAATATAATGAGTTTAAGCTGATCTACACATATTGATGTACAATTAAACTGCGAAATAGCTTTGTAGTTTTACGCAAGTTGTAACAATATATATGTATATATATGCCTGAGTAAATGTATATATAATTTGTGTATACACATGTCATTAATTTAGGCATTCATTCATCAAATAAATATTGTTAATATGGGTTGAATGACTGTACACTTGTGGAAACTTAACGTATATGTAAATGGGTTTGACCCTACATCGTCCAATATTTATTCTGTTTACATATATTTAGATTTAATAACTGGATGCTTGTACATGTGTAGCATGAATACTATATGTATTATTTTTCCTTTTGGGTTCGAATTGTGTTTTAGGTACAGTTTGATATATAGACCTACGTTTGGAATATAGCTAGGTATATATATCTATATCCATATGTTGTTTTGGACACGAAATCCAGAAGCTTTGCAAAATATGAGAATGTCATATATAGATAAAAAATTTGTTGATTAAGATTCACATTAGATTTGAATGTAGTTATTGTTTCTAGATTTAAGATAACCAATGGTTTTGAAATGTTCAAAAAGGAATATATATGCATAACTCCTATATATTGTTGAAATTAAATACATATATGTTTCATATATTTTATTTAATTCCAATTTATATTATGAATGTAAAATACATATATTTTGATATATGTAAATAACTCTAATATAGGTTTCCATTACGAGTTATAAATTTCCTCTAAAAGCAAATTTTGTTATATTAAGTCATGGTGATGTCTTCCAATAATATACTCATCAATGTCCAAAATCACTGGATGTAACTAACGCCAAAGCATTGTGCACCTTTTATTTTGGTTATATGCGATGAAGTAAAATGTGGTGCTCCAACCTATTATTGGGTTTGACTTAACTAGGCTGCATAATACGATTATGGCCTTAGAGACAAAAGCATGAATTATTCTACATTTTGAGCAAATGAATAATACTGAAGCCAATGTTCAACATGCGATCCAAGAGTTATATAGAAAATATAATTGACATAAGATATCTACCTAAAAGGTTGTGTTTTGAGTTTAGCCAAAGCTGGGTCAAGGCATGACTAGATATGGATCTTGGAACACCATTATATGTATATAATGATTTACATATATAAACAGAGGGATGTTAATTTGAGTAGGAGCGTATTTTAGTTTAAATTTCACATTTATGGTAATATAAAATTTTGATTGTCAAAGTTTATATTAAATAAACATTAAAGAATCAGATATTATTTATTATCTACTGTAGATATTAAATAATAAAATAACTCCAATAAGTTAAATTAATCCTTGAGAAGGATAAATTGAATTAAATCAAATTTCTTGACCGACATTAAAATTTGAGGATTGTCCTCAAACAAATTAAAACGTAATTTTTCTAACAAATATAGAGGATATAAAACAAAAGTTAAAGTATGACTTCAACTAAATTAGATATAAATGTTATAATAATCTACTTATACATTCCTAGTACTAGATACTAGATATAAATCACATAAATGTATGTTGATTTAAAGAAATTGTAGAATAAGTAGAAAACTGATAAAGGGACAAATGGACTTGTGATTGGAAATAAAACAAATGTTGTTGGATTATCCACAGGAAGTTGATTCTTGTTCTATATACTGGCTTAATTTAATAAATAAAATAATTGTTATTATGAAATTCTACTTAAAATAAATGTTACAATATATTTTGTTCAGACAAATTTTGAATTTCATTTGTAATAAAAGAATAATTGTTATTCATTTTATTTAAATGAAATATCGTATGGAATTTCATGAATAGTTAATGATCTTTATAAATCGTTAACTGTTATGTACTTGACATAAATATTAAGTTGATTAAATTTAATGATTTAATCCAACATACCTCTAGCATTGTCAGTTAGCCCGTATAAACAAGAAAAGTATATCAAAACTCCATAATGATGGAATCATTTGATTTTGAATCATATGAAGATTGCAAATCTTGTTTATTAGGCAAAATAACTGAATCATCTTTCACTTGACACAGTGAATAAATGATAAGTATTGGGTCTCATACATAATGATGTATATGGAGCAATGAATACATGAACAAGAGGCAGGTTTTATTACTTCATTGTATTTACTAATGATATTAGTAGATATAGATATGTATTTCTTATGAAATACATATCAGAATCCTTTAAAAAGTTCAAAGAATTCAAAGTGAAGTTAGAAACCAATTTTAATAGAAAATAAATATTTTTCGAACAGTTCGAAAGAGAACATTTAAGCCAATAAATTTAATGACCATCTGAATGAGTTTGGAATTGTTTCATAACTCTATCCACCTAGAACACCATATTAAAATGATGTGTCTGAAAGTAGTAATCACACCGTATAAGATATGGTACGACCAAGATAATTCATATAGATCTTCCAATAAATTAAATTGAGAACAATTAAATTAATCCTACTAAAACAAGTCTTAAGACGCCATATAAGATATGGATTAGGAAATGTCCTAGTATGTCTAAATGCACAGAATTGGGATGTATGACGCTTGTTAAACGTCATTCCTCTGATAAGATCGGACCCAAATCAAATAAATATTTTGTGCAATATCCAAAAGAAGAAAATGGATATAAATTCTATAAATCCTCTGAGAATAAAATGTTTATTACTCGAATTGGTATCCTTATAAAAGAGAGCTAGTCTATAAGATATCAATGAGAATGAAATGGAATTCGAAACGTTTCGCAACCACAAAATCCCACTGAATCTTGTATAGACAAGAAATTGAGTGGGAGTGATACAATAATTCAAATGTTATTTGATAACACATTAATTATTGTAAAAATAAGAAATATACATATACCGATTCTAAGAAATAAAATGTTTGGATTAAGAAGTTCATGATTGAACTTAATTCATTGTTGATCGAATGATATACATTGCGATAACAATATGGTTGTTGCTCAGGCCTAAAACATTAAACACATCGTCAATCCAAACATATATTTTAAGAAATATTATTCTTATGTGAAGTTGTTCACAGAAGAAATAAACATATCTGCAAAGTTACAAAAGTTGTAATATTGCAGACCTACAGAATTAAACTTGTCGCAGCAGAAGTTTAATAGTCACACTAGTTTCATAAGTATACGATACATAAATGATTGACTCTAGTGCAAGTGGGAGATTGTTAGAGTTTGTGCCCTAGAGGCAATTCATTTGATGAGATTGATAACACTATTGATGTTATTATTTTATTTGAAATAAAATATTATTCTATTATATTATATTTAATGCGTAATATAAATAATAATATAATAGAAGTCCTTAGAATAATAATACAGAATTATATAGTTCGAGTAAGACTGAACTTGAGATTATATAATATGATAAGTATTATAATTCTTAAATGTCCCTAGTCGAGTTTTATTGTTTACATAGGACAACAATAAAGCGTTGTGACTAGTATATTGATTGACTGATGATCACATCTCATTGATCATTAATATACGTGATATTAAAGTCAAGATATAAATACATATTGGAGAATAACGTATTGGGCTGACCCACCGTGAGATAACTCCATGGAGTATAATTAACAGTATCATGAGTTATTCTCATAGTGATAGTGATATAATGGTCCTCAGACCTGAAATCATTATAATTTTATTCGAGTATATTTGTGTTTTGATATCATCTAAAGTTATTTCGTAATAGAGTAACGATAACGGTGATTATTGGATACATCTCGAGTCGAATAAAAATTATGAATGATCTAGATGGAATTTAACCCTACGATATATTCGTGGTGATATCCATGAGCCTCTTGATTGAGTGAGACTGTGAAATGCATGGCCATGCTCAAATATTGATTTGTTTTAAACAGTCTACTCATTGATCAAGAAAACAGATTAAACTATAAGGAGGATGATACGATCCATGACTCTAGTTTAATCTTGGATACAGCGGTTAAAAGGACTAAATTATATTGATACACTATTCACAAAGGTCATATCGAATCATTGATATTGTTGTAGCTTGGGTAGCAGTGATGTACTACTAGGTGTCGCTCACTGTTTACAGTTTAAGTGTTTAAATTGTTTCCAACGCTGCAACAACCTATAGGGTCACACATATAAGTGTTGGAAATGGAGATATACTATTTGAATTAAAAGGAGAAGTCAAAGTCGGTTTGGAAAAGTTCTCCTTTGAACGGGTTATAGGGAAAAGAAAATATCAATTAGGGTTTCTTTATAAACGGATAAGAGGGCCGCAATGTTTTTTTAATCCATTCTTTTAAGAAATCCCAAATCGATATTTTAAAACCCTAGATCCAAATCAGATCATCAGCTAGTACCGAATCTCCACCTTCAAGTTTCGATCGTCGTTCTCGGATACATCACTTGTGGATCTCCAATAGAGGTGCTTGAATTCAAGTACTTGATTCGATCAGATCTGGAATTTGATTCAACGTTTAAAATTAGGGCTTCGTTCGATCTTGCTATTCAAAGAAGAAAGGTACCTGTTTTGATTTAATTTTGTTTGATTTACACAACTAGGGTTTCTGATTTTAATTGGTTCCGCTGCGTTTTCGATCCTATGAATCCTTCAAAAATAATATATATTTTATCTTTAATGTATTAGAGAATCCTCTATAATATTGTTGTCAGGTTATTGCATACTTATCATGACCAGACCGCAAGTCAATCCACGATGACTCAAGGTTTAAGGTTTTGAGGGTCCGACCGGTTGAACCGTCAGAACCGTGCTTAATTTTTTGTTGTTTATAAATATGATTTTGATTAAAATAGATATATTCTTGTATATTAATTTTAATATCTAAATATGATTCATACTCATATATTAGTTTTTATCAAAATGTGTTGTTGATTTGATGAAAAGCTGGTATTACAATTTGTCTTTAGAGTGAAATTTTAAAACACTGGGTTATAGGTTGGCTTGTAACAAATCCTGAAAATTTTACCTCAACTCCCATGGGTATGGATTTGTTTAAAGCATGACTTAAAACAGCCAAATACATGAAATATCCTTTTGTAACTCTGCCACATCTGTTTTGTATCATTTCAGGGAAAAGATTTGGTATTTTATGCAATTATACAAGACATAGCAAAAAATTAAAATCAAGAACAATCCAATACCAATTAATAGCCATATCAATTAATATAAAATGTTTCAAAACTATATATAGACTATTGATTAGGAATTATACATCTAAAGAAACCATTTTTGTGATCTTTGGAAGATGACGCGCCATAACATGCTTGTGTATCTTAAAACCATGATTGGTTCAGTTGACCAAGATGGTGGCAAAACGAGACTGCAGTCGAACATATACCCTAATCCTTCGGTGGACATTACAGGAATCTCTCCTAGTATTTACATTATGACAACATTGGCAGTACATATGAAAAGTGGAATTATTTGATAATTTAGTTAGATATTCATGTAAGGTTTTATTAATTAGTTGGTCGTGACAAATGAATTTATTTCATCAAAAATTATCTTAACATAGTTTGATATCATTTTGCTTTTGTAGACACTTTTTTCCACCCCGCCCCCCCTCCCCCTCCCCCCAAATTCCACCATATGCACTAGAAAATGTTCTTTTGAGCAAAAATTTTGGCCCTTTCATTTTAAGCAAAATTTTTGGTCCTTATTCTTTTGAGCAAACTTTTTGCTCCTTTTGTCCTTGTGGCAAAAATCCTCTATTTGAAATAGTTGCCAATATTAACATCAGGATATAGTGTGAAAGACAAAAAAAATTGCCCCAAAGGACAAAAGGCAAAAAATCTGCTTAAAAGGACAATTTGTAGTGCAAAATGGAAAAACATGGACCCCCTGAATTTCACTATTTACATTAAAAGTTGTCCTTTTTGGCAAGTTTTTTGCCCTTTGTCCTTTTGGGCAATTTTTTTTAGTGATTTTGTCCTTATGGTAAAAATTGAAAGCATATAAAAATATATGGATAATTGCGAACATATTAATTGAGAAGAAGAGAAAACTATGATATAAAACCTAATATTTATTAACAATTTTACATCTGAATACGATGAATCGGTATAGCAGTTTCCAATTATTTTATGTACATCAGTCTACATATTTCAAACAAATAAACAAAATGAATAAATACAACGATAAATGGTGATATATAAAGTACAAAAGAATGTTTGATTGCATCTCCTGATCAGTTTTATAGATTGGCTACCCTTTGCCTTCTTTCTTCAGATAAAATGACTGCAAAGCGAGTGAGTGCATCCTCATTTGTTTCCTTCCCATCAATTGGTTCGACCAATCCATTCTCTAAGTTCACCCTTGATACTGGTTTTTTGAGCAAATCTTTTCCAATTTGAACTAAATCCAGTAAGTTCTTTTTGGTGGACAAGTCCACAGATGCTGTGCTTCCAGCTAAGGTGTCATCCTATTTTACAAAAATTTTTATTACTATCGTTGGTAAATGTGTATGTACATATAAATGTTCTTGAATTCAAAATTAATTAATTTCAGTACCTGTATACGTAGGTAGTTCTTTTCGGAATGCCTCGCTTGAAAAAGAACGGAAGTATGAATATCTACCATGTCAGCACTCGCATTGCTGAAAATATCGATTATAGGCGTGGTTCCCTTGTTATATAACCACCCTAAAAGTCCCCATTTTCCGCATTCTTTGGCTGTAAACTTGTTCTCTATTTTTGCGGTTCCTGTTCCAAGTGATAACACAAGGAAGTTCCCATAGTCTGTTGGCTTCACAGGACAACTTTGATCCGCCATGAAAATTTCCCTTGTGACCAAGTTCATTGCTAACAAGGTCTGGGCAATAATATATATTTCGATCATCAGCAACATGGTTTTTTATCTTAATCAAAAAATGAAAGGACTGATATACGGAATATTAAGTACCGGGTTATTGGCTGTGACACCTCCATCTACAAGATTGTAGGTTCTACTAGTATTACCATCAGAATCATAGGTGGTGAATTGGTGTCCTGGAAGGTAGGTTGGCGCTGCTGAAGTACTGATGCAGACATCTGATAACAACGCATCTTTTAGCGCTGATGATTTTGCCTGCAATTTTATAATTAAGTTGATCATAAATAATAGGTAACAGTTACTTATATAAAACTTATTTCAATAATTACTACCATTCTTTTGATCACAGTTTCATCTGCTTATCTATGCAAATATTTTTACCTTCTACAATAATTCAAATCAGAAGTCAAAACTACTTAAAAAGTTATACTACTCTGACGTACTTCTTTTAGTAGAATCTTGTATAAAAAATAAAATAAAAAGCGCACCTCAAAGTTAGTGAAGATGGTAGGTTGAAGAGATTGGATATCGAAAGTTGGTATGATGACATTAGTGAGGGTTTGATGAATTCTGGTATGACCAAGCAGTTGCCTTACTTTAGAGTGCAAATACTTGCCATTGTATTTAGGGCCCTTCATTGCTCTCAGCAAGGTTCCTACCCTGTGAATTTTAATTGGTAAAAAGTAATTGCCTATTTTATTCACAGTAGTGCATCATGCTGAAGTTGTTGATTATGCATGATAATTAGTCAATATTAGCAATGAAACTAGTACTCACTTTTTATGGGGAAAGATTTTAGGGCAGTTTTCAAGATAGAACTGGTTAATCTCCTTAGCAGCAAATAAAGGTCGGTTATGAGGATTAGGTGCAGTGAGCATTGCAGTAACCAGACCTCCAGTGCTTGTTCCAGCGATCACATCAAAATAGTCTGCCAGTCTTGCCTCTGGTCCATCCAGCTCCTACAATTACAATGTAGCTAATATAAATACTTTTACCATGTGATAAGGAAAACTGTTATAATATATATGACAGAAATGTACACACTTGAAGTTTGGATTCGAGAAAAGCAAGAATGGTTCCAGGAATAATGCCTCTAACGCCTCCTCCATCGATACTTAGAATTGTAACCATTCTTCCCGTTGAAGGAGTAAGGATTGAAGTTGCATTGCTGTAAATTGCGGCCATTGAATAATTTTATGTTCGAATATTGGATTTTGATGATGAAGTTTCTTTTTGAAAGAAAGGGGAGGAAAGATTTTGGATGTAATTAGTGGATGTTTGATATATTGCAACAAAATGTTAAAGAAGTTATGATAAGTATATATTCAATGTTTTGGTCCCTTTAGACATGGTGTATTTATAGCTAGGCTGATAAGGATAAAATTTGAATTTGTAAAGGAAGACTTTTCTATAAATTAGCAGTGACATATAATTTTGATAAATTCAAGTGTTATGAAGAATAAATCAGTCTTGACATGTTATTTAGATAATACTGTTTAGAATAAGTTAAAATGAAAGGTCGTGCATTTGACAAAAGTCAGATTACTCTCTGCAGGGAATGTATAATTTTAAGATGATATTTGTGGTGGCCAAAAGGAGAAGAGACTGTACGGTTATAATTAGTCATAAATTTACTGTTGATAGCTGTTCTTAATCTGTATTTATTGAATAAACATGCATTAATTTTATTTGACCAAGAAAAAAAAACACAGTTGAACAAAGCTCGAGCTGAATGAAATGTTTATTTATCTGATTTTAAGTTGTATAGATAAATAAGCATTTGATTTGGGCATGCATGCTTAATAGTATTGATTTACAGGCAGCTGTAAGCTGTAAATAAGGAAGAAGAAACAGGAATTGAAATGCTCAATCTTGGTCGTCAACTTTACAGACGACGCTTTCGTTTTCTTGTGCTGATTTGCATGCTTTTGTTTATATATATACGCACGTGCAGCCCATGCATAGTTGAATTTGGGACAAGGACTACCGTATTAAGTGGTAAAGTTATGCTTCAATAAATAACATTAATTAATTCACACACACGTGTGGTTGATTGGATTTTACAGTGCTACCATTGGACAACTTTTGATGCTTGTGTATGTTGAGGTTGATTCACAATTTTGGACATGCAAGTATAAAAAGAAGACGAAAAAGAAAAAAATATAATCCGTTCAAGTACATTGCGTACGTGCATTATACATATGCTGTTTTGTATTGATTTGCATGTAGGAGGAGCATGGGGAGCTATAGTCTTGCTTCAATAACATTGTCAGTGGATTCGTCAACAGTTTTGGATTCAAACTTTCCATTAAAAGCGGCATGAATATGAGATATGTACTAAGGATGTTACAACATGCATATGAGATATGTATTAGTTGCAGTATGTTGAATAATGAAGGAAACTCTCCAACTAAACTTCGACAGTGTTCAAATATCTCTGTTCATCATGTATCACTTGATCTAACCGTACAGTGCTACTTTCTTTCTATCTTTTTTTTTTTTTTTTTTTTTTTTTTTTTTTTTTTTTTTGGGTTGAAAAAACCTTTATTTAACTTCAAACACACAATTTATGTGTGCTTTAATACCACTAGTCCATTGTTACCTTCACTTTTAGCATCACAATCGGAGATGTAGCTGAGAGGAAGTTTGTTACCATTGCTACATTGTGTCATCGTTCAAACTCGGAAATTGTAGCTTCCATTCGATCTACTAAACCCTACGTACAATTATGAAGTAGATGGCAGTGAACCACAAATGTAATTTTACACCTTGTGTATTTATTTAATCGATCAATTTGGTAATCCTTTTTAACCTGTTTGTATTAGACCTGTTAAAATATGATCCAACTCACTTACCCTATTTACGACCATGTTGCGTCAATTCATTTACATTTTTTATTAAATGGATCATAAAAGTGTTGACCCATTTATAAAAGGGTTATAAATGTGTAACTCATTTACCTATTTAACACAGCGTACATACAAAATCATTATTTTTTTGTTTAAACTGCGGTAACTTCTTCATACAGCATCGTAACTAGACGAGACTTCAACCAATAAACTTCCAACAAAATTATGGATAGTATGTGTTGGATCTACAATATCCCCCGGGAGGGGAGGGGGTGTTGAAATTGATGATTCAAAAATTTGTAGAGAAGGAAAGATTGATTGTCAATCATGTAATTGGCTCTTATATGAAATAACCTGGGTGCCAAGTTTACTTGGAGGTCAATAAAACTTGGGTGTCAAGTTTACTTAGAAGTCAAGAAAACTTAGGTGCCAAGTTTACTTGGAGGTCAAGATATCCCTCTGTATAAATAGAGGTCATGTTATTGTATGAAGAATGCAATCCACCGTTAATCTTCTCTCTATTGTAATCTTCCTTCTCTCTTATATACTCATTTCTTCATTGAGAAATAAAAGTTGTTGGGTCTCCGTGGACGTAGGATATTCATATCTGAACCACGTTAAATCTTTTGTGTCCTTTTTTGTTCTTTGTTCTTCGTGAGATTTCATAATTATTTTGTTATACTCCGTTGGTATCTAAATAAACAATACTAGATCCTCATCAAAATTCCGCATAAATCACTACAGTTTGGTATCGAAGCTGGTGTTATTGTTTCTATTTGAATATTAATAGCTACTTCTAGTAAGTCTGTTGGAAGATCTGGCAGCAATTATGGAGTAACATGTTTTGACGGAAAAGGAGATTTTGGTACTTGGAAGATAAAGATGGAGGTCGTATTGAAAAAGGAAAAGACTTTTAAAGTTATTTCCGCGCCTGAGAAATTGAAAGATGTTGATGCAGCTGAATTGGAGGAAATGGAAGACGAAGCTCTCACAGCAATTCAGTTGAGTCTTTCAGATGAAGTCCTTAGAGAATTTTCTTAGAAGAAGACGGCGAAGGAACTATAGGATGCATTATCAGATGCATATCAAGACAAGTCTCTCACAAATCGAATTATTCTACAACAACAACTTTATTCGTTCAAGATGAAGCCTGGAGCCGATCTTATGGAGCATGTAGATGCCTTGACCACTTTAGTTATGAACCTGAAGGCAGCACATGTTGATATTACTGATGAGGCTCAAGCTGTGATCCTCCTATGGTCCTTGCCTAAAGAATATACTGCTTTTGTCAATTCCATGATTTATGGCCGTAGTAAAATTAGCCTTTTTGATGTAAAGGCTGGCCTTCATAATGAAGTGTTAAGAGGTAGATTGGCGAGCACTAGCATTGATAGTGATATCGAAGGCTTATCTGTTTATAGAGGTAGAAGTCAAAGCAAGTCAAAGAAAGGTGAAGAACGGAATTCTTCGAGGTCCCAGTCTAGGGGACCTAAGAAATTGACTTGCCATTATTGTAAGAAGCCCGGGCACTTTGTTGCACAATGTCCCAAGCTTGAAGGAAGAAGAAAAGACTCAAAGCAAGCTTCAGCCTCTACAGCAGAGAAAACAGATACAGAGAGTGACACTGATGTGTTTACAGCTTCTAGTTCTTCTGGGAAGAGCACCCTTTGGTTGATTGATTCTGGCGCATCCTATCATATGACATCTGATAGGAACTCTTTTTTCACTTACCATGAGATTGATGGAGGAGAAGTTCTGATGGGCAATGATGCTTCTTGCCGTATGGTTGGTGTTGGTAGTGTAAAAATCAGGATGTTTGACGGTATTATTTGAACCATTACTGATGTTAGGCATGTACCTGATTTAAGGAGGAGCTTGATTTCTATTGGGGCGTTGAGTAGACTTGGACTAAAGAATGTAGTTGAAGAAGAGAAGATGAAAATATCTAAGGGTTCCATGATCGTTATGAAAGGAGTGAGGGCAGGAAATCTCTATTTACTAAAGGGCACTACTGTAGTTGGTGAATCAGCTTCAGTTACTTCAGCTGATTCAGATTCTTCCAGATTATGGCTCTTGCGGATGGGCCACATTGACGAGCGCAGCATGGATGAGCTAAGAAAGTGAGGTTTGATTGACGGAGTTCGGCATTCATAGCTTGGTTTTTGTGAAGAGTGTGTTCTTGGTAAGCAGACGAAGATTTCTTTTGGTGTTGGTGAGCATAAGGCAAAAGCTATTTTGGATTATGTTCACACAGATGTTTAGGGACCTTCCCCTTTCCCATCCTTGGGTGGAGCCAGGTATTTTGTTTCTTTTATAGACGATTTCTCTCGTAAAGTTTGGGTATACTTTTTAAAGTCCAAAAGTGAAACCTTTACAAGATTTCGTAAATGGAAATCCATGGTGGAGAAGCAGTTAGGGAAGAAGTTGAAAGTTCTCTGTTCAGATAATAGCGGTGAATTCGTATCACAGGAATTCATCGGTTATTGTGAGTCCAAAGTCATTAAGAGGCATTACACCACACCAGGCGACCCCCAGTCCAATGGAGTTGCAGAAAGGATGAATTGGACATTGTTGGAGAGAACTAGGTGCCTCAGATTGACTGCTAAGTTAAAGAAGAGATTTTGGGCTGAAACTTTATCTATGGCTGCTTTCCTCATCAACCGCACACCTTCTACTGCCATAGATATGAAGATCCCTGAAAAAGTATGGAAAGGAGAACCTGTTAGCTATTCATTCCTTAAGATGTTTGGTTGTCCAGCTTACGTGCATGAGAGTCTTGGAAAGCTGGAACCTAGAGCTCGCAAGTTTACCTTTCTAGGTTATAGAAGAGGAGTAAAAGGATATAGGTTGTGGGGTCCTATTAGCAAGAAACTTATTATAAGCAGGCATGTAACTTTTGATGAGAAGGCTATGTTGAAGGTTGAGCCTTCCTCATCGGATGATGATGAGAGGACATATGAAGGATACTAAACACAAAGCAAATCATCTGTTGATTCTTTCCATAGACGTTCAAATGGTGTTTCCGATGACGCCGTGGTTGATGAGGATAGTATGGATACTGGCATAAAAGATCAAACTCAAGGTGGAGCTCATACAGAAACCAGGCCTGTTAGAGAAAGAAGAAAGCCCAGATAGCTTGATGAGTTTGTTAGTTTGAGCATCAAAGACATTGACTTTGATGATATGGCAACATGTGCATTAAATGTTGTCCGTGATGAGCCCAGAGATTATAGAGACGCTATTGCATCAGTTGACAGTTCCAGTTAGTTAGTAGCAATGGAAGAGGAGATCGAATCTTTACAGAAAAATCACACTTGGGATTTGGTGCCACTTCCTACCGACAAGAGAGAAATTGGATGTAAGTGGATATATAGAGCGAAAGACGGCGGCAATGGAGAGTTCAGATATAAAGCAAGACTAGTAGCAAATGGGTATGTTCAGAAGAAAGGGGTAGAGTATCATGACATATTTGCTCCAGTTGTTAGGCATGCTTCCATTTGTATTCTCTTGGCATTAGTTGCTCATTATGACATGGAGTTAGAGCAACTAGATGTCAAAACCGCTTTCTTGCATGGTGATCTAGATGAAGAGATTCATTTGCGGCAGCCGGAAGGGTTCATTGATAGTAGAAGGCCAGACTATGTTTGTAAACTTAACAAATCTCTTTATGGAATGAAGCAGTCTCCTAGACTATGGTACAAGAGATTTGATAAGCTTATGCTTTCACAGGGATATTCCAGAAGCTTCAAATACCAGTGTGTTTATTTTAGGAGATGTGATGATGACATGATTTATTTGTTGTTATATGTTGATGATATGTTGATTGCATCTCAGAGTATGATCAAAATTAAGGAGTTGAAAGCGAAGCTCAGTAGAGAGTTTGATATGAAGGATTTGGGAAAGGCACAAAGAATACTGGGTATGGAGATAAGCAGGGATAGGAAGCGGAGAGAGTTAAGGCTCACTCAGGCACAGTACATCGAGAAAGTCCTCGCTCGATTTGGGATGGAGAAAGCCAAACCGGTAGGCACTCCTTTAGGCTCTCATTTTAAGTTGTCGAAAGACCATTCTCCTACACCAGAAGAAGATAAAAGGTATATGGCTAATTTACCTTATTCTAGTGCTGTTGGTAGACTCATGTATGCGATGGTGTGCACGAGACCAGATTTAGCCCATGTACTTGGTGTTGTCACTCGATATATGTCTAACCCAGACAAAGAACATTGGCAAGCAGTGAAGTGGATTCTTAGATATCTTCGAGGCACTTCTTTGGTAGGTTTGCTATACAGTGGAGTAGATGGTGACATCTTTCTTAGAGGATACTGTGATTTTGATTATGCAGGGGATAGATATGCTAGGAAGTCAGTGTCGGGGTATGTTTTTACATTTGACATAGGCTCGATTTCATGGAGATCAAAGCTGCAATCTATTGTAGCTTTGTCGACTACCGAAGCAGAGTTGATATCGATTGTGGAAGCAACAAAGGAAGGATTGTACTTACTTAAGTTGTTGGATGTTCTTTCAATGGCGCAGCGGACAGTGGAGCTATTTTCAGGCAGTCAGAGTGCTATTCATCTTGTTGAGAATCAAGCTTATAGATCACGGACAAAGCACACTGATGTTAGAGGTTTCTTTCTTATGCTTGAGGAAGAACGGAGAAAGATCAAATTATTGAAGGTGGGTACTTTGGATAATCCTTCAGATATGATGACTAAGTCACTTCCGAAGGACAAGTTTGAGCATTGCTCAAACTTGATCAGTTTGCTTCCTGTTACTTGAGCGCCATGGGGCGCTGGGCCCAACAACTTCTATATTGATTGTTGAAGATGAGATGATGAAGAAAGACTTTCGTATTTGAATCAAGGTGGAGTATTGAAATTGATGATTCAAATATTTGTAGAGAAGGAAAGATTGATTGTCAATCATGTAATTGGCTCCTATATGGAATAACTTGGGTGCCAAGTTTACTTGGAGGTCAAGAAAACTTGGGTGCCAAATTTACTTGGAAGTCAAGAAAACTTGGGTGCCAAGTTTACTTGGAGGTCAAGAAATCCCTCTATATGAATAGAGGTCATGTTATTGTATGAAGAATGCAATCCACCATTAATCTTCTCTCTATTGTAATCTTCTTCCTCTCTTATATACTCATTTCTTCATTGAGAAATAAAAGCTGTTGGGTCTCCGTAGGCGTAGGATATTCATATCCGAACCACGTTAGATCTTCTGTGTCTTTTTGTTCTTTGTTTATTGTGAGATTTCATAATTATTTTGTTATACTCCATTGATATCTAAATGAACAATACTAGATCCTCATCAAAATTCTGCATAAATCACTATAGGGGGGAGGGAGGGGTGAATAGGGTTTATTGGAGTTTTATGAAATATTAAAACTATCACAGCACAGATTACAGTAGAGAAAATAAATGCAGGAAATAAATAACACAGATTTTTCCCAGCTTCGGCAAACCCTGTTGTCACATCCCTAAGATTTCTACTAGGTTAAGTGGATGATTGACTCATCCCATACTAGAAATAATGGCGGAAAATTCTTTGATTACATTGAAGCAAATCCCACTTAAAAACCTTGTAAACTCGCAAACTATGCTCCTGCTCTAATCCTACGCTCAAAACCCTGGACCGATATTTATCCCCAAGATTAGATTTTCCCTGAGTTACAAATTCGTAACTCGTAAACCCTAGCTGTAAATCCTATAACTTGTAAATCCTAGTTTTACAGAAAAACTAAAAAAAACGATGGACGATTACAAAAGAAATATAAAAAAAATACAATAAAATAAATAGCAAAACCCTCCCATGTTTAACACTTTAATAAAAAGATGTCTAGTCCTTTGTAATGCCACTTGTGAACGAGGCTTCTTGTCCATTCCTCAATGTCCACCGATTAAACAAATTAGAATTTTGTTTATCTCCAAATCGCGACTTCAAATCTAGATGAATATTCTTCTATGGCTTGAGTGTCGTTGCTTGCTTGTTAAAGATTTGGGGATTTCAATTGAAAACCGTCAGTATTCTGTGTTTTGATTTTTGGATTTACTTTCAATGTTTTTTTGCTTAGTTTTCGATCAATTTGACAGTGATGAATCGGTTAAAATATATAGGGTATAGAAACCCTTTTAAACTAGGATTTCACATAATTGGCTTGGTTTGATTGCTTGCGTGATTATTGCTTGAGTTATTGACCGTGAATGCTTGGTTGCTTTTCTGAAGAAAAAAAGAATTGATTTTCATTGGCTTAAATGATGCTTGCGTGAATTCTTCCTTACCGTGAATCTTTTGTAGATTTAATCTGAAACAAATATTGCCAATTTATTGGAATGATTTCAGGAAACAATTTCCTTGAATTATCAAATCAATTTCTGGAAATAATTTAAAGTCTTTGCCATTTTAGGAAACATTAAAAAAGCTTGCCAAATTTACACAGTCGAAAACTGAAAATAATTCTTGGCTGATTTGTCTCGATATAATCTAGAAGGATTTCAAACATTTGAACTTGTTCTTGCCAAAATTATTCAATGTGATTTCTTGCAACCAATGCAAATTCATTTCCTATAAGAAAAACTTTCCAGAAAAGCATTTGCCAAGAATGACTTGTGTGAATCATTTGAATGATATTTGCCATGATTTTGCCTCTACTGTAAATCTGATTTGTCTTGGCATATCTGCATATATATTTGTCCAGAGTATATATATATACACCCAGTTGTGTGTATATATGTATATCATTTGCGATTTGTTGTTGTGTCGATTTTGTTGAGTTCTTGAAACTTGTGTCATGCTGTAGACACCTTGTTGCAAATTTGACCATTTATATTGCTCTGCCTTGTAAGCCCAGTTCTTG